>CM030361.1:67815180-69015180 GCA_017893485.1 Hemerocallis citrina
GGAGATGGAGAGGAGGGGAGCTCGGATTTGGAGGAGCTTTGGCGGAGGCTCGAGGTAACGGCGAGGTTGAGCTCGAAGGTGGTGATGGTAATAGCGAAGACTTGCGGTGGTGATTGAGGTGAGGGTGGAGGTTGTAGTGGTGACGAAGGGGAGACAACTAAGGTGGCGAGGAGTGGAGCTCAGTGACAAAGGCAGGGAGTTGGTGTTGGAAATATTTTTGGGATATTTTCCGGGCCGGATTCCGGTGGGCTCCGGCCACCGGCGGTGCCAGAAAGTGATTGGATTACGTTCCTCTCGGCGAGTATTATTCCGTAATGTACTCATTTTCCAAAACGGTTTCCGTATTAATGAGAAATGTAGGTCCAAAGTTGGGTACTCGAAATGTACTAACTTGAAAATTTGGAATGCATAGTCCCACATCGGAAGATAGGAAAGATTTCTCTAGTATATAAGCTAAAGAAATGGACTAAAGGGCGTAACCCAGGGGTTACCACTAACGTGTAGTGGAGAGATGACCTAGCCAAAATTACAAACACACACGCGCGCGTGCCCGGCCCGGCTCCGGCTTCGGCCTACATTAATTTTTTGCCCCGCTCCAATTTTTCCGATGGATCTAGTTTTTAAGGCGTTTGAAATTATGTAACTGGTGCCATTATTCTGTAACAGCAGAATAATGGATCCATCAGTTACATTTTTTGAGCCATTACTTTTTTGTTACAGAGTAATGGACAATTACTCTGCTGTTACAGAGTAATGGATCCATGATCCATCAGTTACGCCCTCATCACCTAATAAGACCCTGCAATTTTGTCTACCAGAGACACGGGTTTTTGAAATTCAAAAACTCCTTCTTCTTCCTCTGAGTCAGAGTCTGAGAGTGCAACACAGCTACTGGTTCGCTGATATCTCTGAAGCTAGGGTGCTGCTCTTCAGGGAAAGGTAATATAGTTGTATTCTGGGAGGCAATTCGCCAACCACCGTCACTACGGGGCGAATTTTGCTTTAAGGACAGAGATCTTAATCTCGACTCTATATTGAAGTGTCTGGTTTGTTCTTTTATTTCCTGTAATTGTATTTCTTCACAAACATTGTTAGCAGTTTCCTATTTTATGAAATTCAAGTTCTAACAATCTTAAAGCAAAATTTTTCCTCTATTCTAACAGTTTTTGTGAAGATTATTTACAGGTACTGTTATCATTTCGAAAAAAACAAACAACTAACAGTTCAATTTTAACTGTTTCAGAAAAAATGGAAATCACACAAAATGAGAATGTCAGTGGACTCCTCAGTGCTCAAACACCAGTGACCCAGAATGTGACTGCACAATCGGTTGCGGCACAAACGGTCGTTCTGCCCACACATATAATTGTAGGAGAAAAACTAGAAAAGTTCAATGGATCTGGATTCAAGAAGTAGCAAGGGAAGATGCAATTCTACCTGACCACCTTGAAGCTGGACAGGTTTCTCACTGAAACTGCCCCTATGTTGGCATCTATGGATGCACACTCCATTGCTGCAGTTGATGCATGGACTCAGGGTGATTATTTATGCAGAAATTACATCATAAACGGCTTAGTAAACCTGCTATACAATGTCTACTATGTCTTCAAGACTTCCAAACTTCTGTGCGGGTCTTTGGAGAAGAAATACAAAACAGAAGATGCCGGCTCCAAGAAGTTTGTAGTTGGCAAATTTCTGGACTACAAGATGGTTGACTCCAAGACAGTTGTGAGTCAAATTCAGGAACTGCAGGTGATAATGCACGAAATTGCTGCAGAGAACATGACGCTGTGTGAACCATTCAAGGTTGCAGCGTTCATTGAGAAGCTTCCACCTGGATGGAAGGACTTCAAGAACTACCTCAAGCACAAGCAAAACGAGATGTTTCTTGAGGACCTGATTGTCAGGTTACGGATTGAAGAGGAAAATCGCAAGGCTGACAAGTCCTATGAAAATTATTCTATAGAAAAGGCCAACATGGTGGAGCACGAACAAAAGGGCAAAAAGAGGAAGTTCTTGCCACAAGCCTTGAACCAAAAACCTGCCGTAAAGAGGTTTGCTGAAAAATACCACAAGTGTGGTAAGCTGGGGCATAAGATATCTGAATGTCGCAGCAAGGATAACAACCGTGCTAGAACTGGACAGGCAAAAGGGAATGACAAATACCATGCGCACATTGCTGAGAATCTGTCCACTAGTCTCTCTAACTTGGACCTCTGTGCTGTTGTATCAGAGAACAATCTGGTGGGGAGCAATCCTCATGAGTAGTGGTACGATAGTGAGGCCACCTAGCATATCTGCTCGGACAAAGAGATGTTCACCTCATACCAGAAATGCAACAAGGATGAACAGTTGTTCATGGGTAATTCTTCCACCTCCAAGATTGAAGGAAAAGGGAAGATAGTGCTGAAGATGACTTCAGGCAAGGAACTAACACTAACCAATGTGTTACACGTTCCAGATATTAGAAAGAACCGGGTCTCGGGATCTTTGCTAAGCAAGAATGGATTTAGGATCGTTCTTGCTTCTGATAATTTTGTACTTTCAAAGAATGGGGTGTACTTGGGAAAAGGGTATATGAAGGATGGACTGTTCAAATTCAATGTAATGACAGTCATCCCAAAATCTGTTGTTCATGTTGTTCCCAAAATTAATGAAATTAATCATGTTGCTTGTATTGTTGAGTCTTCTTCTGTTTGGCATGAAAGATTAGGCCATGTTAATTTCAATTATCTGCGTAGATTGATTAACATGAATTTACTACCAAAATTTAAGGTAGATAATTGCGCAAAAGTGAAGTTTGCACAGAGGCCAAACTCACTAAAACTCCACCCCGTTCTGTAGAAAGAAACACTGAACTCTAGGTCTAATTCACATTGATTTATGTGATTTAAAATACGTGCAGACAAGAGGCGGCAAAAAGTATTATGTAATATTTATAGACGATTGTACAAAATTCTGTTATGTATACTTGTTACATAGCAAAAATGAGGCATTGGATAAATTCAAGGAATATAAGCTTGAGGTTGAGAATCAACTTGGCAAAACAATTAAAATCGTTAGGAGTGATAGAGGAGGGGATTATGATGCACCATTTAATATGTTCTGCTCTGAACATGGAATAGTTCATCAGACAACTGCTCCTTACTCACCTGAATCAAACGGTATTGCCGAGCGCAAGAACCGAACTCTAAAGGAGATGATGAATGCCTTGTTGTTGAATTCTGGGTTACCCCAAAATATGTGGGGGAAGCGTTGTTGACTACCAACTATATTCTCAATAAAATACCTCACAAGAAAACTGACAAGACATCATATGAATTGTGGAAAGGTAATGTACCTTCGTATAAATACCTGAAAGTGTGGGGGTGTCTAGCAAAAGTGGCAATACCTAATCCAAAACAGGCCACAGTAGGACCTAAGACCATTGATTGCATATTCATAGGCTATGCACAAAACAATAGTGCATATCGGTTCGTGATATATAAATCGGATATACCGGACATCCATGTGAATACAATAATGGAATCAAGGAATACTTCCTTCTTTGAACACGTATTTCCATGCAAGGATGCTACGTATTCCAAACGTACACGTGAGCAAGAAAATGCAAGCACTTCTGTTGATGAACCAGAACATGATAATGATGAACCTAGACGAAGTAAACGGGCTAGAACATCAAAGTCATTTGGTCCTGACTTTATAACGGCCTTTCTGTTTGAGAATGGGCCCAGAACATTCAAGAAAGCCATGTCTACGCCTGATGCTACTATGTGAAAGGAAGCAATCAAAAGTGAAATAGACCCGATCATGCAAAATCATACATGGGAGTTGGTCGATTTGCCTTCTGGGTATAAAGCTCTAGGAAGCAAATGGATTTTCAAGCAGAAATTGAAACCAGATGATTCAATAGAGAAATATAAGGCGAAACTTGTGGTATAAGAATTTAGGCAAAAGGAAGGTCTAGACTTCTTTGATACTTATTCTCCGGCCACAAGAATAACTTCTATAAGAATGCTGATAGCTATTGCAGCTCTACGTAACCTCAAAATACATCAAATAGATGTTAAAACTGCCTTTCTAAATGGGGATTTAGAAGAAGAAATATACATAAAACAACCTGAGGGTTACGTAGTTCCTGAACAGAAAAACAAGGTGTGCAGGCTTGTAAAATCATTGTACGGACTGAAACAAGCTCCAAAGCAGTGGCATGAAAAATTTAACAATGTTATGATGTCAAATGGTTTCAAAATAAATGAATGTGATAAGTGTATCTACATCAAAGATACTCCAAATGAATACGTTTTGGTGTGTCTGTATGTAAATGACATGCTCATTATTGGTAGCAATAATGACATTATCAAGCAAACTAAGAATATGCTTAGTGGTAAGTTTGATATGAAAGATTTGGGAGATGTAGATGTCATACTAGGAATCAAAGTCTTCAGAACGTCTGAGAGAATTATTTTGTCTCAAGCTCATTACGCTGAAAAGGTACTTGAAAGATTCACGAATTACTCCAATGGGACTGCCAAAAGTCTTGTGGATCACAGTCTTCACTTGTTCAAAAACACGGGTGACAGCATATCACAATTGAAATATGCACGTGTAATTGGTAGTTTGATGAACTTAACAAATTGTACAAGACCGGACTTGGCCCATTCAGTAAATGTACTGATTCGCTACACAAGTAATCCAAGACGAAGTCACTGGAAAGTAATAACTAGAGTATTGAACTACTTGCGACATACTCAGAGTTATGGGCTGCATTACACCAGATATCCAGCAGTACTAGAAGGCTACAGTGATGCCAACTGGATATGGGACTCCAAGAACTTGAAATCCACAAGTGGGTATGCCTTCACTCTTGGTGGTGCGGCTATGTTATGGAAATCCTCTAAACAAACGTTATTGGCCAGATCCACCATGAAATCTGAGTTTATTGCTTTAGACAAAGCGGCAGAGGAAGCATAATGGCTTCGAAACTTTTTAGAGAATATTTCTATGTGGGAAAAAACAGTGCATGCTTTATGTGTATACTGTGACAGCCAATCGGCTATAGCAAGGACACTGAGTTGTATGTATAATGGTAAGTCTCATCATATCAGAAGGCAACACAAAATCATTAGACAACTGCTTTCAAATGGAATAATCTCTATAGAGTATATAAAATCGGCCGATAACCTAGAGGATCTATTTACTAAAAGTTTGTCACGAGAGCAAGTTGTGAGATCATTAAGAGGAATGAGTTTAAAGCCTATGACGAAACAGGTTACTTTATGGAAACCCTACCTAGGGATTGGAGATCCCAAGATCTAGGTTCAAGGGAACAACTAAATCTTGTTGAATCGACGTGAGCACTGAGAGATTAAAATCTCGTACCCACTCTTAGGATGATAAAACAATGCTGCCAGCAAAGGGTTAGGATAAGCTCTGCTTTTAATGATTCCCATAGCTTTGAAATAAAAGTGGGGTATGATAGGATACTCTTTATGGGCAATCACTTTGTGAGTGTGAAATGAGGCCGTTTTTGGAGAATGAAGAGAGGCTACATTCTCCAAGTTCACTCTCGATTAACCAGGGTTGTTCAAGGCCAAAATAAATACAACAAGAGAACCTAGTTCTCTGAGGAGATGAAACTGTGTGATAGTTATTGTCTAGGTTCACATCAAAGTCTGGGTAGTTCAAGACATCATGTTCACTACATGGTCAAGTGAATCAGATGGCTACTCACTAAGGGTGGTTCAAAGTTGAAAAATTACTACCATTCCTGATGCACTGATTTTCCGATTGTACTCTCATAGTTTTTTTGTCATGTCTTTTTCTGTCGTGTCTGGATTGCATAGTCTGATAATTTTCATTCATGTGGTAGATTGTTAGAAATATTTTTGGAATATTTTCCTGGGTGGATTCTGGTGGGCTCCGACCACCGGCATCGCCGGAAAGTGATCAGATTACGTTCCTCTCGTCGAGTACTATTCCGTAATGTACTCATTTGCCAAAAACAGTTTCCATATGAATGCAAAATGTAGGTCCAAAGTTGGGTACTCGAAATGTACTAACTTGAGAATTTGGAATGGATAGTCCCACATCAGAAGATAGGAAAGATTTCTCTAGCATACAAGCTAAAGAAATGGACTAAAGGGCATAGCCTTGGGGTTACCACTAACGTGTAATGGAGAGAGGACCTAGCCAAAATTACAAACACATATGCGCGCGCGCGCCCGGCCCCGACCCCAGCTCCGGCTTCGGATCGGCTAGGCTTGGCTTGGCTTGGTTTGGTTTGGTCTAGTCTGGTCTGGCTTACATTAATTTTTTGTCCTCCTCCATTTTTTTCGTTGGATCTAGTTTTTTAGGCGTTTAAAATTATGTAACTGGTGCCATTATTCTGTAACAGAAGAAAAATGGATCCATCAGTTACATTTTTTGAGCCATTACTCTGCTGTTACAGAGTAATGGATCCATGATCCATCAGTTACACCCTCATCACCTATAAGACCCTGCAATTTTTTCTACCAGAGACACAGGTTTTCGAAATTCAAAATCTCCTTCTTCTTCTTCCTCTGAGTCAGAGTCTGAAAGTGCAACACAGCTACTGGTTCGCTGATATCTCTGAAGCTATGGTGCTGCTCTTCAGGGAAAGGTAATACAGTTGTATCCTGGGAGGCAATTCGTCAACCACCGTCACACTACAGGGCGAATTTTGCTTTAAGGACAAAAATCTTAATCTCGACTCTGTATTGAAGTGCCTGGTTAGTTCTTTTATTTCCTGTAATTGTATTTCTTCACAAACATTGTTAGCAGTTTCCTATTTTATGAAGTTCAAGTTCTAACAGTTGGCGTGGGGATGCTGCGGTGGAGCTTCGGGTGTGAGGGGGATCAGCGAGGAGTTGAGCTCAGGAGGTGAGTGGCAAATGGCGATGGTGAGGTCGGGCGGTGAAGGAGATGGAGGTGCGAGGTGATCGGAGGTTGTCGGAGATGGCGACAGAGCTCGGGTGTGACGATAATGGTGGTTGGCGATAGCGAGAGGAGCTTCGAGGTGGTTCGATGGCAATGCCGATGGAGTTGGCGCTCGGTAATGGCAGTGAGGCAAGGGGTGGAGTTTGGCGGTGAGGAGCATCGGGGAGGTGGTTGCGGAAGTGTGGTGGTGGTTCGGTGAGGTACTTCGAGGAGGAGGGTGAGCTGTGGTGGAGCTCGAAAGGTGGAGTGGAGATGGAGTAGGCAAGGGTGGTGGCGTGGGTTTTCGTCGAAGAAGAAGAAGAAGAAGAAGAACAAAGAAGATGAAGGGGGGGGGGGATTTACTGTGTATGTATATACATTATATATATAAATATATAAGAGACAGAGCGAGAGTGACTGAGATAGAGAGAGAGAGAGTGACTGAGTGATAGAATAGGCAAGAGTGAGCTGTATGCATGAGTGTAGGAGTATATATAGGAGGTAAGGGAATGCGGCATGCGCATGCGAGGATTTAACCATTGGGTATAGAGATATATAGGGAGGGAGAAAACAGATGGAAAAAAGACGACTGGGGATGATGGTAGGAGGAGGTGGAGGCAGTAGAGTAGTGGACTTTTAGGGGTATAGGAGGAGGTGGGTTATTAATGCTGTAAAAGGTAGTTGGGGACTGTTGGATTAGGATTAGAGGATTCAATTAGGATTAGGAGTTAGGATTAAAGATTTAATTAGAGTTAAAACTTAAATTTAAACTCTTATTAAAAAAAAAATCGGAAATTTTAGAATGGATCCAAAAATACTTGAGTTTGGTTCAAATAAGAGATTAAAAATAAATTGAAAGAATGAAAAGAGATACAAAAACATAAATATTTATTGATAATGTACAAACACATGTTTAATACATGGGTGGGGCAAAATTATCATAATTAAATTTTGTGGGGTGTTACAACAAGACTAAAGAAATACAAGATGGCTAAACAAGAAGTGACGATTGAAGATTGAATATTGAAGACCTAATTTCCATAAGACAAACAATGAAGATTGAATATTGAAGATTATTGCAGTGTAGTAGGGAATTTAGAGCGATGAGATCCTAGGTTTAGGGCAATTAGAGGTGCATGACAATAGTCCAATCTAACACTAGACTATCTCGAACTCTGGATCATCCCCTTAACTTGTAATTTTAAATTTTGTAACTTTATATTTATTGTTACAATGTTTATTTGTTTTAAATTTTTGCCTTTGTAATTCATTCGAGACTTTAACAAATGAGAAAAATATTGCATATTTTGTTTTACATGATTAGTTACTATACATCATATTTTTACAATTATGTATATAATTTTCTGGATTAATTTTGAACTAGAGAAATAAAATAAGAAAAAAAATTATACAACTGGGCCAGCCCGAAAACAAGGACCCAGGGACCTAGCCTAGCCCTGACCACCTGACCCGAATGCCGCCCTAGATAAAGCAGTTGCATGTATGGGCGGTTTGGTTGGGTGTAAAACGTATCAAATCTAGAAAATTACTATTTGGAAATAAGTTCTAAAAAATTGGTTTGTTTGGATATAGTTTTACTGTAGTGTAAGATAAAGAAGAGAGAGAAAGAAATTTAAAAAAGTAGTAAAAAATAATTGTAGAAGAGTATGTGAAGTTGTTTTATTGGACAATGTGAAAATAGGGGAGAGATAAATCATTTTAAAAGCCCATGAATAGTGTTTTTGGTTCATTTTCCTCTCATTTTGAGTGAAAAACAAAATGGGCAAATCGGTGACTTTTTCCCGAACTGACCCACTTCTTGAAATTAATTCCCAAGATAACCCAGTTTCCAAATTGGTTCCGATGATAGATTCAATTTCGAGACTGCAGTTCACAACTGCAACCTAAGTATATATAATACATCTTTAGCTAATAGGCTCCGAGACATGGAAACTTTTTTCCTAAGTGTAAAATATGAAAAATACGAGGCTTGGGTTCTACGGCCTCGATATATAACATAAGCCGCAGTCCAGCTACGGCTGACCTCAGTTATGTGCTAAAAATGGGTCCTACGAAGTATATAACTGAGGCTGTAGTTGTGAACTGCGGATTATGTTATATTAAGGCTATAGTACCCAACTGCAATATCGTATTTTTCACATTTTACACTTTGGAAAATTCTTTCCCCAGTCTCGGAGCCTATTAGCTAAAGATCTATAATATTTACTTAGGTCGTCGTTGTGAACTGAAGATGCCGTAGTTCGGTAATGCGGTCTGTGAGGACTGATCTATCTTCAAAATTAGTTTGGAAACTAGGTCATCTTGAAAGTGGGTCAGTTCGGAGAAAAAATCGTTTAGTTGTTTTATCTTCAAATTTAGTTTGGACTGGTTTATATCTCTCTCATAACTTTTTTTTGATGAAAAAGTCTTGGCTCGAACCATGAATTCTAGATTCAAGCCGCCACTTAATTACCCGCCCACCCAATACCAATCAGGACATTGCTTGTGAGGTAGGATAAAAATGGCCTGGGGCCCAGGATGGCTCTCGCTCAAAGTCAAGCCAGCTCGGCCCCGGACCACCACAGGTTCGGTGCCGAGCCATAAGTTCACTGCCACGAAACCAGCCCCCCCCCCCCGTTCCGACGGCCAGCCGCGACCCTCGGTCTCCGACCCTCGGCGGTCTCACGGGCCTTACACTCAGCCGGGTAAGGGAGGGGGATAACCTGGCGCAACCTAGGCCCTTCGATTCTCCCAGAGACACATGGCCCCCACGATCTGCCACATCAGCTCCAAAACCACTTGGGGCCTTGCCACGTCAGCCCTAAACCACTCTGGGCGCTGCCACGTGTGCCCTAAACCCGCTGGGCCTCTTGCCACGTCAGGCCCATGGGCTTTCGGGTCTAGACCCTGCCCCCAAGCGGATCCAAACCCGGTTGGGTTACCTATAAATACCAGACCCTCACCCACCTTCAAAGGTAATCAATCTTTCACCACTTAAATCCCTAGCTACTGCTACTCTCTCTCAGCAACTAACTAGATCGTCGATGGGTCCGCCATCGGGATAAACCCCGGTGTTTTCGGACCGTCTACAGGTACACGAGGCAAGGCTAGCCGAGCCGACCCTTCAGCGCCGGAGCGAGCCTCCAGCTCACCGCCCGTTACCGACCTCTTCCCCCCTTACAAATTGAGTCCGAACTCACATCTGGTGCATCCACACTCTCTCCAAAAACAAATCGCATCAGGTTGGCGCCGTCTGTGGGAACCATATTTATTCGATAAGGACGACAGTCCGAGCCTCGCCACCAACGCTCTCGCTTCGACCCGCTCTCCCATGCCTCCCAGGGCCCGGAGATCGGCTTCTTCCGCCCGCCAAGACGGGCCTCCTCTTCAGGACGCCCTCGACGGAAGGCAAGGATCAAATAATCCGGGGGCGAACCCCGGACCCCAATAAGGCGAACCCCAAGTCGAGCAACCCGACCTTCGTCGGGTCATTATGAACCGAAGGGCTAGCCAGGCCAGGGGAGGGAGCGCTTCCAACTCGGCCCCGAACCATTCCAGGCCCGCGCCCGGAGATAGGCCGTCAGTACTCAGCCGCATTGGCCGAATCCCTACGCCCCGACCCGACCCTTCCAACCATGGCGCGGTCACCAGGGCCGAGTTTCGGAGCTTTCGGGAGGAAATCATGGAGGCACTTCACGGAGCGCTGAGGTCGGCAATGCTCGACCGACCCCGTCAAATGAGCGAAGGAAGGAGCTACTCTCGTGCGCCACCTCCTCCACCGGAGCGTACCGACCAGGTACTCCGTCGCCTCATGGAGATGGAGAATCGCCTCGAATGCATCGGCGACGGGAATCCGAACCCCATCCTAGGCCGAGCGCCTTCCCGGCCGCCATTCTCCGTTAACATCTTAGAAGCGGAGATCCCCCGGAACTTCCGGCCTCCAACATTCGAAACTTACAACGGCGAGGGTGATCCAGCTGATCACATGGAGGGCTTCAAGACCCTCATGATGATTCACAGTGCTTCGGATTCCCTGCTGTGCCGAGCCTTCCCGGCCACCCTCTGGGGCCCGGCGAGGGAATGGTTCTCCAAACTCTCCCCCGGCTCAATCTTCTCGTTCGACCAGCTGGAAGCCAGCTTCCTGGCCCACTTCATCACCAGCAGGAAGGCCAAGAAGACGAGCGCTTCCCTGCTCGACCTCAGCCAGAGGGAGGGGGAGTCGCTCCATAGCTTCGTCAGGAGGTTCACGACCGAGGCAAGATCCGTCTCTGCCCTCGACGCTGGGGTAGCCTCGGCCGCCTTCCGACACAACGTCCGCCACAATTAGCTGAAGGTCTCCCTGGCGAAGAAGACACCTCTGGACTTTCCCGACCTTCTCAATCGAGTCGAGAAATACATACAGGCTGAAGAAGCTCTAAACCCCGAGGGCAGCAAAGAAGTCGCAGGAAAGGGCAAGCGTAGGGTCGATGAGATCGAACCCGCCAGGAAAGCAGCAAAGGAAGGGGTCGGCGCGAAGAGGGCCCCTCCGGTCCCTCGGTTCGAAAGATACACTCCCTTGACACAAAACGTGTCCGCCATCCTCCTAGAAATCGAGGACAAGGGCCTTGTCCGATTCCCTCCCCGACCAAGCAACAACAAGAAGCGAGACCAACGCTTCTACTGCCGTTTTCACAGGGATCATGGGCACGAAATCGACCAGTGTCGGGCCCTGAAAGATGAAATTGAGGCCTTCATCTCACAAGGATACCTCCGGAAGTTCACAAGAGAGAACCAACAGGATCGACGAGATACCAGGAACCGGAGGCCTTCGCCTCCGAACCCTACTCCGAACCTCATTCAGGGTCGAGATCCCGACCCCGAGGGAGCCGGAACCCCGGCAATTCTACACTGTGTCCACGGAGGGCCAATGGGGGGAAAGTCAAATACTTCCCGAAAAGCCTTCGTCCGAGAGGTGAACGCTGTCCAAGACAACCCCTTACCCCGATTACAACCGGTACCTGTCTCCTTCTCCGGAGAGGACCTAGAAGGCGTCCGCCTCCCTCATTGCGACGCCCTCATCATTGGCCTCCACATGGCAAATTGTGAAGTTCGCCGGATCCTCGTCGACAACGGCAGTTCGGTAAACGTTCTCTTTCTCGAAGCCTTCGAGAATCTCAAATTGCCCAGAGGCAAGCTCAAGCCGGCCGGATACACTTTGCACAGATTCTCCGGCGTCCCTGTCGTAATAGAAGGGATTGTGACTCTGGATGTTACCGCGGGATCGACTCCGATCCAGCGAACCGAGTCCATGGACTTCATGGTGGTAAACGTCAAGGCGGCTTACAACGCCATACTCGGCCGACCCGAGCTGTGCTCCCTTCAAGCGGTTCCTTCGGCTTACCACTTGAAACTCAAATTCCCCACCCAGCAAGGGGCCGGTATCGTCCGAGGTAACCAAGAAGCGGCACGGTCGTGCTATATGACTGCCGTCGGAGGGGGTCTCTTCCTCCTCGACGCCGTCGAGCTCGAGTCTGAGAGGGACGGCCCCGCTCCTGAGCTGGTCGACGAACTGGAGGAGGTTCCGTTCGGTCCTGCAGACGAGTCAAAATGGTTCCGGGTGAGCCGCTCCCTCCCTGAGGACTTGAAGTCAGGCATAATCGACTGCATCCGCCGCAACGTCGATCTCTTCACCTGGAAGCCCTCTGACATGCCCGGGATATCCGAAGACCTAATCATGCATCGGCTGAGCGTCATCCTGGGCTCTAAGCCAGTCGCCCAGAAGAGGCATAAATCCGCCCCGGAGAGGCAGCAAGCTGTGAAGGTAGAGGTGGACAAGCTCTTGTCCGCTCGGTTCATTCAGGAGATCAACTGCCCCGAGTGGTTGGCCAATGTCGTCATGGTTAAGAAGGTGATCGGGGGATGGCAGATCTGTATTGACTTCACAGATCTGAACAAGGCATGTCCGAAAGATCCTTTCCCCCTCCCCCGCATCAACGCCTTGATCGACGCGACCTCGGGACATGAGCTACTGTCCTTCATGGACGCATTCTCAGGGTACAATCAGATCTAGATGTTTCCGCCAGACATCGCGAAGACCTCGTTCGTCACCGACCAGGGTCTTTTCTGTTACCGCGTTATGCCCTTCGGGTTGAAAAACGCAGGAGCCACTTACCAACGGCTCGTCAACCGGATCTTCAAAGACCTGATCGGCCGCAACGTGGAGGTCTATGTCGACGATATGCTCGTCAAAAGCCGGGCCGGGCCGGACCACGTCGCCGACCTCGAGGAAGCCTTCGGAGTAATCCGACATCACAACATGAGGCTCAACCCGGCCAAGTGCGCCTTCGGCATCTCCACCGGCAAGTTTCTGGGGTTCATCGTCAGCCAGCGCGGCATCGAGGCGAACCTCGAGAAGATCCAGGCTATAATTGACATGGCCCCGCCCCGGAATATCAAGGAAGTGCAGAGGCTTACGGGCCGGCTGGCGGCCATCGGCCGCTTCCTCTCCAAGTCGGGGGAGAAGTCTCTCCCTTTCTTCAAGGCCCTGTGCGGGAAGGGAGGCTTCGAATGGGGTACCCATCAACAATAAGCCTTCGAGCAGCTGAAGTAGTACCTTGCCAACCCTCCTCTCCTCAGCAAGCCTGAGCCGGGCGAACCACTATGGCTCTACCTGTCCGCATCGGATAGCGCCCTCAGCGCCGTCCTCGTCCGAGAAGAGGATGGGGTTCAGAGACCACTATACTATGTAAGCAAAGTCCTGCTCCCCGCTGAGACGAGGTACGCGAAGATAGAAAAGGTGGCCTATGCTCTGGTCATGGCAGCCCGAAAGCTCCGTCCTTACTTCCAAGCTCACTCCATCCAAGTACTGACCGACCAACCATTAAAAACTGTCCTCCACAAGCCCGAAACCTCTGGCCGCTTAGTCAAGTGGTCAATCGAGCTGAGTCAGTACGACATCGGCTATCAGCCGAGGACGGCAATCAAAGGACAGGCCCTCGCCGAGTTCATAACTGAATGCACCCTTTTCGAGCAGCGCCACATCGAAGGGTCGGATCCGACATGGGATGTCTATGTCGACGGATCCTCCTGTGAAACCGGGAGTGGAGCCGGAATCATCCTCCGAGGCCCCGACCAATTCCTACTTCAATACTCCCTCCGCCTCAACTTTCCGACCTCCAACAACGAGGCGGAATACGAGGCCATGATCGCCGGACTGACCCTAGCACACCGAGTCGGAGCCAAGCAGATCGGGCCTTCAGCGATTCTCAGCTCGTGGTCAATCAGATCACCGGGGAATACGAAGCCCGCGACGAACGGATGGTGAAGTATTTGGCAGTGGTCCGACGTCTCCTAGCATCCTTCTGCCACTCCACGGTTGTTAGGGTCCCCAGGGAGCAGAACGCCCAAGCAGACGCATTATCAAAACTCGCCTCCTTCTCCTTCGAGGGCCTCGACCAAACGGTACTCATCGAAATCCTCTTAAAGCCAAGTATCAATGACCAAGACTAGGAGGCAATGTGCGTGCAAAGCGGTATCAGTCCGGACGACTGGACCGCCCCCATTTGAAGATTCTTAGTCCGAGCCGAGTTTCCCAAAGACCGGACCGAGGCATGACGAGTCAGGATCCGAGCTGAAAGGTTCATCATGATCGACGACATCCTCTTCAAATGCTCGTACACCCTGGCCGATGGTAAGCCGCACCTCCGCTGTCTCACCAATGACGAAGCCAGCTACGCGCTGAAAGAACTTCATGAGGGGATCGGCGGATGCCATATGGGAAGCAGATCACTCGCTCGTAAAGCCCTGAATCAGGGTTACTATTGGCCCACCATGCTCCAAGACTCCCAAGACCTGGTCAAGAGGTGCGGCCCATGCCAGAGGTTCTCCCCTATCAAGAGGCTTCCTCAAGCCAATCTTCGATCCCTGGCTAGTCCTACGCCATTCGCCATGTGGGGCATGGACCTTGTGGGCCCCTTCCCCGCAGCAATAGGGCAAAGAAAATTCTTGATAGTCACCATAGACTACTTCATAAAGTGGCTCGAGGCCGAGCCGCTGTCCAGCATCACCGAGCGCCAAACGCAGCAGTTCTTCTGGAAGAATATCGTTTGTCGGTTCAGGATCCCTCAGGTCCTCATTACAAACAACGGGACCCAATTCGCAGGTCAAAACTTCCGAAAGTTCTGCGAAGAAATCGGCGTCCAGCAACGCTTCTCCGCTATATGCCACCCTCAGTCCAACGGCCAAGCGGAGAACGCGAACAGGCAAATCCTCGACGGCCTCAAGAAGCGCCTCGACAGTTCCCCCAAAGGGCTGTGGGTGGAAGAGCTGCCCAGTGTGCTATGGGCACACCGAACCACCAAGAGGATCCCCACAGGAGAGACACCGTTCAGTTTGACCTACGGGACCGAGGCAGTGATCCCCGTAGAGGTCGGTTTACCCTCTCCCCGGATCATGGCCTTCGACGAAGCCGACAACTCATCCGGCCTAAGGGCCAACCTGGACCTCGTCGCCGAAGTAAGGGAGAAGTCCTCCGTCCGAAGGAGCATCTACCAACGGCGGATCGAGAGGTTTTACAACAAGAAGGTCCGCCCGACAGACATCAAGGCCGGGGACCTTGTGTTATGCAAATTGTCCGTCTCTGATCCGACCAAGAAGAGGAAGCTAGCCCCCAACTGGGAGGGCCCATACAGGGTAGCCGAGGCCATACGTCCCGGCACTTACCGACTGGAGGACATGGAGGGT
Organism: Hemerocallis citrina; assembly: GCA_017893485.1. NCBI lineage: Eukaryota > Viridiplantae > Streptophyta > Magnoliopsida > Asparagales > Asphodelaceae > Hemerocallis > Hemerocallis citrina. The sequence continues at coordinate 67,830,841 of CM030361.1, forward strand.
CGAGCGATCAAGTGACCCTGGAACGCCGAGCACCTAATGAAGTTCCTAGAAGAACGGATATAGGTCCCTGCTTGGCTAATATAAGTAATAATTTTGTAAGCTTTCATATGAAAAAGGCCCTTTTATCGCCCCTCTTTACATATATGAAAGAGATCCCTTTTTGTCAAACTCCAAATGCCTCGGCAGGTCCGACCTAAACGCCGGACAATGGGATCGCTTTCTCAAAAGCTTCGGCACCCGAGTCCTCACTCCGATGTCGTCCCCGACGTCTCGGTTGCTATAACGCCTCCCAGTGTCCAAAACACCATGACCGGTGTCGATCCCCCACGGATCGAATGGGTCTGACCCTCACCTCCACAGGCAATCAAGGGATAAATCCATCAGAACAAAGAGTAGAAGGAAACTCATTATTCATACTCCTTTATTACTTTGAAAAAACGAACATAGACTGTTACAAGACCACTCCACTCATCCAAACAGAAAGAAATTTCTGGCCTGGGAACCTCTTAGGGCCCCTCGGGTCCGACGGAGGGTGTTACCACTCCGACCGAACGGCTAGGAGCCCTCTCCTCATCACGATGGTCCTTAGGCTCTGCCATGGTCGACACGCCAGCCACGGAACTCTGGGCGTCAGCCGGTCGAACACGCTCTAGCAACAGCAAGGTCGAGGGAACCCCCTCCACTCGCCGACCCTCCGAGGAGGATCCCGTCCTCATCCCCGACATACCCAACATCATCTTATAACCTCCATCTCCTTCTCCACTAGGACGTCACGAAGGAGCCTCTCAGACGTTGGCCGCTGTACCGACGCACTCGACATGGTGAATCCGAGGCCGGCGCTTCCGAGGTCCCGATCCACCATGGCCTTCTTCAGCCGGGCCGCCTCCGCGCCCAGAGCCTCGGACTTATCCCTATAATAATTGAAGGCGGCATCCTGATCGCGAGCCCCCTCGTAGTAGCGGACCAACGTGGCCTCCAAGACCTTGATCTTACTCCAGAGCCACGCCACGTCGGAACGACGGGGATCCGCCTCGGGAGGGAGAGCCGTTACCTAGAAAGAGGCCAACCACCACTCAAAACAACATAAGCAAAAAGGTACGGAAAGATCAGGGGTCAAAACACTTGGCCACGCAAAAAATCCTTTCTCATATAATGGTGCAATAAAACTCCGTACAAAAATGCGGTGGCCAGTCCGCGTTCGGCAAATACAATCAAAAAGGAGAAAAAAGACAAACAGGGAAGCAAGCGGCCTAGTTCCCCACCTTTGCATCGGTCGGGTTCACGGGAGGGTCGGCAGCCGATCCAACGACCGGTTCGTCACGAACACCCCCATCAGGAGTCATAGGCTTCGGCTCGACTTCCATGTCATATTCAAAGCCGGCCAGATCGATGGTCGGGTAGAAATGCCTCACGTGGCCGAGGGCCTTCTCGTAGACCTCGTTCTGGGCCGCGATCACCAGGTCCTGCCCCGCCGTTGTCAGCTCCTCCTTCTCCTTCGCAAACTTCTTCTTCAGGGCGACCACCCTCTTGCCCCACTCCGCCTCCTTGGCCTCGAGGTCGACCTTCATCTTCTGCTCCCTTTTATGCGAGCCATCGAGCTCGATCCTCATCTCCTTCATCTCCTGCAAGTACTTGTCCGCCCGAATTCGCTCTCGTTCCACGGCCGCCTCATAGAGACTTTTCACGTAGGCCCCCTGCACACAAGCCTGCGGCAACCAAGCACTATTAAGGAAACCTCCTTTACAGTAAATTCACAAGAAAAGTGGGGTCGGCGGACTTACCAGCACGCTGGCCTGCGCGAGGCGCGTGTACGCCTACTCCAAGGTCTCGATGCTCATCTCCTCACGGTCCTGGGGAGTCACTAGCTTCTCCGTCACCTCGATGGCCTGGGGCCCACGGGTTAGACAGTCCCCCACCCGTATCGACCAGGCCGGCACCCATGGCCGTCGCAGCTCCTCCATAACAGTGTCCTCTCCCTCGGCTTCGACCAGAGGGGCCTTCCCCTTGTCAAGATCGGTCACCTTAGCTCGGCCCGAGCTCCCCTGAGCGGCCCCCTCCTTACTCATCTCCGAGCGTGTCCTCTTAGCCTTCGGCTCGACCGGGACCTCGGAGGCAACATGGGACGACCCCCTCGTCCTCCTCACGTCTCCCCCTTCCTCGGCCTTCTTCTGCTTCAAGGCGAGCCTCCGAGCCTTAATCGATTCTGGGTCCATACCTGCAAAAAGACCCATTAAGGACAATGAGCTCGAAAGAACAGTAAAACAAAGAGAAAGAAACAACTACATACAAGACACGGCCGGGCTCAGTCCAACGCTCGCCAGGTGACCCTCCGTCACCTTCGGCCAGCTGATGCTGTACGAGAGACGGAGGCGCTTGACAAATTTCCACTCCTCGGCCGTCAGGTCCTTCGGCCTCGGCACTTTGAAGCTCGGTTTGTAGTAATTCCAACGAGTGGGAATATTCCAAGGCTCCACGCTCCGGATCACGAAATATTTTCGTTTCCACTCCTTGATGGAGTCCGGATGGCCATGGACCACCTTCCCCTTACTCCGAGGCGAGACATAGTAGATCCCCTCCGACTCCCCCGACGAGCTGATTCCCAACATCGCTCGGAACACACCTAGCCGAAGAGGCACCTTCTGCTCCTCGCAGAGCAACACGAAGCAAATTATCTGCTTCCACGAATTTGGCCCATACTACATCGGAGCCAGGGACGCCCAATTTAGCACCTCCCGAACAAACGGATGAACCGACAGCCTCAGCCTCGAGCCGAAGGCGTCTGCGGGGAAGATACAGTACCATTATGGCAAGGGGTCGGTGGGACGGAGGGTCGGGCTCGGCAGCATCAGTTCGTAGCCGGACCCGATGTGGTAGGCCGACTGAGCAACCTCCAAATCACCAGCTTCCAAGATCGTCAGAAGCGTGTCCATCTTTACCATCTTCCAACTCGGCAAAGACGGCTGAACCCCATACAGCACCTTATCGGAGAGATCATCGGGGTATTGTCGGAACTTGCTCGGCTGCACAGGCGACCCCGTCACTACGTTCCGGAGGATGGGTGCCTGGCTCGAACTACCGGCCTTCGCCCCCTTCTTTCTTGACACCCTCTTCTTCTTAGCCCTCTCCGGCGAGGGAGTGGATAAACGCTCGAGACGAGTCGGTGTGGAAGACGAGCCTACTCCCCGGACCGTAGATCTCCTCCCCGTACCTCCCGTCCGAGCCTCGGCCGCTTCACCCTCGCCTTGGCTACCCCCCTCCTCGAAAACCGGATCCAGTATCTGAACGTCGTCCGAGCTATCACTCCCCTCCTCAGAATCGCTGCTCTCCACCACATACGGTTTCCGGGAGCGAAGGGGCTTCACATCATATACCGCCTCCTCCGACCACGATGTCGAGTCTGAGAGCCCGGTGCCAGGGTTCCCTTCCCCCCTAGATGTTGACGCCGAAGAGCCAGACTGAGCCCTAGACATGCCTAACGAAATAAACTTACAAACTAACCTTTGGTTGCCTCGGAAAGACGAGCCCGGTGCTGCAAACAGTAATGACGAGCGCTGAAGTGTTTGGGTATTTTTTGGAGAAAGCAGCAAGAGAGGAATGAGCGGAATGGGGGGAAAGGTGGGGGTATTTATTGAGGAAGAAAGGACTCCTCGATTTTCGTGTAACTGTTCCTCGATTGACGTGAAACTGCCACCTATAAAATCGCGCCACGTCACCTTGGAACGTGCGCCGCTGACGTCACCCAGCATCAGATTGGAAACCAGACGCAAGGGTCGGCCCGGATGAAGTACTTCGGACCCGGACACCCCCGCATCTGTCCCTGGAAGCAAGAGAAAATTTAGAATTAAAAGTTTTAAGGCACCCGCTCTCGGCGAGCGCCCCGGGCCCCAGGACTCGGTCGGTTCCCCTCTCACCCGCGAGCAACTCGGAGCTTACGACCTCGGAAGCCGAAACCCCAAACTGTTCGAGGGTGGGAAAGAAACCACCATCGCCTGGGACCCTGTCGAAAAGCAGATCGGCCCACCTCCCATCTCTAACTCCTTCGGGCTGACAACCATCAGAAGCCGTCAGCACGGAAGGAAGACAGAGATCGGAGAGGACCCATCCGTCCGAGGAACCTTGTCCCCCGGGTCCAAACTCCGGTCGTCATCCCCCCTGCCCTGATCTCCCCCGACTCTGACAACCGCATCAGGGCCATCAGAATCAGGAGAAGATCACGGCGGCAGAGTGACCACCCATCCGACGCTCTCAGGGTTGGAATTTTTTCAAGAAACAGGCATCCGCCCAAGGCATACACCTCCAATGGTCAATGAACCACCCTTGCTGTGATCGAAGCTACAGGATGGAGCGGGGTATTTATAACCTCCCCCCCAAAGACCAGCCATTATGGCCCTTGGGAGGCCAAACGACGGGAGCCCAGCAGTCACGCCTAGGGAGCTGAGCGCCATGCATTTATTAGAGGACGCCATTTAATGACCCCGGGAAGTTGGAATGCCGCACGAATCCCGGAGCGCTATAATGCTCCATGAAGGCAGCCATCAGCTCAGCTTAGCCTTCTCACGAAGGCACAACGGTTCGCCATCGCCCTTGCCGACCCATAAACCCTCGCCAGTCCGAGGTAAGGTCTGGCACCAGGGTAGCCTTCTTACGAAGGCCCGACGGTTCGCCATCGCCCTTGTCGACCCATAAACCCTCGCCAGTCCGAGGTAAGGTCTGGCACCAGGGTAGCCTTCTCACGAAGGCCCGGCGGTTCGCCATCGCCCTTGCCGACCCATAAACCCTCGCCAGTTCGAGGTAAGGTCTGACACCAGGGTAGCCTTCTCACGAAGGCCCGACGGTTCGCCATCGCCCTTGCCGACCCGTAAACCCTCGCCAGCCCGAGGTAAGGTCTGGCACCAGGGTAGCCTTCTCACGAAGGCCCAACGCGACCAGAAAATACTCCTCCGCGGCTAACTCTCGCATCCCCGCAGGAGTGGGGGGCTTATGAGGTAGGATAAAAATGGCCTGGGGCCTAGGATGGCTCTCGCTCAAAGTCAAGCCAGCTCGGCCCCGGACCACCACAGGTTCGGTGCCGAGCCATAAGTTCACCGCCACGAAACCAGCCTCCCCCCCCCCCCCCCCCCGTTCCGACGGCCCGCCGCGACCCTCGGTCTCCGACCCTCGGCGGTCTCACGGGCCTTACACTCAGCCGGGTAAGGGAGGGGGATAATCTGGCGCAACCTAGGCCCTCCGATTCTCCCAGAGATACAGGGCCCCCACGATCTGCCACATCAGCTCCAAAACCACTTGGGGCCTTGCCACGTCAGCCCTAAACCACTCTGGGCGCTGCCACGTGTGCCCTAAACCCCCTGGGCCTCTTGCCACGTCAGGCCCATGGGCTTTCGGGTCCAAACCCTGCCCCCAAGCGGATCCAAACCCGGTTGGGTTACCTATAAATACCAGACCCTCACCCACCTTCAAAGGTAATCAATCTTTCACCACTTAAATCCCTAGCTACTGCTACTCTCTCTCAGCAACTAACTAGATCGTCGGAGGGTCCGCCACCGGGATAAACCCCGGTGTTTTCGGACCGTCTGCAGGTACACGAGGCAAGGCCAGCCGAGCCGACCCTTCAGCGCCGGAGCGAGCCTCCAGCTCACCGCCCGTTACCGACCTCTTCTCCCCTTACAAATTGAGTCCGAACTCACATCTGGTGCATCCACACTCTCTCCAGAAACAAACCACATCAGCTTGCTTGCTGGTTCTCTCTCATAACTGACAATCAAGAATTATTTACAGAAAGGAAAAGGAAAAAGAAAATAAAGGATTCGAAATTGTCCCCCAAAACAGAAATCCAGAATGAACCCCCCGGACCCGGAAGCATCACCACCGGCGTGCCTCCCATTGGAGCTCCTCCTCCAAATCCTCGCCCGACTTCCAACCAAATCCCTCCTCCGTTTCAAATCCGTCTCCAAATCCCTCTCCCTCCTCACCTCCGACCCCCACTTCATCCGCCTCCACCTCCGCCTATCCCCCAACACCAACCACCACCTCCTCCTCCACCTCCACCTCCAACCTCCCAACAACAACAACAACAACAACAACAACCTCATCCTCCTCTCCCCCTCCTCCTCCTCCTCCCCCTCCCACCTTTCCCTTGGCTTCCTCCCCCACCCCCTCCAAATCAAAATCCGCGCCTCCCACCTCGGCCTCCTCTGCTGCGCCATCTCCCTCTCCACGGGCGTCTACTTCGTCTGCAACCCCCTCACCCAACAATTCCGCCTCCTCCCTCGCGCCCGCGACCGCCCCTTCACCCGATTCCAACCCGAGTACGAAGCAACCCTCGTCGGCTTAGCAGTTCATGACAACAACAACAACAACAACGCTAGTAGTACTGGTACTAATTTCAATGTGGTTCTTGCTGGCTTCTACCGCCCCTTCGGGCACAGACCCAAGGATCAGCTTGTCTGCATGGTCTACGATTCCATCACCAATTCTTGGACAAAATTTGTCCACCATTTGCACGAGGAGTTTACCCATATGAACCGGAGCCAGAGCGTGGTTTCGAATGGGGCGGTGCATTGGTTGACCAGTGGTGGGGAGTATCAGTATGTTATTGGGTTGGATTTGGGGGAGTGGGTTTGGCGGAAGATTTCAATGCCGGAGGAGGAGGAAGTGGTGGGGAGGATTTACCTGCTGGAGTTTGAAGGGTTGATGTCGTTGGTTGGGATGTCGGGGGAGTGGATGAGTATTTGGGTGTTGAGGGATTATGCGAGGGAGAGGTGGGTTTTGGAGGATAGGGTGAGTTTGAGGTGTATTAGGGAGCTTGCAGCCAGCGCATTTCCGGTGAGTCAGACTCGGGATTTGGTGTTCTTGGTGACCCAGAAGAAGGTTTTGACGTATGGCAGGAGGGACAAGGTGTGGAAGGAGGTGTATGCTGTTGGGGATGATTGTACCTATCCGTTGTGGTTTTCGGCGTTTTCGTTCAGGAGTACGCTGTTGCCGTGCAATTGATTGGAAGGTGAGAATGTTGTTTATATTTTGATCTAGTTTATCTCTAATCTCTAATCTCTAATATTATAATGGGAGAGTTGGGGTTGTAATTTGTAGACAACCTGTAATTTGTACACAATCAACCATCTAATCTCAACCATTCATTTTTAAGTGGGAGTTATATTAACCATTCATTTACTCAATTGTTGTTAGTTATCATAATACCCTCAGTTTAAATTTATTTACAACATAATTATTTTACAAATGTGCCACTCATATAGAATAAAAGTTTGTGTCACTAGGGGTAATTTGTAAAGAGTATTTATGAGTAAAGGGGGGTCTCAAGTTCGAGGCCAGATTACGTCTTATTATTTATAAAATAAATAAATATTTTTGATTAGAACGTGCATTGCACGTGCAGTTTACTAGTAAGTTTAATTATAGGGTAGTTTTATGTTTTTTATTCTTAAATTTTGAGTACTTTTATGTTTGTTATGCTGAGTTCTTCTTTTGATAATCATATTGCCTTCTTCATATGCATATATTAGGTACTTTTGTGTTTGTTTTGATTATACTCTTCTTTTGATAATTACATTGCATTTTTTGGGGGGAGTTAAATTACATTGCCTTGTTCGTGTGTATATTTAGTACATTTGTGTTTGTTATGCATAATTAAATTCTTCTGGTACGTCTTAAATGAATTTCGATAGTGTTTTTTTTTAATAAAATTTAAACAAATTTGGTTAGGGGTTTGTACGAGTGGAATTGCTTAACCCCGCCTAATGCGAGCTGATTATCACTTAGCTAAATGCTATCATCATTAACAACAACAACGAAACCAGCCTTTATCTGAAAATGTTGGGGTAAGCTAAATCAGCTATCCTCATACACTGAAATTTAGTCTCATTGAAGATTCATCCAGAAAGTTGAATCTGGTCTTTGGGTGAAAACGATCTCAGTAGGTTGTACACTAAAATTTTGATCGGCAGAAAAATGAAATAGTTCAAAACTACTCTTTTGGGGTCTATTGCACTGAAATTTTAGGCGGTGGAAATTGTTCCAAAATTTAGAGTTTTAGATGTCACTATTTTAGCTCAGTAGGCTGTAAACTTGAAATACACTGAAAATTCTTCCTTGGAAAAAAATGATCAAATGTTGGAAATTTTTTGGAGCGTATAAATTAGGTGAGTGAGCTATAATACACAATTTTGGTCTGAGAAGAAATTGTCCAGAAAGTTGAAACCTGAGCGATAGTGCGCTGAAATACTGAACCATGGAAAATTGTCCTGGAACTTAAAATTTACTGTTTTAGGGACGTAAACGAGTTCAGTGGGCTATAATACACTAAAATTTTAACATGTTCTGAAGCAGTTTGTTAGGAAATTGGAATATGTTTCTTTAGGGCGCAAGTGAACTCAATGGGCTACAAAGCCTACAATGTACTAAAATTTGGCTGATAGGGAAGACTTTTTTTTCAAAGGTGTAAACAAACCTAGTGAGCTACAATGTACTAGAACGTTGCGAAAATTGCCTCGGAAATTTGAAATTGTTGTTTTAGGTCAGAAACTCGCGTTGGTTAGCAATAGAGTATACTAGAATGTCTGATGGTGGGAAGAAACTTTATCAAGTTGAAATTTGTTGTTTAGTGGTGTAAGTGTAAATGAGCTCATGGGATATAATACACTTACACACCAAAATTTCAGCTGGTTGAAAATTGTATGAAAAGTTGAAAACTACTTCCCCATGTATGAGCTCTACATTATCATTAATATTTTGGTTGGGTGGATAATTATCTGGAAAGTTGAAACTTATTTGTTTTTGGGTTTAAACGAGCTTAGTGGTCTATAATACACTAAAGTTTTGGGCGGAAAATGTCCCAAAATTTAAAACTCTGTTGTTTAAGGGCAAAAGCAATCTCAATGGGCTATAATACACTAAACCTTTGACATATTGAAAGTGACAGCCAAAAACATTTTCTTAACGCATAAACAAAGCTTAGTGAGATGCACTGAATCTTGGTTACCGAAAGTTTTGTCCCAAAATTTGAACTGTTGTGTTCGGGCATAATGGGCTTAATGAGCTATGATGTACTAAAATATTAGGGCCAAAAAATTGTCGTGCACCTTAACATTGTTTGTTGGTTTATGTGCATAAAGTGTAAATGGGATCAGTGGGATATAACACGTTGAAATTTCAGCAAGTTGAAGATTGTCGCAGAAGTTGAATGCTTTCTGTGTGAGCTTACCAGCTATAATACACTCAAATTTACTAATTTAGCTGGAAAAAGGTTGTTACCAAAATTTGAAAGCTGATACTATGGATCTAAATGAGCTTAAAGAGCATAATATAGTGAAACAAGAAAAATAAAAATTGTCCAAACATTAGAAATTTGTCGCTCTAGGGACAATTAAGAGTTGAATGGGACACTAATAGAATAACAATCCAGCATATGGAAAAGAACAAAAAGTTGACGACTTTTGCTTTGAGGGCATAACTAGTTCAATGAGCTAAAACACACGTATCCTTTCTGGCATAACTGCGGATAGAGTTTTATAATGACATTGGAAACTCGAATGCCAGAAAGTCGTTCCTGAAGTCGAAAACAAATGTTGTTTCATTAATGAGTTCGGTAGGTTGTGTAATACACAAATCTCAATAGGCGGATTTTTTTTTGGGCAAGTTGAAATTTCTTTATTTTGGAGCTTATACACGGACACCTGAACATGAGGGAAAAATTGTTCAGAGGGTTAAGTTCTGTTGTTTTGGGAGTGATATCAAGCTCATTATAAGCTGTAATATACTAAAATTTTGGCATGTGAGAATATTATCGTGGTTGTTGAAAATTATTATTGTAAATCCAAAGACAAAACACTAGAAGGGGGTGAATAGATTTTTGTAAAATTATATCTTAAAATTAAATTGAAGGGAAAAAAGATGCAAGAACAAGTTCAGAAAAATATCACCACAATGAACAGAACGATTTACAATGGTTCGACACCCCTGCCTACATCCACTACCTAAGGGTCTCATGTCGTAGGATTTCACAATCCACTTAAAACACTTTTCTTTAACCGGGTTGAAGCAAACCCTCTTACAACTCAATCTCTTCCCTCTCAAGTACAAAATTACTCACAACTCAGAAAAGGAAAGAAAGATGACAATGGGGCTCTATAAAATGGCTCTTTAAGGTTAAAAGAAAGTTGTATGTTTTATCAAAGATAGTGAAAATTCTTGTTCTATCGAGAAGAAAAGGTTAATGCAATATTTATTGAGTAGGAAATATTATAGCCAAATCAAGGGGTCTTTGAGGGGTCTGTTTGGGTTGTCCAAGAGGATTCCAAATGAGACACAAAATAATGAAATGTTTTGAAAAATATTTGAGTAGAGAATCTAGAATATCTTTTCAGAACAATTATTCCCTTTAAAATTAAAGGGTCATTTTTAACATAATTTACCTATACAAAAATAATACAACAAATGCGGCTCAACTTGACATGTCTTCATGATAGGCTTGATATCTTGAGTCTTGACTTGGACTAGCTTCTTATGCATGTTGACTTGACTTGTTTATTTGAGAAGCTTGCTATGAATCCATCCAACCTCCAATTTAATATAGCTTTATGTATAATTCAATCCTCCTCCTTTGTATTGGCTATAAACTTCATGCTGATAAAACCTACACACTCATGTAGAGTTAGCCTTCTATGACCTGTATGTGTTCAAATATCAAAATCCAATACTGGGTCAACAATTATAATTAACCTTTTTGTATAGACTATATAGACAAGCTCAGTGGTGATGGTTAGTCCGAAAATTTTGACATATTTGACAACGGATAGTTGTCCCCAAGTAGAAACTTGTTTTAGGGGGCATAAGCAAGCTCAGTTTGATATAATATGCATATAATTACACTGAAACTTTGGCCAGAAAAAAAGTTTGTGGGGAAATTGTCCTGAAAGTTTTTTTTTGTTTTTGTGAATTTTTTTACAAATAATACAAAATCAAATATTTGTCCTCATAGTTGAGAAAAGATTTTTGGTGTCTAGACGAAAGCTATTATATATTTAGAATTTTTGCTGCTTGCTAAAACTGTATTGCAATTTGAAAACTACTGTAATGAATCTTATGTGAGCTTAATGTGCTATAGACTGAAATTTGGCTGGCAGGGGAAAAAAGCCACGAATATGAGGGAGTACTATTTTAGGTGTAAAGTCCCAGGTCCTGTCTGTGTCATTTCAAACATCATTGTCAGCTAAAGCAAGTTCTTTACATGTTGATGTTGGACGCACTAGAGCATCTGTAGTCGTGGGCTAAATACCCAAATTTTGGAAAAATTTGGAAAAAAAAACGCTGCAGTCGTTGTCCAAATTTGCAAAATTTGGGTGTACGATGAATAGTGCCTTGCCAAATATAGCAGACGATTTGGTCAAATGCAAAATATAGCTAACGACCTATTTTATTTCATCCGTCAGAATTGACGAAAGATAAAATTTCGTTTGGCAGGGAGACGTACAAAAAGTGAGTTCGGACGAAGGATTAAATACCGTTTGAGAAAAGAAAAATAAATTAAAAAATAAAAAATGTCAGAGACGAAAGATTATACATCGTCAATTGCAAAATTTGCTAGATGACAAAAGTAGATTGACGGGATGTAATCTACCGTCCCAGGCCAAAATTTGATTTTTTAAAATTTTTTTTTTTTGTCTTTTAGTGCTTAAAAAAAAATTTTAAAAAGCCAACGAACGGCCGATTACACCCCGTCCGAGGAGATTGACGGGAGATTATATCCCGTCCTTGCTTATTTAAAAAAAAAAAAAAAAAATGAAGCAGACGATTGATCATACGCCGTCCACATATGGGGTAGTGAGATTGACAGGAGATTATCTCCCGTCCTTGCTTTTTTTTTTAAAAAAAAAAAATTAAACATACGATTGATCATACGCCGTCCGTACTTCAATTCGATAGACAATCTTCTGTCTTTTAAAAAAAACAAACGACGAATCGAATATAGCTTTGAACGACTGCAGCAACATTCTTTTTTTCCTATTTCTAATTGCTATTTACCCATAATTTGGCAAGAACGACTACAGATGCTCTAAATTGAGCAGCGGACTAAATGTCATTTCAAGACATTAGTTATAATGGTGCAATAATAATGTTGTTCACATATTATAAGATCCTGTCTATGCCTTCCAAACATCATTTTTTTGTCAACGGTGTGCTGTTTGATTTGCTCAAAAAATATATGATAGTTTATTAGTTTTGAAAGTAATATGTTATGAATTGGATGCATCAATAACTGAAAATCCTGCCGCTAATCTGGATGCCTCTTAAGTGGCTCTCTAGTTAAGCTGACTAATATTAAAACAATGCCATCTAAGCTGTCAAAAGTAACCATTTAATTTGTCATGCTTATTCATTTTTGGTCCTCTGTTTGTCAACATCTTTCTAGTTTTGTCCGCTCCCTCTTGAAATTTACATTTTACTACAAGTGCAGATATTTCAATACACCTTACAGACGTGGCCTAGAACTGAGGAACTAAAATATCCCATAACCTCTTTTGTTGTCTGTAATTGGTTCATAAATTGCATGTTTATGATAATTTTTATCTTAACTGCATTTCTTTTTGTTTCTTTCAGAAAACGCGATCATCACCGACCAGTATCAGCTCTTGAACCATGTTGAGGAAGGAAGCACCAACTTAAGCATGGTGAATGGTGAAATTATGAGACTGAGGGAGGTGTTAAGGTCATTTCTGCAGAGATGTAGATGGAAAAAATGACAGAGTTCTTGAAAAGATGGTTACTGTATATAATGACCAAATTCTTATTCCATATTGTCTAATTTCTCCAGAATTAAGTTATGTTGTTGAATTGGTGATATCTTTTTGTATATAATGTTGAACTGGTGTATGTATTTGATTGTATATAATGTTATTTTGATGAAACGGATAGAGTCTTACGATTTCAGCCAGATAATAATAATATTAATCCAAAGATGTACAAAAGTGATTTTACAAGTCATAAAACCAAGCGACACAGTACCAGGGATAGCGAGCACTCGAAGATAGCTAAAATCAAGCTACGACTAGAATAAATTACAAGGACTAAACAGACAAAAAAAAGAGAACAAAAAAAAATCTGGCTGCAATCGGGCCTGCGGACGAGACCTGGGGCTGAAACGCAAAGGAGCGTCCGACCACACCCTATTTCAGGAGCAGAACGGAGCTTCTGCAAGAGGAGTGCTCTGGAAAAATACACCCACTACACTGCATCTTGTAGGGCAGATGGAAACGAGCCAGCCAACATCGAAAAACGCCAGCGATGAGGAAATCACAAACCTCAACTGCAGAAAGGGAATGAGAGACCGGGCGACGGCAAGGGAAGGAAAGGCCAGGCCATCTACACCCCTAACACTAACATCGAAAGCCTACAACCCTAGATGGTTGCCAGGCAACGACGCAAAAATGGAGAAAAAAGAGGTAACTCCGCTCATAACAAAACCGAGTGATAGCTCCTGAATCGGCTCAAAACATAATCAGCATCATGAAGAACCTCAAAGGGAGGCAGAGAAAACAATAAGAGAAAACGAGGAGGCCAGCTCCATCAAAACCATCACCAAGACGATTGGAGCAGCACAGAGCCAATAGGCTCATCGATACGAAACGCTGCCCAAAAACAAAATAAGGCAAACAAAACCAAAACACCATGCAAATGGAACATAACTCCTCAACAGCGCAACAAAACAACAAACAAGCAAGGTCACACCTGACCATAAACATGAGGGCCCTCAGAATGAGGAGCCAACTAAAAAAACATCCAGAATAACATTAGCAGAAGAGCAAATTCGTCATAGTAACCAGTTAAGAGCCAAAGGAGGCTCTCTAAAGCTTTACAAAATCATGACTAATGAACAAGGGAGACAAAAGAGGTAAAGATCCGATGCTGAACATGCACGGATAAAACAATACCGAGCAAAAGTGTGCGTCAGCACAGTAGAGAAAAGAGAGCTTCGATAACATCTTCAAACCTGCGAAAGGGAAGCTAGGTTATCATTAAGAGCATCAGACATTAAATCTAAACCAATAAAAAACAGCAGCCAAAAAGCTTATAAAGCATTAAGGTTACAAAGACAAAGTAAAGCATCGACCAGTCTGCCATGGTAAAGGGAATCTCTGGCTTCGATATTTAACTTAGAAGACAAGAAATTGAAAAGAAATAGAAAATCCTCGATGAGGAGAAGGATAGGTGAAGCACTATGTCTGAACACTCTCTTATTTCTTTCCATCCACGTGATCCAAATGATAATTTGGACCGAAAGAATCCACGAACTGTGGTACTTATTGTTAGAAGGAAGAATAGACCAACAGGAGGTAAGATTGGACGGAATGGAGGGGGATTCCTATGCAAGTGAACAAATTTTCCACAGGGGACGCGTGAATTCGCAAGCAACAAACAGGTGATCTGCATCTTCAAAATTGTTGGAGCAAAGGGGACACAATTGTCCCCACGCTAAATTTCTTTTGTTAAGGACTTCGACTGTAAGTAACCTGTTGTTGAGAGCTAACCAAGTGACAATTTTAACTTTTAGAGGGGCACAGGTCTGCCAAATGAAGTCGGCGAAGGGGGAGAGGGTACCCCTAAAGTTGAGAAATTGATAAAAAGATTTAACCGAGAAATTCCCTGATGAGTTCCAACGCCAAGAGAAATCTTCATTTGGGCGCCATGCAAAATTGTTGAGGGAGTCAAGGAGGGCGTTAAAGTAAGCAATTAAGGTAAACGGAAGGCTGGCTGAGAAAGTGATAGACCAATGTCTGTGCAAGTTAATAAGAGTGAAACTTTCTGCCACCGTGGCAAGGGGATTGGAAGATAGTCAGAAAAGAGCAAGGAATGACGAGGCGGGTTTGGTGTTACCAATCCACCGATTAGACCAGAACTTGATCATGGATCCGTCGAAACATTCATGCTTGATGCCACATTGGAAAGCAGCGGCTGCTTTCCAAACTCCCTTCCAGAATGGGGAGGAGTTGCGACGGATCTTGGGGGGGAAATCCCATAATTGGCAATTGGAAAAGCAGTTAGCTTTGATACTCTGGATCCAAGGTAAATGGTCGAATTTTAAGATTCTCCACAACCATTTACCTAACAAAGCAATATTATGGTTTCTGAGGTTCAAAACCCCTAATCCCCCTGCCTCTTTGGAAGAGCATACCAGTTTTCAGTTGCTAAGATGAGAACCTGGCTTGTGATTGGAGGAGCCTGTCCAGAAAAAGTTGCTTCTGATTTGGTCTATCCTCTTGATAACCCAAGAGGGGACAAAATAGAAAGACATCATATAGAGAGGGATAGATGATAGGACTGAGTTAAGGAAGATATGTCTACCTCCACGGTAAAGTGATTTTCCAGCCCAGACGTTGAGCCTGGATTCAATCTTATCAACCATGGGCGACCAATCAGATTTATGCAGTTTATCCGATCTCAGAGGAATACCCAAATACGTGATGGGGAAAGAAGCTATAGGGCAGTTAAAGAAGTTAGGGATCTCATTCTGGCGATTGGGCGACCCTCCCAGCCAAAGAACCGAAGATTTTTTAAAATTAATCGAAAGACCCGAAGCTAATTCGAAACAGTAGAGCAGAAGTTTATAATGTTCAAATTACCATTTAGGATATTCTTTAGATTAGATCAAGTTTTGGGCAAAACGTTAAATTAGATTTCACTTGCAATATCTTTTATATCCCTTGGATTTATGAATAGCATGCTTGATACAACATGCCATTTTCCTAACTATAAAATAACTCAACAACCCGAAATGAAAATAATTGTAACCACTTTGTGTGTACTTCCGAGCTAAGTGTCCATTAACACAATAAGTGAATCATGTGTGTTTTTGTTTTGTTAGTAGTATCTACTCTTTACAAGTGATAACCATGTTGTTGCAGCGATCAAGATCATTACCAATCAGTATCTATTCTTAACAACGTGAAAGAAGCCCCAACCGAACATGATGAAAGGGGAACTTAGAGAGCAGTAGGGGGCCTTGATGACTGTATATACTGACATGAAATATAGATGGATAAACATGATATAACTCTGAATTATTGGACATGAAATATGTGAACTATACATACTGAATTCAAATTCTCATTCTATATTGTCTATTATTGTTCAGTCTATTACAGTGATAGTGAACCATTATATATCGTATCTATATAATGTATATAAAGTTGAACTGGTACAAGCATCTCCGTGAACAATGTCCATGTCTCCATTCAATATACTCTGTAGATTATATTGACATTTTAGCCGAATGATAAATTAGAAACACTTGCAAGATTCATTCACTTGGATTTGTGAATAGCTTGATCGTACAAACCTTCACCGACAACCAACCACAGAAATCAGCAATCTAAAATGAAAATAATCCCAATGTAACTTTCACTTCATATGGTTTCTATCTTGAATGTTTTCGAGAAACAAGAAATGCGCGTCGGACATTATCTGCTTTCATTGTCATTTACATACAGTTTACAACCTCACATCGGTTTCCATTAACAAAGGAATGTTACAAAAAAAATTTTGTAAAGTTCAGAGAAACCGCAGCAAGAACTCTTTTATTCGATCAATGTAAGGAGGCCGAGTTGGAATTATATGGTCCATATCATGCTCAATGACCATCGGAACAACCATTATCAAACAACTTGGCCAGTTCATGCTAGCTGTTAGGATTGTGTCTTGTATACTCGTTGTTCAGATTAAAAGAAGGTAGTATGAAGCACGGAGGTCGAAGCGTCGAAGCGAGTAGATGGAGAACAGCAGCAGCAGGTGCAGCTAGTTGCGGTCCACCGGTCTGGGTGACAGTCGACCGCACCCCCCGACTGCACCCCCGACCGCTATTTGTACTGGGAAGTTAGAGAGTGGTACGGTCGATCGGTCTTGGTGGACGGTCGACTGCCTGTGCTGCTGTGTTCAATTTTGGGCCTCGATTTGTTAGGTCGTTTCAGCCCAATCTTCAATTCCAAGTTAGATAGTGCGGCTCTTATTCAGTTACTTCTTTTCAGGTTTTATCGGACGACTGAAGATCAAGATTAAACCTAGGTTTTCTCTCTATTCTTCTATATATTGTGAACTCCTCCAATATGAGAGAGAGTACTTCACAGATTCTTTTCTCCATTGCAAAGAGAGGCTCGAGAGAGAGATAGTTCTTGGTGGGTGAGTTTAATTCCTTGTGTCAAGTGAATCAGTAACTCCTTGTAATCTCTTCTAGTTGAATATCAGATCTCCCTATATTCCCCCCCCCCCAAGATTAAGCAAAAGCTAACCAGGATAAGTCAACGCTGTTGTGTTTGTGTTAGTTTGGTAGATCTACTTGCTTGCTCAATTTATTCGCCTCGTCTACTTCGTCTTTCTCATTGCTCTAATTAGTTCTGCTATGACCAGAGGGCGTTTGTTGACGCCCCAATCCCAACAACTGGTATCAGAGCTTCAGGTTGCCGAGTTCCTTGGTTAAGATGACAGGCCATAGTATTTTGAAGATCAAGCAGTTTGATGGTAAGATCAATTTCAATCTTTAGAAGACTGACATGTATGATGTTCTGGTTCAAGAACGGTTGCAGTCAGCAGAAAAGAAGAAGGAAAAGCCAACTGATATGAAGGATGATGTTTGGAAAGATATTCGTGAAAGAGCCATAAGTCTGATCCGACTATCCTTGGCGGACGAGGTCAAGTGCAGATTTCTTGAAGAAACTGACACAGCAAGTCTGTGGAAAAGACTCATAACTGACTACTCTGGTTCGTCGTTATTATATCGGATGCATTGGAAGAGAAAGTTGTTCTGTTTATCTATGAAGGACGGTACCGATCTCCAAGACCACATTACAGAGTTCAATAAGGTATTATCTGAACTTAAGGCGATCAATGCAGATGTGTGTGAGGAAGATAAAGCTTTCATCCATATATATTCACTGCCGGATTCGTACGAGCCTTTGATCACGACCATGTTATACGGTGGATCTGCCAAGGAGAGTATTTTGGTAGATGGTGTAATCAAAGCATTGAAGAAAAATCTTCTTAGGAAGGAGACCCATAAATCTTCATCGTCTATTGCTACAAGTTGTCTAGCAATGGATGGTCCTTCGGGGGGAAGACAAAGTGCTTTGCAAAAGGATTCGATCCGTTACCGATATTGTAAGAGGTCGGGGCCTATCAAGAAAGACTGTTGGAAACTGCAGAATCAGGCGAGCACAAAGAACGGGAGTTCAGCTACTAATGTGGTTAGTGCCTTTGATTCAGGTGGTGATCGTGGTTCGTGTCTTCTTGTTTCAAATTCTTTAGAAGTGGATTCTAGTTGGTTTCTTGACTCAGGGAGTTCTTCTCATATTTGCTTCGAGAGGGAGTTGTTTTCTACTTATAAGTCTACTTCGGGGCATTGTGTGATAATGGGAACTGGGGAGATTTGTGAAGTAGTGGGTGAGGGGACAGTTGAGTTGAAGATGCCAGGTCTACACATGTTCACTTTAAGAGATATTTTGCATATTCCTCTGCTGAAACGGAATTTGATTTCCTTGGGAACTCTTGATGCACGGGGCTGCAGGTACACAGCTCGAGTTGGAGTTCTGTCTATTTTTTAGGGTCGTCGTAAGGTGATTAGAGGTATGAGAATGGTTAGGCCAAGCCAAAATAATCTCTACAAGCTTTGAGGAATTCGAAATACTTGCGCAAGTGTTGCTTCTTTTTCCGATATTCCCACAAGCTCAGCTAGTTTTCCGCAACTAGATTCATCAAGACGAGACCACGACGTTCGAATATCGTCGAGAGGTGGAGAAAGCCTAAGGGTAGGTGGAGTTCATGCGGAGTCTGGCAACTTCGTGAGTACATCTACGGATGTGAGACTTTGAGGGGCTGCACTGGATTTGGTGAGATTGGGTAGAGATCAGTTCAACTGGAAGAAGAAGCTATTGTTCTAAGTTTTCTTTACAAGTGAAATTTTTTAGAGTTTGGAGATGAGTAACACATCATGTGATAGCACTCGTATGCAATCCAAGATGAAGTTTGTTAGGATTGTGTCTTGTATACTCATTGTTCAGATTAAAAGAAGGTAATATGAAGCATGGAGGTCGAAGCGTCGAAGCGAGTAGAAGGAGAACAGCAGCAGCAGCAGGTGCAGCTAGTTGCGGTCCACCGGTCTGGGTGACAGTCGACCGCACCCCCCGACTGCACCCCCGACCGTTATTTGTACTAGGAAGTCAGAGAGCGGTACGGTCGACCGGTCTTAGTGGACGGTCGACCGCCCGCGCCGCTGTGTTCAGTTTTGGGCCTCGATTTGTTAGGCCGTTTTAGCCCAATCTTCAACTCCAAGTTAGATCGCGCGGCTCCTATTCAGTTACTTCTTTTCCAGGTTTAAACGGACGACTGAGGATCAAGATTGGACCTAGGTTTTCTCTTTAATCTTCTATATATATTGTAAACTCCTCCAATATGAGAGAGAGTACTTCATAGATTCTTTTTCTCCATTGCAAAGAGAGGCTCGAGAGAGAGATAGTTCTTGGTGGGTGAGTTTAATTTCTTGTGTCAAGTGAATTAGTAACTCCTTGTAATCTCTTCTAGTTGAATATCAGATATCCCTATATTTTTCCCCGGATTAAGCAAAAGCTAACCGGGATAAGTCATCATTGTTGTGTTTGTGTTAGTTTGGTGGATCTACTTGCTTGCTCAATTTATTCGCCTCGTCTACTTCATCTTCCTCATTGCTCTAATTAGTTCCGCTGCGACTAGAGGGCGTTTGTTAACGCCCTAATCCCAACACTAGCATCATCCAATCTGCCTCTCCCTTTGATGAGGACATCAATTCTGTTTAGTTTATTTTGAGATTTAGCCATATGTAGTAGTTTTATAATTTGCACTCTCTTCTTTAATGCATTAGAATATTTTTTAGATTTTTAGAATATTTGGAGATTTGTATCAAATTTTGTTTTGAGCCTATATATAGGTATTGAGATTAATAAGAAGATATGTTATTCTTGATTAAAAAAATTATTGTGTTGAGTGATTTCTCTTCATCCCTTTTTTTGTGTGATACAATTAAGAGAATTATTAGGGTTTGTGATCAATCCTAATAACATTTTAGGGTTTGTGATAAACTCTAAAACTACCCCAAATTCCCAAATTAAAATCTCAAAACCCTAATCCCCAAATTAAGAATCCTAAACCTAATTAATCCTCCTAATCTAATCATCCCTGCTGCCTTCCTTCTTCCTCTTCTCTGGGTCCCGAAACCCAATACTCGCTTCCCCACCGTCTCGATCCCACACCCTGACGCTGCTCCCCTCCAGTAAACCTTCTCCCTTCAGCCGCAACTCCCAAGTTCATCATCTCCAAGCCTCAGAATCACCTTGCTTACAGCCCGCAACAGCCCCCGAGCGCTCCACCATTGCGGCCACCCGTAGCCGCTTTCTCTTCTTCACCCCACCACCAACAGCCGCCGGTGCCACTCACCCCCTTGCCGCTCGGTCACCGGAACCCCACTGCACCCCGCAACCATCACCAATTGCTCCTTGTTGCCTTTTTCGACCACTCGAAGCTCCACCTTGTGCAACTTCCATTAACCGCAGCCAGCACCTACTACCCGACACCTACAGCACAACTGCAACATCCTTTCCGTTGCTAATTTTTCTTCGGACTTCCGGTAAACTCTTCTCACTTTTCAAATATTTGTATTACTGCTCTATTATCTTTATTATATTATTTGATTTATCTGTCGTCCACTAATATTGAAAGTGAGCATTTCTACTTGCTAATTAGAGTACGAATCAATATTGCATCATTTACTTGCTAAGAACACTTAGAGATATAATTTTTAATTGTTAGAACTGAATTGTTAATTGGGTGTATTAAACTTAATTCAATTTTTGAAAATCCATCAAACCGATTAATTGTTCTAATTTCTAACTTGATCCATATTACATGTTGGTATAATTTAATCCCTTTAAAATTCTTAAAAATTCTCTATTTAGGGTTACATCTTACATCATTTTGGTATCAGAGCGAAGATTCTTAAGACCCTAGTTCTTGCATCATTTAGGCATCATTTTTTTTTGCATTCATTTAGAATCGTTTAGTCTTTTTTCCTCCTTTCATTCTCTTAGATAACTTCAGATAATATTAAAAATAAAAATAAAAAAAAATACTTAGGTGCATTTAGGACACGTTTTTGGTCATCACCAATAACGGGTTAAACTCATTTAACCCGTCACCGTCAATAACAGGTTAAGTAGAGAGATTTGTATTGAACTTTCGTCTGTGTTTGGCTCTGTTTGGCTCTATGTGCTTTGGTTGATACAAATACTACTTCACCAAATTTGTTCACAAATTCACATCACTTCAATGTATATAATACAACAGATAAATTCACAACAATTTTAAAGCATACAAATTGACAATGTCAACCAATATACACAACTAATTCAAATCAATACAGTCATCAAAAATTTTCACAATAATTATACAACCCGACACATGTCCAAATTATAAAAAAAATTATCAAGGTGTTCTTCACGTTGGCTTCCACGCATGCCCGGTATTTACCTACAATAATTTATCAACATAGAAACAAACTATGCATTAGTTATTGGAATAACAAAATCAGCAATCAAATGCTAAACTACTAATAACGAACCGACTATTAGATACTAACTTTTATGGCCACGCGGCTTGCGACTGCTTGGTGTGAATTGCTCGGGCGGGTTCCGCTTCCTTTGAGGATTTCGCCGTCTTCCTTGTGTCCCTGGGGCTTCAGGGTCATCCGACCACTGCTCCATTTCAACTTCTTCAGGATTTTGTTGTTGTTGCACTTGTTGTTGCTCGGCGATGTGAATTTCCTGCCTTGTCACGCTCTTTCGCCTAGAACCCGTTGCTGGCACGTTAGCTTTCAAATACGCCTCAAGTTGCGGACCTTCACCTGCATCCTCAAGAGTACGACTGCACGGCTTTAGCATCTCCCTTATTATCTCCTTAAAGCTCTCGGGTACCTTACTCTTCAAGATGCGAGTAGCTGTCCGAACGTTTTCCCATGTGTTTTCAATCTACATTATGTTGAAAATTTCAATTTAAACAACATGCATACTTAACATATCACCCAGCTCAAATAACAATACATGCATACTAAGTATATGAAATTTGACTAACCATGTTTCGATATGTCTCAGCCTTTGGTTGGTACATCAGCTGGGAGGAGGAATATGCCGGAGGTGGTTCTGCCTGGGTTAGGGGAATTGGAATCTGCACACCGGCTAGTACAGCGGCCTTTGGAGAAACATACAACCTGTTACCCGCTTGTACCACATCATGTATGCCTGTTGAAAGGGAGCCATCATATGGTATCGCGAAGAACATCATATTCGGTGTCATTTGATGCCGCATGGTG
Source organism: Hemerocallis citrina (assembly GCA_017893485.1). Classification (NCBI taxonomy): domain Eukaryota; kingdom Viridiplantae; phylum Streptophyta; class Magnoliopsida; order Asparagales; family Asphodelaceae; genus Hemerocallis; species Hemerocallis citrina. The sequence goes on from CM030361.1 coordinate 67,853,231, forward strand.
TTTGTAACCCCTGTTTCCGATTATACGGATTCCCAGTTCTTTTCTTTCTTCTCTATGTATTCTTGTATTTCAATTCCCGTATAAATTCTTTCCAATGCATTAAAATCCTTTTGAATCTCCTATTAAAACCCAAATTTATATTCCAAACTAAAAATCTTGTCTCTCCTTTTTTTGGTATGAAGTCCAACAATTATTATTGAATTTATTATATTATGTTTAATTAAAGCCCAATCCCTAGCCCATCTCCTATTGGATTCTAACCCTAAACCCAAACCCGCATATTGTTGGATCTAAACCCAGTACCCATCTCTATTGTATAGATCAACCCATACACTCACCCGTATACAAATTTGTTCACATTTTTCCCACTCTGCACAATCTCCCATATCCCCACATCCCCACTACCTCTAACTACCTCTTATTTAATATTATATTTATTATTTTAATATAACCCTCTCCCACTCTCTCTCCCGTTACTCCGAATTTTTTCCCAAAATGACCCTATTTTTGAAAGTTTTTCCCAAACTGCCCTGTTTTTTCTTTTTTTCCTTAAACGCCCCACTCGCTTTTTGAAAAAGCGAGTGTGGGATAATTCCCCACGCTTTTTCAAAAAGCGAGTCTTAGGTTCCAAATTTTCAACCTCTCAAGCCTCGCTTTTTGAAAAAGCGTGGGGAATTATCCCACACTCGCTTTTTCAAAAAGCGAGTCTGGGCCTTTTTTGCCCAGCAACACTCGCTTTTTGAAAAAGCGGGGGGAATTATCCCACACTCGCTTTTTCAAAAAGCGAGTGTCGTTTGGGACTTAAACCCACCTCCCAAACAGATCTCACTTTCTCTCATTTCTTTCTCCCCTTCGCTCGCGAAACCCTAACCCATAGTCTATAAGCTTCGATTTTAGCCCTTAACCCATCAAATTAGTTGTCGAATCACTCCGAAATTCTTCATTATCTCATCCCCGTTCAATTGCCCACTTCGTTTTTGTTGGTTCTTTCGATTTTTGTGGTGATTTCCGTGGTGTTCTTGAAATTGGGGGTTGAACGATTTGGGGGTGATTGTCGTGGTTCGCTTCTTGCGCAAAGATTGTGGTATATTTCTCAAACTCTATATTTTGTAATGTTGTATATATATTTAGAATTATTTAGTTAGAAATTGGTTGTTATTATTGGAGGTACAATATGCATAGTGTTGATATTGTGGAAAAATAGGGATAAAATTTCGGGATAACTGTAGAATTTGTAGAATTTGTGGGTATCAGTTATAGAATTTGTAGAATTTGTAAAATTTCGGGATAATTTGTAGAATTTTTTGGTGGAGGTGGAGGTGGAGGTGTATCAGGTATAAAAAGTGGATAATTGTAGAATTTGTGGGTAAAATTAGGATATAGTTATTAATAATTGTATGTTCGTATCTGGTTTATATTTGTTGGTTATATATTTTGGTAATGTTAATAACGATTGCTTTTAGTTGTAGGATACTCTATTTTTAAAAAAATGGCACGGACAATGGGCAATGTGGAGGTAGGTCTAGTAGTAGACCTAATCGTGGTGATGGACCACGTACATCTTTCGGCCCTCCTCCTCGCAGTGGACGTGGTGATCGTCGTGGTGGTACCTCACGTACTAATGTAAGCTGATAAATTTTTATATTAGATTTGTTTCATTATCATACAATAAAATGTTACATTTCTCTGCTGATGTAAATGTTGTTGTTGTTTTACAGGTCCCAAGTAATCCAAATGTGGCTGGTACTTCTTCTCCGGCCCCTTCTTCATCTACTATTCCCCTTGGAGGTCCAGGTCCCCTCGACCCCACTCTTCTTACTCTTCAGTCGTAGCATCGTTCTAGAGATGTGTGGGAAGGCGATTCGAAGGAGTGTACATTCCGTGGGGGTCATCCACTCCCTATGCACCCACGATCCACCAGATCTTAAGGATTGCGGACTCTACGGTATTGCACTGATAAGCTCCATCAAGTGTGATCGACCACTACTTACAGCACTCCTTGAGAGATGGCACCCTGAGACACACAGCTTCCACCTTACAGTTGGGGAGATGAGTGTTTCGTTGCAGGACGTTTCAGTACTCACCGGCCTTCCGGTAGATGGGCAAGCGGTGACAGGATCAATGGACTTCGACCTGGCATATTTAGTGGAACAATATCTCTGTGTCGAAGTGGAGACTGGAGCAGTTAATGGGAAACAGATTCGGTTGAAGTGGTTAAAGAAAAAATTGAAGGACCGATTGAGAGATGATTCGACTGAAGAGGAGGTCTAGTACTACTGCGGCCTACATTCTGACTCTTTTTTGAGATGTGTTGTTCCCTAATTCCAGCGGACACTCTGTCCCCTTGATATGCCTCTCGCTGATTGCAGATCTAGGACGAGTCAATCAGTACAGTTGGGGTAGTGCCGCCTTGGCATCCCTCTACAAGAGTTTGTGCCTGTGTAGTCTCTGTTCCGTGCAGATGAATGGACCAATGATATTGCTTCAAGTGTGGAGTTGGGAGCATATCCACATGGGACGTCCTGTAGTGCGGAAGCAATCACCCCACTGGATCCATCTCCCCAAGGACCAGCACATGCTACCTCCTCTTGGTGTGTACTGGTCCGGTAACCTTACTTGGACTGCCAACCCCAACAGGTGCTTGACCCACTTCCGTGATGAGTTGGACAGGTTGGTAGATAATTGCGTAGTGTGGATGCCCTACACGGAGGCGCGTTTAGCTCAACTGCCGCCCATTTCCCTGTATAGGCGTGATCTTTGGCTGACAAAAGCACCTTTGAACAACTTTAGCATAGTTAAGTTCTATTATGTCAACAGAGTGCTTCGACAGTTTGGTCTACAACAGGCGATTCCAGTTGCCGATCCATTTAATGCGAACATGCATAAAATTACTGGAATGGGTCGTCAATCAGGACATAATTGGGCCGCCAGCTTCTTGACATATGTGGAGAGATGGAATCTACACAGGTTCGAGGAAATCATTCAGAACATTCCTCCATTTAATCGAACCGTGCACGAGAACTATATGGGCTGGTATGGGAGGATGACAAGGCGATACATCTCTCCGACAGGTTAGACTCCAGCAGGCGTGGTGGTACCGATACTTTGACCGGTAGCAAAACCAGTAGATCTACATTCAATGTACTTGCCTATGTTTCAATCGAAGGCATCGGCTATTCGTACGATTGTAAGTTTTTTATTACTGTTAAATTCATCAAAGTTATTATAGTATTTTGATTTACAAGCATACATTTACTGCAATTAATATTTCAACTTATTATGTTTTGTAGATGGCCCAGACTTGGAGTATGGGCAAAAAATATGCTGCTGTGTTGAGTAGCAACATCGCCGATGAGGTTAAGGACTTTGCACGCGATATGCTGACGTCCTTTCGTGCACAAGCTGATGATGTGGGAGAAGGGGCGACCTTGGATGCTATCCTAAACACCCTCGCTCATCGGACTAGTGCACGTGCTCCTCGTGTGAAGAAAGTTGCCCGTAAACCACCACGTCGGCCTAGAAATGAGGAAGAACAAGAGGATGAAATTGAAGAGGCTGGGATGCAAGTAGATGGGGCAGAACAACAAGAGGAAGAGGAGCCGATAATAATGTCCGGTGTGACACAGAAAACTCCATCACCACGAGGTAAGAGGCAATGGCGACCTGCCATATTCTTCACCCCGGACCCGTGAAGCAACTTGATATTTTGTTGATGTGATTTATTGGTTGTAATTTTAATTTGTTAATGTGATTTATTGTGTATCTCAATCTTGTACTCAAGTTTTGAAGTATGGAATATATGAAGTACATAATTTGGTATGGGGTGTGTGAGTGTGGTGTTTTAATTTTATGGTTTTGTGAAATTTTGTGGTTGTGTAAATTTGATTTTGGTGAGATGTTGATCTTGGTGAGATGTTGGTGTTGAAATGTAGAATGGTGTTGAAATGTGGATTTTGGTGAGATGTTGTACAATATTTTGTTAATGTGGAATGGTGTTGACATGGGTATTGATGTGAATTATGAGTTGAAGCTGATGCTCGAGAATTGTGTAGGGTTTATGTCCCACCAAGAGATCAAATCTTGGTGTTTTCTGCATACAGACCCAAGACTTGGTTTTTGAAAAAGCGAGTCTGGGTGTAAACACCGCGCTTTTTCAAAAAGCGAGTGTTGTGTTTTGCATTTTTCAGAGGTGAGGTCGCCTCTGGAAAACAAATCACTCAACAATCGATTTTCGAAAAAGCGAGCTGTTTACACCCAGACCCGCTTTCTGAAAAAGCGAGTCTTGGGTCTGTATGCTTTTTTACAAGCAGGCTCAAGACTCGCTTTCTGAGAAAGCGAGCCTAGTCAATACTTCCACGCTTTCTCAGAAAGCGACTGTGTGGATTAGGCAAAAGCCAGAGAAGGCTTGATCTCTGGATAACACTGGACTCAAGACTCGCTTTCCCAAACATCGAGTTATTTTGTACCAAACTCGCTTTCTGAGAAAGCGAGTCTTGGGCCTGTTGATAGAAACCTACAGGCTGAAGACTCGCTTTCTGAGAAAGCGATGAGCTATGTGAAAGACTCGCTTTTTGGCTAGGAAAATGAAATCTTTATATTAGATTACAATACTCATCACGCAACAATCACACTCTGACGTCAAGAATTGATACAAACGATTTTTCAAAATAAAACTTTGTAATCTCTTTCTTCATAATTTAGTACAATTACAAAGTCCAAATTAAAAAGTACAGTTACAAGCATACAATAGTTAATTGTTTTGAGTTCCACTATTAGTGCATTGCCGCTTATTGTGTCCTTGCAAACCACATTTTGAACATTTCATCCCCGTACCACGGCTTGACCTATCTCTCACATCCATGTCATTGCGAATTCTGGTAGATCTAGGCCTGCCCTTCCTTTCACATCGCAAACTAGCATCAGGTACGAGTTTTGGTCCATCAATAATAGGCCAATATGCTGGATCTAGAATAGGATGAAACACGGGAGCGTATGTTTGTGCTAATGAAGTTACAAGGTAAAATTTATTAACCAGATGCTTGTGATCGATTGCACGATATACACAAGCTGCCAGTTCATGAGAACATGGAATATGGTATCGATGAAATTTCATACATGTGCATGTTTTCGTTCCCAAATTCACAGTGTGCAAGTTCCCACCCTTTCTTTCTCCACTTACCATGCGTATACCCGTTCTCACGGAAAAAACTCCAGGTTGATGATGGAAAATTGTAAGCTCATGTCGGTTTGCTCTCTCACGGTGACTATCGATCAGTTCATGTACTCTTCGAGCGAAAAGCGTCCCTTCAGATAAAAGCTTACTGGCTTCCTGTCAATGAGTATTAAAATAAGAGTTCAGACGTAAGAAGATCGTCTCAACTATCGCAGTTACTGGCAAACTACGGATGCCTTTCAAGACTGAATTGAAGACTTCTAACAGGTTCGTAGTCATTATGCCGTATCTTCAACCTTCATCTGCATAAAGTGTCCATTTCTCAATCGGCTTCTCTTTCAACCAATTAGCCGCCTCGACATTAATGGTTTCAAGTTCAGCGAGTTTAGCCATGAACTTTTTGGGTTGGCTTTGACACGCTATAATTTTGGCCTTTTTCCGCAATGCCTTGCTACCAAATTTACTAAAGAAATTTGTAGCAAAATGACGCATACAATAACGGTGATATGCATTAGGTTCGTTCCAAGCTCCATTTTGTAAATCCATAGCAGACATTATACCAGCATGACGATCAGAGATAACACATAACTCAGTGCGATCGGTGACATAATATCGGATGCAACTCATGAACCATGTCCACGTATTTATACTCTCTCCATCAACCAATGCAAATGAAAAGGAAATAAGCAATCATTCGCATATGGGGAAACAGCAATTAGCAAGCAACCCTTGTACTTACCATACTAGTTAGTTCCGTCAACACTGATAACAGGTCTGCAAGACTTGAAACCTTCAATCGAAGGACCAAATGCCCAAAATACTCCCTTGAATGTTTCCTCGCTAGGACTTGACTCATATTTATCCCAGTGAACAACGGTTCCTGTATTTGCTGCTTGAATTGCTGTGAGTAGAAAAGGCAACTTCGTATATGCTTCTTCGAAGGTACCATACAACCTCTCAATCGCCTTTTGTTTTGCTATCCAAGCTTTCTTATACGAAATCTGATAATTATATTGTAATTTCACTATCTCAATAATTGACCTCGGTGTTAAACCGGTATCCTTCTTCACCACATCAACAATGAGATTACAAACAAGGTTGCAATAAAATTTACGGTGAACCTGATTCAACGTGCATTTCGTACAAGTGTGAGGCCCAACTATCTTCTTCACCACAAAATTCGTCCCGCCTTTTGGAACCATTGCTCGTAATCTCCAAGGGCAGCCACTGTAACACCCCGAATTTCAAAATACAACTGAATTCGAGTTCCACAGGATCTTTACACTTCTTTCGTACAATTTTACAAGGAAATAAAAACTTTTCTTTCATCAGAGTTACATTTATACTTGTACATTATCACAGCGGAAGCAATATTACAATAAATTACATGAAACAATATTTAACTCAATCCTGCGCAGCATGTATGCTTCAATTGTCATGCATCTTTATCTTGCATATAAAACTGTGGGCGTGTCAGTTCATTCAACTGACGAAATATTATACACGGCCATCCTCTCTATGCCGGAAACAGTATAACGATTCTCATTTCTTAACAAACACAAACTTGTCACAAACAAAGCTAAAGGGACTATCCTATTGTTGTCGTGTTGTGAATGTGCACTTAGTCCTTAATGCGATTATTCATATTATATGACACTAATGCGAACTTGTTCGGATTTTATGCATCCCATACTACATAGGTCCGAGGGCAAGCCCTTAATCGTTCTTCATCTTGTAGGGTTCAATCCCTCGCCATGACTTAATCTACTACTGTAACTACGGTAAGTATCCTAGATGTTTTCTAACCTACGATCTCATGTCTAGGCGTCCTGGAGGGAATCCCAATGTACTGACACATGACTCATCATGCAGGCATCCTGTGGTAATTCAGCTCCTACCATAGACATGACACCACCCGCAGTCGTCAAACACCCCACGAGCGTCGCCACCGGGACGGTACTCTGGAGCTGTATCCACACCCTATCATGACTCATCATGGGACATCCTGTGAATACTCTCACGCCGCCAATCCAATGGCCCTCATACTCAGTGTTTTTCTCTTACTTTCGTCACATCTTCACTATGTATCTAATCCTTAGTTTAATTGAATCATGAATAAAATCAACTCTTAGAGTGTAGCACTTCCACTATACTGGTCTTATCCATTTAATTCACATGACCCAAACATTGGTCTTCTCATTTTAAAATATCATTTTCTCATTTCTTTCATTGCCGGTATAAGGCTTGGCTATACCCTAATTCTCAATTTCAACTCATAATTACAATATCATACTCATGAGATCTTTTCATGATTAATCACAATTCATATTTCAATAGTATAGTATTCATGTATCCACATCTTTCATAATTCATCACAATCAATAATTCAATTTCACTTGCAATCCATATGCAAGAATAAATTTCACTTAATAGTCACCAACAATTTCATATATTCCACAAATCTATTATTCACAAATTCACAATTTTACTACAACACATTTTTCTATAATTCCATTTAATCACGCTAGTCACAAACTTCAAAAATTCATCTTTTATAACTCAAAATTTTTATTTTTATTTTTCTTTCGTTTAAAAGAGTAATTTAATTTCAAAATGAGTCATTCCTTGCAAAAACCTCAATTTCTAATTCACACTTCATCAAAAGTTGTATAAATATTTCCCATATAGTTCTGATAATTTTTCAGTAATTAAAACATATTTTCCCAATTTTTATTCTATTTTAAAAATTCAATTTAATCCAAAATTCTCAACAAAAAAAAAATTCTAAACTCAAACCCCACCGAGATTCGAACCCACAACCAGCGGCGAAACAGACAGCGCACAGACCAACACGCCAAAGCCGCCCATCGATTTAACTAGGGGTTAAAAGCCCTATGTTCTGTTCTTGGTGAATTTGGTTTTCGACCAAAAATAATTAAAACCAGAACGGCGGTATCGAACCCGAGACCTCCGCTACTGTAGCGACCCAAACCCATTCCGACCAGTTGGTCTAAGTGAACATATCGATTAGAAGGTATTTAAAATAGGTTTTGATCTTAATTCACTGTTCAAAGTTATACTTCAAAATTTCTCAAAAACGAAATTGTCTCATTTTCTCCTCTTTTGAAAACAAAAGTGTCCAGAATAAAAATACATTTAATTTAACAATAACCAGTATATTTAAAGGTATTTTTCCCTCTTATAAAACATATATTTAGCCTTAATTTGTATTTTATAATACTATTTCGAAATTTGAAAACTAACACATATTTGTTCATAAACAAAGATGATTTCTCACACAAAATTCACTATTATAATGTTTTGACAACTATGATATTTTTAGAGCACAAAAAAAAACAATCTTTATAAGTGAATAAAACCTCTATTTTTATCAATTAGTCTACACATGAAGCACTCGATTATTTGTTTGCCAAAAATACATTCTTTCCATTTATTTTAATTTTCACATGGTATAAATAGCAATGGGGAATTTCATTACATCTATTAGCAAGCATTTCTTAGCAAATTATTCTATCAATTCATCTTTAACACATCATTCTACTTTAGCACTTTAATCAATAAAAATGATTCTAACTTCTTACTAGAGAATTTCACATAATTGCAATTAAAGCATAATTAGCATGCATTCTAAATTTATAAACAATGAGAACATACACTTTCACTTATATTAAATGAATCTAACCATCACAATAACATACATTTACTAGTTTATCAATTTCTACTCTAAATAGGCAACATGTATTTCATCTCAACTAATTACTTTTTAATAACAAATTCAATTTATTCCTAACATGATTTCTAGTTTAGAAGTCATGAGAAATACCCACCTTTTTTAAGAAAACCAATAAGAAAATCTCCTAGAACCTCCTAGAATGCGAGAGAGTGCCTTCTCCTCCTAGATTGCGATGCTCGATCTCCTTCTCCTTGCTCCCTTGCAAAAACCGAGAGCTCCAAGTGGTGATGATGGCCGGCCTCCAAGGGGGAACACACACACATACACTCACACTCACACACTAATATATATCTCCTATATAATTCTTTCTTCTTTCAATAGATTATTAGTGTAGAATACAAGTAGATGGGGGGGTATTTATACTAATCCTAGGATAGATTGGAGGGCTGGGATTGGTTGGATAGTTGTAGAATGGAGGGCTAGGATAGGAGTAGAAGTTATAGCAACTACCCATACAGTAAGTAACCACCCATGCACACTCACCCACACTCCCATCACTCCCATGCACAAACCGGCCGAAAAGGTGTGCATTGCACACTACGTGCATGCACGTGCCACCTAGTTCCCTATGTAGAAGTTTGTACAATTTTAATTAATCAAATTATTCACTATTTGTCTCTACATGACAAGTGTGACCATTTAATTGATTAATTAAATTAGTGGGCTTCATAAATAGTGGGCTTAGGCTTGTGGGCCAAGACAACAAATTAATAATTAGTAGAAGTGGGCTAAAACAATTAATTAGTGTTTTAGGCTTTTGGAAAATAGGCATTTTTTGTAAAATAAAGGAAAATAATTGTTCATACAAAAATGAGAGTTTATATAAAATAAATAGATAATATACGCATGAAGTTTGCACGTGCACAACACGTGAAAAAAATAATATTTTTATTAAAATGAAATTTTAGGGTATTACAACACTCCCTCCTTAGAATAGTTCCGTCCCCGGAACTACAATTAAATAGTGAGAAAACAAAACACAAGAAGAAAAATACAATCAAGCAAACAGCTCAGGATGATCCTTCATCATCCTCTCCTCAGATTCCCAAGTAGCCTTTTCAACCAATTGGTTTCTCCAGACTACCTTGACCATCGGTATTGTCTTATTCCTCAAAACTTTCTCCCGACGATCAATAATCTCAACTGGAAGCTCAATATAATTCATATCCAACTGCAAACCCTTTGACACTTCAGGCAAATGGTGACTAGGATCTGGAATGTAACCTCTCAGCATAGACACGTGAAAGACATTGTGCACCTGAGACAACTCTTCCGGTAACTCAAACCGGTAAGCAGTTTTTCCGATCCTTTTCAATATCTTATACAGGCCTATGAACCTCGGGACTAACTTTCCACCCTTGCCGAATCGGATCACGCCTTTGCTGGGCAATACCTTCAGAAAGACAAAGTCACCAACCTCAAACTCAAGGTCCCTCCTCCGATTGTCTGCATAGCTCTTCTGCCTACTCTGAGCATCCAACAACCTCTTCCTGATCAGATCAATCTTTTCAGAGGTCTGCTGCACAATCTCAGGTCCAAACATCTGACGCTCCCTAACTTCGAACCAATAGACAGGCGTCCTGCACTTCCTGCCATACAGAGCTTCGTACGGCACCATCCCAATGCTAGTATGAAAACTGTTGTTATAGGCAAACTTCACCAAAGGTAAATGCCCTTCCCAACTGCCTCCAAAGTCTAGTACACAACACCGATGCATGTCCTCAAGAATACAGTTGACTCTCTCGGTCTGCCCATCGGTCTGGGGGTGAAAAGCAGTGCTGAAATTTGTCTTGGTACCCAAAGCTGTCTGAAGACTCCTCCAGAAATGCGAAGTAAACTGCGCATCTTGATCAGACACAATGGTCAACAGAACGCCATGAAGCCTGACGATCTCACCAACATACATCTCAGCTAACTTGTCCATTGAAACAGTGAGTTTTATCGCCAAGAAGTGAGCGGACTTGGTTAGTCGATCGACTATGACCCAAATCGCATCATTACCCTTAGGACTCTTAGGCAAACCCGTGATGAAATCCATACTGATGTTATCCCACTTCCATTCTGGAATAGGTAACGGTTGCAATAGACCTCTGGGTTTCTGATTCTCGGCTTTGACTTGTTGACAAATCTCACACCTCGACACAAATTCAGCCACATCCCGCTTCAAACCTGGTCACCAGAAATGCTGTTTAATGTCTTTATACATTTTGGTACTTCCAGGATGTACTGACAAAAGAGTCGCATGGGCCTCTTGAAGAAGACTTTCTTTCAAGTCCGATTGATCCGGAACACACAGCCTCTCACCAAACCACAGTACTTCATCTCTGATTTGAAATCCGGACAACTTGCCAGCACCAACCTGCTCTATCATATTCTGAATCTCTGCATCTTCCTTCTGACTTGCAATAATCCTTCCATTTAGCGTCGGTTGAAGCCTTAATTGAGCTAAAGATGATCCCAAGCCTTGCAGAACAACTTCAATTCCAGCCCGATCCAACTCCTCTGCCAGCTGCTTCTGAGTTGTAATCAAACTCTCCAGATTGCTCTTGCGGCTAAGTGCATCAGCAACAACATTAGCCTTCCCAGGATGATACTTAATTTCCGGACGAATGTCCTCAAGTACCTCCAACCATCTCCTTTGCCTCAGGTTCAGATCCTTCTACTGATAGATATATTTCGAGCTTTTATGGTCTGTGTACATGTTCAACTTCTCGCCATACACATAATGCCTCCATTGCTTTAAAGGGAAGATAATCGTAGCCAGCTTTAGATCATGAGTCGGATAATTCTTCTCATGCGGTCTTAGTTGCCTAGACCCATAAGGGATTACTTTTCCTTCTTGCATTAAGACACAACCAAGCCCACGATGTGAAGCATCGCTGTATACATCATATTCGACACCTGCTCTAGGCAAAGCCAAAATGGGTGCAGTAGTCAGCCTCTCTTTCAACTCCTGAAAGCTTGCTTCGCACTACTCAGTCCACTTGAAGTTCACATTCTTCTTGGTTAAACCAGTGAGCGGCACGGCTATCTGAGTGTAGCCCTAGATAAACCTCCTATAATATCCAGTTAGCCCAAGGAAACTCCTGATTTCCTTCACTGTACTAGGTCTTGCCCAATCTCTTACTGCCTCTATCTTCTGAGGATCAGTTGCCACTCACTCCTTAGAAAGGATGTGACCTAGGAATGCCACTTCAGATTTTCAGAAATCACACTTGGACAACTTGGCATACAACTCCTGCTCCTGAAGCTTCCTCAAAACTGCTACCAAATGCTCCGTGTGCTCCTCCTCCGACTTGGAGTACACGAGAATATCGTCGTTAAATACCACAACGAAAGAATCAATGAACGGCCTCAGAACTCTGTTCATCATGTCCATGAAGATTGCAGGCGCATTCGTCACTCCAAACAGCATAACTAAGAATTCGTAATGCCCGTGTCGAGTTCTGAACGCAGTCTTATGCACGTCTTCAGCTTTCACTCGAACTTGATGATATCTTGATCGAAGATTTATTTTGGAGAAAACAGCTGCTCCTTGTAGACGATCGAACAAGTCATCAATTTGCGGAATAGGATATTTATTCTGAACAGTGACCTTATTCAGCTCTCGGTAATCGATGCACATCCTCATCGAACCATCCTTCTTCTTTACCAAAAGCACCGGCGCTCCCCAAGGTGACGCACTAGGTTGAATAAAGCCCTTCTCCAACAATTCCTCAATCTGCCGTTTGATCTCATCCTGTTCCACAGGCGCCATCCTATACGGTGCCTTGGAAATAGGTGCACTCCCTAGCTGAATAGTGATACTGAACTCCACATCACGATGCGGGGGTAACCCAGGCAAATCTTCCAAGAACACGGTCGGATAATCCCGAACCACAGGAATTTGCTGCACCTCTGCAGGAATCCCTCTCTTCTGGTTGATAGCAGCAACCAAATCTGAACATCTTCTCTTCCCTTGGAAAGTGACTTCGGTCCTCCTGGAGCCTTCACTGTTACTGTCTTGGTCTTACACTTGATGTTCGCACTGTACACCGACATTCAGTCAATGCCAATGATAACATCGACTCCCAAAACCTTCAGCTCGATCAGATCGATCTCGAAAATTCGATCTCCAATCACAATCTCGCAGTCAACATAGTACTGATCAGTGGTTAAAGTCTCCCCTGACGGAGTAGCTACTACTAAAACCTTGCCTGGAAATATCTTCGGTTCGACTCCCAGAACTTTAGCAAATTTAGGTGATACAAAAGTGTGAGAGAACCCAGTATCGAACAAAACAACAGCTTTCTTTCCATTCAAAATAAGTTCTCCTGTTACATAACACACACTCGTCATATAACAGCTCACTAATTAATGGGAAAAAGAGAAACAACAGATACACTCCTAAACATCCTCCTTCGTACCAGTGATGACGTGATCCACCTCATCAGTGTCAGCTTCAGTCAAGGCAAATACTTGCCCCTGCTGGTACGGCTTCTTCGCGGTCTGCTGAGTTGGTCCATTGTGGACGACATCCTGCAGTTTGGGGCAGTGAGACTTGTAGTGGCCTGTCTCTCCACAGTTGAAACAAGTCACTGGAGGTGTCGCCCAAGTATTCCCGGGTCTTCCTGCCACTTGAACAGCGTTCGCACCCATAGGCTTGAATCTTTGAGCCGGTGGCTGTCCCCTGACATTGCCAGCAACTGCGGGCCTCTTCCCCGCATTCCAGTTGTTCCTCCTATTCTGAACAGTGTGGAACTGCTCCATGTCTGCTTCTGTGGCTACCGCTCGTTTGACCAGCTTGTCAAACCTCCTGATACGGAGGGATATCATCCTGGACCTCAAGCTCGGCCTCAATCCATGCTCGAACTTATGAGCCTTCTTCGCCTCATCCATCATTAATTCGGGAGCATACCTTGAGAGCTGAGTGAATCTGGTCTCATACTCCCTAACCGACATACCGCCCTGCTGCAGCGACAGAAACTCCATGGCCTTCTTCTCCTGGACTTCTGAGGGAAAGTAATGACTGCGAAATTCCTCCAAGAATTCCTCCCAGCCAAGAGCCAAGCCTCCCATCGTCCGCTTCATCGACTGCCACCACACATCCACATCCTTCTCGAATTGCAGAGTAGCCAACTTCACCTTGCTGCCTTCAGGGGTCTCCAAAACTTCGAAGAGAGTCTCTACCTGACGGATCCAATTGTCAGCCGTGTCAAGGTCTGACTTCCCCTTAAACACCGGTGGTTTCGTCTGTTTAAATGATTCCACGAGTTTGATTGCTTCGGGTACTGGATTCGTAGGCACCCTTCCTTGATTTTGATTCATGGCCACGGCATTGAGTGTCCGATAGACCTTCGCTAGCTCTGTTTCCAAGTCCAAACCTTCACCATTACGAGCTCGTCTTCCAGCCATATTCTGATGCAAAAGATCCATTAAATTCGAAGTATGAAACATGAACTTTTAAGTCAACATTTCCATTTTATTAAATTTCAAACTTTATACATTCGAATTTAAAACATTTCTGACATCAAAATGACAGCAGTAGATGATACAACGGGCTAACTCCTACGGTTCCTCTTGGCTTCACGAAGCTCTCCCCGTAGTTCCTCCACTTCCTCCTTCAGTACATCGGTCATGTTTTTTCTCTTCTCGAGTTTCCATACACGATGACCGAGAACTGCAAAATCATCCTTGCGCTTTGTTAGCAGAGCCTCCAATAGTCCGACTCTCTCTCGCAGTGTTTCTACCTGCCTCTAAAGAGATATCACAAGACTACTTGAAACTGGTTCTTCTTCTTCGTCAGAAGAGTCATCAGATGAGTGCAGAGGTGGAGTGATCTCTCGGGACTCAGGCCATTCCTCTTCCACTTCTTCGGGATCTTCCTCGTCTGAATCAGCTTGTCTAGGGTAGTAATCTTCCTCAATAATATGCCAATTGTCATCTCCAGCTGGGTCGAAGTGATCAGCCATCTTAGAAAAAGGGAGGAAGAAGCATAAGTCATAGAGCAACACAAATGTAAGTGGCTTACATTTAAATCTCTAGACTCAACACACACTCTAATGTCCACTTCCAGGGTGTCATTCCTTATAAATTTGTACTACTTAGAAGTGTATTCTGATACCACTCTGTACACCCCGAATTCTAAAATACAACTGAATTCGAGTTCCACATGAGCTTTACACTTCTTTCATACAATTTTACAAGGAAATAAAAACTTTTCTTTCATCAGAGTTACATTTACACTTGTACATTATCACAGCGGAAGCAATATTACAATAAATTACATGAAACAATATTTAACTCAATCCTGCGCAGCATGTATGCTTCAATTGTCAAGCATCTTTACCCTGCATATAAAACTGTGGACGCGTCAGTTCATTCAACTGACGAAATATTATACACGGCCATCCTCTCTATGCCGGAAACAGTATAACAATTCTCATTTCTTAACAAACACAAACTTGTCACAAACAAAGCTAAAGGGACTATCCTATTGTTGTCGTGTTGTGAATGTGCACTTAGTCCTTAATACAATTATTCATATTATATGACACTAATGCGCACTTATTCGGTAATTATGCATCTCATACTACATAGGTCCGAGGGCAAGCCCTTAATCGTTCTTCATCTTGTAGGGTTCAATCCCTCGCCATGACTTAATCTACTACTGTAATTACGGTAAGTATTCTAGATGTTTTCTAACCTACGAACTCATGTCTAGGCGCCCTGGAGTGAATCCCAACGCACTGACACATGACCCGTTGATGTTCTATTATGTCATGTATGTTGTTATGTTTTTTTGGAGTTAGTTAAAGCTGCTGTGATTCTTACCGTCAGCCTCACACGCTGACGAACCCACAGATTGTGTTATGCAGGTAAGAGTACCTGGAGTTTAAGCATAGAGTTGTGACATTCTGTGCCCATCATCTTATCAATCTACGATGTTTGGATTTATATTAAGATTTTCACATTTTTCTATATTATATTATGTTTATGTACTCAATTGAAGGAAAAGATTTCTGGGTGTGCAACGATGTTCCTGTATATAGAAATCGGGACGTTACAAAAAATGTGCCGAGCCCATATACCTTACATGTACATGATACCACCATGATGTTAGCAGCGTTAGCCCTTAAATAGAGAGATGGCTAATATAAGTTTGCACCAATGTGGTTTGCTGAGCCTAGATGATTATCTCCTCTAACAATATGAAACTTGATACACTGATGTGAAGCTCCAGGTATTTATTTGAGAAACATAGTTTTGTCTTCATTGTCACATCAAATCTTTAAATGACATGTTCAATGCTAGGTTCAATAACGAAGTTTTTTTAGCCAAACAACACGTGAATCAAGTTTCATGTATTCAATAGAAAACTGTAAAAACTCTTAAGCGCAGAACTTTGAGAATTCATATGATATAATTAACAAAATGTAAGAACAAAATCACCATCTATGAACATGATAAGTTATATGCAGAGTTTCTGGAGAACAAGATCCGGAATCCGGATCCATATATAAATTTGATTACAAAGTGCCCAGGAAAAAATAAAGATCTTTTCCTCTATAAAAACTACAATTGTGAGCTTTTTTTTTTTTGTTTAGTTTGTCATACAAATCCAAACTGCCAAATAATAAGGGGATAAATATAGTTATAAAGAATAGTTAATTACGATTTAAGTTATTTATATTTAACTTCCTGACAAAATAAGGGATGCAAGCATGATTTTATTAGATACAGAATTAAATTTGAGAGCAGCAACCAAGGCTTTTTTAAATGTTTTAAATGTTTTAAATATAGCTAGAATTAACTATCACCTCTTAATTATTTTGTCACATATTACTCCTTAATAACAAGCGGATGGTATAATGAGATATGAATCAAACTTGAAGGCAACGAGGAAAGTTAATGATGATTTTCATTCGTTTTTGTCATGTATAACTATTGAATAAGAAGGGGAATGACCTAATTAAATTTAGAATTAATTTTGAGGGCAATAAGCACGGAACATAATTCTTGAAAGGAAAAATATATATATATATTAAAGGAGGAAATAAGATAGATAGATCACATAATTTGAAATAAAAACCACACCCTCAAGATCTAGCACAATAATCAAGATCTAGCACAATAATGGTAACGCACCTCAAAGCATAACCACAAAATTCAACTATTATCGAGTATATGCCTAGGTGCAACATGATGTGGACAAGTTTCACATCGGCCTAAGTAGGATTATTTTTCCAAAATGACCCTTTTTTTGAAAGTTTTTTCCAAACTGCTCTATTTTTTATTTTTGTTCCCTAAACGACCCACTCGCTTTTTGAAAAAGCGAGTTTGGTTAAAAATAACTCGCTTTTTCAAAAAGCGAGTCTGAAACTTTTAATTTTCGAAATGTTAGACTCGCTTTTTGAAAAAACGAGTTATTTTTAACCAAACTCGTTTTTCCAAAAAGCGAGCTTAGTTATTTTGGTAAATATTTTCGAAAGTGGGTCAACTTGGTAAATATTTTTGGAAAGTGGATTAGTTTGGTAAATAATTTCAGAAAGTGGGCTATTGTGGTAACAAGTTCTTTCTATATCACATTGTCACTTGATTTTCTTTAGACCACTATATATGAAATCGTTTGTCAGGACTTTCTATATCACATTGTCACTTCATCTTCTTTGGTCATGATTTTATAAATTTAGCGATTGTTTAGCAGTAGCAGAGGATATACATAACTTGACATTATTTCAGTATATACATAATTGGTGTGTTTTAAGTTATCGAGAATGAGCCCATAGATACTCTCAATCTCCGGTATACACATAATTGGCTTTGACCTATCAATCATATGCGCTGAGTTTTTGCGCCAAAAGTCTCACACTCGCTTTCTGAAAAAGCGAGAGTGGTTAAAATCTCATCTCTTTTTCATCAGCACACCTATCAACCAAAATAGTTCACCATTAGGTCACGATCTTAGAAATCAGATCCAATGGTTAACAGATATGAGTCTCGACAACAATCTTAACATTTATCAATCCAAATACTGAATTGGCATATGTTGATGCTCCTACCAATAAATCAATGGACAAATCATAAACAGAATGAACAATTCATAAACAACAATATAAACAAACGAAAGAAAGTGATCAAGAGAGAAAATTTCTTCTTTGTTAGGAAAAAATAAACTCGGGCTTTCAAAACAAGTGCAAGAAATACAAAACAATATATTATGAACAAACCTTAGTCTGCTGACAATATTCAGAACTAGAAAACAATGCCTCATCAATTACCACGTCAGGCTTTTGTGGTCTACCATTATGTATAACAGCAACCATGAACGAAGTTACAACCACCCTTTTTTTTGATGAAACGGATAGAGTCAAACGACTCCAGCCTGGCAATCAATAAATAATAATAAACATTACAGGAAGGGTTTTACCAGAAGTAAAACAAAAATAAACCGAGAAAAGACCTAATAAAGAGAAAGAAGAATTAAACGTCAACATCATGCCTAAACATATAAACAAAAATAGCGTTTAACAAAAGAGATCCACGGAGCGGCTTCAGCGGGAGCGATTGGAGCGGGCTCCTCGAGGAGGATCAGCCGGTTATGCCTGAGACCGGAAAGAGAGAGCGCACCGGGCACTCCCTACGCGGTATTACTCAAGAAAAAAACCCATGTGAAGTCTCGTAATAGCAGTGACGGTGACTGACGTCAAACCAATGGAGCAGGCTCGCTGGAAGGAAAGATCACCGCTGAAGAAAGAACAGCAAAAGAAAACTGGAGTATGGGTGCGATCACATGACCGGACCCCTACCGCAAAGTCTGGCCTTAACAAAAACAGAGGGAAGGAAGCTTTACAAGGCCAACAGCCAGCCCTCTCCCAAACAATTACAAACACCAAACAAAAATGAAAATAACATGCACCAACAGCAGTCAGACAAGGTTCATGGACCTGCGGTAAGGTTTGGGAGCAAAAACAAGGGAGAAAGCAAGTCTCCTCCCTATAAGAGCTCCACAGTCCCACCACCTCCAATAGCACTGCTCAATAAGCGCAGTGGAATAAAAGATATACCGCGATGTAACTCGCAAAAACAAACCTCCAGACAACAGCAGCGAAAAGAAATACAGAGAACAGGCTCCCAATACAAAGGAGAGGAAGAAAGAAAACACAGTTCGTAGGGATGATAAAAACATACACTTAAAACATGCAACATAACCCAAACCAATAGCCAAAGACAACAGCGGCAACAGAACGTTAATGGCCATAATCACTAAACAAACTGGCCGACAGCCAGTACAACAAGGGATGGGTGCATGGAAGCACAAAGCAGCCATCCAACCAGCTATAGATAAAGAGTCATCAGAGACAAAAGTAAGAAACCAATAGATACAAACATAACAGGCCACGAAAATATCCTGACCACAAGCATCCCAGCCAAAACAACCAACGTTTGCAACTCAAAACATCTAAACAGCAACTTAACAAAAGCCCAGAGGATCCAAAAGGGTGAGAGTCAGGAGCAGCAAAAAAATCAAACCTACGAGCGAAAGAGAGAAGAGGAAAAGAAAATAGTGAGCACAAAAATACTACAATCCAGCGGCTATAAAGCATGAAGATTGCTAAGACAAAGAACGGAGTCATTTAATTTTTGATAAGCCAGAGAAGCACTGGCTTTGAAATATGGGCTGGAAGCCCAGAGCTTAAAGAGAAGTAAGAGTTCATCAATCATAGATGCGATCGAAATGCTTCGATGCTGGAACAACCTGTTGTTCCTTTCCTTCCAAATGATCCAAATGATGGTATGAATCGATAACATCCACGCACTTCGAAACATCACGTTCGAGGGCGTATAAGACCAACAGGAGGCTAGTAGGGGGGAATCGAACCAGTATCCCATGCCAAAGTGCAAATCTTCCACAGAGGGAGGATGACGGGGCACTAAATGAAGAGATGGTTAATGTCTTCCGATTGCTGATCGCACAACAGGCAAAGCTGCCCCCAAGCCAAATTCCTTTTGTTAAGAACCTCAACGGTAAGTAGTTTGTTATTAAACACGAGCCACGAGGTGATTTTCACCTTAAGAGGGGCACAGGAGTCCCAGATAAAATACGCGGTCGGCGATCGAATACCTCTAGAATTAAGGAAATGGTAAAAAGATCTAATAGAGAAAACGCCTGCTGACGACCAGCGCCAAGAGATCCCCTCATTAGGATACCACGCGTAGCTATTGAGGGAGTCTAAGAGTTCGTTAAACTCTTCTGAGAGAGAGGGGGGGGAGGTCGAGCACGAAAGGGATGATCCAATGTCTAGCATTGTCAATGAAAATGAAAAAATATTGGGGGGAAATCCCACCAGTTGGAAGACGAGGATCGATAATTTTTGATGCATCGAATCCAGGGTAAATGGTCGAGCTGATGGAATCTCCACAGCCATTTACCTAAGAGGGCTATGTTATGGTCCCTAAGATCCAAAACACCGAGACCCCCTTCTTCTTTGGAGGTGCTAATCAATTTCCAATGGGCAAGGTGCGAACCAGGTTTAAAGGAGTAAGACCCAGTCCAGAGAAAATTACTCCTGATTTGATCAATCCTCTTGATCACCCAGGAGGGGATGAAATAAAAAGACATCAGGTATAGAGGCATGGCCGAAAGCACAGAGTTAATAAGGATCAACCTGCCTCCTCGGGAAAGAACTTTACCGGACCAAACAGTAAGCCTAGATTCCACTTTATCAATAAGCGGGAACCAGTCAGCTCTGAGCAACTTGCCCCATCTCAGGGGGATGCCTAAGTAGGAAATCGGAAAGTAAGCGATGGGGCAATTAAAGAAATTGGATACCTCAACCTGGCGGTTTGGGGAACTGCTCAGCCATAGGACAGAGGATTTTTGGAAATTGATGGTTAAGCCTGATGCCATTTCGAAATAGTAAAGGAGAAGTTTAAGATTGCGTAGGGAGTGGACGTTCGGTTTGGAAAAGATGATAGTGTCATCTGCATACAACCACCCTTTTAATATAAGAATTTTTTGCGCAAGAACCCAGCGCATATGATTGATAGGCCAAAAGCTAAGATTGATTGGGAGTATCTATGGGCTCATTCTCGACAACTCAAAACACACCAATTATGTGTATACTGAAATAATGTCAAGTTATGTATATCCTCGACTACTGCTAAATTGTTGCTAACTTTATAAATATAAATAACTTTATGTATGAAGATCTTCTGTCTCTCGTTGGATTTAATACTTTAAATATAAATAATATATATTAAATATATAAAGTTTATAATTAAAAAAAATTTGTGAAAGTGAGAGACGAATGAACTTCATCCGTCCCTCCCTACCGCATGACCCTTTTACCCCTAAGGTGATAATCTGGTTATATGAAGGAAGGGGTAACTTGGTCATTTCCGTCAATGTGAAATACAAAAAAAATCATGGACCCTTTTAACCACCCTCGCTTTTTCAGAAAGCGAGTGTGAGACTTTTGGCGCAAGAACTCAGCGCATATGATTGATAGGTCAAAAGCCAATTATGTGCATACCGGGGATTGAGAGTATCTATGGGCTCATTCTCGACAACTTAAAACACACCAATTATGTATATACTGAAATAATGTCAAGTTATGTATATCCTCTGCTACTGCTAAACAGTTGCTAAATTTATAAAATCATGACCAAAGAAGATGAAGTGACAATGTGATATAGAAAGTCCTGACAAACGATTTCATATATAGTGGTCTAAAGAAGATAAAGTGACAATGTGATATAGAAAGAACTTGTTACCAAAATGACCCACTTCCTGAAATTATTTACCAAACTAACCCACTTTCTAAAAGTATTACCAAGCTGACCCACTTTTGAAAATATTTACCAACCAAGCACGCTTTTTGAAAAAGCGAGTTTGGTTAAAAATAACTCGCTTTTTCAAAAAGCGAGTCTAACATTTCGAAAATTAAAAGTTTCAGACTCACTTTTTGAAAAAGCGAGTTATTTTTAACCAAACTTGTTTTTTCAAAAAGCAAGTGGGTCGTTTAGGGAACAAAAATAAAAAATAGAACAGTTTTGAAAAAACTTTCAAAAAAAAGATCATTTTGGGAAAAAATTCCCTAAGTAGAAGAGCAGCTAAGCCGGTCATCCCATTGAAAAAAGGTGAAAAAACTTCGCTCAACTTCCAATCTTCCCACTTGTTCTCTACTTCCAGTCTAACCCCACCCCCCACGCACCCAACATCCTCTCTCTAGCACTAAACAACTAGTAGTAGCTAGTAAAATTTTTCTCAATTAAGAAATAAAAAAATCAGGGTCTCCAAAATAAATTTTGAGAATCTTTTTATAGATAAATTTGTGATCGTGTTCTTTCAAACAATAAATGTTACCCTTTCGATCTGAGTCTTCAAGGATGAAATTCACTGAGAGATAAAGGCTACTTGTTGAAGAGTGTTCAGTTTGCATCAGTGGAAGAGATAAATTCTCGAGCAAGGTTTTAAATGTCGGATATTGGTGTCGTATCGGCCTAGACATTTTGTGTATATCGGGATATATCGGGGGATACATCTGGATATCTAAATATGTCGGGTTTTTATGTAAGACAGAAAAAAATATCCTAGATATGATCTACATGACCTGTACATACATTGCATTCTCACATTTATCACATAAATAACACAAATAATATGCATATATTGCACACACATACATTATGCACACACATAGATTATGCATATGTTGCACATTAATTATCTATACTAGTAATTTACATGTGCGATGCACGTTTTAATAATTTCTAAAAATAAAAATAAAAATAAAAACTCTGACGTATGGTGCATTTGAACCGGAAATCTCCTTTATATTAGTTATGTACGTGTGTTGAACATGTTGGTAGAATGACAGAATGACAGATGACACTAAGGCCTTCTCCCATTACAATATTAGAGATAATAAAGCTATCGAGTGGCTCTCCTTCAATCCCCTCAAAATCAAGGCCTAGATCTAACCTCACAAAACACATTTTACCTCTCAAAATTTCAAACCCCAAATTTTTAATATCCGCTCTCTCTCTCCCCTCTTCCTGCTCTCTCTCTCTCTCTCTTTCTCTCTCTTCCCCCTCTCTCTCTGTTATGATCCAAATTTAGTCCCACATCGGTTATATGGTGAATCAATATTGCGTAGTTATAAACTTGGGCTCCCTCCCTTTAACAGCTAGCTTTTAAGGGGCCATACCAATAATTTTAATCTAGCCTCTAGGTACCCGACCCGGGTTCTCTCTCTCTCTCTCTCCCCCATCTTGGTCTTTTTAAAAGGATACATGAAGAATGCAGAGATAGCACTTGATGCTCTCTCAATCTGGTATGGTGTTTCTGTTTTTGTTTTGTTATTTTTGCCATTAACCTTTGGGATTTGCGATTAAGAGTTTTTATTTATTGGCATTTCGTCTAATTCAACAGCCTCAACATCAATGGGTGGGAGATGATGATATCCATTGGCTTCTTCTTCTCATCTGGACGATTATGATATAAATAGCCGAACGAGAGATTATCACTCGTCCATTAAGAATGACGAGGTATAATCGTCCGTCCCTAATTTTAAAAAAAAAATTTTTTTTTTTACACTAAAAGACAAAAAAAAAAATGGAAAAGTTCCTGGACGGGAGATTATGCCCCGTCCAATGAAATTGACGGGGTATAATCAACCGTCCCATTTTTTTTTTTTTAATTTTTTTTTAAGCACTAAAAGAAAAAAAAAAAAAAGGGAAAAATACATGGACCGGAGATTATGCCCCGTCCAATGAAATTGACGGGGTATAATCAACCGTCTCATTTTTTTAAAAAAAAAATTTTTTTTTTTAAAGCACTAAAAGACAACCAAAAAAAAAAAAAAATGGAAAAATACCTGGGACGAGACATTATGGTTCGTCCGTTAAGATTGACAAAGTATAATCGTCTGTCCCTTCTTTTTTTTTATTTTATCCTTCGTCTCACCTACGAGACGAAATTTAATCATTCGTCAATTCTGACGGACGAAAGAATATAATTCGTTCGCTATATTTTGCATTTGGCCAAATCGTCTGTTATATTTGGCCACGAACTGTTTCTCATACACCCAAATTTTGGATATTTGGACGACGACTACAGCTCGTTTTTTCTAAATTTTTCCAAATTTTGGGTTTTTAGCCCACGACTACAGATGCTCTCATGCATGCAAGAAGCAAGGTAGCATAAAGGCATTGCCTTCTTTAACTTTCATTATTTTATTCACCCTAGTGTGACAACAACGCACGATGTATTGAAGTTTTACTTTCTTCAATAACAAAACTGTTGTAACCGAAGATGAGTCAGCAAACAAAACCGAACATAGCCCTGTGCTTGATAAACGAGATGCATGTCGAGAATTGACATGGAAAGTTAAGTGTGATCGAATAGACGGTAATGCAGTGACAGAGAGAAATCACCAAGACCAACACAAGTTGCTCTCATGCCTATTTCACGAGCGGCTCTTAGACCCTTTTCCTACTTCCGGGGGATGAAACTACCCTACCTAGGGCATGTGAGGCAGGTAGCTAGACCACAAGAAAGATTAAAAACATATACTAAATTGAATTGGCGAACTCCGAATGCAGTTCAAACAACTAAGGCCTTGTTCTCTATAAAATTTAGCAATAGCGACCGGGACTAAATCTTCTTGTTCTCTGTAAAATTTATAAAATAATCATACAACTAAGGTCTATGTTCGGATTAGTGACTTAAGTATACTAAAGCTCTTTTCTCTCTATAAGATTTACAAAATAATCACCCAACTAAGATCGTTATTCTGAATAGCAACCTCAGTTTTAAAAAAAAATAAAAAATAAATAAATATATATATATATATATATATATATATATAGACACACACACACACACTAGATTTGCCCGTGGGCACGTGCCTACGGCACGTCTTCGAAACGATACAAAACACGAAAAGCCATGTAAACAATAAAACAATAATTATATAGCTCAAGTTTGAATAATATGACAATAATTAGTTATAAATAAAAGTCTATGTTTCCATTAGTATATGTTAAAAAATAATTATAAATGGGGGTATAAAAGTCTATGTTTCCATTAGAACTTTAAGTGTGGAAAATAATGATATTTAATTGTTGAAGAGATATTTGCTTTTAAAAATTCTGAAATTTTACAAAACCAAAATCTTAAAATCAAAATTTCTAAGTAAATAAAGAAAGAATGGGAGAGAGGGATATAGAGAGAGAGAAAGAGATAAATATGAAAAAGTAAAGAGAGAAGAGAGAGACAGTAATAAAGTAATGAGTTTTTTAGGGGGGGGAATTTGATTTTGGGGTTTGAAATTTTGGAGGGAAAATGTGTTTTGTGAGGTTTGATATGGACCTTTGATTTTAGGGGGATTGATTGTGAGCCACTTGATAGCTTTCTTTGTAATTTATTATATAGATATATCTAGAGAGAACTAGCTCTATGGAATTCGCTAAGTGTCTCAATGCAGTTCAAATAAGGTTGTTATTCTGATCAGCGACTTCACATATACTGTGGTCGCTAATAGGAATAGCGATAACAAACAAAATAAAAAATAAAATAAAAGAATAAAAAGGGCGACAGTTATTCCCATTAGCGATCTCCTAAAAGAAGAGGCCGCTAATAGAAATTGCGGTCGCTGCTGACGTGGTAGTGACTAGCCCACAAGTGCTAATAGTTTGGGAATTGGTCCAAATTGCAAGGAGTTTTCAAAAAGTGGCCGAGTGCGGCAAAAAAATCGAGATCGAGATAGAGAGGAGAGCGGTGTAGAACCAGCGTAATGGGATTCAATATATATATATATATATATATATATATATATATATATATATATGGGGGGTTGTTCGGTTGCAAACGGGCCGGAACGGGTAGGTTCGCACGGACCCGTGCGAACCTCGATCTGGACCGTTGGATCGAAGATCCAACGGTTCAGATTTTTTTTCATAAAATCTTGCCTTAACCCGTTCTTGCCAGCGACGGGTTAAGGCAAAATTTAATAAAAAAAGTTGGCCTTAACCCGTTCTTCGGAATAACGGGTTAAGGCTATATTTTTCATTTTCGTCGACATACAGTTCGTCTTCTTTCGAACGCTCTCTTCTTCTTTCTTCGACGAACCCAGACCCAAACGACGGAAAAAAGAAAAAAACCCTAAAAAAACCCTAGCTCCGACGATCGAAACCCTAGAACTCCATCTTCTCTCCCAACTCCGAAGATTGAAACCCCCTAACTCCGGCGTTCGAAACCCTAGCTTCTCTTCCCCTCTTCGGAACCCTAGATACGAAATTGGAACCCTAGTTCTCTTCGAAAACCGATTGCTTGGCTTGATTTCGACCTATTCCGTAAGGTATACACTATTTCTTGAACCCAATAATCTACATTTGTATTTTTTTGGTTGAATTTGTGTGTAGTGATTTATTTAGAAATTAGAAAAAAAATTAAAATGTGTTAGTAGATTATAGATGTAGAATCGGGTTGACCTCAAGTATATTCAATTGCCGAATTATGTTTCTTGCATTAGTATCTTGTAGAATTAGAATTGTATATACGAAATTAGTTAGAATTTTCAGTGCGGTTATGGTTGAAAACCCTGCGAATGACCGTAAAAAAATACGAAACTTTCCGAGTCGGTTCGTCTCATGTAGTACAAGCCACACCAACTTGTAGAAACGAGTTCCGACTCACGGTTCGAGAGATACGGCCGCGTATCGCTTTCGGTTGGAAAAAACCAAGTATAGCGGTGCACGGCCGTATATCGCAAACCGTGACTCGAAACTCGCCTCTACAAGTTCTGGTGGCTTCGCCTACGTGAATCCTACCAAGTGGGAAAGTTTCGAGGGTTTTTGGAGGCCGTTTGCGCGGTTTTCTCAACTTCTTCGCACGATAGTTTTTCGTATTAGAATTTTGTAAGTGCGGTTAGATTAGATTAGAAAACCCTTCAAACGACCTCCAAAAAATACGAAACCGTGCGAGTTGGTTGGTGTCACCTACGATAAGCCAAACCAACTTGTAGAAGTGAGTTTCGACTCACGGTTCGAGAGATACGGCCGCGTACCGGTTACGGTTGGGAAAAAACCGAGTAAAGCGGTAGACGGCCGTATCTCGCAAACCGTGAGTCGAAACTCGCTTCTACAAGTTCGGGTGGCTTGCCCTACGTGAATCCGACCAAGTCGGAAGGATTTATAATTTTCGGATGCCATTTGGGCGGTTTTCTCAACTTCCTCGCATTACAAGTTTGAGCCTTAGAATTTTATAAGTGCGGGTAGAATAGAAAACCCTTCAAACGGCCTCCAAAAAATACGAAACTTTGCAATTTGGTTGGTGTCACCTACGAGAAGCCAAACCAACTTGTAGAAGTGAGTTTTGACTCACGGTTCGAGAGATACGGTCGCGTATCGCTTTCGGTTGAAAAAAACTATTATAAAGCGGTATACGGTCGTATCTCGCAAACCGTGAGTCGAAACTCGCTTCTACAAGTTCGGGTTGCTTGCCCTACGTGAATCCGACCAATTGGGAAAGTTTTAAAATCTTCGGGTGCCGTTTGCGCGGTATTGCTCTATTTCCTCCCATTATAAGTTTTATAATTAGAATTTTCTAAGTGCGGGTAGGTTAGAAAACCCTCCAAACGACCTCCAAAAAATACGAAACTTTGCGATTTGGTTGGTGTCACGTACGAGAAGTGACCCGAAGTTGTAGAAGTGAATTTCGACCCACGGTCCGAGAGATACGGCCGCGTATCGGTTTTGGTTCGAAAAAAAACAAATAAAGCGGTAGACGGCCGTTCTCGCAAACCGTGAGTCGAAACTCGCCTCTACAAGTTCGGGTGGCTTGCCCTACGTGAATCCGACCAAGTCGGAAAGTTTTATAATTTTCGGATGCCATTTGGGCGGTTTTCTCAACTTCCTCGCATTACAAGTTTGAGCCTTAGAATTTTATAAGTGCGGGTAGAATAGAAAACCCTTCAAACGGCCTCCAAAAAATACGAAACTTTGCGATTTGGTTGGTGTCACCTACGAGAAGCCAAACCAACTTGTAGAAGTGAGTTTCGACTCACGGTTCGAGAGATACGGTCGCGTATCGCTTTCGGTTGAAAAAAACTATTATAAAGCGGTATACGGTCGTATCTCGCAAACCGTGAGTCGAAACTCGCTTCTACAAGTTCGGGTTGCTTGCCCTACGTGAATCCGACTAATTGGGAAAGTTTTAAAATTTTCGGGTGCCGTTTGCGCGGTATTGCTCTATTTCCTCTCATTATAAGTTTTATAATTAGAATTTTCTAAGTGCGGGTAGGTTAGAAAACCCTCCAAACGACCTCCAAAAAATACGAAACTTTGCGATTTGGTTGGTGTCACGTACGAGAAGTGACCCAAAGTTGTAGAAGTGAATTTCGACCCACGGTCCGAGAGATACGGCCGCGTATCGGTTTTGGTTCGAAAAAAAACAAATAAAGCGGTAGACGGCCGTTCTCGCAAACCGTGAGTCGAAACTCGCCTCTACAAGTTCGGGTGGCTTGCCCTACGTGAATCCGACCAAGTCGGAAAGTTTTATAATTTTCGGATGGCATTTGGGCAGTTTTCTCAACTTCCTCGCATTACAAGTTTGAGCCTTAGAATTTTCTAAGTGCGGGTAGATTAGAAAACCCTCCAAACGATCTTCCAAAAATACGAAACTTTGCGATTTGGTTGGTATCACCTACGCGAAGCCAAACCAACTTGTAGAAGTGAGTTTCGACTCACGGTTCGTGAGATACGGCTGCGTATCGCTTATGCTTGGAAAAAAACCGAGTAAAGCGGTAGATGGCCGTATCTCGCGAACCGTGACTCGAAACTCGCTTCTACAAGTTCGGGTGGCTTCCCCTTCGTGAATTCGACCTGGTCGGAAAGTTTTAAAATTTTCGGATGCCGTTTGCGCGGTATTGCGTCAATTGCTCAAGTGAGAAGTTTTTGACATAGAAAATTTTTTTAAAAACGGGCCGATTAGAAAACACTTCGAACCACCTCCAAAAATTACGAAATTTGGCGAGTTGATTGGTGTTACCTATGAGAAGTGACCCGAAGTTGTAGAAGTGAATTTTGACTCACGGTCCGAGAGATACGGCCGCGTATCGGTTGGAGGTTGGAAAACAACCGAATTAAGCGGTATACGGTCGTATCTCGCAAACCATGAGTCGAAACTCACTTGTACAAGTTGGGGTCGCTTGCCCTACGTGAATCCGACATAGTCGTAAAGTTTTATAGATTTTTTTGTTTTCATTCGTGCGTTTTTCAGTATAATCTCGGTATGTTTGTTTTGTTGTCATCTTTATTAACAACATTTTAATTTTTTACAGACGGGTAGCTAAATGGCTAGAACAAGGCAACCGAGAATCGAGTCCGGTAACACCAGTGGCGCACCAACTACTGAGGTAAGATCGATTACTATTATTGGTTTTAAATACAAACATGTAACATTATTTCAATAATAACATTTGTTATATTTATTCGTGTAGGTTGGTGGCCGTCAATCCACATCGGCTGAGGCAGGTCCGTCGTCCTCGGTTACATCACCCGGACCCGTGGACACAAGCGTACTCACCCTGCAACCCAAACACCGATCGGAAGCCGTGTGGAATGGGTCCGATAGAAAACTAAATTTTCGGAAGCACACAGTTCTTCCTTGGGATGAACGTATCACGCCGTATGTGGTAGAGGCCGGTTTCTACGGAGCAAGATTCATTCACTCTGTGAAGCTAGACCGGCCACTCCTCACAGCTCTAGTCGAGCGATGGAGGCCGGAGACCCACACATTCCACCTGCCTGTGGGTGAGATGACTGTGACTCTGCAGGATGTGGCAATGATAACAGGACTACCAATCAATGGGGTTGCCGTGACGGAGAACATGGACTTCGATCGAGTTGAAGTCGTTCGGGACTTACTCGGTATCGACCTGAAGTTGGTAGTTCTTGAAATGCAAGAGGAGGCCGAAAAAAATATCCGCGAAAATGCCCCCGCAGATTCTGATGAAGATGTATTGAATGAACAAATAGAAGCTGCGAAACAAAAAGCGGAGGAAGAAGTGATGGATGACGCTTTCGAGGGTAAATCACTTTACATCACCTGGTTAAAATCCCAGTTCGAGGAGGGATATTTGAACCCCGAGTCGGGTGAGGCTGACCTGGTGTGCTATGCACGTGCATACATTTTTAGTTTGATAGGGGGACTTATCTTCCCGAACTCATCCGGATCAACCGTGCCGTTGATGTACCTACGGTTGTTTGAGGATTTCCAGTATGCGGGTCGCTATAGTTGGGGGAGTGCGGCACTGGCGCTACTATACAGGAGTTTGTGCATATGTTCTTTAGGTGGCGCACAGATGGGTGGCCCAATGGTGCTGATGCAGATATGGAGTTGGGAACGCATCCACATCGGACGTCCCCGTATTACTAAGCCTATACCGGAATTTTTGGCCGACCCAGGGGCAGCAGAGTTGTTACCTCCTGTAGGAGCATATTGGGACGGTCGACACACGTGGACCGATAACCCACGCCATTCGCTGACCTACTACAGAGATGAGTTGGACAACATGCGGGACGAGTTCGTCACATGGGAACCGTACTCGGCCGACAGGTTGCAACGCGTTCCTCCAGTCTGCCTAGACAGATCCCTTTGGTTGACGGCAGCACCTCTTGTGAACTTTTCGGTTGTGGAGTTCCAGTATCCTGACCGGGTCTTGCGGCAATTCGGATATCAACAGAAGATTCCCGATGTCAGGTCGTACGATAAAAAGTTGCACGAGGTTAGGGGAACGGGACGGGTGCCCAACTTCGATTGGGCTGATTTTTATCGTTACCATGTAGCCAACTGGAACACCATGCGACATCAAATGACACTCAATTTGATGTTTGTCGCGATACCATACGATGGGTCCCTCCAGCAGGCATACATGATGTGGTACAAGCGAATAACCCGGTTGTTCGTTTCTCCAACGGCCGCCGTACCAGCTGGGGTGCAACTTCCGATTCCCGAAGCCCAGGTAGAACCACCTCCAGCATATTCCTCCTCCCAGCCGATGTACCAACCAAGGGCTGAGGCACATCGAAAAGCGGTCAGTCCAATTTCATATAGTTTGTACGCATGTACTGTGTTCAATTGATGTACACTAATTTTGAATGATGTTTAAATTGGAATTTTTCACCAACTGTAGATTGACAACGCATGGGAGGTTGTTCGAACAGCTGCCAGCCACCTGAAGACTAGAATACCCGAGAGCTTCAAGACGGTAATCCGGGAGATGTTAGCCCCGTGCCGTCGTACTCTGGAGGACGCGGGTGAAGGTCCACAGGTTGAGGCCTATTTGAGCGCCAACGTGCCGCCAACACCCTTAAGGCGAAAACAGGTTGTTAGTAGGGCAATTATAATCCCTGGTCGTCAACAGGGTACTGATGAGGAACAGTCGTCGGATGATTCTGATTCTCCCCAAACACATCGCGCACGGCGAAATCCTAAAAGGACCAGGCAACCTCCCAATCAATTCACACCAAGCGGTCGCAAGCCGACTGGCCGTAGACGGTAATTTGTAATACTCTGTAATAGCGTATCTTTTGGTTGGTGTTTTTGTCACTGCAGTAACTAACGTATTGTTTGTTTCTACGTTGATAAACTGTTGTAGGTGAATTTTGGGGCGTCGGATGCAAGCCAAATTCCGTAAACGGCTTCATTTGTGAATAATTGTCTTTTGGCGATGTGCAGTCTTATATGTATAATTTTGTTGTAAATTCTTGGATTTTGTGAATATTGAATTTAGTTCAAGTAATTAAGTAGTTGGTCGTTATTGGACTTTTGTACGCCTTCTTGTTTCTTTTGACTATATATGTTGTCTTATTTACTTTGACGTGCTTTCATTTGTTATTTTGTGAACCACATTTTATTAATTATATTACTGCCAATATCTCTCTACTTAATCCGTTATCAGCAAGGACGGGTTAAGTGGAGAGATATTGACAGTCCTTTGGGAAACTACAGACCTAGTACATGAAACAAGTGCTGCCAATATGGGTCTTCCTAACCCGTCACTGCCAACAACGGCTTAGGTTAAATTAAACCGTTCTTGACAACAACGGCTTAAGTAGAGAGATATTGGCAGCAATATAATTCATACAGGCGAAAGTACTGCCAATATGGGTCATCCTAACCCGTCGTTTCCAACAACGGGTTAGGTTAACGTAACCCGTTCTTGATGACAACGGATTAAGTAGAGAGATATTGGCAGCAATATAATTCATACAGGCGAAAGTGCTGCTAATATGGATCTTCTTAACCCGTCACGGCCAACAACGGGTTAGGTTAACTTAACCCGTTCTTGACGATAACGGCTTAAGTAGAGAAATATTGGCAGCAATATAATACATACTTAACCCATTCTAATATGTGACGGGTTAAGATTAACTAATCCGTTGTTCTGAATAACGGTTTACGGGGTTTGAAATTTTGTGTTTTCTACAAATTTCCCTTAACTCTTTGCGAGAACTGTCTCCAGAACTGTGCAAAGTGACATTAATATGCCCATAAATTGTTTATTATTTTTATAATTTTCCAATTATTCGCCCGTAACTAACCACTCTAAATTTGTAACATGATAAGTTTTGTGAAAGTAAAAAAAAAAGTACGAGTTTTGTTGGAACCGACGGTTAGGGTTGGGTTAGGTTAGGGTTAGTGTCGGGTTAGGGTTAGGTTAAGATAGGATTATTCCAACCATCATCATCCGTTCCCTGCTAATCCATTCCCTATTTATCAACAGCCCTCTCTACAATCTTTGGTCCTATCATGCTCCCCAATTAACTTTGTTAGCCATCTATATGAGGGACCTTGGATCTCCCACATGCACTTCAAGAAGGAGTCTCCTCTCCTTCTATTTGGAGAACTCAAATGGAGTCTCCTCATTCTTCATAAGTGGTCTCCTCTTCTCTTCTAACTGTTTGCAACCAGGTGTAATCAATGTTCTCCTCTTCTCTTCAAAACCCATCTTTACTTCCCAATAGGGAAGACAAAGCTGAAGCTGAAGCTGAAGTTGTAGAAGACAAAGCTCAAGATTAGAGAATGGCTGCCGGCTCTACCCATTTTTCCACAGTGTTTATCTTAGTCTTCTAATTTGTTAGTTTTTACAATTGTTAGCATAAGTAGCATTTGTACGCCTTTCATACACATTCGTTCTCTATTGTTACACAGAATGTAGAAATTCTCTGCTTTCGCCGGACGGAGTAGTGGTGAGTGTCACGGTGTATTCATGGTACTTTTCGACTTCTTGGCATGCACACCTCACAATCGTGCCACAAATATCACGATTATGAGGAGTGCGTGTCAAGAAGTCGTTAAGTACTTTGAATATACGGTTACACCCACTACTACTCCGGCCGACGAAAGCAGAGGATTTTTACATTCTGTATAACAGTAGAGAACGGGTCTTGTATGCAGGGGGTACAAGTGCATGCTCGGTTTCTCTCAAGCGGTAGGGAGGGCCGTTGGCTCTGCCTTTTTTTTCCCCACAGTGTTTGTTTCTTTAGTCTTCTATTTTTTTTGCAAGACCGGGTGTGTTTGCATATGTAGCAACTGTACGCCTTTCATACACATTCGTTCCCTATTGTTACACAGAATGTAAAAACTCTCGGCTTTCGTCGGACGGAGTAGTGGTGGGTGTCACGGTGTATTCATGGTACTTTTCGACTTCTTGGCATGCACACCTCACAATCGTGCCACAAATAGTACGAATATGAGGGGTGCGTGCCAAGAAGTCGTTAAGTACCTTCAATATACGGTTACACCCACTACCACTAAGTTTCGAAGGAAGCCGAGGATTTTTACATTCTGTATAACAGTAGAGAACGAAATTGTATGCAGGGGGTACAGCTGGCTACTTATGCAATCAAAAAAAGGCAGAGTCAACAGTCCTTCCTTCCACTTCCGAGAAGAAAGCGAGCATGCACTTGTATACTAAATTAATTTCAACTTCAATTTTCTGTATCTTCAAACAATATGTTAGTGCCAGTATGTAATGTTCTTTTATATGAATAAAATTTGGTTTTGCAAATTGCCTGTTGTGAATGCAATATCTTGTACATGTATCAACAAACGAAAATATGTCTAACTTGATGGTGTCCCAAAAAATTACGAAACTTTGCGATTTTGTTGGTGTCACCTACGAGAAGCCAAACCAATTTGTTGAAGTGAGTTTGGACTCACGGTTTGTGAGATACAGCCGCGTATCGCTTACGAGATCGTTAAAAACCTAGTCTTGGTACAGACCAAGTCTTGGTATAGTTCTGCTAATATGGA
The DNA here is from genome assembly GCA_017893485.1 of Hemerocallis citrina. Taxonomy (NCBI): domain Eukaryota; kingdom Viridiplantae; phylum Streptophyta; class Magnoliopsida; order Asparagales; family Asphodelaceae; genus Hemerocallis; species Hemerocallis citrina. The sequence goes on from CM030361.1 coordinate 67,887,464, forward strand.
TATACTTAACCCGTCACGTCTAACAATGGGTTATATTGCCTTAACCCGTTCTTCATGACAACGGGTTAGGTATAGCGATGTTGGCAGACATTTAATCGCCCTTAGATCAAAGTCCTGCTAATATCACTGTACTTAACCCGTCGTTGGGAATAACGTGTTAACTAACTTAACCCGCTGTTCGCAAGAACGGGTTATGTAGAGTATTATTACCAGGGCCCTATCCAAGTTTTCAAACTATACCCCCAAAAATGAAAGTACTTAACCCGTTCTTGGGAACAACGGTTAAAGGTTAGATAACCCGTTCTCGTGAATCACGGTTTAAGGTGTTCAGCTAATATTGGGTTTTCTAAAAATTTCTCTTAACTCTTTGCGAGAACTGTCTCCTGAACTGTGTAAGGTGACATTCATATGTCCATAAATTGTTTATTATTTTTATAATTATCCATTTATTCTCCCCTAACTAACCACTCTAGATTTGTTACCATATTAAGTCTTACAAAATAAAAAAAATTAAATTACGGGGTTTTTTGGAACGAGGGTTAGGGTTAGGTTAAAGTAGGGTTAGTCTAGGGTTAGGGTTAGGGTTAGGTTAAGACTAGGGTTATTGGTCATTGCATGTGTTCTGTTCAGGTTAATTCGGTTCATATTTGTGGATCCCCACATCTATATTTGACTTCCACAATAAGTGCATGCCCCATGTACCCACATTAGACAGTCTACAAGTGGTTTTTCCCTCGTATAGTGTACATGTGGGATGTGGTAAATTTTAATAAATTTGTGTTAATTTGAATATCCGTTTGATGTGGTCAATTTTATATTGGTTAGTTACGTGGCTCGCCAAGAAATTAAAAAAAAAATATCCAAAAACTTCTGCCAATATAAGTGTGCTTAACCCGTCGTTGGTGACAACGATCTTCTTCAGCATAACCCGTTATCGGTAACAACGGGTTTCATTGGCAAAGATTGGCAGTGTTGTGGAACAGGATCAAGTAGCTTAACCCGTTCTTGGTATTAACGGGTTTAGTGTAATTAATCCGTTGTCACCAACAACGAGTTAAACAGGTGTAATTTACAAACATCAACTGTACATTTTGAGACAATTGCTGTCCTTGCCGCTCTTTTTTCGAGACTTGTATCATGTCTCTGTTGACTAACAAGGTTTATCATTATTGTCTTCTATTTTTCATGTTTCAGCATTCATTGTCTTAACTGAGAGACCCATATCTCCTCCCTATTGATGAGCAGTGATCCATATAGCCTTTGCCTTCTCCTTGTATTGATCCGTATCTCCTCCTATTGATGAGCAGTGAGAAACCCAAGTGGGCTATCATATCATTCTCCACTTTTTCTTTTTCATTGCCTATAACTGAGAGAGTTAGACTCTCATCAACTCAAATGAGTCTTCTCTTCTTCTCTTCAAGAGAACTCAAATGAGAGGCTTCAATTTTCTTTACTTCTCTTCAAAAATATGAGGAATCAATGTTCTCTTCTTCTCTTCAAGACCTCTTTTTTCTTCCTAATAGGGAGGAAGAAGTTTGAGTTGTAGAAGAAATTTGAGTTCAAGGATGGTCGCCTACAATTGTTCTTGTGTATGAAGATGCAGGAGTAGAGATGACTTGTTTCAGTGTACAAGTGCATGCTCGGTTTCTATCAAGCGGTTGGGAGGGCCGCTGGCTCTGCCTTTTTTTTCCACAGTATTTTTCTTAGTCTTCTATTTTTTTAGCTTTTAGATGTGTTTGCATAAGTAGCATTTGTACGCCTTTCATACAAGTTCGTTCTCTATTGTTACACAGAATGCAAAAATTCTCTACTTTCGTCGGACGGAGTAGTGGTGGGTGTCACGGTGTATTCATGGTACTTTTCGACTTCTTGGCATGCACACCTCACAATCGTGCCACAAATTTCACGAATATGAGGAGTGCGTGTCAAGAAGTCGTTAAGTACTTCGAATATACGGTTACACCCACTACTACTCCGGCCGACGAAAGCAGAGGATTTTTGCATTCTGTGTAACAGTAGAGAACGGGTCTTGTATGCAGGGGGGTGCAACCGGCTATTTATGCATTCAAGGGAAGGCCTCTTCAGTTCAAGGATGGTCGCCTACAATAGTTCTTGTGTTTGGAGATGCAGGAGCAGAGAGACTTGTTACAGTGTACAAGTGCATGCTAGGTTTCTCTCAAGCGGGAGGGAAGGGCCACTGGCTCTACCTTTTATTTATACAGTGTTTTCCTTAGTCTTCTATTTTTTTAGCTTTTAGATGTGTTTGCATAAGTAGCTTTTGTCCGCCTTTCATACACATTCGTCCTCTATTGTTACACAGAGTGTAGAAATTCTCTACTTTCGTCGGACGGAGTAGTTGTGGGTGTCACGGTGTATTCATGGTACTTTTCGACTTCTTGGCATGCACACCTCACAATCGTGCAACAAATAGTACGAATATGAGGAGTGCGTGTCAAGAAGTCGTTAAGTACTTTGAATATACGGTTACACCCACTACTACTCTACCCGACGAAGCAGAGAATTTCTACCTCTGTGTAATAGTAGTGAACGAAATTGTATGCAGGGGGTACAACCGGAACTACTTATCTATCCAAAATCAGGCAGAGTCAGAAGTCCTTCCTTCCAATTCGAGAAGAAAGCGAGCATGTACTTGTATACTAAATTAATTTCAATTTAAAAATCGAGTATCAAGGGATGACTTTGTAATGTCAACTAGCATGCGGATCATGTACAATTTTCGCCCATTCTTCAAACAATATGTTATTACCAGTTTGTAATGTTCCTTTATATGAATAAATTTTGTCTTGCATTACATAGTAACATTGAATATCGATTTAAAAATTGAGCTTGAATATCATCACTAACATTGACAGTTTACTAACATCATCTTGAAAGCAAATTACATAGTAATGCATTCACACAACACTTGAATTCTGACTGTGTGTACCTACATTTGTTATTTAAGATTGGATAACATCAACTAGATAGTTACCATCACTAACCATACAAGTTTACTACCAATCATCTGGATGCCAATTACACAGTATTTATTTCGTTTGGAACAACTCAGTTTTAGTCTTGCTTCTAAAATGTGTCAACGGATTAAGTAGAGAGATATTGTCCGATCTAACACCCCTATATGTGAAGTATTGAACCGAAGTACTGCCAATACCTGTCTCCTTAGACCGTCATTGCTAATAACGAGTTAGATTGTATAAAACCGTTACCTCCAAGAACGGCTTAAGTAGAGAGATATTGGCCGAACTAAATCCCTACATGTGTATTATTGAACCAAAGGACTGCCAATATCTAGCTCCTTAGCCCGTTATTTCTGATAACGAGTTAGATTGTATAAAACCGTTACCTCCAAGAACGGCGTAAGTAGAGAGATATTGGCCGAACTAAAACCACCGTATGTGAAGTATTGAACCAAAGTACTGCCAATGTCTATCTCCTTAACCCGTTATTTCTGATAACGGGTTAGATTGTATTAAACCGTTATCGTCAAGAACGGGTTAAGAAAAGAGATATTGGCCGAACTTACAGGTGCAGTATTGGTTATGCACGAAATACACAATCGCCAACACAAATAAAAAACTGTTCACATTAGCAGGCAGACAATTTTCCTTAACACAAAATTCCCAAACAGAACGAGTTCCCCAAATTGTATACATCTACTAATTTTACATTTTTCGACTGTAATAAGCATTCACAACCAAATTGCCTGGTCAAAATGCATAGTAATATAACTTTGTTCACAAATACACAAAAGACACTGACGTACAGAAATTACATTATAATTAAAAACATGGTTAATTTACTTGTACCAAACAAGAACACGGCAATTATCCACACATATATATAAACCAAAAATAACACAACTTTTCAACGCATTGCGTCTTTCCGTTTGGGCGCGTTAAACTTGTTTCATTCCGGACCTATACCAGGGGAAAAAAAAAGGTTAACAATCCAGTCGAAATTCAAATAAATCGGCACGAATCAATATAAAATTTGGCAATTATTCGGTGATTATTTCCAAATTTTGACATGACATACATATTAATAAATTTCTTAAAGCCCCCTTAGCACGAACCTTCGCCTTCGTCATCATCACTCTCTACCGCGTTTGGAGCTTCTTCATTGCCCACCGATCCACTAAAAAAAGAAGGAAGAATGAGTTAGTACTGACCAAAACTAACAAAGTTTGAGTTGAATTAACAAATACAAAATGTCTGATATAATACCTTGCTAAATTTTTGGGGCAATTCCGTGAATCGTGACCTACGACACGAAGACATGTCCTGCAAAGTCTTGGCCTCTTCGTTTTTTGGCATTCTCTTACCGACTTCAACCGTTTCCCTTTAGGCCTACCCTTTGTGGTGCACTGTACAGGGTCACCTACATGTGCATGTGTATGTGCTTGTCCACCACTCTCAGGTTGTGCGCTACCTTCGTGTGGTGTGCTGTTCACTGGATCAATCTTAGCAAAGCCTTCAATTCCTTCAGCATGTGGTCGAGCATGTACTTGTATCCTCGCTCTGAAGAACAACCAAGATCGACCATATGTCTTGAGTGCATACTAAGTTCGCAATAACGCGATGCAAAATTGTCGCTCATATTATTGCCCACCGGTATACTGCTTCTCCTCATTTGATCCCTGGTCCATCGCCTACAAATATATTGTTCAGGTAGTGCGGTGTGATCTGTGAACCGAATAACTGCAAGTAGATGTTTGCAGGGAATGCCTACGAAGTAGTACATGGAACAAGGGCATTTAGCAATTTTACTGATTTTACAATAAGAAATCACCCTCCCCGGTTCTGAATTTCCACAAACTATTACAGAATAAGCTGCACTATCCGGTGTATCCATACTCGCAATTAAACTCACATTAAGTAATAAGCTTTTGACCACTTCTTGTTGAAATTTGTAGAAAATCTTCAAAGTGTATGTCCCTGCCATTTGTGACTCCAATGCCCACTCGGTCTTCAATTTTGGCCGCTCCTCGCGATTACGATGTGTTTCTTTAAGTTCATCGTGTCTTTGTTTTACTAAGAGTCGGTCAAAGATGATAGCAAATTCATGTAGTGAGTACTTTTTATGAGTATGGTGCTTCAAGGATGAATGTAGCGATTCGCTACGTTGGGTACTCAGCATGCCCCCCCAAAATGAGTCTCTTGCGTACACCGGGGCCCATTTTTCACGGATCTCAAATTTTTCCTTCAACCATTTGTTATTTTCTAATTTGTACTGACAGATCAAATTTTTCCACTTCTGTTCGAATTCTGTTTTAAATTCCGCCGTATAAATAATAGTCTTCAAAGCATCCCTGAACTCATCAACGTTATTCGACATTCGAACTTCATGCGGTAGCTTATCCAAAATATGCCAAATGCAATATCTATGTGACGTGATTGGGAAAACTTTGGAAATTGCAGAAGTTATCCCGCGATCCTCATCTGTCACGATGTTGATCGGATCACATGTCATTGCGGCGCGCCACTTTTCAAAGAACCACTCAAATGAGGATGCCGTCTCATTGGGGATGAACCCACAACCTAGGAATATTGATTGCCAATGATGGTTGAATCCAACAAATGGTACGAACAACATCCCGTATCGGTTTGTGTTGTAGGTAGCGTCAAAGCAAAGAACATCCGCAAATACTTTGTAATTATTTCTGGCGATACCGTCCACCCACACACAATGTGTCAATCGCCCTTCGGGGTCACATTGGTAGTCAAAATAGAATAAGGGATCGGTCGCCTTTTTCGATTCAAAAAACTCAAGTAGCATTTGTCCGTCGTGACCTTTTAAACCTTCCATCTCGTCTCTCCTGAGATTTCTTACATCGGTTTCGGTGAATCCAATTTTCTCATTACCTCCACTTGCAGCTTCAAAGAATAGCATTTGTTTGCATACAGGGACATTAGCTTCGGTCATTTCACCAATTACATTTTTAGCTGTCTTAGTCAATTCACGGTTTCGAGGTAGCAAGTGACGTCTACCGGGTGAAGTGAATTCGTGATTGTGTGCTTCATTTAACGAATAAATAATCCACGTATTACTTTGTGAACTACTATGTGGGTTTATTTTCACACGGACAAAAGCTTTGCAACCCGTTCTAGAAGTTGTACCTCGTCTGGTTTCATTATAGCTATTCGGTGACTCCCCGGCTTTATTACAGACGTATGATTTATCCACTACATCGTTTCCCTTATATTTATTTCCACCCTTACGCATAGCGAATCCCGCACATTTGCAATATGATGAATAAAATTTTTCCGCATCATCAAGGGTGGGAAATGTCATACCAATCTTCGGTTTTAGGTGCTCGTCAACATGAGGAAGATACTCGCCAAGTGGTTGTGCACGAACAAATTTATCCCCGGCAACAGAACTTCCTTCGAAACTGTCCATACCTAAGAAACGGTGAAGAGGAGAATAGTTAGGGGTACTAAACCGCTGTATTTGGTGTTTTTATAACTGCGCAAGCCACCACAACTTGAAAAGGAGAAAAGTTTCGTACTAATCGGAGGTGGTTTGAAGTGTTTTATAAACGGCCCGCACTTAGAAATTTCTAATTCTAAAACTTAAAATGCGAGGAAATATAGCAAAAACGCACAAACGGCATCCGAAAATTACAAAAATTTCCATCTAGGTGGAATTCACGTAGGGCAAGCCACCCGAACTTGTAGAAGGGAGTTTCGACTGACGGTTTGCAAGATACGACCGTATACCGCTTTATAATAGTTTTTTTCAACCGAAAGCGATACGCGGTTGTATCTCTCGAATCGGGAGTCGAAAATCACTTCTACAAGTTTGGGGGGCTTCTCATAGGGGACACCAACCTACCCGCAAAGTTTCGTATTTTTTGGAGGGCGTTTGAAGGGTTTTCTAATCTACCCGCACTTAGAAATTTCTAAGTTTAAAACTTGTAGTGCGGGGAACTTGAGAAAACTGCGCAACGGCACCCGAAATTAAGAAACTTTTCGACTAGGCCGGATTCACGTAGGGCAAGCCACCCAAACTTGTAAAAACGAGTTTCGACTCACGGTTTGCGAGACATGGCCGTGTACCGGCTTTAGTTGTTTTTTTTCCAACCAAAACCGATACGCGGCCGTATCTCTCGGACCGTGAGTCAAAATTCACTACTACAACTTCGGTTCACTTCTCGTAGGTGACACCAACCCAATCGCAAAGTTTCGTATTTTTTGTAGGCCGTTTCAAGGGTTTTCTAAGCTACCCGCACTAAGAAAATTCTAAGGCTTAAACTTGTAATGCGAAGAAGTTGAGAAAACCGCACAAACGACATCCGAAAATTTTAAAACTTTCAGAGTTGGTCGGGTTCACGTAGGGCAAGCAACCCGAACTTGTAGAAGCGAGTTTCGACTCACGGTTTGCGAGATACGACCGTATACCGCTTTATAATAGTTTTTTTCAACCGAATGCGATACGCGACCGTATCTCTCGAACCGTGAGTCGAAACTCACTTCTACAAGTTCGTTTGGGTTCCCTTAGGTGACACCAACCAATTCGCAAAGTTTCGTATTTTTGGGAGGCCGTTTGAAGAGTTTTCTAATCTACCCGCACTTAGAAAATTCTAAGTCTAAAACTTGTAGTGCGAGAAAGTTGAGAAAACCGCGCAAACGGTACCCGAAAATTATAAATCTTTCCGACTAGGTCGGATTCACGTAGGGCAAGCCACCCGAACTTGTAGAAGCGAGTTTCGACTCACGGTTCGGGAGATACGGCCGTGTACCGGCTTAAGTTGTTTTTTTCCAACCAAAACCGATACGCGGCCGTATCTCTCGAACCGTGAGTCGAAATTCACTTCTACAACTTCGGGTCACTTCTCGTACGTGTCACCAACCAAATCACAAAGTTTCGTATTTTTTGGAGGCCATTTGGAGGGTTTTCTAATCTACAAAAACTTAAAGAATTCTAAGTCTGAAACTTATAATGCGAGGAAGTTGAGAAAACCGCACAAACGGCATCCGAAAATTTTAAAACTTTCAGAGTTGGTCAGGTTCACGTAGGGCAAGCCACCCGAACTTGTAGAAGCGAGTTTCGAGTCACGGTTTGCGATATACGGCCGTGCACCGCAATACTTGGTTTTTTCCAACCGTAAGCAATACGCGGCCGTAACTCTCGAACCGTGAGTCGAAACTCGCTTCTACAAGTGGGTTTGGCTTGTACTACGTGAGACGAACCTACTGGGAAAGTTTCGTATTTTTTTACGGTCGTTCGCAGGGTTTTCAACCATAACCGCACTGAAAAGTTTATAACTAATTTCGTATATACAATTCTAATTCTACTAGTTACTAATGCAAGCAACGTAATTCGGCAATTGAATATACTTAAGGTCAACCCGAATCTACATCCAAAATCTACTAACGCATTTAAATTTTTTCCCAATTTCTAAATAAATTACTACACACAAATTCAAAAAAAAATACAAATGTAGATTATTGGGGTAAAGAAATAGTGTATACCTTACGGAGTAGGTCGAAATCGAGCCAAGCAATGGGTTTTGGAAGAGAACTAGGGTTCCGATTTCGTACCGAAGAGGGGAAGAGAATCTAGGGTTTGGATCGTCGGAGATCGAGGGTTCCGATCTTCGGAGTTGGGAGAGAAGAGGGAGATCGAGGGTTTCGAGCGTCGGAACTAGGGTTTTTTCTTTTTTCCGTCGTTTGGGTTTATTTTCGTCGAAGAAAGAAGAAGAGAGCGTTCGAAAGAAGACGAACTGTATGTCGACGAAAATGAAAAATATAGCCTTAACCCGTTATTCCGAAGAACGGGTTAAGGCCAACTTTTTTTATTAAATTTTGCCTTAACCCGTCGTTGTCAAGAACGGGTTAAGGCAAGATTTTATGAAAAAAAATCTGAACCGTTGGATCTTCGATCCAACGGTCCAGATCGAGGTTCGCACGGGTCCGTGCGAACCTACCCGTTCCGGCCCGTTTGCAACCGAACAACGCCCTATATATATATATATATATATATATATATATATATATAGGGTAAGCTTTGGTTGAGCACTCCTCTAGTGCTCACCGCGTGAACACCAGGCCTTCGGGCGTTCATATCGAAAATCCGAACCGTTCACATTGATCTACACATCTAAATTAGTCTAAATATGTAAAATCAAATCATTTGAAATTCATTTGCCCATTCATTGAAGTGTTACAAAATTGTATGGCTGAAAATCATTTTTTTTATAGTCACATGATGGATGGGCAAATGAATTTCAAATGATTTGATTTTACATATTTAGACTAATTTAGATGTGTAGATCAATGTGAACGGTTCGGATTTTCGATATGAACGCCCGAAGGCCTAGTGTTCACGCGGTGAGCACTAGAGGAGTGCTCACCCGAAGATTTCCCTATATATGTGTGTGTGTGTGTGTGTTTGTGTGTGTAAGATTTCCCTATATATATATATGTGTATGCGCGTGCATGCGTGCGTGCGTGCGTGCTAAGTAAGTGTGATACGAGGCTAGCATTATAACAACATTTGTAGTCCAACGGTTAGGATAATTGCCTTCCAAGCAATAGATCACAGTTCAGCTCCCGGCCGACGCATTCTTTTTTAGTGATAAATTTTTTAAAAATTTACTTAGCAACTTGTTGGTATTATTTAGCAATTGGTTAGTTATTTTTTATCTTACTTTTATTTAGCAACTGGTTGGTATTATACTATTATTTAGCAATTGGTATATATTATTTAGCAACTGGTTGGTATTATACTATTATTTAGCAATTGGTATATATGACAAAAAAAATTTAAAATGTGTAATATCGTTACCATGTTTTATTAGTGAAGAATAACGAAACAACTCAACATAACCTAGGAGAACAATAAACATATATAGAAAGTAAGATAAATTTTATGTATTAACTAGGTTTGCCCGCTGACACGTACCTACGGCATGTCTTCGGAACGGTGCACCTTATTTGATCATATAAAATAGTTTTGGAGGTCGAGCAAATTAATTGAAGTAGCAAACATATTATATGAGAAACTTTTGGGGTCCAGCAAAAAACATATCACATGATTTTTTTTGAGTTTTTGGAACTATTTTTAAAGCTTTTTTATATTTTATTTTTTTAGTTTTTAATTTTTTTTTTTAATTTTAAAAAAATTTATTTTCTTAATTTTTTTTATAGAAGAGGATGAGAGAGAGAAAAAAAAATTTAAATAAATATAGGAGTTGTTTTGGGTGGGGATTTAAACTTGTGTTTTGGAGGGAACTTTTGGGGGGGAAATATATTTTATAAGGTGTAACACATCGAATTTGCAAAATACCAAAAATACTCATTTTTTTATATTTCTTGAGTGGTGATAATTTTATTTGGTGTATTTTTATTTTAACTATTGATATTTGTGTTTGGATTCGTGTTCGATTGGTATTATTGAGATATGAGAGCTCAGAGTTGAGAGCTCAGAGTTGAAATTTATATGAAGAAATATGGTTTATTTTTATTTTATAAGTTTGGTGGATTAATACGAGATAATTTTGATGTATTTTTGTATTGTTCGTATTATTAAAGAAAGAGTTAGGGTTTATTTGAATTATTTTAGGGATTTGGGGGCTAATTTGTAAATATTCCTTTATAATATATATTTATATTATTAAATATTTTCCAAAACCCCTTCCCCATCCCAAATCCTTCTTCTTCCTTTCTTTTTCCTTCTGATCCCGATCGAACCCATCAGCCGAAAGAACCCATCGGCCGGTACTGTTCCCCGGCCAAATCCATTTCTTTTCTTCGTCATCTTCAAATCAATTCGGGGGGATAGCTAATTGGAGGGTCCTCTATGTCGTGGCGGAGTCTGTTTTTCGAAAGGGTTTCGAAAAGGCTATGTTAGCAAATTTGAATGTGGAACGGCATGCTGGCGCATCGGGTCTTCATGGGATGCTATGTGAGTATGATCTTTTTATTTTATATACATAATGTGCTATGATTGATTTTAAAATATGGTTTGGTGTGTGATGTGTGAAGTGTATTGAGTATGGAAAAGTTTATAAGAAGAATACGGAGTAAATTATGAGGTGTAAGAAATAAGTATATATATGTATGAGAGTGTGTTGTTGCTTGTAGATAAATATTTATATGCTTCGGGTTGTAATGAGTAGATTTATGTATGTGAATGTATGGGGATGTGTGATTGTGATCTCATGATTGATGTGATGAGGTGGAACGCATGGCGTATATGATATGAGTCATATGGTGTATGTGTGATCTGCAGGTGATAAATTGGAAATTTTATGTGATATTGTGATGTGAAATGAATATGGTGTGTGTGATGGGTGAGTGGGAAATGAACAGTTTATATGATAGCAGTGAGATTAATGGCTTGTGCATGTTTATGAATTTTATGGAATTTATATGCTTTCATGTTATGTTATAACGGTGAAATTAGATTATAAAGGAGTTATATTGTAAATGAGTTATTTGATAAAGGAGCTATACTGTAAAGGAGATATACCGTGATATGTTATAAAGGAGAGATATATGTATGGAGAAATATTATAAAGGAGATTTATTATAAATAAATATATGGAGATATTTTATTAAAGGAGTTATTCTATTAAAGGAGTTATATTAAATGAGTTGTTATGTTATAAAGGAGTTATTATAAAGGAGTCTTATAAAGGAGTTATATTAAAGGAGTTATTGTATTAAAGGAGTTATTTTATAAAGGATTTATATTTATTGCCCCAAATTATATTTGGGGAACAGGAGTTATATATGTATTAATATTGCCCCAAATTTTATATTTGGGGAACAGGAGTTATATTGTGAAGGAGTATATAATAAAGGAGATATGTATATGTACATAAAGGACAATTAAATATTGCAGTGCCGCACAATCTCCCAGGGGTTTGGGCTAGACCCCACAGGCCCAGGATACGCCCGGGAACAGGAGTTATATATTGCCCCAAATTATATTTGGGGAACAGGAGTTATATATATATATTAATATTGCCCCAAATTTTATATTTGAGGATCAGGAGTTATATATTGCCCCAAACTATGTTTGGGGATCAGGAGTTTCCCTCGCTGGTATAGGGCCAGGAGGAAGACGTAGCCTCGGACGTATAAGACTCTGTGTGAGCATCGATCCGCGTGTTATATTTTACTTTTGACTAGCCTTTTGGCTTTAGTCTTGGTTGGACAAGGGCGCAACCGTACTTTCAATCGAGCCCACAAATGGTAGATGCTTAGGACACCTGGATCTGGGTGATGTGGTGGGTTTGCGGGATTGAAATGTACGGGATGGGAGGCACAGAGATTCCTGTGTTGTACGAGGAGGTCAGTTGTGTGGGCACTGAAAAGGAGGAAATATGAATGTGAATGTGTATTGAAAGAATATATGTATATGTAAAGATACGGATGATATGATATCTTGCGGAAATTACTTATGTTATGGGAGATATGAATATACTACGAGTGAGATATATATATATATGTGTGTGTGTGTGTGTGGGTATATATTGGCATATGGCTATACTTATGATGCGATATTGGCAAATGAATGAACATGAGTAGAGGAGAGTGAGAAAGTAAAGAAAAGAAATGAATAGTATATAGAGTATGTATGTGAATGAATGTTAGAAATAAAAAGAGGAGTTATGCAATCATGAATGAAAGGTAAGGTGAGATATAATATGAGAATGAAGAGTTAAAGTAAGTGGTATTATGAGTTGTGAATGGAGATTTAAGTAAAATACAGTATGATATAAGTGGTTCCGCCTTGGAATTGTGTCAAGGAACTACCTGCCCGCTGTTTCTGTGGAAATGGTGGGAACTACCTGCCTTGGCATAATTCGCAGGGTGAGTGGATATAATAGTGGTAATGATTGATAGAAATGAGAAATAAAGTGAAGTGAAGATGATAAGTGATTGAAGTGATTGATAATCAAGCTATCGGCTTGAAATGTGATGTGATATTACCCAAACTGTGTGTTTGAGGTACAGTGATTATTACCCAAGCTATCGGCTATGGGATGTGATATGTTGTGGCCCCAGATTGTGTTTGGGGATTAAGTGAAAATGATAATAAGATATATTACTTATAAGAATGAGAATTACTAAAGTGATGTAATGAGATGTTAATGAGCTATAAAACATGGTTTTGATGCAATGAGTATAAGTATTCTTATTATTGAGGTGTTGATGATGTGATGAAATGTGAGTAAATCGCATGGGCAATGAGATGTGGTAATTATGTCCTAAGATATGAAGGAAGGTGGTATTATGAGAATAGATGCATATGTTTATGATGCGATACTTTTTATAACATAATAAAATAAATACTTGTATTATGAGATTGGGTATGAAAATGGTTATTAAAGAAAGTATGTTGTGATATGAGTTTGTGTACCTGGGAAGTGTGTCGGGGAACTACTCGCCTACTATTTCCGTGGAAATGGTGGGAACTACCTGCCTCGGCACAACTTCCAGGATGAATGTGTGTGTTGACGACATAATATAAGTAAATGAAACGCATGGCTAAATAGAGTTGGAGAAATGATGTAATAATATCATGTAGTTATATTAATATAAATAGTGAGATGCTAATATGGCGATAAGTGTGGAAAGATGAATATTCGTATTATGCGAATGTAAGATAAGTATATATATATATACGAGATTGATGTGAAGTGTATTATGAAATGTGGGAAGTTATGGATAATTAAATAGTTGAATGCAGGTTTGGCAGAGTATTTAATATGTCATTGTAGTGACGATGTTGTTGTATTCAAGATTCAGGTTGCCTTATTTTAATTTGGCATTTGTAAGTTTAATTTATTTTCTTTATACTATTTTAATTTGTTATTTGATTAATAACTATACTCACACCAGGAATGGCTAACCCCTTAGTGTTTGGGGGGTTAGGGGAGTCTGAGGACTACCCTAGGTCCCCCACTGTTGCAGGTTCTCATCAGTGCAGAGGTGAGGCGTGGAGTGGTAGTATAACTTTTTATTTTAAAAATTTGTATTATTTAGTTATTGGAATAGTGAAATTTATGATTTAAATTGTATTATGAGTGTATAAGCCTGTATATGACGATGATCAGTATAGTGTGAGGTGGTGTGGTATGTTTGTGACCCGTACCCATCTCGTCGTGGAGTACCAGGCTCTGTGGTAAGTTTTACAATGATTTTTCTAAGATTTTACCTCGTTTTTCAAAGAAATTCATAGTTTTTAATTGATATTTGATAATCCGTTATGAGTTTGGCCCCCAGAGCATTATATTATATTGCCTGTGTGTATCTGCTCATTTTGGCCTGGGGAGCTCGTGAAAATATTATGTGGTTTGTGAGCTACGAAATTTTGAGCAGAATTCCGTAAGCTTTTTGTGTTTCGGGGCAAAATTTACAAGGGAGACTCTGTCAAAATTTTTCCTGGAATATAACTTTCTTAGTTTATGATCAAAGTGATATAGAAATTGAAGGAATTGAGTTTGGAGTCAAAAAAAAAATTTAGGGGCATTACATAAGGTTAGATCCGGGCCTTTAATTTTTGAGGGGATTGAAGGAGAACCACTTGATAGCTTTCTTTGTGTTTTATTATATAGATGATGAAATGTGTAATTGGTATATATAAAAAAAATTTAAAAAATATGTAATATCGTCACTTTTTTTTATTAATGAGGAATAAAGAAACAACCCAGCATAACCTGGGAGAACAATAAACAGATACAAAAAGTAATATAAAATTTTCAACATTCCTAGGAGGGTGGGACCTAAAAAGTAAAAGTACATGGCACATGAGAAAACAACATGAATAACAACATGAGATACCACTCCTCAACTTGGGGTATAGGTCTAGTCAAGTGTCTGCCTAATCTGCACCTCATTGTATCCATGTGGGAAAACATCTTAGGTGGAATCCCTAGCCGATGCTGCTACTGTCTTTGCCCATAAAGAAATCAAATGCATAATTCAAGTTAATTTTCCCAAAACGATAGTAATACTTGTCTCACAAAAGTAAATTTGTTTTTGTTTAGCCAGAGGACCTATGTCGTCGCTGAGATCGCTATGTACCAGGCCTTTTTCATGTATTTTCTACGCCTGGTGAATCGATGTCCAATCCATAACTCGTCATAGGAATTCAGATACATATATGTCACTCGTATAGCATGCAGGACTTCCACCCATGCTGCCTTGCTCCTGGGGCATTCAATGAGCATGTGGTCCCTAGTTTCCACCGTCGCACTACAAAATTTGCACTTTGTAGGTTTGTTTGGTTGTCCTTCGGCAATGTTCTCCCCGGTCACAATTGCATTGTTAAAAAATCAGCTAGATGAAGACACATACTTTGAGTGGAGCTTTCGCCTTCCAGATCATCGGGTACATCCTCTGAAATGGATTATAGAGTAAAGTAATCTAACCGAGAATGAGTCATTTCTTTTCGGGCCCCAAGCTCTACTATCTAGTTCGATTCCACACATTACCCCGATTGGGAGATGAGTTGTCTCAGCTCCTCTAGCTTGTTTGCAATGAGGCGCTCAGTCTAACACGAAAACGAGGGCTCCAACATCCTTGTTTTCAGGATTTGGCCACTGAGACATTCAATTTGAGTTGTTACCTTGTAAAGTCTGGGAATTCCTCCTTAAGGGGGTGCCCACCACACCACCTATCCCACCAAAAGCAGGTAGCAGGTCCATTACATATGAAGGAAGGGTACATTTACTAACCTGACCATATACTTTAGAGACACCTCTCCAGAACCAGGAGATTTTAGGGCCAACCCTAAACTCCTCCTTACGAGTCCCCCTTCCTCTGAGGAAGTATTGTATGGACTGATACCATCCTTCCCCGTTGGGATGAAAGATCTTCCACCATCATTTGCTTAGCAGGGCCATATTCATATATTTGAGGTCTATAACAGCCAATCCCCATGAGCTTTGCGCATGCAAACCTTCTCCCACCTAATGAGGTGGTAGCCCTTTGTAGCATTGTTTGGTCCTTTTCCAAAGGAAGCATTTTCGGAACCTATCAATTCTTTGGATTTTCTGTTTTGTTATCTCAAAGGACATGTAGTAGGCTGGTAAGCTTGATAGGACCGAGTTGATCAGGCTCCTCCATGAGATAGGGATTTTCCTTTCCATCCTACTAATAAGACTTCGACACGATTGATGATCAGATGCCAATATGATTTCTTTAATTTCTTGGGTCCAAGTGGCAGCCCTAGGTATGTGATGGGAAATGATTGTCTTACAATTTAGGACAATGGCTTGATCAACAACATCCTCTTCTAAGAGACAACATCCTCTTCTAAGAGAGCAATGTGTACTAGGCTGCTCTTATGGTAGTTGACTCGAATCCCTAACCATGTTTCAAAGTAGTATAGTACCCCTTTCATGGCAAACTTCTCTTCAATAGTGTCATGTCCAAAGATCATAGTATCATCTAGATATTGCAGTAAGGAGCAACCCATTATGTTTCTCGTATTCCTCACATGCATTATCGATCCCTCTTCTCTACATTCACTCATCGTGTTGCTCAAAAAATCTACCACGACGGTAAATAGAAGTGGTGATAAAGGGACGTCCTGTCTAAGTCCCATTTTGCAAAAGAAGGACGCCCTCGCCAATCCACATATCCTAAAACCACTTTCCCTTAGTGCTTCTAGGACATAATCCCAGTCAACCGTATCATATGTCTTCTTAAAGTCAAGTTTAAGGATGCAGCTCTTGGTGTTTGATATATAACAATGGTGGGTAGTCTCTTCGGCAGTGGCGACACAATCCAGAGTGCATCTATCGTTGATGAAGCCCATTTGCTCTTTGCCAACCAGCTGATCAATAATTTATCATTTCTTGTTTATAATTTTTAATTAAGATCGGCCATCTTATATTTACGGACGTAACATGTAATAAGAGGTGGTTTAGTGGTCCTTTTGTTGAGGTGACAGGTTGACAAAGAACATTAAAAAAATTAAAACAGTATAATCTATATAATAAAACACAAAGAAAGCTATCAAGTGGTTCTTATTCAATAAGGTTGAAATCAATGGTCCAGATCTAACCTCACAAAATATATTTTTCCGCCCAAAAGTTTTTCCCCAAAACTCAAATTCAAATCCCCAAAAACAACTCCTTTATTTATTTATTTATTTATTTATTTACTCTCATTCTCTCTCTCTCTCTCTCTATTTACTCAGAAATTTATATTTTCATATTTTAGGTTTGTAAATTTTTAGATTTTTTATGCATTTTTTTATTGCTCATGTTGCATTAAAAATAGCAAATATCTCATCAACAGTTAAATTTCATCATTTTCCACACTCAAAGTTCTAAGAAGTTTGATTTTACACCCCCCATTTATAATTACTTTTCAACATATACTAATGGCAAATTTGACTTTTATTTACAACTAATTATTATTTTACTATTCAAACTTGAGCTACATAATTGTTGTTTTACTGTTTACAAGACTTTCATATGCTGTATCATTTCGAAGACGTGTCGTAGGCACGTGCCTGATGTAGGAAAAATTAAGCAGCATCAACCAGAGCCCTCTTATCTCCTCTGGATCCTCCCCCCTGTGATCATCAGGCCAGCTACAGTCTAATTGGTCTCAGCCAGCTCAGGCCCATGGGCAAACGGGTCCAACCCGGCCCGCTAGGGCTCCAGACCCGTTTACCCCTGCTTATAAATACTCCCCCCCCCCCCCCCCCCCCCCCCCCCCCCCTCCTCCTCACCGTAAAAGGTAATCAATCTCTCCCCACCTGAACCCTAGCTGCTCAGTCTCTTTTTCAGTGACTGACTAGATCGTCGGAGGGCCTGTCGGCGGGACTTCTCCCGGTGTTTCCAGGCGTGTGCAGGTACAGAAGACCCAGCCGAGCCGAGCACTCGTCCTCTCTTCCAAGCCCCTCTGCACTCCTGCTCCCGAACCGCTCCCGCTACCCGAGGTCGAACCCACGCCAGTACTGCGTAGGGACTTCCACCATACAAATTGAGAGAACTCACACCTGCACCCTTGTTCTATTTAGGCCTACGACCTATATTTCACCATTTTTACTAAGAAAAAATTATCTAAGCCTTCAAACCTCATTAACCCAAATATGAAACAAACTAAGGCCCTAGTTGTTGAGATATGAAACGAACTAAGGCCACAATTAGGAACTGCGGCTTCAAAAAATAACATTTTTAAAGAGGCCGCCGTTCCGAACAAACCTATCTTCAGAATTCGTTTGAAATAAACCTATTTTGAAAATTAGTTTCAAAAAGAGACCTAACCTATTTTGAAAATTAGTTTCAAACAGAAACCTATTTCGGAGGTAAAAATATCTACATTAGGCATAAATCCAGAAGCTTATGCTGTCTGCATCCAAGTGAAAACCTGTAACAGCTCTGAAACACTTTCAGACCGCACAAAATTATAAGAACATCTGCAAGAAAATTAGCAGAGCTATTAACTAAGAACTAAGGGACACAGCAAATTCAAATGGCAAAGTATTTTAAAACATTGTACATTACAAACTTGAAATGAATAAGCAAAGACAAAAGAAGTAGAAACAGCATACTGAAGTGCATCTTTTTTTACCATTACATTTCTCAAGCTCCGCCTACCTTGTGTACAAATGCCCTCTAGTAAGGCACTCCACAATTTCTAGCTACTAACCAGCAATCCCTATCCCTAAAGCGTCACCGCAGATCTTATCTTTTTGATGGTCTCTCATCATCGCTATCATCGCCATCATCATCATCATCATCATCCGAATCATCCTCCTCACTTGGCCTCTTCCTCTTTACAGAGGCTCCAGCCTTTCCAGAAGCACCAGCTTCCCCCCCTTCATTGTCATCGTCTTCTTCAATGATGTCTTCATCTTCTTGGCCATTCTCCTCTCCTGGCTCAAAGTCACTTGCATCTTCCTCATCCTCAGGATGAGCTAGTGGTCGAACAAGGTATTCAGTCCCCATATCCTTTTTAGAGAAAAATATCATTAGACAAATTAGAAGTAAGAAAAATATTGATAGTCAAATGGACAGCCACTTCCAGTTAAAATTGACAGCCACTTCCAGTTGAAATTTAAAAGACAAAAAAATTGACAGCCACTTCCAGTTGAAATTTAAAAGACAAAAAAATTGACGGCCACTTCCACCAAGTACGTCTCTTAGCATATCATTCTCATTAAAATTTGGGGATACCGAAACCCAAAATTTCAACTGGAAGTGGCTTTCAATTTCTTCACTTTAAAATATAAGTCGAGCATGGGTGGTCTTTCTGATCCCCCCATCCCAGTTATGGTGTCATTCCTAGTGAGCATGCCAATCAGTTTCTTTGTATCCTCGATGATGTCAGTTCCTACTACATAGTTGTCCACTATATTGACACCTCATCCCTGGGAGAGTGGTTTTAAAGGTGAAGGCCATAGTGTCCTTGAAAATTTTCTCCAGCTTGAGATTGATATCTTTAATTCTAGTTCTAATTTTATTAGCTTGAGATTGATATCTTCAATTCTAGTTCTAATTTTATTAGCAAATACTGGACTCTAGAAACTAGAAGGTAAACATAAAAAAGAGAATTTATCTGATGAGAAGTTGGTGCCTCCAAAAGGTGCAAAAGAAGAATAAGAAGAATGTTTCCCAGCTTCAATTCGGTAGAGATCAAGAATGTCATCTATAATGTACATGACATCCCTGAGATTGTTGGGTCATTGGTTGATAAGTATACACTGGATCCTCTTCCTCCCCGCATCATTAAGGTCGGTGGCGATGGTTTTGAGTGTTGTCATGAAGGTTTTGGATCAATTCGTCGACTCCCAATAACATGTTCACCTTGTCCTCCACCAGTTGGCCCAGCAATTCATTGAACCTTCCTACGAAGGCATCTAAGAGCATCCACAGTCGTTTGAGGTAAAAAAAAATTGACAAAATGCATATTTTACCTTTCCATTTCGTCGAAATGATGCAGTCATCAAAAGGCAAAAAATGCATATTTTTGATAAAAATGAAACGGACAAAACATGATGTTTCGTCTGTGAATAAAAAATCATTTATATAGTTAGAAAGTGAGAAAATATTAATAAAATATACGGGGCAAAACATGTTTCGTCCCAAAAGGAAAAAAATTGCAAAATGACCGGACGAGGTTTTAAGGAGGGGTTTTTTTTTTTTGCAAAAAAAAACTGCAAAAACATTTACAAAAGTGCAAAAACAATTTATAAATTTGCAAAAAAAATTTAATAATTGCACCCAGTAACCAATAATGGTAATTTGCAAAGAAAAAAGGAAATGGGACCCAATGGCCTGGATTGTTCCGTCCAACAATTATATGCATATTTCTGGGGTTTTTCCCTTTTTTTTAATTCATACGAAACATCATGTTTCGTCCGATTATTTAAAAATATAATTAAATAATTGAGACAAAACATAATATGCATTTTGCTATTTCGAATGCTATTTATACCTTTTTACTATAGCCAAATAGGTTTAAAAAAACTGGCAAAATACCCAACGACTATGTCGGCCTGTGTCGGCTACAGTGCTCCTAAAATGCAAAAAATGGCAAAAAAGCAAACGACTATGGGTGCTCTAAGATCATCGCCATGTTTCTTTAATTCTTTTACTTTGCAACAAGTCTCCTAAAAAATAACTACTCGTAGCGAGCAGCAAGCAGGGCTGCTGCTACTTGTTTTCTCTTTACTGGTTTTATTTTTAGGTTCAGGTTTAAAGTCTTAACATGATATGATGGCTCTAAAACTAATATGATTCACTCCCAAAATAGGGAGTGAGGACACTTTGTTTGTTACTGCAGATCTGAACGATTCAGACCATATTCCATGAAATCCCAACAGTATCTCTCCAAATAAGAGGAATTGTTGCAAATTTAAAAAATCATATGCAGGTCTAACACGTCAAACAAAAATTAATCAAGGAATCACCCATATAAAAAATAATATATATATACATACTAGATCTGCTAAAATCAACCCTAGAACATGCAGATTTCACATAATTTCAATACTGACGATCATAGAAATCTCTAACTTACAAAACCTAAATCAAATTCGTTCTACAAAAAATTAAAGAACAAATTTTCAGAGCAGATCTACAAACTTTAATTAAAATTTACTGATTATTATCATCAACAAACATTAAAAAACAATAAATAAAATAACAAAATTATACCTCTTCTTCGTCCTCTTCAACATCATCCTCGTCATCATCGTCGTCATCGTCGCCGCCGTCATCGTCTTCGTCACCTTCCTCTTCTTCCTCCTCATCACTACTCAACGTATGAACCTGAACCCCACCGCTCTGTGGTCCCAATTCTTGATTATCATCTTCTTCTTCTTCTTCCTCCTCCTCATCGTCCTCATCGCCTTCACCCTCATCTTCACCATCATCATCTTCATCTCCATCGTCATCCCCGTCCTTCAGATCCGCTTCCAATTCTTCCACGTCATCATTCTCTTGATCTTCGTCGTCGTCGCTCCCGCCATCGCCGTCGACGGCGCCTTTGCCGTTCATCGCCTTCATCTCCTCCTTCTTTCTCGCGATCTCCATCTCCCTCTCATCAACCACCGCTCCCTTCATCTTCTTCTTGATTTTCTTGATTTGTTTGGATTAAATTAAATTTAAAACGAAATTAAAATTCAGAATTTTTTTTGGGAAAAATAAACAAGAAGAGCGAAAAGAGAGAGGCGGAAGCAGCTGCTTCAGGATTCTACCAGTCGGATGTAAGGGAGGGATCTCGACCGTTGAGTTTTCGATTTTGACGCGGATCGATGACATGGACAGAATTGGACGGATGTGATAGAGTTTCTATGTGCTTCAGAGAAGGGACGCTTGCGCTACTCGAATACCGTATGTGTGATGCCGCTCACGTGCGGCTAGGGCTTTCGTGGCAATGTGTATAATCGGGTCGGGTATTCAGATCCAAACCCGTGAAAATAGGAAATAATAATAAAAGAGACGTGTGCACGTGACAATTAAATTTCACAACTTTTCTATCAATTTTTTTCGGTACTAGGCATCTTTTTGAAACAATTTGTGATTTTAGGCCAGTTCACAAACTATTAGCACTTTTGGCTAGTCAGTGTCACGTTAGCAGCGGCCGCTATTGGAAATAGCAGGCTCTTCATAGCGACCTTCCAGACTTGTCTACTTATTGTATAATGGACACGACTTGGTGTAACTGAGGTCGCTATTGTCAATAACGGCCTTGTATAACCAAGGTCGTTATTCCTAATAACGACCACAGGTTGGCCCAAATCGCTTTTAGTCCCACTTGAGGTCGCTATTGAAAATAGCGACCTTAGTTAGACAAGGTCGCTATTGACAATAGCGACCTCAGTTATACAAAGTGGTTTGTAATTATACAATACCCTCTATAATCTGTCAAGTGTGGGAGTACAATGTGTTGGTCTCTATGAAGATGCCGCTATTTCCAATAGCGGCCGATGCTGATATGACACTGGGTAGCCAAAAATGCTAATAGTTTGGGAAGTGTCCTAAAATCGCAAATAGTTTCAAAAAATTGGCCTAGTACCGCAAATCTCTCTTTTTCTATATGGTTCTCGTTTGGGTTTTCCACACCAATCCCTTAGAAATATTGATATTATAAAAACTACAATCATGTGCGAAATCGTATATTTCAGTGTCTTTTGCAAATTACTTAACAAAAGGGGGATTTCTAATATTTACTATAACAGTTCTCAAACTATTAGGAGCTAGTGATGTCATATCAACCACGGCCGATATTTCCATTAACGATATTTCCATTAACAACATCTTCCTTTCCCAAATCACTAACTGGAATAGCGGACAGTCATACCTTCCGTTTATTATTTATTGTTTGTTGTTGCTATTCTCATTAACTATCACAATATATGTGAAATCGTTGACGGGAATAGCGACTTTATCTAAATCATATTGAGACACTTAGCGAATTTCAAGGAGCTATTACTCTCTGAAAATCAAACAAAAATTTAAAACTGAGATTGCTAGTGAGAACAGCAATCTTTATTTTATTTTTTATTTTTAGGGAAAAGGTGGAATCTGGCAACTCTGTTTCATTAATAAGAGCTTAACGAAACAAACCCAGAGTACTGGGCCAAGTACAAATTACTGACAGAAAATAAAACATACGTGAAGCAACATGACGCGTACAAACAACGAATCCCTCTAATAACCCTGGAGGGTGGGCCGACAAACAAGCTCGGTCCAGCAAAATTGTAAGTACGTCATTTTAGTTTCGTACAGTACCTCCATGGCACATGCACACCCACCTGAAACAAGTCTCGCAGGATTTTATCACCCGTCGATCCCTGCCTAAACCTCGCTGGGGGGACCCCATCTTTGGGTCCAAGCCCCACAGATCGAAAACTGACCCCACGGCACATGCACAGCGATCACCCCCTCTCACCATCTCCACCACTCATCCTACAAACGTGCCAGTAGCTCCCACAGCCGCTACCAGAGAGATAGCCGTGAAGAGGATACCTTCACCTATCACACGATAGCGTTTTCTCAGGCGATTTCTCACCAAACAACTATCTCGCTCCCCCCCACCAAGCACCACGCTCCAGGAGAGAGCCGTGGAGAGGGTACCTTCACCTCTCTCACGCTTAAGCTCTCTCCAGTGATTTCTCACCACACAGACTTATCTCGACTCATACTCCCATTCCGAGGAAAGGGCTGACGCTGTCACGAGCCAGTGGCCTAAACTGGAGGAAGCTCAATAGCCTAATAGTAGGCACTGTGAAGACTACACCGGCGACATCGTAGGACACTCCAGACCAACCATACCCAAACCCCACACCCCATCACCCCAAACACCAACAAACTACTAGCCTGGCCCCACGGGCCCCAAACTGAACCACCGACCACACACACTTGAACCCCAGATCCACGGTGTTCGTGACAACAGATGTGGGAGGATGCCCTGGCGCGACATAGTCGCTCCGCGACAGTTGAGACAAGCACCCCGAAAGTTAAAACAAGTGAGCGCACATTATGGAGGGACCCCATCTTCGAGCCCAAGCTCCACAATCGTGCAAAACAACATACGACTCCCTCCACACCACCCCAACTCAGACAGCTCCTTCACCCCCCTCACTAATATTACCTCACCAATAAAACTGCTGCCGTCTCACACCTCGACACTACCAACATCACAAACTCTCTCTTCATTGCATATCGCAGGGAGAGAGGCAAACCCCGGCTTCTTCGCACGCACTACCAACCCTCGAAAACCAAATTATAGCTGCATCGCCGTGATTGGCCCCTAGAGTGTGGACATGGTGGCGGCCGCAAAGAACAACCGGGTTCCAAGAGTGGAAACTTCCAGCAGAGACAGCCAAGCCCCAATCCTATTCCAAATCACGGCCAACTAACCCCCATCTCCAAATCAACCCACAAACCAGATCTGAAGCTCGCTGGACTCGGCAGCTTGGCTCGATGGCCGAGAAGACGGAGCGAACGCTTCGGTCGATGGGGAAAGACGTCGGCGGCTGTGGGCTACTCGCTGAAGAGGGTCGATGTCGACGGTGGCTCGCAGTGGCGGGTGAGGGCAGAGCGCGAAGAAGACGATGGGTGTGGCGGAGCGCGAACACCCTGGGGGGGAGTCTAGGGGAGGGAGCGACGGTGGCTCGCAGAAGCGGGTTAGGGCGGAGCGCGACGATGGGTGTGGCAGAGCCGATCACACTGGGGGGAGATGAAGGGGAGGGAGGGACGACGTAGGGACAAGGGGGTTGGGGCGGGGGCAGCAAGCCCTAGCCGCCGCCCCCAGACTTTTCTCTCAGATCTAGAGTTTGTTTTTGGGGGTTTGGGAGTAAGTTTCTCTCTCTAGACTTTTTTAGAGAGAGAAACTCTTTAACTTGTGAGAATAACAATCTTAGTATATTATGATCGCTGTTCTCACTGGGGACCACAACTACTTGCATAATATTTCATAAAACCATTTGACTCTTTTATTTAAAGAGTAATGCTTCATCCACTACCAATTTCACTACCATTTTGTTCACTACCTTAGGTGGCATATTCCTATTGGAGAGTTCTCCCACCTACTCTATCTTTCTCTACTTATTGGAGTGTGCCACCTAAGATAATGAACAAAATGGTAGTGAAATTGGTAGTGGATGTAGCATTACTCTTTTTTTAATCTCTTCTTCTTGTTATTCTCAATGGTAGAACTAGAATAAAGTGTTATAATATTAATATTTTGAACAACATACATTATTGCATTATTTATATTTATATCAGTAACCAATAATTTTGATAATTTTACTCATCGAAAATAAAGTCCAGGGTCTGATGAAGGCCGAAAGGTCGGTCCTGAGTTTTACCATGGTGAGATCTTAAGACTTCACACAAATAAAGCCCCATGTGGACTTCAAGGGTTGAAATTAATGCCCTGAAGAAAATAAGCCGAATTAAAGCCCTGAAAAAAGAAAAAGAAAAAACGAAAACTGAAATCGACTTCTAATAAGCTCCAAGCTTCAGATAATCAGATGAACCCAACTCTTATTTGAGAAGAGAAGAGCTATAAACCTTATTACTTGAACTGAAATTAATTTGTTTATAGTATTGCAAATAGATTGCACTGTAATTCTTATAGAATAGAATTGTTTTCTACGTATCAATAGTAACATATGATTCAGCCCTCATAGGTCCATCTATAAACTGAAGTATCACCAACCAAAACGGAAAAAAAAAAAACATATAACCAGGATGACTTGCATTGACGATTTGAATCAATCAAAGCAGAGATGAAAGCATGAACAGAAAAACATAGAAACAAATGTTAGCTTCTGTCATCTCCTTCTTGCATTGTTTGATGGATTTCTTTGCAAAGAAGATTGAATTGAGATTTTCACCCTGTCCTGAGAAATCAGAGGTCTTGTGTGCAATTTAAGATGGAGCCATAATAAAACAAAATTTATAATCGATTTATTGTTTTATGGCTTTATTGTTCTCATAAAGCAAAATATTATTAAGCTGTTCAAAACAAAAATATATTTTAAAAGACAATTCTGATATCCTATTATAGCAGAATCCGTATGTGGTCACTAAACAAAATCACCAAAGTTCTAAAAGAAATGTTCAAATATTACAGTTATAATGAACATGCTTTAGATAAAAGATTGACAGTCAAAGTCCTGCCTCAATCTTCCTACAATCAATAAATTCATGACAACCAGTGCCGGTCCTAAGTTTCCGGGGGCCCAAGGCAAAATGTCCAAATAATTATCTTTGGGCCTCCCTAATTACACAATATTTTTTTACGCGCAAAATACGTGTCTATATTTACAAGGGGAATACAAATTTGGGGTCCTTAAAAGTGCAAAAGAATCGGGGCCTGAGGCGGCTGCCTCACCGGTCTCAAGATGGGGGCCGACCATGTTGACAACAAATAATAAAATAATTAGTGTCCAAATGAGTAGTAGTCACACAATAATTAAAACTGAAAGTAACAGTAAAAACTTACCTGAAAATTATTGAGCATTTTCATTGGATCTTCAACAAATGAAACTATTACTAGACTTTACAAAGATAGAATAAAAATGACAACTAGTGCCTAGTGCATTTCTAATGTAACGCCCCGAATTTCAAATAAGACTGAATATCACTTGAATATCTATTATTTTGTCTATTTTTCCCAATTTAATCTTTTGAATTTGTTTTATCTGTCTTTCAATCTTAAAGATTTGTCCTTCGTGTTTTATCCGTTTACATTTGTTATAAAATTTGGATTCTCATAGTTTTCTTATAATAGAGTTTGTCTTACTTTTCTCGTTGCATATTTTTATGCTACATTTACTTATCTTAAAGTTTGCAGCTTTTCTAAATACAATAAGATATTTTCTTTGGCGTGTACAAAATACAACCTTTACCCTAGCGAGTTCTGGGGATGGAACAACTCTAAGGGGGGGAGAGTGTAACACCCCGCAAAATTAAAAATTACAATTTTGCCCTTGTGTGTTATGCACGTGTATTTTGTAACGTGTTTTCATTACGTATTGTAATTTCTGACTATTTATGCATTTCTCATATTGATTTTTACCCTACTTTGAGTCAACAAAAATATAATATTTCAATCTCCGTATGTTTACGTGTTTTTTTATGTGTTTTCAATGCACGTATCAATTACGTATTTTTCCATCACTAAGTGTGATATTTCTATATGGATTGATTATTTATTTTACGTGTTCGAACTCGTTTTATAAAATGAAAATTTATTTTTTCCTATTTTGATTAAAATGCATTTTTCAGTTTTTGCACGTATGATGCACATGCTAATTTATCCATCTTTTTTCTTACTCTCATTTACTAATTTTAGCATGCATAACCTTATTTAGCCTTTTTATTTTAATCCATGGACCTAAATATTAAATCCTAGCCCATTAGACTAATTAAAAGGAGAGCCCACTAGAATAATTAAGTTTGTTAATTAAAATAAAAGCTCATGGGACAAGCCTATTAAAAAAATCCTATTTTTAAGTTGTGCATGGACTACTACATGACATGTTACAACTTTTAATATACATTTTAAAACTATAGGAGTTGTATTTATTTTGTGTATGTGTGTGCACTAGTGCACAACACGTGCACGTGTAAGATGAAGGGGTGGGAGTTGGCTTGTTTTGTCATGAAGAGGTGGGAGTTAGGTTTTTGAAGAGGTGGAAATTTGAAGAGGTGGGAGTTAGAATGTGAAAGGTTGGAGGTTTTGTGAGTTAAGAAATGAAGGGTTGAAAATTAAATTGAATGATTTATTAGGGTGAGAATTTTGCAAATTGAATCGTAGTATTGTCCTATAAATAGCACCCTCTTCTTCTCATTTTTCACACCAAAACAAATCAAAAAAGAATAGTAAGAGAAAGAAAAAGAAAGAGAGTAGAGTGTTCTCATTTTTGGAGGAGTTCTTGCATTTGGAGGCTTTTGCTAAGAGGAGAAGAGCTAGGAGTCCTTAGAGCTAGAAGTGGTGTTCTTCTCTTTCATTAGTCAAGCTTCACAAGAGGTGGGTGATCTCTTCCTTTCTAAAGTAGAAATTTCATGCTAATAGTTTAAATGAGCAGTATAAAGTTGAATGTGATATATGTAGATAAAATCCATGCTAGCAATGATCTTGTTGAGACTTGGTGAATATTTGATTACCATGCTAATTAAAAAGAAGGGTTCAACTAAAGAATTAATCTTATGAACCATGTTAGAATGTTTGCAAATTTATGATTTGTCAAATGTGTGATATGTATGAGTAATTGTTAGAGAATATTATATTTCGACATATGCTTAGAAACATGATGATTTAGAAAGAAAAAGAAAAGAGAATAATTTTTGTCATTACCATGAAACTTGTCGACATATGTTAAAAATACAAGTTATTGCATGAAAGAATTTCTTTGATATATCCACGGTTGATTAAGAGACATGTTTGAATTTTAGCACAAATTTTACTTAGTGTAATGATTGGACATAAACCAGTTTTAAGAAATATGATTCTAATTTTCGAGTTTGAGAAGAAATGCAAAATTTTGTAAAGAAAGGAAAAATATATTTTGAAAATGAAGATATATTCTAAAAATAAATTTAAATTTGTTGATTATTATTTTAAGATTTCATCTCAGTCCAAAACAGAAGTTTATTCCAATATCCTAAAGGATTGGATCATTGGACGAACGAGTTTTATTAAAAAAGAACGAAATTCAGAACAGTATGAACAAAAGTATATTAGTATAATTCTTTTGATGAAATATTAGTATAATTCTTAAACAAAAAATACACTTAGACTTACTGGTTAGCTAGTGTACCATAGAGCATTATTATAAGAAGTCTTGGGTTCGAAACTTGATGGTTACATTTATTTTTAATCCCTCAATTTTGACACAAAGTCCAATTGGACTTTATGGCTAGCAGGACTGGGCTTGGTCGCTATTTCGGTTGGTGCTGGGTTCAAAACCCGAGCCCCTCTGTTACTTTTTTTGGTTGGGTTCGAAACTTGATGGTTACATTTATTTTTAATCCCTCAATTTTGACACAAAGTCCAATTGGACTTTATGGCTAGCAGGACTGGGCTTGGTCGCTATTTCGGTTGGTGCTGGGTTCAAAACCCGAGCCCCTCTGTTACTTTTTTTGGTTGGTTGTAAGAGCCCCTCTTTTACTTTTTTTGGTTGGTTGTAAGATCAAATGGAAACTATTAGAGATTGTTATGGAAATTTTATTATATATTTTTAGAAGTAAAAAAAAGAGAGATTGATTGTTAAATGAGTTTCAACTCTACAAATTATTATTTTTGGGTAAAAGAAAGGAAAGATAGGTAACAAGTTATGAATCTCTCTTGTGTAAATAAACACTTATGTTGAGAATGTGAATTGCTTATTTTTGCTAGTAGAATTTATGGTGATGAATTTTTTGTCCAAGAAAGAAATTACTTGTTCAATGTTTGAATTGAAAATGCATGAATAAAGTTGAAACATGGATATTTATTTAAGAATAAGTTGGAGACATAGACATGTTTATTAAAGGGTATGTGTACCCATGTTTCTTGTACATGAAAGATTATGATTAAGAATTAGTAAGACCTTGGTTACCGGCAATATTGAAAGAAAGATTTGAGATACGATTTTGAGATATTGTCGTGGGGCGATCTCGTATTTTTGTAAACAAGTCCGGTAGGAGGTAAAACTGTTCTAGGAATGAAAACACATTCATGTCTTGAACTAAATAACTAGGCACATAAGTGAAGATGTAGTAAACTTGGGCAAACGTAAGTGGGCTGCCTCTATATAGTCGGCGGTGGATCTCCGTGGCTATAGACCCAGTCGGCGGACTGAGGTTGCTCTGTGGGAGACGGGTTTTTATATTTAAATCTGGGACTTGGCGAAGTCGGACGGATAGTTTGCCGTCTCCAATGTATATACGTATACCGGGGCTAGGGGGCACTTGCGGGATGATTCGCACGATGAGAAAATCGTTATAATAGCCGTCGGGCTGGGACCCATATTTGTGGAATGATCTAAATCTTGTTTTATTACCGGGTAGTTATCATGGCGAGGGATCGGGCCCTTTATTATGAAGTACGTAGGCGCTTGCCCTCGGACCTATGTAGTATCGGATGCATAGAATCCAAACAAGTGTGCATTAGTGTTATTCTAGTATAAAAATATGTGCATTAGGCATTAAGGCATGGCATACACTTACATGTTTAACGTAATCACAATTTAACACTTTATTTGTTCATTCAATTTTATGTGATTTTGTTAAAGTATTGAGATCGTTATATGTACGGCATAGAGAGTATAACCGAGTATAATATTTTCGTCAGTTGTAAGTGACTGACGTGCCCACAGCTTGATATGCAGGTGATGGACTTTGCCATGAAGATGTTATGATGCAGTTGATGATTTATATTGTCATAGTTGTACAAGTTGTATTTTATTTCATTGATGTACTTCGTTTATTCTTCCGCTGTGTAAACAAAGATGTAATGAACTCTGATGTTATTGTAAAAGTTTTAAATTCCTTGTAAAATTGTACGAAATGAAGTAAAGATCCTGTGAAATCTCGAATTCGGTCTTATTTGGAATTCGGGGCGTTACAACTAAATTCTAAAAATTTATCTTCTTGCATTCCTAGAAGCAAAATCTTCAATTAAACTTTCATAACCAATTTTTTCTAAAAACTCATTTTCAACTGAAATCAAAACCAATCAATTTAATCTTTCATGCAATACAATTGATCACAAGTAAGATTTCAATAGTTTTAGTTTTGAAATAAGCTTCTTTCGACTTATGCAACCGTAACATGAATAGTTAACAATACAACACTTGGTTGATAGCAAGTAAGATTTTAATTTATTTATGAGAGAGTGAAAAAAGTTATGAAGAATAGGGTTTTTTTTTTCCTTTCTTTTGTTGGGAATCCTGAGCGTCAGCGAAAAAGTGAAAATGGGATTTGGGGATAAAAAAACAGAGGAGTTGAGTTGATGATTGGAGACAGGGGTGAGTTATGCATGGATATTTATAGCAAATAGGGATTAGGGTTAGGGTTTAGCACTAACTTGGGGGCTAAGTAAGGTGCTTATTATTTCGTGTAGAGTTAGGATTCAACCTTATATTATAGCCTAACTCACTTGTATTGTGGGCCTCCAGCTGACTACACGGGAAAATTTAGTCAAAGACTCAAACTGCCAGTTTGACCGTGTGCATTTGAATCCGTGCAATTGTCAAGAAAAAAAAAGCAACTAGCTTGATTCGAACCCACAACCATTTAACCATCTTAATGAGTCTTAACCAACTGAGCTACAATGCTAACTGTAAATACAATAGTTTTTTTTATATTAAGGGGACATTGATAATCAGGGGCCCCATGCACTTGCACCACCCGCCCGCCCGCCCGCCCCCAGGGTCGGCCCTGCTAGCATGTCGTATCAACAGTAAAAGAAGATAAACCTATTGTTGTTGCTTATTCTGTGTGGGAGCAAACAGATACGTGAATTCTTTAAATAAAAAACAATAAATATCAAACCTTCGCTATTCGTCGATTTTGACCGCTAAAAAGCTAGTATTGACTCCGAGATCTGATAGTTAAAAAATGGTTGAGATCGCTCCTCTGGACCTACAAACAAGTCTGAAACACCGGGGGTGGCCCTGGCGACATACTCTCCGACGCCCAAGTCAGAAACTCGAAGATATTATGGGTTTTTAGAGCGGAATTGTCAGTTACCTCATTTCTGAGGAGGTCCCGAGGTATATATAGTCGCCGAGGGGGCCAGTTTCAAGATATTCATCTATCTCTACTTACCGGTGGTTGGATAGAGTCGGTTATGCCATCCGTATGAAGAGATCGAGTCTGGACTCCTCTCTTGATGAAGAGATAGAGTTTTCAAACTCTCTCTTGTGTATGGGTGGATATAATCAGTTACCCCCTAAAAATAGGGGGGTTTAAACTGGGTTCAATGAATCCAAACTCCTTTGCGATAGGGCTGTTGTGGCAGTCCCTATTACAAGCTGGATTGGGTCGACAGGCCTGAAAATGGCCCAGCTCATCCCATTGGGCATGTATCTGCTGAAATTATTATTTTACCCCTGAGAACTTTAATATCCGTGCCCGATTTAGACGATCCCGGTTTGTACTATTTTTACCCATATCACAAGCCCCCACTCCCGAAGACTGAGTTTCACAGCCTTTGAGGAGTAGTTCGCCCGTGTTTAATGGCTTACAGAACTTATCGGATTCATTAGGGACGTTTGAATCTTGCTCGAGGTGTAACGGAGTTGTTCCGACTTTGTGAAGTATCCAGAATTTTTTAGGAATTTTCTGGATTTTTTGTGATTTTTTCTGAAATTTTGGGAATTTTCTAGATTTTTTCCCCAATTTATAATCATTTTTCAGATTTTAATTAATTAATCAGAATTTTTATTATAATTTCCAGAATTTAAAAATAATTTTTATAAAGTTATAATTATTTTTTGAAATTTTAAGGTATTCTTCTAAATTTTTAATTATTTTCCAGAATTAATAAAAAAAATTCCAGATTTTAAAAATATTTTAAAATTATTTTTCTAGAATTTATATTTAAGAAATAGAAATTTAAATCATAAATAATACCTGAATTAATCTGGATCGTTGATCGAGAGAAGCATGCTTTTTTAGAAGATCTAAGGGTTAGAAATCCCCTAAGCAATCGCCCTGCTTGGTTTGCCCTTCGCGCCGAACAGGGTGTGGGTCCTACATGTCAGTGAAATAGCATTGACACGTTGGCCCCACTTATCCTTTTCTCTCTTTTATTCATGGCACGTGTGAAGCACATAAAATCGTGAGCGCAATTTTTGGAGCAATATGGATTGCTCATCGAATGGGGCACGAATCACGTGGTGATCAAGCGACGCACGAGCGATGAAGCAAGCGACCTCCTAAGTTTTGCTTTTGCGTCGAGGAGGGTGGTGGGGCCCACCTGCCACGTGGCAGCGCAGTGGCTGCATCGGGACAGGTGGCGGGGCCCACTAGACGAGCGGGAGCATGTGGGAATGCCACATGGCACCGCGATCGAGGAGGGGACACCCCACGTGCTGGAGCTTAGTGGGGCCCGCATCGCAGCTGCGGGCCCACGTGGCCCACGCTGGTTGATCGCAGCGTGTGGGGTCCAGCTGCGGCTGCTGTCTCTTCTCTTATTCTCTTATTTTTTTGCGCTTTGCGCATATTTTTTTTACGCGCTTAGCTCGTAACTTTCAATTAATAATTTTTTTGTTGAATATATCGCGTATTCGTATGCGGTAACGCATATTTTTACGCATTTTGGCATATTTTATGCGCTTTGATCACGTTTTTGCCAATGTTTTGTCCCCCATAAATTCAAAACTTCTTCACCCTCAGCTCTTCACCTTACTATTCATTTCTCATTTCCAAATTAGCTTGCCTCCTAAAAATTTGGGGGCAAGCTTTCATTTCTCAACTTCAAATTTCAGTGCGAGCGAGATTTCGTCGATATTTGAAAACAGGTAATCTCTAAGTTGTTTGTCACTTTATAGAGCCATGCATGGGACCGGGTCGGATATCTCCTCTTCTGCTTCTTCTAGTAATGGGGGAGCAGAGGTGTCATCGAGCTCTTGCTCTCCCAAGAAAATGGTCAGTTCCTCAACTATAGTCGAAGAGATAGACCAAACTAGGGTTGACAATGATTGTTCTCTTTCCCGGTTTCATTCCCCTCTCGTCCCCCTCTTAGCTCGCCAATATCATGAGGAAGTAGTTGAGGTAGTACAGTATTGGGCCACATATGATGAACCCGACAACTACCCCATTTTTTAGGCCGGTCACGTCAAGTCAATTCTTACAAGGGAGGAGATAAGGGAGATTAGTGTCTGTTTCGGGATCCCTGTCGAATATGAGGTGTTTCTCCCCGGTCCCGGAGTAAAAGCTTTCTCTAGGATGTCGAGAGAGTATTGTATGTTTTCGACGCATTCTACGCCAGGTTGCGTCTCTCTATGCCACATTTCTTTGTAGTCGTTCTCAACTGGTATAGGCTTAGTCCGACTTTTGGAGGAACCTTACTGGTATGTGCCCAACTTTTGGAGGAACCTTACTGGATTTATTTTGCGGTGCCAAGAGATTGGCACCAATCCTACCCTGAGACTGTGGATGAGGCATTTTAGGCTTCATACGCAGCTCGTATGCGACAATTGGTACGATGTCTCTCCCCGTCCCGGGGGGGGGGGGGGGGGGGGGGTTAACCACTCCTGATTCTATCAAGAATTGGAAATGCAAGTACTTCATTGTTAAGAGTTCTAAGCCATGGGGATTCCCTACTAGGTGGGAGAGTAATGTACCAAGGAAGTTGACAATAGAGCCGGAACTGACGGATGAAGAGTTGAAGGTTAGTAATGCTTTTCTTGCTAGAGGTGATATGAAGCGGAGGGATGTCACTCGGGGGGGGGGGGGGGGGGGGGTTCTTCATTCAGCAGGACTGAGTCTGATGAACCCTAGTATGGCTTTCAGATCCTTGCATTTAATTCTCACATTTCAATTTCAACACTTTTAGATTTTCCTTTATGATAATTCCTTGTTCTAATGTTTCCTCTTGTTTTCTCCTTGCAGAGGCAATCAGTATGGATTTTTGGGCTGTCCTTGCTACTAGAGTTGCCATCCACAACAAGGGCCCATATGATAAGAAGAGGAAGGGAACGTCGAGTCACCCCGGGATCCCAAAGGCCGCTAGAGGTCCCCTGTTCCTACTCCGACGGGGATGAGCCCTGCCGGGGGAGCTCGTGCTTGGATGCTGTCTTGGCCCTCCAATAGGCTTATCTTACTCTTACGGCCGATAAGATATTCACTAAGGAAGAAAAGAAGGTGTTCAGTCCAGACTGGGGGGTGAAGCGGTGCGATGCGATCTTGGGGGACTCTGTTAAATGCCTTGACGTGGTTCAGCATCTCCCACCTCCTCGAGACCAAAAGGTTCTGTAGAGAGAGACGATCGATGGTTCCATCAAGGAGCTTTCTCGATGTCTTATTTCGGTGAGTTGTTTGTCTTTCAGTCTTTTAAATTCAGTCTTTAGGCTTCACCTTCGAGTCTTAATTTTCTTTTCTTTGCAGGCTACTTGTAGGACCGGGAATCTAATCAAGCTGATACAGGCCGAGGAGAAGGAGTGGAGGCATGAGGCTGTTAAGGCCGATAGACTGTGGAAGAAAGCCATTTTAGAGCTGGAGGCGGCTAAGGGTAATAAAGATGTCGTCCTCGCTGGCTTTGAGGAGGAGCGGAAGAGGCTGAAGGAGAAGGCTGCGAAGGATCAGGAAGCGACGATAGCAGAGGCAGTAGCGGCGACGATAGTTGAGATGGAGGCAAAGGCATTGGTTCATCTCAATGAGGTGATGGATAAGTTGTATGCCAAGGTCATTGCTGATGTGGTGGAGCGCGTCCCCAACTTCGATGGGAAGGCATATTGTCCCGAGCTTCTTCCGGGAATGAAGCCACTAGTTGAGAAGACCGATGAAAAGGAAGGGAACAACGCGGCTGGGGTTGGTAACCCTTTGGCTTTGTCTGATGATGAGGAGGCTTGATATTGAAGCCTTTATATCTTTTTTCTTACTTATTTTGATGCATTTCCCTTTGCATTTAGTATGACACATTTTATAGTAGCCTAATAGCGGACTGGCTACCGCTTGTTGTATCTTCGTATCTGAATGAATGATAAATTAGAAAACTTTTGATGTTAAAGTATCATACCTGTTTATATCTCTTATGTTGGATAGTTCTATTTGGGGATGGATTGGAAATTCGTTCATATTTAGGGTCGGATTTGAATTGTAGTGTTTGGATCTGAATCTGCCTGCTCATGTACCCCCAGCATTGCTGTAGTGTAACACATATTCTTTAAGTTGTAGATATTTGATTTGGGCGTTTGACTTATCGTTCGACGAGGACTCGAAGACCTACAAGTTCTATTTAGAAATAGACCGAGGATTCACCCATATTGTGGGTTGAAATTAGTCTGCATCGTTTCCGTCTCTTGGGGGCTCATTAACTACGCCTTTTGTGGAGTTATTGAGCGGTTCAATAGGTTGTAGGAGCAATTTCGAATGGTGAACCACCCCACACTTTCTTGTTTGCAAGAGACTAAAGCGGTGTCAAACCAAGTGTTGGACTCCAAACTTGTTGTTTGGGGGTTTCAACGAGTTGCAGAAACAATTCCAAATGGTGAGCTACTTCGTACTTGCTTGTTTGCAAGTGGTTAAAACAGCTTCGAATCAAGTGTTGGACTCCAAATTTGTTGTTTGGGGGTTCAACGAGTTGCAGGAGCAATTCCGAATGATGAGCTACTCCGCACTTGCTTGTTCGCAAGTGGCTAAAGCGGCGTCGAACCAATTGTTGGACACCAAACTTGTTGTGGAGGACAGCCCTTAGAGAGAAGCTGAACTCCAGACTAGCTGTTTTAGTTGAGTCGCGACAGTGACTTGAGTGAATAGGTTCGAGGACAATGCAATGATTTTTGCAAGAAAAATAAACTAAGTTTTATTGAAAGAAAAACTAAGTGGTTGCTTCAATAGCGCAAGCCTTTTTTTACATACTTTGGCTGTATCAGAAGTGTTGGCCTTATTGAAAATAGGGAAACTAGCTCTGCTAGAAGGTGTTAAGCACCCTCTTGATACTTCATTAAGTGTTCAGCGTTTCAGGTCCTCGATATCTTTTTCTAGGTCCTCGATATCTTTTTCCCCTGGATCTTCAAGTCGGTATGCACCCGGGTGAACCACTTTGGAGATCCTGTACGACCCCTCCCAGTTGGGAGCAAGCTTGCCTTTCTTACGAGGATCGGCGATTTATAGCTTGCGGATGACTAGGTCCCCCTCTTTAAGATTTGCAGGTCAAACTTTCTTATTGTAGAACTTCTCAACTCTCTTCTAATAAACCTGTCTTCTCAGGGCGGCTTTCTTACGGACTTCCTCGATGAGGTCGAGGTTGCCTCTGAGATCGGTTGAGTTTTGTTCTTCACTGAAGGATAACAAGCGGGGAGAGGGTATTCTGCCTTCAAGGGGGAATAGGGCTTCGGAGCCGTAAGTAAGGTTGAACGAGGATTCTCCAGTTGGGGTCCTCTTTGTGGTTCTGTATGACCACAGGATGCTTGGGAGCTCTTCGACCCACAATCCTTTAAGGGATTCGTCAAGTCTCTTCTTCAAGCCACTGAAGATCTGTCTATTGGCATTCTCTGCTTGGCCGTCGGACTGAGGGTGGGAGATGGAGGAGAATCATTGTTGGATACCTAGGTTAGCACAAAACTTGCAAAGTGCCTTAGCAGCAGACTGAGTTTCGTTGTCTGTTACTAGGACCCAGAGCATGCCGAATCGACAGGCGATGATCTTCCAAAAGAGTTGTTGGACCTTGTTCTCTGTGATGGTTGCTAGTGGTTCTGCCTCGATCCACTTGGAGAAGTAGTTGATGGCTACCACAAGGAAGCTTCTTTGACCAGTTGTAGGAGAGAAAGGCCCGAGCAGGTCCATTCCCCACATGGCAAAGGGAATTAGATTGTACATGGAACTGAGCTAGGCCTGAGGTGTCCGTCTAAATGATGAGAACCTTTAGCAAGCGGCGCATTGACGGACGTACTGTTGGGCATCGCTGAGGAGGGTAGGCAAAAAATAACTATGGTTCAGGATTTGGCTCCTATATGGGTGCCTCCAATCCCTTCATGAACTTCCTTCAAAGCGTATTGGGCCTCCTCATGAAAGAAGCACCATAGATAGGGCCTGCCATCCACTGATGTGTAAGAGTGTTTGTACATGATCCCTTCGATAAATGTGTACCACTCTGCCCTTACTCGGATTTTTCTGGCCTTTCCGGGGTCAAGGGAAAGGATTTCCTTGTCGAGGGGTCATACAGTGGTTTCATCCAATTATTCTCGGGTTCCAGAGGTGGGATCACCATGAGCTCTGAGGTTTCTTCTTCGATGCTAGGCCTGAGTAGGACTTCAATCAGAACAGTGTGGTCAAGTCCTTCGAGGGAGGAGGAAGCCAGCTTGGAGAGGGCATCCGCTTGCTCATTCTCTTCGCGGGGAATGCAGGTGACTTATGTTTCCTGGAAAGTAGATAATAATTTCCTGACGTGTGCTAGGAACTTGATCATACGGTCATCCCTGGCTTCGTAGTCCCCCTGAACTTGGTTTACTACCAATTGGGAGTCACTGAACACTTTGACACGACAGACTCCAGCTTTGTGAGCTAAAAGAAGACTTGCAATTAATGCTTCATACTCTGCTTCATTGTTAGAGGCTCGGAATTTGAAGCGAAGAGAGTACTGGAGGGTAAACTCGCCTGGGCCCGTCAAGATAACTCCGGCTTCGTTCCCCCCGATGCATGAGGATCCATCGACGTAAACACTCCTGAACGAAGGGTTTTCGCCTTCCTCAGGGGGGGTCAAGAATAGTGCTCTCGATAATGAATTTGGCTAAAGCCTGGGCTTTGATGGTCGTCCTAGGCCGATTGCTGATATCAAACTGGCTCAATTCAATGGACCATTTCATAAGTCGCCCCGAGCTCTTTGGTTTGCGTAGGACCTGCTTGAGGGGTTGGTTAGTGAGGACCACTACTGAATGGGCATGAAAATAAGGGCGGAGCTTGCAGGCGGCCATGATCAGAGCGTAGGCCATCTTCTCCATCTTTGAATAATGCAGTTCTGTATTATGGATGACTTTACTTACGTAGTATATTGACTTTTGGGTCCTACCCTTTTCTCTTACCAGGATGGCACTGAGGGTTTGATCTGACGTGGCTAGGTAGATGTATAGCGTAGCTCCTGGCTTGGGCTTGCTCAGGAGCGGCGGCTTGACCAGGTAAGCCTTGAGCTGCTCAAAGGCTACCTGCTGTGACTTTCCACACTCAAAACTCTTCGCCCCTCTGAGTGCCTTGAAGAACGGGAGGCACTTCTCCCCTGACTTTGAAAGGAAGCGTCTGATGGCGGCGAGGCGCCCTGTAAACCTTTCAACTTCCTTAACACTGGAAGGGTGAGCCATGTCCAGTATGGCCTTGATCTTCTCTGGGTTGACCTTGATTCCCCTCTGGCTAACCATAAACCCCAGGAATTTGCCAGATGACACCCCGAAGTCACATTTAGAGGAGTTAAGCCTCATATTGTGCTCCCGCAGGACACTGAAGGTTTCTTGGAGGTGGCTCACATGGTCTCTTTGGCTGATGCTCTTCACCAACATGTCATCTACAGATTTTCATGTTCCTGCCAATCTGATACTTGAAGACCTTGTTGAACAAACGTTGATAAGTGGCTCCAGCATTTTTCAGCCCGAAGGGCATGACTCAGTAACAATAAAGGTCTCGGTCTGTGATAAAGAGGTCTTCAGAATGTCAGGGAAAAACATTCTGATCTGATTGTACCCTGAGAAAGTGTCCATAAAACTTAAGAGTTCGTGGCCAGACATGGCGTCGATCAGGGCATCGAAGCTGGGAAGGGGAAACGGATATTTCGGGCATGCTTTGTTCAAGTTTGTGAAGTCGATGCACATTCTCCATTTGCCATTGGCCTTTTTCACAAACACCACGTTTGCCAGCCATTCAGGGTAGATGACTTGTTGGATGAAATGAGCGGCTAGGAGTTTATCCACTTCTTCCTTAATAGCTTGCCATCGGTCAGAGGCAAACTTGCGGCATTTTTGCTGGACCGGCTTGACTTCAAGGTTAACACTGAGACGATGCATGATCAATTCCTCTGGGATACCGAGCATGTCGGCAGCGGTCCAAGCGGACAAGTCTTCGTTCCTCCTAATGCATTCGATGATCTCTACCTTGACCTGGTAGGGGAGGACTTTGCTCACTAAGAATGTCTTGGTTAGGTCCTCCTTAGAAAAGAGGATTTCTTCTAGTTCATCCACCGGCTCCGAGATGACTTGGCTGCTCCCTTGGGAGAGTTCTAGCACTTCGAGTGAAAGGGCCAGACCTCCCATCGAAGTTATATAGCATTTCTGAGCAGTCTCTTAGCTTCCCTTGACTTCTCACACCCCTACCGTGGTTGGGAATTTCATCTTCATGTGAAAGGACGAAGGTATGGCATGAAGCGCAGCTAGGCCGGGTTGGCCGAGGATGGCATTGTAAGCAGCTTTCACATTGACGACCATGAAGTTCATCAGCTCTATTCAGGTTGTCGGAGCTTTTCCAGCGGTCACATCAAGAGTGACTACTCCTTCGATTGTTAATGGCACTCCTGAGAACCCGTGGAGAGTGTATCCGGCGGGTTTTAGGCGATCCCGAGAGAGCTTGAGACCCTCGAATGCTTCTAGAAAAAGGATATTGACATAACTACCATTGTCGACCAGGATTCAGCGCACTTCGTGATTGACCATGCTGAGACTGATGACGAGGGCATTACAATGGGGCGTTCAGACGCCTTCTAGATCCTTATTTGAGAATGTCACCGGAATCCCGAGGCTTTTGGGCGGTGGGAAATTCTGTATCGAGTTAACTTCTCGAATGTCGGCATTTCGAGAGGAATTTGATTCTCCCCCCATCGGATCCCCATGGATAAGATGGAGGATGGCCCTAAGTTCGGAGTCTTGGGACTCGGCAGGCCTTTCAGTTCGCTTGTTAGCTCCCTGGGATGGAGGAGGATCGGCCCTGTCCTTCCTAACGAACTTGGTCAATTGCCCTCGCTGAATGGGGGCTTCAATCTCCTCCTTAAGGGCCCGACAATCGTCCATGTGGTGACCGTGGTCCATGTGAAAGCGGCACCACTTGTCTTTGTTCCTTCTCTTAACAGGGGTATTCATCTTCAGGGGAGGTTGGAGCAGTTCTTCCTAGTTTACTTCCATAAGGACAGCTGAGATGCTGGCATTGAGTAGGAGTGACTTTTCAAAACGGGGAGGAGGACGATGCTGGCCATTATTGTCTCTCTGGAGCTTCCTGGGGCCTTCTTCATCCATACCCTTCTGTTTGGTCCCGGACGGGGGCTCCTTCTGATCATGGGGATGCAGAGCCTCTTCAGCCCGGATGTACTTCTCATTCCTCAGCGGGAGTTCCGAGAAGTCCCGAGGAGGCTTCTAGCGATGGATGCCTTCAGATCGGTATGGTTGATGTTGTGTCTGAATGTTATAGAGGCTACCGATTGGTCGAGAGAGGCAATAGACCGAGCATCGACGGTAAAACGCCGAACATAATATCTCAGGCATTCACCTTTCCTCTAGCTGAGGGATAGCAAGGATGCGCTCGCTTTCTCAGCTCGGCGGCTACTGACAAAATGGGTGAGGAAAAGTTCTTCAAAGTGATTGAATGATAAATTGGAGGCTAGAGATAAGCGGGAGTACCACTCCCTTGTTGGGCCCTTCAACGTGGTAGGAAAAGTTTTGCAGAGAAGCGCATCTAAGGCTTGATGGATCATCATGAGAGTTTTAAAACTCTCGATATGATCAGCCGAGTCAGACTCCCCATTGTAGGAGTCGAAGTGAGGCAGCTTGAAGGTTTCGAGGACTAGGGCTTCCATGATGGTCTTGGAGAATGGAGGTCTGCTCGGTCGAAAATTCTTGGCTTGATGATCCTCTTCCCGGTTGATGTTGTTGAGACGGTCTTCCATTTCTCAGAGGCGGCGAAGAACCGAGTCGTCCCTTTGGTTAGATCTTGTCGACCCACGGGACTCTCCTTCATGTACGGGTGCGAAACGATGACTATTTGTTCGTCGGACTCTGTCAGGGGCGACGTTGAGGGTTTAAAGGATTTGATTTTTGAAATGATTAAACTCTGCTTTGGTGACAGGTGCCTGTTCATCTTCGTTGGCCCCATGAACTGATCGACTGGCCGCAATCTGACTCCTTCGCTGCCGAGAGGGAGGTGACCTTCTTCGTCCCCTGGGAGAGGGGGTTCTTCTACGCCCCCTTGGAGAGGGGGTTCTTATGTGCCTTTGCCTTTGAGGAGAGAGACTTCTCCTATTTTCCTGATGTTCTGGACTAGGGGGCTCGTCACGAGTTCGCCTCTCGTTTAGACGGATTTGGAGGTCGGTTCCCTGTTGGCGGTTGACGATAGCTTGACGAAGATCTGGTTACAGTTGGGGCGCTGTTGAAGGGGTCGCAGTACGAACTGAACCTCTGTTTTCGACGAACGACCGTGCAGGTAGTTGTTCTTGATGAGCTCGACGGGAACCCCCCTGTGCTGCTCCTCTGGGCGGAGGCTGGATCTGCTGAAGAGGGGGCTGCTCGAGTCGAGGTTGTTGATCTGCTTGAGACTACTGAACCTGTTGAAGTTGTTGAGGTGGGTCCTCCGCGAAGGGAGGAGGTGAAGGAAGGTAGCTGGCTCGTCGACAGGTAGCCGTCGTCATCGCCTTCTTTCTTGGAGGCATGGTTGAGAAGGTAGTTTCAGATCGACGATGTTGGATCGGTTATCATAGAAGGCGCCAAGCTGTTGCTGCTTATTTATGTGTAAGAGCAAACAGATACGTGAATTCTTTAAATTAAAACAATAAAGATCGAACATTCGCTACTCGTCGATTTTGACTGCCAAAAAGCTGGTCTTGACTCAAAGATCTGATCGTTAGGAACGACTGAGATCGCTCCTCTGGACCTGCAAACAAGTCTGAAACACCGGGGGTGTCCCCGGCGACAGACTCTGACGCCCAAGTCAGAAACTCGAAGACATTGTGGGTTTTTAGAGCGGACTTGTCAGTTACCTCGTTTCTGAGGAGGTCTCGAGGTATATATAATCGCCGAGGGGGCCAATTTCAAGATATTCATCTATCTCTACTTTCCGGTGGTTGGATAGAATCGGTTATGCCATCCATATGAAGAGATTGAGTCTGGACTTCTCTCTTGATGAAGAGATAAGAGTTTTCAAGCTCTCCCTTGTGTATGGGTGGAAAGAATCAGTTACCCCCGAGAAATAGGGGGTTTAAATTGGGTTCAATGAATCCGGACTCCTTTGCGATAGAGCTGTTGTGGCAATCCCTATTACAGGTTGGATTGGGTCGGCATGCCTGAAAACAGCCCAGCTCCTCCCATCGGGTCTGTATCTGCTGAAATTACTATTTTACCCCTAAGAACTTTAAGGTCTGTGCCCAATATGGACGATCCCAATTTTGTTCTATTTTTACCCATATCACCTATCCTTTCGAGTCCATGCTTGACAAGTTCAAATGGTTTGTAAGAAAACACGCTTTTAATAACAAATAGTAATTGCTTAATGACAACTCTGATTATACGCTGTTGCAAAAATTTATCCTGCCTCAATTATTGCATAGTTTGTCTATCGCTTTAAAATATAACACAAGGAAGGCAGAGGATGTTGATGTTGTTGTTGTTGAGAACTTACAGAGCATGCCCACAAAGACTGCCAATGAACATCTACCCTTGTGCATTTAATCCTACCTTATGCTATCGGCTTAATATATACCCTAGAGGAAGAGAGAAGTATGGCATATGGTAGCAATAGCAACAACAGGATTTTATGCATTGACATACTGAATATCATATTTCACTTTGAGCACTCCAATTATATAAAAATCTTTAAAACACCATCTCCGAAAAAGGACGAAAAAATAAATCAAATATATTTTCCGCTTGCAACGCATTAATTCTAAAAGCACATCAACTAACATTAATCCAATAGATGGAAAATCAATAAGTACCATTTGGACATTTAATTAATAATAATTCCACAACAACTAATTGTAGGCATCAGGTCAACAAGGAAGCACATGTTGCACATCAGATTCTACAGAAGATACATTGCATAGCTGACCTGAAACAAGAAATAAGTAGCTATCCGAGACAATCAATTGGTGGTTATAACGGAAAAATGAGAGCAACTCTCAAAATATCAAGTTTCTTTAGTTGTTGGTCTGCTTCGTCGAAGATGAACATCGTAGTTATACACCCGAGCTATAGTAACCTGCATAAAAATCGGACTGCCTCAGTTTTCTGAAAACTACTCCAGTTTAGAACCTTACATCGAATCATATACCTTACTGGGTAGGGTATGGAACCTAAAGTGACCCACTTCCGTAAGGATCAGGTACCCAATAACCTGATAACTTGTTGGTTGTATGTTAAATTTCATTTACTTCTAGCTAATCGGTTCCTTCCATGTCTAAAATAGGTCATAACCAGTCAGTTTAGAGTTTAGACATGTCTAATACTGATCCTAAATTATTACCCAAACGGACATAAATGTGCCAGAAAAGTTATATGACAATTTCTCTGTATGTCCCAAATGCGGTTTGCTGATTTTCTAAAAACAGATTCCAAACACAATAAGATAATTTGGTTTTGGATCCTCAAGAAGAACCTACAGATTCTCATGGGATCTGAACCAACAAGATATTTTGCTACCCCTAAACGGTGAAGTGCTTGCAGCAAAAGGAACACTAGAAGGATTAAAAAATGAGAATAGGAGAAGCATATACACAAGCTTCTTCCAAATGAATAAAAAATTGCAATATCTGATGCCAGTTCAAGCTCTATAATCTCAATAAGCATAGATGAATAATACCTGAGTAATTGTCACTTGGTCCCTTAAAAACTGAAGATCGGCAACAAGGACCTCTAAACTGGCTTTAGCATTTTCCAAATTATTTTTGAGAAGGACTTTTGCCTGCATGAGCCAATTGCATGATTAGTGACAAGTTTCAAGATTTTGTCTAATGTAGATGTAAATAAGATCAAAAGTTTCAAGATTTTAAGATGTTAGAACCCACTTCTTCAAGCGAATACTCTAACATGACATTTGCTCCCAACCAAAGACACACGGAATCAGTGTCTTCAATCCGAGTTCGTGAATAGATCCCCTCGGAAAGTTCAAAGTCGGCAACGAAAGCCTACACAGACCATTCAAGAAGATGGTGGTAGTGAGACCACAAAACTACTGGCAACATACAAAATTCAAAGGAGTTTTAAATCAGAATGAACAAAGATAGTCAAAACTCCGATCCTTCAAACTATGCATTATAGTTATAGGATTCAGAAACAAACCAATACATGACCATTCCACTAGCCCATCTTACTGT
Source organism: Hemerocallis citrina (assembly GCA_017893485.1). Classification (NCBI taxonomy): domain Eukaryota; kingdom Viridiplantae; phylum Streptophyta; class Magnoliopsida; order Asparagales; family Asphodelaceae; genus Hemerocallis; species Hemerocallis citrina. The sequence continues at coordinate 67,932,406 of CM030361.1, forward strand.
CTATTATATTTTTAAATGAACAGCAAGGATATGTATCTAAATATGTAACAGCAATACCAGTATGAAGTTGGCTTAGAGTATGTTGACATCAATGAATGACTGAGATTGTTTTCTGCCAACTTAAAGGGCGGGAGGCAAGGAAGAGAAGGAACAAACTTGGGTTGAGGCCATCAATAGTATATAGTTGTTAACCTGACAAAATGTGCCTCAACAAAGTCTGAGTGTAAAACAAGAATTCATGTAGAAAACACCAAAACTTTGGGGAAAAGGGTCTGCCATTATGCAACAGATGTTTACAATCAATCCATCATCCAACATCAAATATACTTGAACTAGTGTTATCAGTCCTCCTATCCTTGACAACATGCAGATTATCACATACACCTACAAGTCAATTCAGGGTAAGCTATGAAGCACCGATACGGGTACGGCGATACGGTACGGGGACACGAGTACGGGGGACACGACAATTTTCAAAAAGGTAGGATACGGGATACGGCGGGGATACGACTGTGTGTGTGTGTTTGTGTGTGTGTGTGTGTGTATAAAACAATATGAATAGTTACACAAAACTAAATAATATATCTTGTTAATAAGGAAATGATAAATATCTTTCATTAAAAATAAATAAGATAATCCATAAAGACTATAATAATTGTTCATAAGCATAACCAATAACATCAATAAACAAAGCAAGTTCATAAGCAATATAACATAAGCAGACAAATCAAATAGTGAGACAAGTTTTCATATCAATAAATTGGATAATAAAAAAATGCAGGATACGGGGATATACAAGATACAGGGACACGAGTATCGGATACGTACAGGATACGGGGACGACACCCTACGTGAAGTATCCGTGCTTCAAAGAGGGTAAGTGATAATTTCCAATAGTTAATCGGTGCACTGAGACACTGTAAGTAATTAGAGATGAATAAATGTAGTCAAATGTTTAGTTGCTTACTAGGGAGAATAATCTACGAACTATCTAAGAAATAGATAATATCTAACACTTGGGATGGTATCCATACTTAGGAAGAACTTATAATGTGAAACACAGCTTACACTAGTCTCACAGAAAGTGTTAGTTCTAGGATCAAATGAAATTTAAGATATATATGGCCTTAGGCCTGATCAGAAAACAGGTCAAACCGACCGACATACCAACTGAAACCAAACCGAAAATTACAGTTCGGATCAGGTTGCAATGCTTTCCTGGACGGGGTTGGGTTCAAATTTAAAGGAAAGTTCGGTTCAACCCCGACCAATGAACCGACGGGTACCGTGGCTTACATTCGTCTGTGATAAAGATGATACGGTAAGTTATCCCAAAAAATCCCTTGTTCTATTCACTTCTTTTCTCAGCGCCGCTAGTCCCTTTCTCCACTCCCAATTACCGACTCTCTTTCTCTCTCTCTCTCTCTCAATATTCATCCAAAACCTTGACACCAGTTTATCTATCTCCTTTCTCCTTCCTTTATTCTGTATCCATTGTTCTCTTTAAAGTTTTGAGTGTTGACCCCAATATTGGATTTTGATGTTTGAACACATACAATTTAAAGGGTTAACCTACCACATGAGTGTGCAAGTTTTAATCAGTGTTTTAAATAACGGCCGCTACGGCCGTTCTACCGTTCTAACGTTACCTAGGTTACAGTTACATAAATGGATTTTAGAAAACGGATAATGTTTTAGATCTGTTACGATCGTTATATGACCCATTACAACCGTTATATTGCCCGTTACGGCCATTATATCACCCGTTATCTGATATAACCGATAGATTGATATCAACCAAATATTAAAAAATAACAGTGATTTGGATTCTTTTGGGCTTTAGATTCAAACCCAATGAGAACCCAAATCAAATTGATTCAAATCCTTATATTTGATAGTAAAAAAAAACGAAAGCAAAACCTTATCGCAAAATGTTCTCTTCAGATTCTCTCCTCAAACCTAATTTTACAAGAGCTTGATGCCACCTTTTTTATTCGTCAATTGTCATCTTCTCCAATAGTTTTCTCCTCTCTTAAGTCTTTTTTCTTATGCTATAAACTTATTTATTATGTTTAATCTTTAATATGTAGATATCTTTTTTTAATGTATTATATGGCAATTTATTACATCAAAAAAATGTATTATATGGCAATTTCATGTAGGTGATTACATATTTTGGTTCTAATTGTTATACTGCTTATGTAAAGTTGTTGGTATTTGTGATACATATATATAATATATGTAATGGTTGTTTAAAACTTTAAATCAAATTTTGGATATATATATCTTCCAATGTTATAGCAACCCGATATTTTTTTAAATATCACCGACATATCGCCGATATCATGAATTTTTGCCTTCCAATACGATACCGATATCCGATATTTAAAACTTGGTTTCAATTAGCATCTAGTTTATAGCCTTATCAAGGAGGATGGTTAAATTATGCATAAAGCTATATCATATTGGAATTTGGATGGATTCATGACAAGCTTCTCAAATAAACTAGTCAATGCATAAGACGCTAGTCCAAGTCAAGACTCAAGATTTCAGGCCTATCATGAAGACATGTCAAATTGAGTCACATTTGTTATACTATTTTTTGTATAGGTAAATTATGTGAAAGTTGACTCTTTAATTATAAAAGGAAAAAATTGTTTTGAAAATATAATTATGATTCTCCACTCAGTTCTTTTTCAAAACATTTCATTCTTTTTGGCGCTCATTTGGAATCCTCTTGGACAACCCAAATGGACTCCTCAAAGACCCATTTATTTGGCTATAATATTTCCTACTTTATAAATACTTTCATCAATCTTTTGTTCTCTTGACAACAAGAATTTTCACTATCTTTGAGAAAACATACAACTTTCTTTTAACCTTAAAGAGACATCTTCTAGAGCCTCCATAGTAATATTTCCTTTTTTTTTCTGAGCTATGAGTGTCGTTCTATACATCGAGAATAATTTTGTACTTGAGAGTTGATTTCTCCGGGCGAATAGATTGGGCTGTAAGAGGGTTTGTTTCAACCTAGTTAAAGAGAAGTGGTTTTAGTGTATTAAAAAATCTCAAGGCATGAGGCCCTTAGGTAGTGGATGTAAGTAGGGATGCCGAACCCCTGCAAATCGATGTGTTCATATTGGTGATATTTTTTTGAACTTGTTCTGGCATCTATGTTTCCTTTAAATTTAATTTCAAGTTATAATTTACAAAATTCTATTCACTTGTCATTGAATCAAAATTCTATTCACTTGTCATTGAATCAAAATTCTATTCACTTGTCATTGAATTTACATTTGGCATTAGAACAGGTCTTCAACTAAAAGGTTTAACATCCTTGAGTTAAAGATCATGTCTTTTAATTATTATTTTTTTTTTTTTGGGGGGGGGGGGGGTCCGATCAAGCCACAGATTTCTAAGAAGGAAGATCTACCACTCGACCACCTTACTTCAATGGTAATATTGTAAGAATTATATTTATTGGAAATCAATGATGACCCATTACATTCGATTCGTTGATTGTGGAGTTTGGGGTATGATTGAAAATGGGTATTCTTTTCCTACTTTGGAAATCGAGAAAAATGGCATCAAAAGGTTGTTTTTAAACCCTTATCTCAATGGCCTGAAGATGATATTAAATTTGCTAATTTTAATTATAAAGCTATTAGTACTCTAATAAGTTCATTGAATGAAGTTGATTATCAGATGATCATGAACTTTGAGACTGCAAAAGAAATGTGAGATGCGTTACAGGTTCACTATGAAGGAACCGATCAATTCAAGGAGACAAGGATCGCTATGCTTCAAAGTGAATATGAAAGATTCCGAACGGCACAAAATGAGTCCATCGCTCATTATTGTAAGGTTTCGTCTCATTGCTAATGAACTAACTCATCATGTTTGGTAAATCTATTCCTTTTGGTGACATGAACAAAAAGTTTTTGCAATCTTTATGTAGTAATTGGAATAATATTACATTGTTAATCTTATTAATATTTCAAGGATGTTACTGGTAAACTTAAGACTGCAGAAATTCAATTAAAGACTCAAGAAGAAGACGAGAAAGAACAAAACATCAACCAGAAGATGAAAACGCTTACCAGTCAAAGATGTACAACATGACTCATCATCATCTGATGGGAGTGAGAGCTTTAACGAATGTATTGAAGGACTCGGTGCTAAAATGGCCAACTTTTGTCACTGGTTCAAATACATCACGAAGAGAAACAAAAAATTGCGATTGCACAATTTCAAATCACTTGGGAACTCCTACGAGTGCACAAGCGCAGTCATATCATGAAGGATTGCCCACTTCTTAATAAATGGCCAAAGAAGAAAAAGAAAAAGAAGATCTCTACGAATAAATCAGATTCAAGTGACTCTTAAGGTGGAACAAGAAAGCTCAAATGGGATTAGTGAATCCTATGTGTGTTTTGATATGTATAATTTTCATATAAATATTTGTACTCATTTACCCATAAAAATTGCTTGTATTAGTCTATCTTGTTAATAATTTATCTCATTTCCATAGATTTCAGTTAATTACTTATTTTGGAAGAAATAAATTTTTTTTGATGCAAAAGGTAAATATTTTCAGTAAAAATTAACAAAGAAAACAAGGAGAACGATTGATTAATTTTTATTGATATGTTGAATTTTGAATTTTACAATTTGGCCATGTGGAAAGCAAAATAGAAATTTTATTTGTCAAGAGAGGGTGAAAATAAATAAACAAATTAAAAAGGGTTTAATTGAGCTAATATGATTATTAGTTATTTTAATTAATTTAAACTAATTAATTTTATTTTTATTTTTGAATCCTAAATTATGTTTTTATTTTTGTGTGTGCAACACGTGCTTCAAGAAAGAGAAAGAGAAGAAGAAGAAGAAAGAAATGAAGGGGAAAAAAGGTTATATGCAAAAGTAAACCCTAACAACACTGGTTAGTGTCCTATAAATACAACAGCAAAGAAAAAAGAAAGACACGCTTAACGTGAGAGGGAAAGCGATGGCTGACCTCACATCCAATAAAAAAATCAAAAAAAATCAAAAAAAATCAAAAGGCGGCGCAGAGTCCGGAAGCAGCAGAAGATAAGAAAGGGGCGTGGCTAACGAGGAAAGAGACAAACAGAGAGTGAAACGCGGGGCTCTGGTTGGGGGCACGCAAATAAAAAAAAGACAGGAGAGAAACATGGAGTTGGTTGGCTGGCTTTGTGCATGTGGCATCACGGATTTCGAGGCCTCACGTTAGCGAAGTCAGAGATAAAGGAGAAAGGTGTGGGGTGTGCAGCACGGAATACGAAGCGAAGGGATTTTTCAACAAAACAAAGTTTTTCTTCTCTCTTCTAATTTTTATTATGCAATTCATGAACATGTTTGTTAGTTGCAAATTTATTCATGAAGCAGCTTATGAGCTTTTAGAGGAGATGGCATCTAATAATTACCAGTGGTCTTCAGAAAAGAACAATGCCAAGAAAAGTGGCTGGAGTTTATGAACTTGATCCTATTGCTACTTTAACTGCAAAAATTGATATTTTATCTAAACAAATAGGTAATATGAATGTTAATGCTATTCAAACTAATATGATTTGTGATTTTTGTGCAGAAAATCACTCAAGTACAGATTGCCAAGTGGGAAACCCTTTTGCTCAATCGAATGCCGAACAAGCAAATTTTGTGTCAAATTTTCAAAAGCAAAACAATCCTTATGCAAACATATATAATCCAGGATGGAGAAATCACCCCAACTTTTCTTGGAACAACAATCAATGAGCAATTAGACCACCTCAGAATTTTCAGCATCAAGATAAGAAGCTGACACTTGAAGAAATGTTTATGCAATACATGCAGAACAGCAGAAGACAGAACAATACATGCAGAAAACAGATTTGGCGATACAAAATAATACAACTTCAATTCACAACCTTGAGGCTCAGATTGGTAAGATTTTAAAGATTATTACAGAGAGAACAGCAGGAACCTTACTCAGTAACACGGTGACAAATCCAAAGGAGCATGTCAAAGCAATAACACTGAGAAGTGGAAGAACAATTGAGCAACTACAAGAAGAAAATGCCGAATAAAATGTGGTGGAAAAACAAGATGAGTTACAACCAATTTTGGAAGAACAAACGCAGCAGGTGGCCAATCACCATTCTTAGAAAGATAAAGGAGTTTCAAACCAAACAATTTCAGAGGAGTTTAATTCTGACACTTATCCTAATTCACCTTATGATCCACCTATTCCTTTTCCACAGACTTAAAAAGAAAAGGCTTGATAATCAGTTTTCAAAATTTTTAAATATTTTTAAGCAATTGCATATTAAAATTCTTCTTATTGAAGCTTTAGAACATATGCCTAAATATGCTAAATTTTTGAAGGATATTTTATCAAACAAACAGAAGTTGGAGGAGCATGAGACAATTATGCTAACTGAATAAAGTAGTGCAATATTACAAAAGAAGAACTGAAAGATCCAGGGAGTTTTACGATACCTTGCACTATTGGAAATTTTTATTTTGATAAAGCTTTATGTGATTTAGGAGCAAGTATTAATCTTGTGCCTTTTTCAATTTTCTGGAAACTTGGTCTTGGAGAAGCAAAACCCACTACAATTTCTTTGCAATTGGCAGACAGATCTATCAAGTACCCAAGAGAAATTATTGAAGATGATTTGGTAAAGGTAGACAAGTTCATATTCCCAGCTGATTTCGTAGTGCTTGATATGGAGGAAGAAGAACAAATTTCGTTAATTTTGGGGTGACCTTTTCTAGCTACGGGGAGAGCTTTGATTGATGTCCAAGAAGAAAACTTATTTTGAGGGTTGAGATCGAGCAAGTAATGTTTGATGTTTTTAAATCCATAAAGTTTTCTACCGAAGAACAGTCGTGTTTTCAAGTAAGTGAAACTGATTTAATTTTGGGCAAGGAACATAAGGCTGAAATTGAAAAGTTCAATGTAAAAGTATGTTTCAAAATTTCAACAAGCCTTGAATCTGAGAAAGAAAATATTTTTGAATATGTTATGTATTTGGATGCTGCACCATATATTCATCCATTTTCACAGCTGAAATTCAAAGAGGTAAGGATATCAAAGACACCATCTTCAAGAAAGAAACGACTCAAACTCGAGCTTGAACCTAATCCACACATGAAGAGAAGTATTAGAAAAGATGTTCTTATGTTGTTGGATCTTGGCGTTACATAACCATCTCAGCTACAACGTTTGACTGAAGACTTAAAACTTAGCGCTTCTTTGGAGACAACCCATGTTTTTTTTTACTGCATTAGATTTGATTTTTTTTAGTTTACTTTAATTTTAATTTTTAATTTTATTTTATAGGATAGCATAAGTTTGGAAGTCGCCGGGCGGAGCAGTTTTCTGGACACACATTGATGGCTGTTTTTTTGCAGGATACAGTCCGAATCTGGAAAAGTGCACAAAATACCGATCGAAGAAAATTGTCTTAGCTTTCCAGGACAAAAAGAATCAGGCCATTTGGACATCTACCACTCCAGATATCACTGAAACCATGAACGTCGCGCGTCTAGAATTTTAACACAAATCAGGGGAGCAATTCTGAACTTTTCGCATTCCTTCTGTTTTTCTTTTCCTTTCCCATTGAGAACAATATGATATTCAAGTTTGGAGGAAGGGGTACAATTTTTTTATATTTTTTATATATATTTGAAAAGAAAAAAAAAGAGATTTCAATTAGGCTCATCATTACACTTTTGAGTTCTTTATTATGCTAAAGCATTGACATAATTTTGTTTTTTTAGGATAGACAAATATCTTATATTGCAAGATTAAGCATACTTATTTACTTTAGGATTATTGAATTTCAAAATTCCTTACGCAATTGTGAGTCATGTGATTATACATAAAAGAAAAATGTGATGTTTTGTGATTATCCTCTTTGATCTAGTCTAAAACATAATTTAAGTAAATAGAGTGATAATGATCAAATAATTGAATGAATAAAGTTCTTTCTACTCCAATGTTTTGAGTTGCTTAGTAACTAGGGGTATTCATCACCAATGTTTACTTTTACGTCAAACGGCAACTTGAAATATGAATATACAAAAGCACTCTAAGTTTGTGACTTGTTGAGTAACCGAGTGAATTCATCACAAATATTTGCATTCGCGTCAGAAGGCAAGTGACTACTTAGAGAGCGAAAAAAAATCTAGTTTGCTACTCGGTTTGTAGTAGTGAGAAGGGGTGATCACAGAATAAGTTATTACATGATATAATGACATTAATTGCATAACAAATATGATTGGGATGAGAATTATGAATGAAAAATTGCACCGGAGAAAGTGAGTATGCTTTGTTTTACTTAATTTGCTCTTGTTTATATTTTAAGTTGAGAATTTGATGCTTGCATGATAAGTCCTTTTTGGTGTAATGAGTTAAGCTTAATTACGATTTATATTCTTTGATTTATGGTTTACTTTTTACTCAAGGACAAGCAAAATCTTAAGTTTGGAGGTATTTGAGGTGTCTAATTTTCATATAAATATTTGTACTCATTTTCCCATAAAATTACTTGTATTCATCTATCTTGTTAATAATTTATCTTATTTTCATAGATATCAGTTAATTAATTATTTTTGAAAAAATAAGATTTTTTTGATGCAAAAGGTGAATATTTTCAGTAAAAATTAACAAAGAAAACAAGGAGAACGATTGATTAATTTTTATTGATTTGTTAAATTTTGAATTTTACAATTTGGCCATGTGGAAAGCAAAATAGAAATTTTATTTGTCAAGAGAAGGTGAAAATGAAATAAACAAATTAAAAAGGGTTTAATTGAGCTAATATGATTATTAGTTAGTTTAATTAATTTAAACTAATTAATTTTATTTTTATTTTTGAATCCTAAATTATGTTTTTATTTTTGTGTGTGCAGCACGTGCTTCAAGAAACAGAAAGAAATAAGGAGCAAATCAGAAAAAGGAAAGAAATAAAGGGGAAAAAAGGGTTATATGCAAAAGTAAACCCTAACAACACTGGTTAGTGTCCTATAAATACAGCAGCAAAGAAAGAAGAAAGACACGCTTAACAGGAGAGGGAAAGCGATGGCTGACCTCACATCCAATAAAAAAATCAAAAAAAATAAAAATCAAAAGGCGGCGCAGAGTCGAGAAGCAGCAGAAGAGAAGAAGGGGGCACGACTAACGAGGAGGAAAGAGAAACAGAGAGAGAAACGTGGGGCTCTGGTTGGGGCACGCAAATAAAAAAAAAGACAGAGGACAGAAACAGGGAGTAGGTTGGCTGGCTTTGTGCGTGTGTGGCATCACGGATTTCGAGACGTCACGTCAGCGAAGTCAGAGACAAAGGAGAAAGGTGTGGGGTGTGCAACACAGAATACGAAGCATGGTTTTTTCAACAAAACAGAATTTTTCTTCTCTTCTAACTTTTATTATGCAATTCATGAACATGTTTGTTAGTTGCAAATTTATTATGAACTAAATTTATTTTTCTAGGGCTTTTGATGTAGCCTAGTTTTGATAACACAATTTTAATTCCATATTATTTTTCTATTTTTTCACGGTTGTGTTTAATTTTTGTTCTTAATGCTTACAATTGTTTGGGCAACTTTTATTAAATCATGGAGAGACCGACTGGTAATTTGTGATTTCGAATTAATAAAATTAAACACCGTTACAAGAGCGAACCGTTGTTAATGTGACCGTTAAGAAATCCATAGATCTTAATAAATTTTCAATTAGTAATCTGTGCATGAACTATGACAAATAATTAGTTGAGAATATTTTTTATATTGCTTGAGAGAGAATATTGAATAATTTGAGAATTTTGGTCTACAACTTGGAAAAATAATATTTTTATTCACATGGAGTTATAAATTGTGTGGGATTAACTAGGTGAAATCGAAAGCTTTAGAATTTTTTTGCAAAAATTTCAGATTTTTGTTCTCTTTTGTTAGTTTAGATCTTTATTCTTTAGATTAATTTAGTTGCTTTATTTATTAAAATTTTGGTTTTCCAAATAGTAGTAGTAATTTCGGTACACAATAAAATAATTAGTCCTTGTGGGTTCGACACTCTTTACACTTATCTATACTACTTATTGCGATTTTGTACACTTGCAAAATATCACATCATGTTTCATGGCAAAAGAAACTCAGGTAAATTCTGAATATGAATTAAGTAATTATTGTCAGGAATTAGAGCAAACATGTGTTCAGTTAAATGAGGAAAACAAAAAGTATGCCCTTAAATATTGTTCTTATAATAATTGGGTTGATGGATTGATAAAGCAGGTATAATTTTCGGAGTTGAAATCCTCCGAATAAAGCATCAAGGAAACCAACGGAAGTCAATAACATTTTGATTTGATGTTATCAGAATGGCTTGATATATCACTGGAGAGCCATTAAGTATCCTAAAGTGTTCAAGTTCAAATTTGCCTTGCCATCAAAAGCAGTAATTTGGAGGTTGAAAAATAAACAGGGTCATCAAAGACAACATGCAATTGCTTATTATGGATATGGGAGGAGGACTTTCTACTGCTCCTGCTGTGATTGGCTCTGCACAGGCGATGGTGCTTTTTAATATTCCTTTGTAATAAATTTAGCTTTTGAATCATGAATCTATATGTGTTTTATTACTCTACTTTCTGGGTTGTAATGTTGAGGTCTCTATGAACCTTTTTATATTTTGTTTGCTGAGATTTGATCTCATCTATAAAAAAAAATGAGCTTACTATAGCAAGTTTTGTAACTAAGCAAGAATAGGTCCGATAACATTCATATTAGGCTCACATGATGTGACTTATAGATTGAGTTAGCAACAACATCCAAGATCTAATTGATAGTGGCTTAGACAACAATTTGGCAATCCATGCAAAAGCTTAGCCTTAAAAGATTAACCATATATTTGGTTGTGCCCTTTGATAATTGAAGGAAATAATAGTATATAACTAAAGTTCCCTCGTTACCATATACCATTAACCGCTATTATAAAGTCATTACACCAGTTATGACTTATAAGTAGAACAAAGCGTTATAAAAAAGGGGAACAAGGGGTGGTAATAATAATGTTGAGAAATTATTAATAGAACTAAAAATTTAAATGCCATGAAAACATCCAAAATTAGAGCTGTAAGGTGGGAACAATTCCACTTTCGCTTGTGTTAATAATTAACATCTACCAATGGGAAAGACATTTCTTCAAGGTTTGCACGTTTTGAAGTGTGTAAGAAGTTTAAAATATCTTTCAGTGTAAGAGACTCATCAATGTCATGCGAGAATTAAAACATTGAAATTGCGGTGAAAGTCAAGGGAATGAAAATTTATCCTTTAAGCTGTTGAGCTCCCTTTTTTATTGACAAAAACAAAGGTACACAAACTCAAATATGCTACGGAATCCGGATAAGATATGAACTTGTCGAATCCACTATTTCAAAGTGCCAAAATAGTAGGTTGTGGTGAGGGTTGAGGATACAATATTGAACATCATCCTAAGCAGATACATAGAACTTGCATATTCCAAATTATTGTAAATGTCAATATTATTCAATTTATTCTAACTGTATATGTCAGTCTATATTTATCATACGTACGAAAACTCCCGAAACTGTTCGGATTGGAGGCATCCATTGGACTTTTCAAATTCAAACTCGCTGAAAATTGTAATAGTAAACGGGCCATCAGGTGGCACGGAAGGATACTTCCTCCTATCACACCTTAAAAATTAAATCTCTTCCCAAATGCATGATCCACATAGTTCAAAATGTTCTACATGTCATATATCATACGGGGATATAAAATCATCAAGGTTGAACCTATTCATCAAATGGTCGCGCAATTGATCTCTTGCTGAAAAACCATTCATTTTGGAAATGAATGGATAAAACATGTTCCAACGCAGTGACTTTTTACATCAGTTTATGCTTAATTATATAAAGATCAACTAAAACAACCCGATCCCGACACAGGGATGTCAAAATTAAGTTTTTAGCAAGCCGGAGGAGGAAATTTCCTCTTCATCTCTTATTCACTCGACACCCAGTATCCTACAATCATAACTAGTCATCATGTTTTGCCATAAGGCTTGATCACAATTCAATCATGAACTCTAACACAACACCTTACTATTTCAAATGGAAATAGTCCTCGGTTTATCAAAACAACCATACAATACTAAAAAATACATCCAACTAATATAAAAAGAAAAAATAATAAATTAAGCTACAAATTTGTTTCCTCGCTCATATCTACACCAATTATCCAAACCAAGATGAAAATCAAAAATAAATAATCAAAAAGACAAACCTCACCAGTCCTCTTCTTCGCTTGTAGTGTAGCAACTATATCTAAACACTTGGCTATGTCCGGTATCTTCGCCTGTAATTACAAATCAACAATATTTCATCATTTAATAGCTTTTATTAAAACAAAAAATAGAAGGGGAAAACATTTTTTCTTAAAAAAATCACCTGAAGATCTCTTTGCTGAGCAAGAAGCTTCATTTCAACAATCTTGTACTGTTGCAATCTGCACCAAAGTTGAAACAAATCGATTCAACGAAACTCTAACAAATAATCCATCTACATGTAGATCGCGACAAAGAATTCGCACGAAAATTGATGGAACAAAGTGAGATGGAAAGGGGGGGAAAGGAGAGACCTTTCTTGAAGGAAGGCGAGGGATTGGTTGACGTCGAAGCCGGTCTGGGTGAGGTAGGTTTGGACATCCTCGACAAAAGAGGCACCTGGGATTCCTCTTCTTTCGGATGCTACGGAGGAGGAGGAGGAGGAGGAGGAAGAAAAAGAAGATACAGCAACTGTAGCCGCCATCAGAGAGAGAGAGAGAATGAAGTCGGGGAGGTTGCAAGATCCAGACCAGGGTTTTGATGACGACGCTACTAGCAGTGTAGGTTGCCGAGTTTCTTTGTGGGTTGGGTTGGTGGTGTAATTGGATCCGGCCCAATTTTGGTCTAGTTGGACCCAATTGGTCTTGTTGGGTCAACTGGATGATTTATTTAGGGCCCAATTTGATATGGTAAGCTCACCAGTAAAGAGTCTTACTACGAAACCTTAGTGGGCGTATAGTACACGGATTAAAAAATTCTCTGTCTGTTTGGTTCAAAGGAGGGGAGGGGAGGGGAGGGATTTTAATGGAGGGGAGGGAAGGGGAGGGAAAGGGAGGGGAGAGATTTAATGAAAACTCTGTTTAGTTCAAAGTAGGGAAGGGGAGGGAAAATAACAATTTTCTTGTTTGGTTCACAATGGGAGGGAATGGGTTTTATAATAAAATTACTTTTATACCCTTTTGCATATAATAAGAAATTCATACAACCACTTCATACAATAAGAATTGAAACAACAACGAATAAAAAATTCATACCCCGTATAATTTTTAGTCATCTTAGTATTATAGAATGAGCTAGTGCAATTGAGCACAGAGCCATTATAAACGCTTGCAGTTACAAACCTGATTTTTTCGTCAAGGTGATTTAGAGCTTCTCTATGGAATATTATGTTCAGTGTTTACCACTCATAGGAGCATTTCATACTCTTCGCATGTCCCTTACTAGAGCTAAAAGAGGAAGATTTTAAGCAATGAAAATTATTTCATTTTGTTGTCTATCTTTTGCCATTAGATGCTTTAGTCAGCTATCTGCTCCAAATAAATTCATTTCTTAATGCTACAAATTTAAGCCAGAGCTGCCTGACAAAAAATTTCAGCATGATAATGGTTTATACTTCATAACAAAAAAAACAGTAACATGGAAGAAACCAACATAATGGACAAAGTTGTAGAGCTTCTAAGGGGTGTAAAAGGAGGACACAGATTTTCTGTTCATTCGCAGTACTATTTTTACTCAATTCGTGACCAACAGATGTCAAAATTTTCAGCAATTCATGATTTTCTTCTTTAATCGAGCAAGGCATCAAAATGAAATACATTGAATTGCATAACATTCTCAATTCACTTTTTAAAGGGCAATTTAGTCATGCCACTTTAAAAAATTAGCCATATTTTCTCTCCCCTCCAAATCCCCCCACTTTTGGAGGGAAGCCAAAATTGGCTCAGGAGGGGTGTTGCACCCCCCCAATTTCCCTCCCCTCCCCTCCTAAAAATTGAACCAAACAATAAAAGTAATAAAAAACTCCTTCCCTCCCCTCCCCTTCCCTCCATTCCCCTCCAACCAAACAGACCATAAAAAATTCTCAGGAACGAGAGGATTCCCGAGAATGTGAGAATGTGAATGAAGATTTTAGAGAATGTTGTATTATCGTGTTTCTAGTAAATTCTTTATTATTTTATTTTTTATTCGACTTTTTTTTGTTAGTTTATTATTTGTTAGGAAAATCTCAATAAAATCCTCAAATGTCATGATTTTAGAAGGGGTTAAAGCATCTACAGTCGTTCGATGTAAAAAATGACAAAATACATATTTTGGCGATCCATTTTGACGAAATGCGGCAGTCGTCGAATGGCAAAAAAATACATAAATTCGTTAAAAAAGAAACAGACGACTGTCATTAAAAAATCATTTATAGAGTCAGAAACTGAGAAAATATTAATAAAATAGACGATGTTTCGTCCCAAAAATGAAAAAAATTGCAAAATGACCTTCGGGTTTTAAGGAGGTTTTTCTTGCAAAATAAAATTGCAAAAACATTTTAAATTGCAAAAACAATTTATGAATTTGCAAAAACAATTTAAAGAATTGCACACACTAACCAATTATGGTAATTTGCAACATTTTTTTTTAAAGGAAATGTGACCCAATGGCCTGGGTGTTTCGTCCAGCCATATATGCATATTTCTGGATTATTTTATTAGTTTTCTTTTTTTTTTTTTTACTTCGGACGAAACATCATGTTTGGTCCGATTATTTAAAAATATAATTAAATAATCCAGACGGCTATAATATGCATTTTTCTATTTCGAATGCTATTTTTTCTCTTTCTACCTAGCCGAATTGTCAAAAAATGGCAAAATAGCTTAGAATTGTGTGCGCTATAGTACACAAGAAATGGAAAAAATGGCAAACAAGCAAACGACTGTGGATGCTCTTATATTTTTTTATTCTAGTTTTTTTGGTTATTTTATTGTTAGTCATGGAAATCCTCAAATCCTATAGTTTGTTTAGGGAATGAAAATTCTTCTCAAAAAAGGATTTTGATTTATTTGGGAATCCAACATTCCTTCCAAAATTACATTTGCCATATACAAAATAAGGTAATCTAAAGAAGAATTTGAGATTTTCTTGTACATTCCTACGTACCAAACACTCCCTTAGTGATGATCAGTGAGATCGTTCGAGCTGTTCCAACCGGGGTTGCCTGACCGGCGCTGTGCTCAAAGATTCAATTGCTTAAGCATCTACTTGATCGGGTTGGTGATGGGCTTCTGTCCAGCTTAATTCGATATAGTTCGACCATGCCCGCCAGCAAATAGGCTTTACCACTAGACCCTAAAATAACACTCATGAGATCGTTCAGACCATAGTTGACTTTGTGTTCGAAGATTCAATAGCCTAATCATCTAACACTTAATAGAGACGATGACAATGAATCTTATCACTTATGGCACTTATCAATTCGACACACAATGCAAGCTTATCTGGTGTCACATCCTTGGCATACACTGGGATTTAATTTGAGAGCAAGGACTTTCGACAATAAAATTTCAATGAGTAATGCTTCATCCAATACCAATTTCACTACCATTTTCTTCACTGTCTTAGGTGGCACACTTCTATTGGAGAGTTCCCTCATCTACTCTCTATTTCCCACTTATTAGAGTATGCCACATAAAATAGTGAAGTGAAATGTAGTGGAATTGGAGAGTTCCCCACTTATTAAGGCTAGTCCACAGTACTAGTAGGTTTTTAGCTGGATTGGAGTTGGTTATCAGTGCTGACTTCCTGCTTGCTTCATCGTTTTAAAGCTGACTCTTAATCCTTCTGCATAGTCTGTATACTCCTTCTATCGAGTTTTAGCCAGCTGTATGGTTTGTGCAGTGTGCTGTTGGTGCCGGCGGGTATCTGTTTCCATGGATGTTCGCTCATCCTTGATCTGGAAGGGGATCAGCATCCCCCCTCCCGCTATTTTAACCATCTTCTATTGCAACTTTCGATGCTTTTCTTGCTCTTTTGCATTGTTCAGTTTTTGATGGGTTCTGCATGGTTATTTTCTATGCTGGGAGCGGGTTCGCTTCTCTTTTATCTTTCCTTTCCTCTTTACTGAAGTTTAATCTCCTCTTTGGTGATGCTGATTCTCTGCTGTCTTGTCGGATGGTTTATCGTTGTTTTGTGCTCGTGGTAGCGTCGATCTTGTGTCGACGGGCTGTTATTTGACAGGCTGAAGGACTTCCGTTTTGCTCTGGATTGTTCCGAGTAGAGGTTTCGATGGGTTCTTCGATCGGCCTGTGGTCGGGAGGTTTTCGCGCCGGGCTCCATCACGGTACCCGTTTGAGATCTCCGGTAGTTCTTTTCTGTGCCAATGCGGCATTTGGAATGCTGCTCCCCCATCTCTTCCTACTCCTGATCGTAGTGTGATAGTCCTTGGTGTATTAGCTGCTTCCTTATTAGCATTCTTAATTGTCGCTTTTTATTGTTTTACATCTTGTAAAGCCCTTCATATTTTTGTAATTAATTACGCTTTATGATCAATATATTTTTTGATGGCTGGAGCCTCTGGGCTCTATCCGATATATCAAAAAAAGAAATGTAGTGGAATTGGTAGTGGATGTAGCATTAGGCAGTTTCAATATAATTAATGGCAATGATTGAAAGGTTACTGTTATGATGAATTGCATTTTTATGGCATGCAATTACCAAATAGCAACAATATAAGCTACAAATATATTTGTGTTAAAAGCTAGATAGTAATGGGATAAAGACTTCCTTCTGCTATCAAAATGTATAGCATCTACTTGCAGATCCATCAATTTACCTTACCCTAGCAAACTTACACCAACATTCAACCAGCCAGATCAAAACAAAATTCGGGTGTAAATCATTTCACTAAGAATTTTTACCACGATAAAATCCACCAAGAAATTTAACTTCTACAACAAGCATATTCGATGTGTGTAACATAGAAATGCAGAAAAAATGTTCAGCAAACACATTAAGATAAAATGGTGTCATTTCACACGAAACTATCAATTAGTGATTTCCTCATCTCATCGACTATAGAGTTGGTAGATTGAGCCTGAACTTCTCTCAATTTGAAGACGTTGTCAATCACAGAAAGCTCAGTGGCTGTGGTGTCAGACCCACAGAAGGCTGTCCAGTCGTTGACTGTTAAACCGGCAGCAATAACCTCACTGCCTCTGTTCACAGTTCCTGCAACAAGAGGGACTTGGAGAAGCGTAGAGAGTTCGTCCAGGTCTTCAATTGACGTTTGTGGATGGACCTGTTAAAGATAAGACTTGCATGAGATATAGTTGATATCCATCTGAGTTTCAACCAATTCCACTAAATCAAGATAACACACTCATAGTTATATATTTCTCCCACCAAAACTATTATTTCCTTGTCCCTGCAGAGAGATGAGACTCACGACTAGGACCCTTCATGAGATATTTAATGAGATTTGAAATTTGGGCATAAAAGGACTTACTAATGAGTGGATGCACATTGTGGGAGATTTGAGGGCTCATCTGGTCATGTATAAGACAGCAAGAAAAAGAAAGTACGGAAAAGCAAGGCAGGAACAAAGAACGGAAAAGTATGGAGATAAAAAGGGGAGAGGGCTCTTGTTTTCATCTCTTTGGGGCTGAAACATTCTTTCCCCAAATTTGCTTAGGTGGTGTGGTTGGCCACAAGAAAAAAAATTGAAAATATTTCCATATCCAAATGACTTTGCCCCTTGTAGAATGGATATATGTCCCAAATATCCAGGTTCCAATTGTTTTACAGGTAAATAGGCACTAAATAAGAAGATAACTAATGAGAGGGACAATATATAAATCTGCTAGGTTAGTAAGGATTATAACATAAAAGCAACCTTGTTCCCACCTTGTCTGTTGAAAACGTTTTGAAAAGTTTATAGTACCACCATTCTAGTAACTAAATTGCCCTTAACAAGAAGACACCTATCGCAAGGGACATATATAAATACGACAACTGTTACGTAGATAAATACGACAACTGTTACGGACTACTACTTAATAAACCCCCAAAAATAAATGATATGATTACCTACCAATCCGCCTCTGTTCGAAAATGTGCAATAGCTTCCCACAAGGATATTTCCAGCAATTGTCTGCCTAAATACTTCTACTTGAAGAACATCTGCAATGAGCTCCTCTGTTTCCTGGAAGTTGAACAAGGAAACAAAATTATTATAGGGGCATTAATAATGAAATTAAAAGATTATAAATTTATAACTATAATGGCTTGTTTGGATGTAGAATTATAATATGTAAGGCTATTTAAAAGTGTAGATATCTGCATATTGTGGTTTGCATAAGTTAAAGAGAGTGGAGGCAAGAAATAAACTAATTTGAACTGTTGTTTAGATACTCCCAGATATCTCTACTTTAGTTTAAGATAACTGTAAGTATCTCTTCTCCCAAAAAAAATCCCATAAAAAACCAAGTTAAGGTAACTAGAGGCACTTCTAATACCTCCAAGACCTCCTACTTATATACCTCACTCCCTCCAAAAAGGCCCTAAGTACTGAAACTACTGATCAATTAGTCGTTGTGCACTAGTACAAGCAGTCATATTTCAGAAGAATGTTAACTGGATGAACGTATATCTATTTCAGAGAGAACTTGGTCTTTTTCCCCCCAAGACGTGGCTATATGGTTGGTCATCCATGGGGAGAAAACATTCCAGCAAGCAAACCCTATAAACAATACATGGAGATTCCACATGGAAATCACCATATCATGAAAGAAAAAGTGCACGGACTTACTATAATTTGGTTGAGTACGACAAAGTTATTTAACAGCCATTATTTCAAAAGGACACGTTAAGATAAAAACTCACCCTATCCAAATCAGTGTGCGTAAGAGCAACATGGTCGTTGCAAGCGATGCAGTTGCCTAGAGCTGATAGCTTTTCATCGATGCGCTGAACAACAACTTGATCTGGCAAGCAATTCCTCAAATGTTGAAGCTCTAGAAAAGAAAAAAAACTAATGTTAAAAGAAATTCTTTCAGGTAGTCATCGTGGTGTATAGTTAGCAGGGCAATGAAGGATAACTGTATAAAACAAAGATAGCTTTTGTACCCACATTACTATATATTCAGTCAAGCAAATCTACAAGAAAACATTTAAACTGAGACAGCATACATTTGACATACTAGACTAAAACAAATGGGTATGTTCTTCACTACCTCAATAACAATACTTCACATTTAAGGTGAATTTCAGGAACATCAACATTTTATTGCAAAAAACCACTGAACGCAACCATGCAAAAAATGAAAAAAAATATGCAGACCAAAAATTGCAATAGTGCATTCACAAGATACTGTTTACGTTGTACATGCTTTGAAATTATACCACAGCTTTAGATTAAAATTGTTATTCAGAAATATTCGTGATGCACCAATGGTAAATGATATTTGCAGAATAATCTGCACTTGAAATCATGAACACGGTAGCCTTTATGATCATGTATCTAAGAATGAGAAAAGTATCTGCCTTATCCAAAATTCAGGACCTCCCCTATTTCAGGATCTCCCATCAAGACTATCAATGGAAGAGAGAGAGAGAGAGAGAGGAGGGAGAGGGGGGGGGGGGGGGGGGGGGAGGGAATGCTGGCATTAAAAATATTTGATCACAAAATCCACCGTCAACATTTTCGGGGGCTAAAAGATACCCTAAATTTTCCCTAGGCAATTGAGATACACGTATTTGATCACAAAATGCACATTTGCATCAATTCTCAATTGCATAGGGGCTCTCTACGGTAGCTTTTCTGCTAGAAAATGTTGAGGGTAGTTTTTTGAATTCTGCTGAAACCTCAAGCTACTTAGGTAGTTTCTTGCATTTTAGCCTTTCCAGTTTTCCAATTTTATAATATCTAATTATGTAATTGAAGGTTCCCGATACTTAATCTTTGATCTAAATCAATCTACTTGCATAATCCAAAGCCATATCAAATGTTGCATCTGACCCTGAACAAATTCAGTTATAAGTCAACAGACATGCAGCCAGATCAGTTTCACAGGTCCACATTCCTAAAAATCTATATTCCTCTTGGCCACTTTCAATAGCAATTCATCTTATATGCCTCGCACTAACATCAAGATCTTTCATCCTACTTTTAGCATTTCTGAGACCAAAATACTCCTAACCTCAACATCATCTTGAAGGAGACTGAAGGAAAATGAACTAGTTAAATTTAACTGAGAATGGAAGATCGAAGATTGGTGATCATATAATAAGGACACAAAATTAAACAGGTACAAGTGTAAGCTCTAATGTTGTCACCACTAAATTGACAATATGTTAACTAAAATTTAAAAAATCAAACAAATATTCTTTCAGTGAACTGAATAACCAAAATGATAACACTATGCTATAAAATAAACTATATTTCATCCCATTTTAGCTGAACTTACCTTGGTCAGTGGTGGTATGTGGCAGGAGGAGTCCATTCTTGTTTCCTAAGCAACAAACAAAACACAGATACTGAGAAAACATACAACTGTATCAAAGCATCATAGTAGTGGGAGTCACAGAAACCCACCTGCACAGAGCCTGCCAACAATTCTGGTGCCTCCTATTGAAGTTTTAACCACAGGGATAACATCAGCAAGCTCAGATTCAAACGTACTGCACGTTACATCAGTAAATCATCAAGGACATATAAAATAACTGCAAAATAGCCAGCGTCAGCAATCAAATTTTCCTTTAACAAACTAACCTGTAGAAATTCTCAGATCCCCCAATTGCAACCAAACAGTAAGCATTTGTTAGCTTCGAGAAGACTCCAACCTCGCAGCAATTTTCAAACTGAAGACCTGTAATATAATACACCAAACTAAATTACTTCTAAGAAAAACAATTATGTCAATCTTGTATGCTATATCACTGTGAATCACAACAAACAAAAGATAATAATATTTGCACATACTCTATAAACCCAACCAAATAATTACAAGCTCGGCTCGCAACAATAGGTATAGTATATTACATAACTTTGTAAAGAGATAATTCAGTCTAAGACTGTGAACAAATAAGAGTCCATAACACTACAATACCAACAGGTCATTAAAATCAATGACATGAGTGGCAATAAATATACTTATGGATCCAAATGTAACAAATCAGAGCATATGATAGCTTCTTAGAATCAATGGATTCACATTGCTAGATCGAAGTTTCCATGCAACGGCCAACTAATAATTTTTCCCATCATAAATGTATGTCTAAGGATACAAAGGATTAGTAGCCAAAAATTAGGGCCCCTCACATTTTCTCAAAACCATCGATTGCAACCTCATACATGGGGAATTCCTTCATACTTTTTTTATTCATTAATTACAATAGAAAATTACATTCAATTATTTGTCAAAATTTAGGGGACCCCTAATTTTCTCATAATGATTGATTGTGAGCTCATACATGGAAAATTCATTTAGACTATTTTTTATATTCAATTATAAATCACAAATAATGCAAATACAGCATGGTTTGTATAGTGAGATTATGCCATAACAAAAGAGTTTCAAATAAGTGCATAACAGAAATCCCTATGGAAAAAAATTACAGAATATATGATGATGAATGGAACTTACGAGTCGCCATTGTTCGGTTACGATCTCAGCAATAAACCCAAACACCTGCAACATTAATTAAAACAACAACAACAAATAAAATCAATCCATCTCTTCGATCTATCGAGTAAATGAATCAAGAATCAAGAATCAAGAATCAAGAAAATGGGAGACGAAGAAACGAAACCATAAACCCTAATCGAATGAATATAAAAATAGGAATTGAAGAGGAGGCGAAATCTTACCAAGAATTGATGGAGAAAAGGGGTTAGGGTTCGAGAATGAGAGAGAGGGTTTTTTGTTGTCAGGGTTTTGGCGCACGTGAGACGGAAGTGAGAGCGAAAGCGTATTTATACCTCGAGGATTTGAGAGTTGTGGGCCTAATGGGCCGAGTCCCGTGTTCTAATCAAGCATTTCAATATTTCTGTAGTTGGCCGAAGAGCCCTTGGACTAAAGCTGGTGCGAATGTTAAAGCACGATCTCTTCGACTTATGTCAGGGCTGTAAATCGGACCGGCCGGGATCGGATATGTTCAAACTCGGACCGAAATTCTACTCGGACGGGTTTATGTCCGGCTCGGTCTAAGTTGGACAAAATTTTTATAGTTCGGACTCGGTGCGATAAAGCATCGGACCGCAATTATACTCGTACGGACTTATATCCGGCTCGAGCTCGGTAAAGAATCGGACCTAATAATTTGTTCAAGTTCGGATCGTATAACAGTTCGGACGGACCACGGTCGGACCATTTTTCGAGCCGGACTCGGACGGACGACGGACCGTCCTATTCATTTTACACCCCTACTTATGAAGTGATTATGGAGTGTGCAGTGTGCATCCTATACCATATCTGGTACTAGTATAATCTTATGCAATATTGCTCATAATTTTTTACAAATAAGAAAATAAGTAAACTATTTTTGAAAAATTCATCTAATAGCATTTATATAATAGTGCACAGGTTTTTAGGTTTAATTATAAAATAGAATTTCAGTTTAAAATTTCGATGAAAAAAGAGTGGGCACCATGAAAAAAGAGTGGGTGGTGCCTGAGTGCCTCCACCGTATACTCTCATTTTTTTAATTTTAATTTAAGAAAAAAATGAAAAACAACTTTTGTAGGAAAAAAATGGTCTGAGCATAATATATTTATATAGATAGTATAGTCATGTGCAATATTGCACATAATTTTCAAAAAAAAGCAAATAACAAAATTATTTATAAAAAAAATAATTTAATAACTTATATACAATATTGCATGAATTTTTAGATTTAATTAAGAAACATGATTCCGGTTTAAAATTTGTATGGAATAAGATTTCTTCCATCCACAGGATATACAAATACCATCAATCGAGTTGTATACTTTTTTCTTCATGGTTACATGTACACTTTTGCGGAGATGCGACTCATTCTTGTTGCTCATTCTTTCCTGGGTATCTTCGTTTTGTAGGAAGACAGAGGATGAAAATGTGTGACCATTATACAATTCGCATGTAAGTGTATAAATGGAAGTGAATACATCTTTGTCTTCATAAGACTTAAAGTAGCATATGGCCTATTCGGTATTTTTGATGCATCTCTAATACTATAATGGGAGAAGGCCTTAGTGTAATTTGTCAATCTACCAATCTGTGCATTGTACAAGCATAACTAATATGAAGAAGGTCTCAGATTCGAGTACTCACTACGTCAGATTTTTTACTTTAACTTTTTTAATATATTAAATGTGCATCACACGTGTAAATTACTATCTATCTATCTATAATATAATATATAGTAACTATTACATGGAAGGAGTAATGCTAGAGCCACTACCAATTTCACTACATTTCTCTTCACTACCTTAGATGGCACACTCCAATAGGTAGGGAATGATAGAGTAGGTGGAAGAACTTTTCAATAGGAGTATGCCACCTAAGATAGTGAAGGAAATGGTAGTGAAATTGGTAATGGCTAAAGTATTACTCTAATGGAAGAGTTGAGTTGTAAATCTATTTACTTACGTACAACTCCAACTCTCTCATCCAACTTTATCATTATAGTCTTCACATTTACTTTTAACTCTCATCCAACTCTATCATTATAGTCTTTATATTTACTTTTAAAATATATAATTATATTTATTATGACATGCATTGCGGGTGTAAATCAGTAAATCAGACTAATACGTTCACACGTGTATATTACTAGTATAAAGTAACCAATATTGATTTATTATTCCCATGCCTCTAGCAATGAAGTTTTCAGACCTCCATTCGTCTCTAGCAATGATTTTTCATTTTTCTTCGTTATAGTGCATGATTTTATGGATTTATGGAATTATTGTCAATGATTTAATCGAGTTATACAGGGTTATTGTGATTGATTGATTTCATGGATTTATAGAGTTTCAAACTTTTATTCCAATTTTTAAAGGGAGCCGTCAATTTAGACAAAATAATATTTCTTTCTTTTGCAGAGATATGGTGACTAACCAACCAAGTTTTAGTTTTAGTAAAAAATCTATATTTTAGCGAGTAATGCTCCCTCCATTACTAATTTCACTATCATTCTTTCAACTATCTTAAGCGACACACTTTTATTGAAGAGTGCTCACACCTACTCTTTCTTTTCCCATATATTGAAGCGTGACACCTAAGATAGTGAAGAGACTAGTAGTCAAATTTGTAGTGGATGTAGCATTACTCTATTTTAGCGCCCCCTCCCTCCCCCTCCCAAAAAAAAAAAAAAAAAAAAAAAGAATTTGTTAAATAGTAAATTAAGAAAGAAAAAAAAAACAGCAAAGTCAATTTTGACATCACCCTCAACAAAAAATGTTCTTATCTGTTCCTTGTTTATATTAAACTAGTAATTTACACATGCGATGTACGTCTTAATAAATATATTTTTTTAAAGTAAGAATTCAGACGTATTCTGGACTTGAACCAAAACTATCATTTATAATAGTTTTGCACGTGTATTACACGCGTTGATAAATTTATAAATAACAACTTATTTTCTCCCATTATAATATTAGATATTAGAGATTCGTACATAAGGAGACTTAAAAAAACTCTATTTATCTTGATACCTAGGAAGTTCAGATACCATAAACCTTTAATGTGTACATACAGGACGACTTAAAAAAACTCTATTTATCTTGATACCTAGGAAGTTCAGATACCATAAACCTTTCATGTGTACATACAGGACGAACACATGACAAACCGAGCTTAGTTGTTATAAGAGCATCCACAATCGTTTTTAAAAAAAATATGGCAATAGGCAAATAGAAATAACAAATATAGAGATTGTCTGCAACGGTTGACTGCCATAAATTGTTAAAATTTGAAGCAGACGATACATGTTGTCGCGTTCCTCCTAGTTTTTTTTTCCTTCTTTTGCGTGGGACGGACCATGTTGTTCCATCCGGTAAATTTTTTAAAATAATTAATTATTAATTAGTCATTACTTAATTAATTAGCGATTAAAATAATACTAAGACTTAATTAATTTGAGATTAGTGCCTAATTAATGGGTTAATTAGTCTTAGAAATGACATTTCTATACGAACGGGACATGTTGTCCCGGTTTGATGAGTTTTGAGATCGGGCGGGACAAACCGTTCCGTTCCATTTCTTTTATTTATTTATTTTTTGAGACAGAACAACATGTTTCATTTGACATTTAAAATAAAATAAAAATAAAAATAAACTAGGACGCAATAACATGTTCCGTCCGATGAGATTAAAAAAAAAGAATATTGGTGAGATGTTCCGTTCCTTATAATTTGAGAATCTTCATTTGTTTCTCAAATCTGAAAAGCATAGCAATTTTGTTAAAATATGGCAAAATAGCAAACGACTGCCGACATCCAATTTTTATAAAATGACAAATTTGCAAAATAACAAATGCACTATGGATGCTCTAATCCCCTCAAGAAAAGAAGACGAAGCAAGGAAGATAGGGATGGGTCCGTCACGATAGCAAACATTTTGTTCAAGATAGTAAATTGCAAGCCAAATACCTTCATTCCAACCGTTATAGTTAGAAAGTTGGTCTTGTATTTCATTCACAACAATTAACTAACCAATTTCAATTACACATGTTTAAGTTAGAGTTATATTACCCCCTGCTTAAAATTAAAACCCACATTATGCCAAACATGGCTAATGAAATTTGTTACATTATTATTCTCTCAGAGCAATCTCTAGTTGTTGAGACTCAAAAATTTCAAATTTGCCGTTTAGAAATAGAAATTATGAAATAAAGCTATAGTCGGTGGAATTTTTTCCCAAAATGACCCTCTTTTTGAAAGTTTTTCCAGAATCAGGGACGGATCTAGGATTTAAAAACTGGGGGTGCCTTTATGTATTAAATAATTATATAACTCGACAGAAAAAAAAAATTAAAAATAAAGTAATAATATCTCATATAGTTAAAATGACATAATGAAGTACGCTGCAACTTGAATCAAATATATAATTCTATTACAAGTTTAGTTGAACTCTCCTCTTCTTCATAGCCTGAAAACGCTTAATAATATCTAAATTATCGACTGTGCTAAACACTTCCTTCTCCACAAAAGTGATTAGACAATCATTAAGCCAAGGATTAGACATCCGGTTTCTCAACTCATCCTTCACATATTTCATTCCTGAAAAAACTCTCTCAACAGCTGCGGTTGCCATCGGAAGAGACAAAGCTAATTTCATAAGCCTATACACATAGTTATATGTCTTGTTCTTCTTTGTTTGCACAAGAGTCTTAGAAAGATCTGAGAGTCCCTTCAAATTGGAAAATCTATCATCAGCTTTAACACTTCTAATATAGTTCTCAAGTTGGCTAGACAACTCCACATCATCAACATCAAGAAAGTCGTTAGGATACAATCTCGCTAATCTCACAAGCGATTTAATGTCAAAAGCCTTAAATGACTCGCAAGGACTTAAACATTAAAAACGCAATGCAGCAACTCAATATTCTCAGGAGTAAAACGGTCTTCCAATTCATTCAACACCAAATCTATGATACGCAAGAAACAATCATTTCTGAAATAATGCAAATTTGTCACAATAGGAGCCTTGCGCTTCGACTTATTAATTTTCACATACCTTGCATCCATGTCGGGCACATCAATCTCAAGGTTACCACAAGATCCTACAACTTTTTCATAAAACAATTCCCATCCACCTCGCATTTCTATAAACCTTTCCTTGTTGATTCGGATAAGTTCCATAGCATTCACAATATCTTGCTCACCCTTTTGTAATGCTTGAGACAAATCATTTGTAACAGATAAAACATCAATCATTAAATGGAGCATGAAAATGAATCCAAAAGTTTGCATCACCACCAACAAACTTTGTGGTTCACCTTTACACGTTCTATCACTTTGAAGATCTTCCAACACTTCAAGAATGGGAGTAAACAAGTCATGTAACCGATTCAAAGTCCGAAAGTGAGATCCCCAACGTGTGTCACCCACTCTTGCAATAGATATTTCTTGATTCAACCCCGTACCAGTTTCAATCAAGTCATTATCAATTAATTCTGCAAAATAAGCAACTTGCTTTTTACAAAGAAGAGCTTGACGTTTGTTAGAGGCACGAAGGAAAGTCACCACACGACTAACTTTACAAAAAAACCAATCAACATCATCATGATGCCTAAGAATTGAAATAAGAACCAATTGGAGTTGATGTGCAAAACAATGGACATAATAGGCTTGCAGATTCTCATTCTGAATCAAAGTTTTCAAACCTCCAAGATGACCTCGCATATTACTTGCTCCATCATATCCTTGACCTCGAATTTTAGATATGCACAATCCTAACCCGGACAACAAAGTTTCAAGAGCCTCCTTAAGTGCTTTTGCACTTGTATCTGCGACGTGAACAATGCCAACAAATCTTTCAACAATAAAACCTCTTTCATCAACAAAACGCACAACCACTGCCATTTGTTCTTTGCCTGAACAATCCCCAGATTCGCCGACAAGGACACAAAAGATGTCATCTCCAATTTCTTCAACGATTTTTTTAATTGTTTCAACAGCACATGCATTTGCAAGATCTTTTTGAATAAGTGGAGATGTCATCTTATGATTTTCTCCACCACTTTTTATCGCTGCAGCTATGTGATCACAATTTCTTGCCAAAAGATCTACTAATTCAAGAAAATGACCCTTATATATAGAGTCTTTCCCTTCATTGTGTGCCCTAAAGGCTAATCCACCTCTAACAAGAAATTTGACTGCTTCAAGGGATGCATTTAAACGAACCAGATAATCAGATTTCTCTTTTGCAGAATGTTTTGTATAAGAAGACTCGATACTCTGTTTTTGGTTCATGAGAGCTTCACATAATTGCACACAATTCTTGTGATGACTTGTTTCTTGGTGGTCAGTTAACTTGCTCTTTTTATTCCAAATCTTAAAACCATCAATCACAAATGCAGTTCTACTGTTTCCTAACCCCGTATAAAACAAATAGCAATTCAAACAATATGCAGCCTTTTCTTTAATACTATATTCCAACCAACTATATTTATCAAATCAATTAGCCTTAAAACTACAATTCTTCCCATAAATTGTTTCAACATGATAACTCTCCAAACGGGGTTGAGTAGGACCATGTAAAAGATAAGCTCTTCTTACCTCATCACGCTCATTTGGATGATAATCAAGAATAGGTTTTCTTTTTCCGAGATCCAACTCCAAATATGCCCATTTTTCACTAACATCATTTGGTAGCTTGGGAATTTGTGGATTTGGATTTATATCTACTTCATCATCCAATGGTTCACTTTCTTGTTGAATTGGTGGTGCACTTGTAGATTCCTTGGATTTTGATACCAATTTATAATACTTTAACATCCTATTTCATAAACCAAACATCAAATATATAATTAGAAAAAATTTAATGAGACAAATTGCTAACAATTCAGGGCCAAAAATATAATTAAAAAATAATTGCAATACTTAGCATCCTATTTCATAATCAAATATATCAAATATATAATTAGCATAAATTAATTGAGGCAAATTGCTAGAATTTTAATTTGGGACCAAAACATAATTAAAAAAAAGCAATAGATGCGTTAAATACTTGAAGATTTGTGCTGTTTCGGTCCCGGCACCGGCAGAGGAGGGTGGCGGCGAGCGGGCGAGTGGCTGAGGCGCTGAGCGATCACGGGGCTGGCCGCTGGCGTCGGGATGTACGGGGAGGGAGAGAGACAAAGGGAAGGGTCGGCCCAGTCTGTCGCGAGTGGTGGAGAGAAGCGGGAGAGGAATGGATTCCGTTCGGTGAGAGAGATATGGGAAGAGGAAGAGGAGTCAGGAAGATGAATAGTCAATAGTAGAAGTGGCGGCTGGGATTGGGAATATGTTGGATAATTAGGGTTAACACGTATTAGGGTATTGGTGTTAGTTAAAAAAAATAAAAAAAAAAGTGCCAGATTTGTTGGCAAAAAAATCAAAAGTTTTGCTATGGGCAGGATTCAATCTTGGGACCACCTAGAAGATAACCCAATACATTTACCATCAGTACTAGGGGACTTTTTGTAATTCTGGGTGGTCCTGGGGCTACTTAGACCCATGCCTAATCCGCCCCTGTCCAGAACTGACCTGTTTTTTTTAAAAATTTCATAAACGACCCACTAGCTTTTTGAAAAAGCGAGTTTGGTTAAAAATAACTCGCTTTTTCAGAAAGCGAGTGTTAAATTTTTAAAAGCGAGTTATTTTTAACTAAACTCGCTTTTTCAAAAAGTGCGCTTGGTTATTTTGGTAAATATTTTTGAAAGTGGGTCAGCTTGGTAAATACTTTTAGAAAGTGAGTTAGTTTGGTAAATAATTTCAGCAAGTGGGTCAGTTTGATAATAAATTCTTTTTATATCACATTGTCACTTCATCTTCTTTAGACTACTATATATGAAATCATTTCTTTAGACTACTATATATGAAATCGTTTGTCAGGACTTTCTATATCACATTGTCACTTCATCTTCTTTGGTAATGATTTTATAAAGTTAGTAACTGTTTAGCAGTAGTCGAGAATATACATAACTTGACATTATTTCAGTATACACATAATTGATGTGTTTTAAGTTGTCAAGAATGAGCCCATAGATACTCTCAATCTCCGGTATACAAATAATTGACTTTTGACCTATCAATCATATGCGCTGAGTTCTTGCGCCAAATGTCTCACACTCACTTTCTGAAAAAGCGAGGGTGGTTAAAAGGGTCCATGATTTTGTTTTTTATATATTTCACATTGGCGGAAATGACCAAGTTACCCCTTCCTTCATATAACCAGATTATCACCTTAGGGATAAAAGGGTCATGCGGTAGTGATAAAAGGGATATAACTAGATTATCCCTTTTATCACCTTAGGGATAAAAGGGATAAAAGGGTCATATGTGCTGGGTTCTTGCACCAAAAATTCTTCTATTAAAAGGGTGGTTGTAACTTCGTCCATGGCTGCTGTTATACATAATGGTAGACCACAAAAGCCTGACGTGATAATTAATGAGACATGGTTCTCTAGTTCTGAATATTATCAGCAGACTAAGGTTTGATCATAATATATTGTTTTTTATTTCTTGCACTTATTGGTATGAGCATCAACATATGCCAATTCAGTATTTGGGTGGATAAATGTTAAAATTGTTGCCAATTCAGTAGGAACGGTACTACTGTTCCTCAAAACCCAAAATTTGGGAATTTAGGGAACGACTACTGCTGGTTTTTTACCAAATTTTGGAAATTTGGCCAACTACTACAGATGCTCTCAAGAGATGAAAACGAATACACGATCCGTCTATTAGTCATGTGCACAAAAGTCGAACAAGATAATCTGTACCATTTCAGAGTAAAAACATAGGGAAGATACATACAGTAAGATAAATTATATCATCTTCCATCTCTGTCTTTATGAAACACAAGGCTACGATGAATTTTTTTCACAAATATCACAATCGCTCAATTTTCACAATTATCACAATCGCCTGACCCTAGCCTCTTTCTAGTTTGCACCAAATTTATCGGGAATGAAACTATAGACTGGACAAACTTACAGGAAGGGCAAGAGGTTTAAAAGACGGGGAGATATTATATATAGGGAATTACCTTCACTCCTTTCAGCCTATAAACCACTAGTATTATACACGTGTGTTGCACGTGAAGAAAATGGAGAGGGGAATGAAAAGGATTAAAAAAAATAAAAAATCTAGTATTATACGCACGTGGAGAAAATGGGAAGGAGGGAATGAAAAGGACAAAAAATAAATAAATAAATCTACCAACACGTGCGTTGCACGGGTTGGTAGAATGACAAACATTTACAAATGTTACTAAGGCCTTCTCCCATTATAATATTAGAGATTAGAGATAGAGATTAGAGATAAAAATAGCCAAGAACAAAATTCCCTTTATGCCAAGTTTTAAAAGAGACGAATAAATGCAATTTTTTTTAAGGTTAATAAATGCATTTTTGTTGCAAGTAGAAATATGTACCACCCTCAACCATGTATCAAAACCTAAAACCTAGGAAACTGATCAACGTGTAACTACAGGGAAAAGTAAAGAGAAAACAATGCAAGGTTTTAACTCTCTGGTTGTTCGGTGCAAAGATTTTAACGCTCCGTTTAGTTCGTTGTTTTGAAAAATCATTTTAAACATAGTTTTTGTAAAAAATTATAAAGTTTTTTTTTCTTTCGAAAATAGAGTACTGTTTGGTCAACTTTCTTCATAAAATAGTTTTTTCAAAATTAAAATATAAAATGCATTTGGTAATGTATACAATATATATATATACCTATATAAGTAAAAGGGATATGAGCAATTGCTCATTTAATAAATGAGCAATTGATAATGTGGTATGCATGTGATACATTGAGTATCTAACCACTTTTACAGGGGTGTATTGGATTGGAATTTGAAAAGAATTTAAAAGAATGTGAAAATCCTAGTGTATTCTATTAGGATTTTAAAGGAGTTTATAAAAGTCACAGTGTATTCAATTGAGACTTTAAGTGATTCTATTCAATTCTTGGTGTATTCAATTGAGATTTTAAATGACCCCATTAAATTCTTAGTGTATTAAAAAAGTTATTGATTTTGGTAGAATTGAGAATTTGGAGGATTTAGATGGAATCTAGGGTCTGAGGTATAAATACCAAAAGCCTTTGCAATTCTCACCTTTTTGTAGAAACTTTCAAGTCATTGGTGAGTATGGTTTTGTTTCTTGTACATATGCCCCAAATTATCCCCAAATAAACCCAAACCCTAATCCCCTTCTCTCGCCATCGTCTTCTTCCTCCTATCTTCTACCTCCCGACCTCCGATCCCCACGCAGAGGCCTAATTCAACCCAAACCCTAATTCAACCCAACCACCGATCCCCACGCAGAGGCCTCCATCTGCCTCAATGGAATCAATTTCAATCAAAATCAACGCGACGGAGTTGATTCAAAAATATTCTCAAGATTGCTATGGCATAAATTGGTTTCTCGTTGCAGGTATAGGACGAAGTGGATAACGTTCCATGGTTTGTATGATGTGGCCTATATAGTGAAACTATTAACTAGAAGACATATGGTGCAGAAACAGCGAGTATTGAGCTGATGAGGAGATGTGGTAGAGTTATGATGCCTAACGGGAGAGTTGGTGCTCCTTATAGATCTTTTGCTCCATGACTTTGGTTACCAGGTATTATTAGTTATTATTATTTTATGCTATTTCAGAATGTTAAAACAGCGAGTATTGAGTTGATGGACTCATCAACAGCTCTCTCATGTAGGGCTCTTTCTTTTTTGCTGTTACTTTTGTTTATGTGGGTGTCCTAGTACTTCAGAAAAATCTTATGAGAATGACATTTTTATAACTTGCGAGGTGCCTTGATATTTATTCGTACTACTCTTATGAGAATGACAATCTTGTGTAGGAAATGAACTAATTATAAAGTCTATTGTCATCGAATTCCTTCGAATTTCATTAAATTCATAATAAGAATTCCATCAAACTATTTTAAAATCCTTATAAATCCAGTCAAAGTTTTAGGTGAATTCTCCATAAATTCCTTAAATACTGGGATTCTCAATTCTTTTAAAATCTTTTAAAATCTCAATTCAATACACCCCTGTTAGAATTTCTCAATTACATGCATGCCACCTCATCACCCGCTCATTTACTAAATGAGCAAGTTGCTCATACCCCTTTTCCCCATACATATAATCCGTATTTATTTATGTATATATGTATATACATAAATACTCTATATTGTATACTATTATATATAATGTATGTATGAATTTAGTTGTATGTATATATATCAACATATCAACAAAAATTAATCAATCGTTCTCCTTGTTTTCTTTGTTAATTTTTACTAAAAATATTTCAGTATATATACTTTGATACATACATGCTGTACACATATACCTACATACATATTGATACATACATACTGATATATAATAATATAAATAATTTATTACAATAAACATATTTAATAATACACACACATATATAAAATAGTAATATATAATAATTTATATAATAATAGTATATATAAAATAGTATATATGAAATAATAATATATTATAATAATAGATATATATATATATAATAATAATAATATATTATGTAATAATAAATATAATAATTATACATATAATAATATATAATATATTATATAATAATTATATCTATAATAATAATAATAATAATAATAATAATAATAATAATATACATACAATATACATACATACTGTATACGTAAATAATGTATACATATATACATATACATATACATATACATATACAAATAAAGTAAATTGGTTGGGAAATGAAAAAAACTTATCTTAGAAAATAGGCTTTTTGTGTTTTCAAAAAACTCGGTTTAAATATAAGTTTTAAGTGTGAAATTTTAAAATGAGTTTTCGAAAAATTTGTATCCAAACAAAATTACCCTATGTTTTAATTTTAAAAACTGAAAACTGTTTTTAAAACCCAATCCAACCGCACAATTACTTCTTGAACCCTTTCCAGGTCCTGCTCTGGCCATATGATCCAACAGTTGACTGAAACAATGGAGAAAATCATGAAAATGTTTTCATTCAAAATCAAAGGAATATCACATAACTTACAGAATATATAGCAGTATTACTAATGTCCAAGCTAAAATTGATTCTCATGCCAAAACTATGGTCAAATGAAAGAAGCTCAAGGCACTCTGGGCAATTATCTGATGTATCCAGAACGAAATTGGTTGTGCGCTTTATCACTGTGATGTTTTATAATGTCCAAAGCCCATAGCATGCCAGATAAAATAGGAGCCATTCATGATTAATCCAACCAGGGACGACATATTAAATTCATGGCTCATCTTTGGTCGTGACTTAGAAGATGGCAGAGAGGATGGGTATCTCATTCAAAGTTCCAGGGCACTTCGAACAGACAGTGGAGACCCTTGTGTATGACCCCGAGAAATAATGTTGTGATTAAGGAACAGAACAATAACGGATATATCGTCATGGAAGTGCCTCCGGACCTTCTTGTCGATTCTTTTGAGGTCCGAATACCTCATTTCTCGTTTTCTAGCTGCTTCTTGGAGAGCAGCTTTTATGAGCCTTTTTGCGCTTCCCTGCATCAAAATGAAACTGGTAATATGCAGAAGAAAAAAAAAATCCTAAACACAAAAATGTATAGTTGTTGCTTCCTTTTAGTACATGTATTCAAATCATTACTAATTCAGTTGACAACTAGAGCAAGAAGTTCTAAAAGAGCAAGTCTACTAAGTCTGCGTGTATCAATTTTATCTATTTTTTTCTTGAACAAGGCCATAGCCACATACAAATTCATCCCATAATAAGGTTAGCCAACATCTTGCTCGCTCACTAGAGAAGAGGCTTACCACTAGACTCTACTGGCACTTGGCGAAATTAGTTTATTGTATACTAGTAATTACATTGCTCCTGAGATTGATCCCTTTTCTATAGCTGGGAACTCTTATAATATCCCTAACCCTAACACTTGATGATGGAACAAATGATAGAAATGAAGAAAACATAAATTTAATGTACTGGAGAAATAGCATTGTGGGTCGCATATTATTCAGCTTGACTCATGACTCACATATTTAGGAACATCACACAGTGCAATGTGGATCCAGTGAACGGAGAATTGAGTGAGTCATATTAAATACATCAACTTTAACTTCACTATTACTGTAATCAAAGAAAATTACATGAAGACAACCATCTTCAGCGTGCCAAGCAAATTTGCATGTACCATACCCATGAAACGTTCCTTCTAAAATTATGTTAATTGCAAAATAGTGCCCAATGCCCCATAACTGAACAAATTCCCTATGTCACTTGAAAATGGTAAAAGCAAACACATCAACATGCAATAAATCTATCATCAGTTAAAATGTTTTTTGAAATTTAGATTTGAAAATATTGAAACTGACTACCAAATCAGAACAAAAAGTCAGTGACACTAAACAAGGGGCACGCTAAACATTTAGCAAGAATTTTCCAGCATTGGTTTAGATCCATTTAGCAAGAAGATATTGATGACACTACCTCAATATCTCTAGATGCGCTTCTAAAAAAATGTATACCAAACATTCCTTTTGATGCAATTATCTGATCGGTCATCATTCACTTTAAAGTCCTATATATATTACAATTATGTTCTACCACTGGTATGATCCTCAATTCATCAAATCAGTTTTTGAATGTCACAGTATCCTGCCTAGGTCACTTATATGTAGGGGTGGCAATGGGCTGGGTTCTGGTTGGACTCATGTAAACCCGGGTCCAGGTCTATTTAAATTTAATGAGTCCAAGCCTGGCCCATATATTAATCGGATTTGAATATATAAGCCCAAGCCCAGATGGAAGATAACTGAGTCGGGCTCGGGCCGATATCGGACTCTTCATAACACATATATTATTCTTTATTTGAAGTATAACATATATATATGTTTACCCCCCCCCTCCAACCCACACACACACACACATATATATCACTAGCCAGGGCCGGCCCTGAGTTCCCGCGGGCCCGCCCGAGGCGAACTCCCGAAATGGGGCCCCCCATACGCTAAAAAAAAAAGTATACAAAAAATTTGCACATTGTTGAAAGCAAAATATGCAAAATATATATATTTGTTTTAAATCACCCAAATTTAACGTCTCAAATTCAATTCAAGTCTTCAAGCCTAAACCCAAATAATTTTTATAAAAAAATTAAAGGCTCAAATAATTATTTTTGGGACCCTAATAACAGTATTTTTTTACGCGCAAAATATGTGCCTATATTTACAACGAAATTACGAATTTGGGGGCCCCTAAAATCGTAAAAAAGTCGGAGGCCTAAGGCGGCCGCCTCACCTGCCTCAAGGGTGGGGCCGGCCCTGTCACTAGCATAAGAACATAGATGTAAGAAAATTTTAACTTCACGATTTAATTAGCATTGAGAATGGAACAATAGTAATGGAAAAGGAAGAATTTTGTAAAACTAGTTAATGAATTCTATAAAGTTATTAGAAGTGTTAAAGAAAAAAGAGTTGTATTTAACAGTGGTTAATGAATGACAAATTCAATAGCTCAGAAGGAGAATTATTGGCTTATATATCTAGAAAAAAACTAATATACATAGGGTATATGGGTCGGGCTTAATATCTTAAACCTGAACTTAGTGGCCAATTTAATATATGGACTCAAAAACTAAGCCCAAGCCCAATTAGTTATAACATTAATTTAGCCCAAGCCCGCTCCGAAGCAGGTCGGACTCATCGGATTCGGCCAGGCTTGGGCCAATTGCCACCCCTACTTATATGGCTACAGCCTGTGTTTTAGACATTATACTTTAATCAAAAGAACTTGTGATCCCTAATGAATGCATAAAAGTGAATAACAATAATACACTTGCTAAATTCGAGAGAATATTAGTATCTGTTCTACATAGTTATCGGGCTTTTCAGTTTCCACACCATCTAAATTGCGTGATACACATAAATGTTGCTGCCACATAATTGTTGTAATTGAGAGATGCATTTTTTGAAGAAAAAAAAAATCACCAGAAGGAAAGTAAATGTACGGAGACAATATACATTGAACAAATATAGCAAGCTTGTATGTGCTTACCGCATGGGGATTATTGTGAACAATCTCAACAGCCTTCTCATTACTTAGGTGTTCCCATAAGCCATCTGAAGCAAATATGAGAAAAGAGTCACTTGGTTGAAGTGGGTATGATAGGATAGCTGGATTGGCAGACAAGTAAGGCATGTTCATGGGTTCAGAAATTCTGAACTTCATATTGATTGGTTCCCTGTTAAACTGCGCATGTTTCATATATGCATCACCTATAGACCTAGAAACCTGCAGGGCATGCAATAAAAGTATTGACTACAAAAATGTCGCTGCTATCAATGTATCAAGGTCAAAAGGTTGTTCCAAATAAAATTGTATTTAACTGTAGAGAAGACACTTTAGATAAGTGCAGAAACAGACTCAAGCTAGAGGACAACGACCAAAGAAATTGAGAAATTTGACCCAATTGTTGGATGAGATGAACAAATAATCAGAAATCAACAATCAACTATTGATCTGTTTAATGAGATGAAAGAAAGACTAATCCAATAAAAATCATCCAATATGAAAATAACTTGGCCCATCATATGAAGTTGGATAATATTTAGAAGAACATGTACACCGAAAATAATTACAGTGTTAGGGGTCAAGGTTTGCCAATTTTCAATGACTAATCATTTAAAACCATAAATTATCATAGTTCAAAAGACATCTGTATTCCTCTGCAGATGTCTACAAGATGTATCATGTGAAAGCAATTAAGAATTATATTAAAGTTGTTAATTTGACAGAGGAGATGTTCCTTGATAGAGCAAATCAGATATAAGGATTCATCTGTGGGACCTCAAGGATTTGGGATAAAAGGCCCTCTTGTTATTATTGTAGCATTCTTCATGAAAATTCTAGTCTTTCTCATAGAGATGGCAATATAATGATTTACAAGACCATGCTTTGGTGAACTTAAGAGCGACAAATACGACTTACTTCTAACATTCACTTCAGTTTTCACTTTATGGACTGTAGGTTAATATTTGGCAGAGTGAGGTGTATAAATCAGACAAAAAGAAGCAGTAGAAAAAGACAGGTATATGGCGCACATTTAAAATAAAAAAGGCTTAAACTAAGAATAATTAATAAGCTTGTCTACATGCAATCAATACAACCTTCATTATGGGTTCACTTTTGTATCAGACAGCCCTCAGTTGATTACTTGATTCCATATGCATTTGTGTATTCTTGAAAAAAAGACAAACTCATGTAAAGTGTAAACCAAATTGAAATCAGTAATTAAAACATTTTGACAACCCTGTTTTGGCTAAGCCACAATCAAAGATTAACACCGCAACTTCCTAATCAAGTGGAGTCTTGGATCAAATGTCTAGCCCTTCCCCGGATTCACCTAATTGGCAAGCATTACGAAGAAATTCAAGAAAGGAATAATTACTTATACTAGCCAAACAAGGGGAAAATATATGACAACCCAACAGATGCAAAATTTTCATTTTAATTATTTCCAATGTGTACTTAAATTCACTCTTTTTCAAGTATAAAAATAAAATATCTAAATTCTCTTGGTACTATATTTTGTATCAAATTATAACTTAACAATTGATTACAAGCTGCAATATGCATGTCAACCAACATTATAAAATAGTGAACTCTTATCAGAGCATTGTTGCAAGGAATTTTCCTATTGTACTGCAATCTATGCTGGAAACTTCAACGTGAACGATAACCTGCCCCCTGCGGTTAACCCTCATTTTTCTGTTTATTTCAAAATTGGAAAAGACCAAAATACCATTTTGAGTATTAAGGGGTTTGGGGTAGTTTATCCACCACTTCCACCTCCTCCTCCACCACCTACATCAACAGCCCCACCACTTCCATTCCAATTCCTCCCCATCTGCACTAGATTGCACAAGTTTCTTCCTCACTCTCGTTCTCCACCACTACCGCCATGTCAAACTCCACCTCCTAGTCCTACAACACCAGCCCACTCTAATTCCTCCACATCAACCGCCACCACTACATTGCACAGTTCTTCTTTATGACCCTCTTTCTCCACCTCCACCTCCACCTCCACATCCACTTCAACCACCACCACCTCCAGCCCCATCATGAAACCTTCACCAATTCCACCATCACCACCAGCGCCACTGCTGATTCCCCTACCACCACCATGATAAAGAACCCCAAAACCCATAAGAACTCTATAAGAGGGGTGTTAGTAGGAAGGATTAAAAAAACACAATCACTGTGTTTTCAAATGCAAATCGCAATGACTTCAAATCCATGTGACTTTTGCTATAACTTTCAAATACACATCTAGTATGACTTTGAAACCACTCATCTTGAATTTCACATACTTTACTATTATTGTTATATATATGAGAGTTAATGAAATAACAACAATGAAAGTAAATTATATTACTTATTATTATTTTCAATAAAATAGTATTTATTATTGTTAGTCAAAATATTAATACTACTAAACACTACATGTGATTTACTATTTTCTAAAACGGACATGTTGAAACCCTAAAATTGGCATAATTGGTGTTTGATATGTTCAACCAGCAATATAACCTAGACATATAAAATAAATAATTATATAAATAAATAACTTCTAAAATATATGTTGAATATAAAGAAATATATTTGATAGCATTTTACGAAATTCAATATAACTTATAAATTAGTATAAGGATTATACAATGTTGACATAATATATAAATTTCAAAGAGCATAGAATACTCAATTGAAACAAAATATGTAATACTCAAGCCTAATCTCTAAAAAGAAGTTGAGAATTAAATTAACTGGTCATTTTTTGATATTATCATTGGACTACATGATTTACATCCATTCATCTTCTTTAGTAAGAATATTGTTTTATATGCATGAGGAAGATTAGATCTTTTCTCTTGGAAAAATAAGAAGAAAGATAATATGTTTTCCTAACCCTAACCCTAATAAGAACAACAAATTTGACCCTCATGATCAAAACTTTGTCTGTGTGCATGTGAGTTTACATTTTTTGAAAAGTTTTATTATCGATTTGTTTATTTACATTGTTTGAGTTTTAAAATAAAAAAATCAACAAGGAAGAGATGTTCAAAGAGAAGGAGATGAAAAATTACATGGGGTGAGAATCATCGGGTGAGAGGTGTATTTTTGGAGTAAGGGTTTGAGCCTCATTTATTATATAGTGTAATTTTGAAAACATAAAAAGTGGGATTTCATCAAAATCACTGTGTTTTTGAAATCCGGTTCGACTAACATCAAACTTTCAAATCCTCTCCCACTAATACCTTACTTTGAAAACATAGTGATTTTAAAAGTATGTTTTTGAAATCTCTTCCCACTAACACCCCTAAGGGCAATTCAAGAATTGCACAATTGGGTTTTAACGGTGGGGGTAAAGTAAGTAAAAGTTAGCATTGGGTGTTTATTAACTTCGGAGGCAAACATCAAGGCATTTCATGACTTTACCCCATTCACGTATACCAGAAAATTCAGATCATTCTCTGACAAGATTCATAGGTACATACCCACTATGTTCTGCATCTTCATAACTGTTCTTGAACATCATTACAGAAGGCTTAGAAATACATCTAAAGATCTGCGCCATCAAATTTTGTTGATATGCACCAATCAAAGTGTTATTATGTTAATAGTTTAATAAGATAACTCAAAACTAATTCATTACTATCAAATACGCCATCACTATTTCATATGAAGCTACAATGTACCACTGTAATGGTAGAATCAACTTGTTCCAGAGTAAGAACTAAACTCAGAACAACCATGACATGACCAGGAAGGAAAATTATAGACTAAACAACAATTTTTTTCACAATGACAATGCATGCATTTAATTGTAATGACATACAATGACAATAGAGTGTACAAAGTACTTCGGGAATGGACTTTTTCAAATGGAGCTCTGAGCCTGTGGCGGGTATGAATTATGATGTTTCACGTAAAA
Source organism: Hemerocallis citrina (assembly GCA_017893485.1). Taxonomy (NCBI): domain Eukaryota; kingdom Viridiplantae; phylum Streptophyta; class Magnoliopsida; order Asparagales; family Asphodelaceae; genus Hemerocallis; species Hemerocallis citrina. Next base: position 67,973,208 of record CM030361.1, read on the forward strand.
GTGTAACTCTTACATCAAATATTTTCATTTCCCCTTCCCATCTCGGGGTGGCATTCAAGCCTAGCGGGCCGGGCCAAAACCACGCGGGTTTGACTCGGGCCGGGCTTTCGTGGGCCGAATTGGGAGGATTTGCGGGCCGGACCTGGCCCATGGCCCCTGGATCGAGCACCAGGCCAGGGCGGTACGGGTTCGCGGGTTGGCGGGTTTTCACTTTTTTTTATAAGAATACAAAAATAAAGAATTTTGGTGAATGAAGACAACAATTGTAAGAATATAAGATAAAAGAGAGATTCATAAATTAAATTATTTTTATGAATTATAAAATTTTAAATTAATCAAATAGATAAGTAACATTTCATACAAATCTTATTAAATTACAATATAAAAATTAAAATAAAGGAAAGAAACAGCAGCTAAAAATCAATTTGATCAAGAAAAGTGATTAATTCATTCAAAAATAAAATTACTTGAACCCTCTCAGGATCGAACTCGAGACCAACCCAAACTCAGCGCACTAATTTGCGACCACTAGCCAAGAAATCCAACTTGAAACTATATTTCATAAAATGTTTGATAGTAGAGATATATATAATTAAGACTAGTTGAAGTATAAAACCTTTAGTCCCACAATGATGAGATTAAAGAAGAGAGGAGGTAGAGTTGGCTATAAATAGCTTGGGCGGGGGTTGGCAAATTGAGTAATGAGTAGTGATCAGTTAATTTTGATGTCCACACTCATTTTTATAAAATTTTTAAATATTTTAGAGTATCTACATGCATATATACATGGAGACATATACTTTGCAGTATATATATACTTCTATACATATATTTAGCACAAAAAAATTAAAATAAAAATATGCAGCCACAATGGTAGGCCCACGGGCCGGAGCGGGCCTGTTCAAACCAGTCCCGATTCAAGTCAGGTCGGTTCACTCACAGATCGGTCCTAAACCGGGCTTTTCTCCAATTTTTGTGAACCGGACCGGACCGGTCTTCTATGCGGGTTGGGGACCAGTTCAACCCATCTATGGGCGGGCCGGGCCGGGCTGACCCGGCACTGATGCCACCCCTATTCCCATCCTAGATTCTTGTAAGATTTTGGAGGATTGGTTCTTAGTCCATGTTTCCCACCAGCAAGCTAGAACACGATGTTTGGTTTATGCCATCTTTGAGTTGGTCTTATATCCTAGACAAGCCAAGCATGAGAAAGATAGAGGCTTGAATTGTAAAATGCAAAGCTTTTCCTATGACTCAACCATCAAATACACGCATATAGATACTATTTGATCCAGTGAAAAATGGCTAAAATTTGAAAGTACCATATGTTTAATGCTCACATGCATGATGAATATCAACTATCAACTGATCACAAGAAGCAAATTATAACACAAGCTACTTCAAAGTTCAAACCAACCAGAACAATATGAATAACATATAACCTCTTAAGAATAAGCATGATTGGATTGGACATATTACCCAAAAAAAATGATAATTATGCATCGCTAGTCAATATTCTAACCTGTATGATGCCCTTGACTCTCCAAACTCCGTGTTTAAGAACAACAATCTGAGGATCGTCTGGATGTTGAGCCTTCAGCTCCTGCCTCACACTCTCCAAATTAGCATTATGCTCTGTAACCAGTTGCATCGCCACAATATCGTCCTCTCCAAATTTCTTCCCAAGCACCACTCGGGAATCGCCTAAATTCGCAACATATAGAGTCCTCTCAATAATGACACCGACAAGGCAACACGTCCCATTAGTTGCCATTTCCGGCAGAGAATTCCAAAGCTCAGAAACAAGTGTGATAAAGCCCTCCTCAGTCGCTAAAAATGCTCTCCTTATGCAATCACCTATCACATTATGTTGCCCAGAAGCAATCTCCGCTGCATAAACCAAACACCTAACCACTCAACATCCTTATATAGTTTCAATTCAGTATCATTTCTGTTAACTAAATTTTGCTATCTTCAACAAATTATACAACGACAAAAAAGCTTTTCTACTATTGGAAGCACAAGAAATCAAACAAATTGCAAGATACGGTCTGCTCCTACGCAAGCACACACACAATTCAACAACATCTCAAGTTCTTAGCATGAACCAATTATCGACATTGCTAACTGAATTCCACTTTCATAACTCACTACAATCAAATCCTATTGATTCCAATTCCACTTGAACTTAACTCTAATTTACTATTATAACAAACATATCGTATCTTTAACAAACTATACACCGAAAAAACTGAAAAAACTTCACACATTTGAACAATTTCCCAATTCCATCACAAACCTCCAATCATCTACATTCCTAACAAGAACTCACTCACAAAATTCACTTAAAAATACGATCTTTGTATAATCAAACTCCTCCACTTACCTCGGATGTTATTAAAAAGGTGATCGCAAACATATCTCGCAGCCTGGGGCCCACCATGGCCATCGTAGATTCCGACGAACGTCCCCAACGGTCCAGATTCGATCTGGCTCTGATCTTCGAGCACCTGGTTTGCCTGGACTACCGCCATGGAGAACTCGACGCCATCGTGGCATCGGCCTAGATCGCGGAACCAGAGGAGCCCGTCGCGGCCTTCGGCTCCGCCATCAGCATTGCTCGGACCCGCGGGGCTCCAACACAGAGAGATTAGTTTCATCAAAGCTTCGATCATCCCACATCTCGGGTTGGGGAAGACCGAAACCCTAGCCCTAGATCCAGAGAGATGATAGATCAAGTGGTTTTTTTTCTTTTTGGATGAGGAAGGCGCAGGTTAGCGGGGGAAGGGGGGAGGAGGACGAGGGAACACGATGTGGAAAGAGAATTTTGTTTTGGGGTGAAATTAATTTGTGGGATAGTGAAAGGGGTTTTTTAATAATTGAGAAAACGACACGAGGGTGGGGCCCACAAGATGCAGTGAGTTTGCAAGAATTTAGCGATTTTGTACACAGTAACACAGGTCGCCCAGAATTATTTAATTTCCATATTCGGCTCCTTATCTGGAATACTAAAGTGTGATCAATTTGGAATGTAGGGGTGTTTCGTTGGTTGGTGGTATACTGTAAATAAAAGAAATCTACTAATGTTTTAAAAATGTGGTTTGGCCTGATTTAAATTTATTGTGGCAGGTATAATTTTTCATTAAATAATAGATTTGTTTGAGTTGTAAGAGCATCTATAGTCGTTGTTCTCAATTTTTGGGTATTTGGCAAATGGAAATAGAAAATAAGACGGCGTGCTTAGTGGTCAAAAGTTAAAATTTGGCCAAACAGTGTATAATCTTTCGTCTCAGAAATTTAAAATAAAAAAATTAATAAAAAAAAAAACCCTCCAAAAGTGAGGTCCCTACACCTTTGTCTTTAGCCGAATGTGTAGGACGGTGTATAATCACCCGTCCGACACTTTTTTTTAAATCAATTGCAACGAAAGATAATATTTCGTCCGATCGAAAAATTTAAAACGACGATGGATAATCTATCATCCGGCTATATTTTGGCAATTGCCATTTCGATTGCCAAATATAGCCGGGTACTATAGCAGCCAAACCCATTTTTTGGGTATTTGGCCAACGACTACAGGGGTATTTTTTCCAAATTTTGAAAATTTTGGTGATATGGCAAACAACTACAGATGCTCTAAGAACACTATAGCGAACAGGGGCGAAGCCAGGACAATTTTACTAGGGGGCCAAGTAATAAATAAAATTAAAAAGAAAAAACAATTTATAAAGTTAATTTAATTTACAAAGTAAATAATATACTAACAAAATAATATCATTTCATTATATTAAAAAAAAAACCAATAATCTTCAACAACAAAAAAACCCTTCTAATAAACAAATAAAATCAACTTTTACCTTTAGAATTAGAAATTCTGGATGAAAGGAGCAAAGGAATTCAAAAAATTTTTAAAAGCTAGAGAATTAAACGTTTTAGACAATATATAATTTTGCGAAGGATCAAAGGAATTCAAAAGGAAGCTCTTCTTTTTCTACAGCTGCAGGTCTTGGAATTCGTTACTGTGGTAACATATTTTTCTTAATTTTTTGCTACTTCTGAAATATCCTACAACTAGACCAAAACTTTACGCAGCATAATTTTTTTTGATCCACAGTTAATAAAATCAACTCGGTCCTAGATGAATCCAACAGTACGCTTCTACTTCCATAAGCTCCAATTGGAGAGGCAGCATTTCCATTTTTGACTTGTTCTCCGTTCATGTAGCAAGCAAAAGACCAGATATGCATCTATTTTCACCCATGTCAGTCATATGGACTATATACTTCCACTTTTAAATTGCATTAGTGAAGGAACATTGAAGCACAGGTTTGCAGGTTCATAAAAACCACATTCACAATCACACTATGAAAAACTACAGAAACCAATAAGGAACAAGGGTAGGGGAACTGACAATTGAGATATTATTATTGAGAAGCTGATAAGCCAAAAAGATGGACAACAGGTGTGCAAGTGCAGCAAATATTTTTTGATCCACATTCATCCCGTTAAACGAACTTTAAAATGACTGACTTGTGAATTATTTTGTGTGTTCATTTGATGTTTCAATATGTATAGGGGATATGAACAGTCAACAATCCTATATCTATATTTAAAAATTGAATATTCAGGGTCTTCTAAAAATTTTCGGGGGGGGGGGGGGGGGGGGGGGGGGGGGATTGTAAAAATGGTTTTTAAAATTTCGGAGCCCCCCCCCCCCCCCGGTCCTCACAGTGCTCCGCCCATGATAGCGAAAGTAATTTTAAATAATATTTTTACTTTTGTTTTACATGTAATTAATCTTAATTAAATAATCTGAGACTAGTCCGAAACTAATCTTAATTAAGACTGAATTAGTTTTTAATCTTAATTAAATAAACTGAAACTAATCTAAATTAAGCTGGGCTTGATTAGTATTTAATCTTAATTAAATAATCCCACATCGGCTTAATCCTAATTAGTATTTAAATAATCTCATTTTAATTAGTACTTAATCTTCATTAACTGGCTTAATCCTAATTGGTATTTAATCCTGATTATTATTTTAATTGAGCTCCATCGTAAACTAATTCTAATTAATTAGTATTTAATTCTAAAACTAATCCGAAAATAAGCAGTGTTGCTTGAATCGATGTGGGACTTTTTAGTCCCACATCAGCTAAGGAGAGAGAGAATTGGGTTTAAATAGAACTTTGTTTTTATGTAGAATGAGAGCATTTGTAGTCGTCGACACCCAAAATATGGGTATTTGGCATATAGCAATGGAAAATATAGAAATATGTTGTAGTCATCTAAACTCAAAATTTGGCTTTTAAATGCATAAATGGAAGATGATTTCCTGTGTGTTTTTTTATCTCCAAAAAAGATCGGACGGGATATGATATCTCGTCTGTTGAAATGTAGTAAATACTAATATGTATATTTGTTTTCTAATTTATAGGAAACAGATTCCTCAAATCTCTCACCCTCAATCTTCTCTCAATCTCCTTTCTGCTCCTCCAAGATTGTAATCCTTATATATATATGTATATTGTAAAGAATAAGAAATAAGAAGAATAATAAAGATTTTCCTCAAATCTGTTTCCAACATGGTATCAGAGCCTAACAAGATCTAGACCAGTTGAAGAAGAAGAAGAGACGGAGGCGATTGGATCTGACGCCTCCATCCTGATCTGATCCCGACCAAACCCCGATCCCTGAACCTCCTCGTCGACCCGAGCCTCGTCTTTCCCCGGCTGACCTTTCCCGCCCAAAATCCCTCACCTTCTTCTCCGACCAATCTCCGGCACCCCCTCCGGCAATCAAACCCCGTCGCCATCCCCTTCTGCCCCGTCCTCCTCTCTCGACCAGGCCGCCGCTCACCCTTGCGCCACCATCAGCCACACCTAAACAGCAGTTCGAAACCCTGTCTGCTCTTCTTCCCGATCGACGCAGCCCCCCGAGCGCTGCCGCCCCTCTGTTTTGCTCGACGCCGCGACCACCCAGTCGTCGCGTCCCGTCGTGCCGCCGCCTGTGACGCCGATCACTGCCGTTAAGCCGCTCTCTTTCTCTCTCTCCATGGCTGTTTAGAAGAAGATAGGGGATCTGTTGGTTTGTGTGTTTGCTTTTCTGAGAAGTGATCTTGTGTTTGGTGTTTTGATCCACTGTGGAGTTGCTGTTTGGGTGTTGGATTGTTGGTGTTTTGCTGTTTGTTGAAGACTTGGAGCTGTTCTTGGCCAAGTTGTGCTGCTTGCTATTGGTTGCTGAAGATCAGATCCGTTGTTTTTTCCTTGTGCCGCTACCATGGGACAAACTGATGGAGCTGAGAAGAGAATTGAACTTATCTCTACATTAGTTACAACTGCAGGTAATGATGGTAAGGTATTTAATATTTCTTCCTCTGTTATGAATAATGCATGAATAATTGATTCGGGTGCTACCGACCATATGACTTTTGATTCTAGACAAGTTAAAAAATTTCAATCATCCACCAAATCAACTGTGTCCACTGCCAATGGTGACCCTGCCACTGTTACTGGAAAGGGTACCATACCTCTAACAAACAACCTAACCTTAGATACTGCCCTAGTTGTGTCATCCTTGAATTTTAACCTATTATTTGTTGCTCAAATAACTACCTCCTTATATTGTATTGTAGTTTTTTGGCCTTCACATTGTGTATTTAAGGATATTCGGACCCGCAGGACGATTGGTTATGGGATTAGACACGGAAAGCTCTATTACCTGGATTTAGAATATGAAAGTTCAAGTAAGTTGACTCAAGCTCCAAGTGTGGAAGGATCCGAAGATGAGAAGAAGAAATCAGATATTTGGCTATGGCATCAACGTCTAGGGCATGCTTCTTTTGGTTATTTGAAGAAATTATTTCCAAGTTTATTTTTGAAGATGGATATTTCTGTCTTTCGGTGTGATGTGTGTGAACTCGCAAAAGGTCACCGTGTCTCTTTTCCCCAAATCCAAGTAGAAGTTATCTTCCATTTATGATTATTCATTCTGATGTTTGGGATCCATCTAAAACCACTACATTTGGAGAAGCCAAATGGTTTGTGACATTTATTGATGACTGTACTCGTATGACCTGGATTTGTTTGATGAAGTCGAAAAGTGAAGTTAGTGGATTGTTTCAGAAATTTCACAAGCATGTTATGATTCAGTATAAATCACAGATTCAAGTTCTTAGGAGTGATAATGGCGGAGAGTACCTGAGTTCGAATCTGCAACAATATTTGGAGGAACACAGCATTGCTCACCAGACTACATACTCATATACACCTCTACAGAATGGGGTTGCAGAAAGAAAAAATAGACACTTACTCGAGGTGGTCCGTGCTTCTCTTATCCATGGAAACATGCCACTCATTTATTAGGGGGGAAGCCCTTGCTTCTGCTGCATACTTAATCAACCGAGTTCCCTCTAGGATCCTAAACTTCCTCACACCATTTCAAGCGTTAACTGAAGCTGTGAATGCACCAAAAGTCGTCAACTTGCCATCTTGTGTGTTTGGGTGTGTTGCATTTGTTCATCTTCATCAATATGAATGCAATAAGTTAACTCCTCGAGCTATCCGCTGTGTTTTCATGGGATATGCACAGAATAAGAAAGGGTATCAGTGCTATCACCCACTAACTCAAAGGATGTTTGTGACTATGGATGTTGTGTTCCATGAAGATGAAATATATTTTTCTTCTTCTATGATTGAACTTCAGGGGGAGTACCGAAGTGAAGTTCAGACTCTTGGGTATGATGAAGGGGTTAGTGAAATTCAGACTATTGGGTATGATGAAGGGGTTAGTGAAGTTCAGACTCTTGGGTATGATGAAGTAATTACCAGGCAGAATGAACAACTGGATACAAATAATGGCGAACACTTGAATGAAAACCTAGCAAGGGATGAAGACCCTCATGAAGAAGTGCAACGAAGGGAAGAAGACCATCTTGTAGAAGACCCTCTTGAAGAATTGCAACCAGTCCCGAATTTCAGTGAGAGCGAACCGTCAGAACCCCAAAACCAATCTTCATCGTTGTCCGAAGCTCCTAGAAGAGAACTCTCGCACCGTACTAACAGAGGTATTCCAAAATCCACTTATGAACTTGATCCCACTAGTAACGTCAAATGTCACATGAGTAATTATGTATCCACTCATCGCTTGTTGGAATCAAATAAGTCATTTGTAAATCAATTATCAACTGTATCTATTCCTAACAGTGTGCAGGAAGCCCTTACTGATCCAAGGTGGAAAGAAACTATGGATGAGGAGATGAATTCCTTGAAAAAGAATGAGACTTGGGAGATAGCCGAGCTGCCAGCGGGGAAGAAGCCAGTAGGATGCAGATGGATTTATACGGTAAAATATAAGTCTGATGGTTCAATAGAGCGATACAAAGCAAGGATGGTTGCCAAAGGTGTAATACCCTGATTCTTTATTTTTAATTAAATGAAGGTTTATGAATTTTTACATGTGTTGCACGTACTAATTCATGTGCATTTTTTTCTATAAAATTATTTATTTTGTAGCATGAACAAACATTTTTCTATCTCTTTTTTTTTAAAGCATAATTAAATTCTAAAGTCTAATTGTTTATTTTAAGTCCATCCTAAGTATTTAATTATTTTTAATTAGCCCATGGAGTTTTAGCCCACTAATTGAAAGCCCACTAATTTATTTCCCTTTTATTTAATATAACTTGTAGTGTAAATCAATTTTGTAGACAATTAATTAAATTATCATGTACAACTAGTAATTAGGGGTGCTACTTTTGGCACGTGCATGCACTAGAGTGTGCATTGTGCACTCTTTTACTTTGGCCGGATGTGCATAGGAGAGAAGGAGTGATGGGAGAGGTGGATAGGTGGTTACTTGATCATGGGTGGTTGCTACAACTTCCCAATGTATCCTAGCCATTTATCTACAACTATCTAATTTAATCATAGCCCTCCATTTCACCCAAAGATTAGTATAAATACCCCCCCCCCCCCCCCCCCCCCCCCCCCCCCCCCCCCCCCCCCCCCCCCCCCCCCCCCCCCCCCCCCCCCCCCGCGTAGCATATAATACAAAAAAAAAGTTTGTAGAGAAAAGAAAGAAAGAAAATACATAAGAGAGTAAAAAGATTGAGAGAGTTAGAAAAAGATTGAGAGTGTTCTAGATTGTGTGTGTTCATTTCTTGGAGGTCGACCACTTCATTGGAGGGTAGAGGAAGGCTCGAGTTTCACCAGGCAAGGAGGAGAAGGCAATCATGGTGGCTCAAACTAGGAGGAGAAGGACTGCTCGTGTGTTCAAGGAGATTCTAGGAGCTTTTGTAGTATTTTTCTTCAAATAGGTGGGTGTTTTTCTATACTTCTAATCTTAAACACCATGCTAGGAGTTTTGATTAAAAAGAATGTTAAAGAAACTAATAAGATAACCATACGTTGGCTCTAAAAAGGACTTGGTAGATGATTGAGTAAATGCTTGATGAATTGCATGCTAGTTGTTATAAATTATGTTTATTGTGGTAAAATTGCTTTATTGTTATGAAAATATGAAATTGGAACCAAGTTAATTGTAGAAAGATACTTGTGAATGATTAGTAGTTGAAAATATGTAATTAGTGCGTATTTAACTATTGTGACACTAGTACAATGGATGAAACCGTGTCATTGGGTGATTATGGATAAAAAAAGGGAAAACAGAAATTAATATTCTTTTAATAAAGTTGTAACGCAAAAATTTGGTATAGAGTTGCTAAATTACAAATTTTCAATTGTGCCCGTATCACAAGATACGGGCACAACACCAAAAGTTGGAGCGTTCGTAACTCTGAACGGCATCACAAGATACTCATAGTGCCCGTATCTAGTCCTAAAAGCAGTCTTCTGTATATCCGCAGCCTTCACCTTGACTTGGTGATATCCAGAACGAAGATCCAACTTCGAAAAAACAGCAGCCCCACTCAACTGGTCAAACAAATCATCGATCCTGGGCAGCGGATACCGATTCTTCACAGTAACTCTGTTCAGTTCCCGATAATCCATACACAGTCGATGACCACCATCCTTCTTATCGACAAAAAGGACCGGAGCACCCCAAGGCGAAACACTAGGTCTGATGAAACCCAAATCAAGCAACTGCTGAATCTGCACCTTAAGCTCTGCTAGCTCAATCGGTGCCATCCTGTAGGAACTCTTCGATATCGGCAATGTTCCAGGCTGAACATCAATACCGAATTCCACTTCCCTATCAGGGGGTAAGCCAGTCATCTCACCTGGAAAAACATCCAAGAAATTTCGAACTACTAGAGGCGCAGCCTCACAGCCTGAACGCAACACCATCGCACAAACCTCCTGATCAACTGCAGCTCGGCCAAGGGAAGACTCCCCGGTATGGAACTCAAACTCTGCGCGATCTAAAATCTGGAACACAACTTTCTTGGCACGACAATCAATAATGGCATGGGTTTCACCCAACCATTCCATACCCAGAATAACGTCGAACCCCGAATTTCCAATTACAATCAGATTGGCTTTGAACTCTGCGCTACCAATAATCACGGGACACTGCCTGCACTTCCGAAAACAAATGACAACTCCACCACCCGTCACAATGTTCCAAGCCTCTGACATGTTGCTGTACTCCAACTGATGGCGAGCGACAAATTGAGAGGAGACAAAAGAATGGGTCGCCCCAGAATCAAACAGAACATGAGCAGGGAAAGAGCACACAAACACAATACCTACAACCACACCCTCAGCTGACTCAGCATCGGCAGCAGTCAGGTTGAAAGCCTGACCTCTCCTCGGAACAGCGGTCCTCTGACCGACAATTTGATGCTGTGGAGAAAGCGGTAGTCTAACATGACCACGAGCTGCGGCAACTGGCTGAACAGGACCCCTGGCTGGAGGAGCCAACCGTGGGCAGTCCCGCACCAAATGGTCAGCAGCACCACATCCAAAACAGCGACGATTGGCATGTCGACAATCCTTATGCTCATGCCCTGGAAGACGGTAAAAGTCACAGAAACCAACTCTCGGAGGACTCATAGAAGAGTAAGGAGCTGCCCTGACTGGAGGGACTGAAACAGGTCTCCGAATAGGCCCACCAGAAGACTTAGCAACTGACTGCAAAATAGCCCGCTGAGAAGAAACCAAACCACCATGAGCCTGCTCCTGGGCCCTAACTGCCTCAAGAGCCTCAACGTAGGTACGCAAGCGAAGAGAGACAAGCTGCACCTTGATGTCTCGCTCAAGCCCCAAAATGAACCTATGAGCCCTATCCGTTTCGTTCGCCACAAGAACGGCTACGAAGCGGCTAAGTCTCGTAAAATCAGCTGCGTACTCGTCCACAGACCTGGAGCACTGTTTCAAGAAAGTCTTATGTTACAATATTGCTTGAACAATATGTAACAAAATTTCATTACTATAAATAACGACCAACCTGCTTCAGGGCTAAGAATTGTTGCTCCATCTCAACTCTGGTGCTGCTAGGAAATAACTTCTCCAATAAGCTCCTAGTAAAAATGGCCCAAGTGATCGGTCCTTCGAGCCTTTCGGACTCGGACCTCCACCAGATATGAGCCAAGTCCACCAACTGGATGGTAACCACATCCACACGATCTACATCTACAACTCTAGCTGCCAAAAGTAGTTGCTTTGTTCGAATCAACCACTGTTCAGCCTTCAAAGGCGTTTCAGTGCCTGAAAACCTGTCGGAATGCAGCCTCATAAAGTCTGTGACCGTTTTCGGACGGGGAGGAAGAACATCCTGCCTAGGCGCAACAGACAGAGGAACTTGAGCGGCTTCCAAAGCAGCCATCACCAAATCATTATGGTTCTGCTGCTGATTAATCAAGTGCTCAAGCACAGCAGTGACAGCCTCAATCGGGTCAACCTGCGACTGAGAAGTAGAATCCCTACGAGCCATAGTCTGCACAAAACCAAAAACAGTTAACATTCAGATCAATGTTGTTAATAATTGATTCATTTATGCATGCATGGTTGGTAAAATGTTGAACAGATCCCAGTTCGAGCCAAGCTTGTCTAATATATTAGGTAACTAATACATTAGCCAAACCTGATTCTCTAATACCACTAAAAACCTTGTCACGCCCCGCTTCCTAAAAAGAATACGAAATACGGATACGAGACAAAAGCCCAGCGAATGATTTTTATCATTCATAAGCCGTTCAACAACATTCACAAGAATCATCAGAGTCAGAAGCAAAAGAATCAACCACATGCACATATGAACCAAAATACCAACAAGAATACTTGAAACCAAATATATAAATCTCAAATAGTCATGATCTGAATAAGACAAAATCTTGGGTCACCATGCCCAAATACAAGAATAAATCCAAGTCTCAAAATACAATATTGTTCAAACAAGCTACAAGAATTAATAATAATAAAATCCACCACTAATACTTCATGTCACCGATACCATCTGGAACCTGTTCCCCAAAGTCTGTAATTCAACGAATGTAGGGAATAGGGAAAGAGAAAAATAAGTAGCCGTCAATTGCAAGTTACGGGCTACTTATAATGTAGGATAGAAGTACATGGGGAAACTAACTAGCAATATGGTATAAGCATGATGTCAAAATAAACAACTAGTATGGTAATGTGAACAAGTGTAAATGGCATGAATCAAGTGTCAAATAATCAAGTATCATGGAAACATGCATCAAGTGTCAAGTTTCAAGTCTCAAGTATCATGTAGTCAAGTATCAAGTAAGCATGTATCATGTTCAAGTATAATGTTCGAATATCATGTATCAAGTCTCGTAGTGATTACTATCTAGGTAGCACTTCATGCAGCCCATCTTACATGGTTGGTACAATGAACAATTTCGCTTTAGATTTCATAGTGGACCATAGAAGGCAGTATACTCGGGAACAAGTCAAGTAATCGAGCTCCAAGCTCCAAGTATCATGTATCATGTAATCACGTGTCAAGTTGTGCAAGTGGCAAGTATCGTGTCTTGCGTGCAAGTATCAAGTAATCACGTGTCAAGTATCATGTCTCAGGTAATCACGTAGGACCAGTGTATCCCCTTCCGAGTACACGTTTCTGAATTATCCACTATTAGATCTGTCCCTTAAACTCCGGCTTGGTTATTTGTTATTAATGTCAAACAAGCATGTATATGTGCAAAATATATTAAGAATAACATGGCACGATCATGTAACAAGTACAAGTTGTAAGATAAACATGTACGAGTGCAAGATATCTCATAATGGAATAAAATAGACAAATCTCAAATTCAGGACAGCAAAACCATACTGTAGAAAATTGTGATTCCCAATATTACAAGTATGCAAATCTGAATCCGTCGAAACTTCTAGAAAATATACTCCCAATCGAATCCATCGAGTATAAATAAATCATATATTAATTCACATAAACACAACTCAAAACTGGTTTGAATACAGAAAATAGGTTCAGCCAGAAATCAGGAAAACGAATTCGAGAATAGGAAAACAGCATGAAAACACATTAAATAAATTCACGAAAAATCTGGGGTATTCCCCTATATGTCCAGTATCTAAATATAAAGTTTTATAATTTTACAGTAAAATTAGATTAGTCATCAAAAATCGGGAAACATCAATATACGAGAGTTTAGCAAATCTGGAATTCCCAACACTGCTGTACAAAAACTATGATATCTCGCAACCAGTGAAACAAAATCCCATTCCGCCAAAGGGATATGAAAATAGATAAAATATACTAACTTTCATATTTCACAAACATTTTTTATACAATAAAAAGAAATTAGGGTGAAAATACGATTCTTTACAGATTAGCGAGCAAAATACAGCAAGTATAGTTTTCATAAACGAACATAAACAGCACATAAAACTCATCAATAAAATCCACCAAAAATTCTCGGTAATCCCTAAGTAGATAAAGAAAAACTGACCAAAGTTTTGGATCAAAATAATATGTGTAGAACAGTTATTCAAATGTTTTAGTCATCAAAAACACCAAGAAATGAAATCTGAAAAAGATAGACACCTCTGTAGTAAAACAGTCATAACTCACACATACGAAAACAAAATCAAGCAAGGTCAGTGGGGTTGGAAAGTAGACAAATTTTTCTAAAACTCATGTTTTATACTGAAAAGTTACTGACTTCAAGACAGTCCAAAGCAGCTAACAAAACAGATAGCGACAAAATACTGATTTTTCCTTTTAACAACAACTCAACATATATCATACAAAACTTGTTCAAAACACAACCAAACATGAAATCGAGTCTACCAAGTGTCCAAACATCATGAATTAGGGTATCTAACATGTCCACACCAAGTATATCACATGGATCTCAACAAAATCACGAATTCTCACAAAAGTCTCACATACATGATCAAATCAAGAACAGGTAAAACCTAAGTTATTTCATGTCAAATTTTATGTCGTGAGTCATCTATAGTCAAATAGCACTATAGAGACAAAATCCATCAAGAATAACACAAACAAGAGTCGTCTCTAGATCTAACTACACTATAGGCGATATTTTTGACTTGTATCATATAAAGGAATTTGAGTACAAGTTACTTACCTTAACCGAAGATGAAGAACGAAGAAAATCAAGAATAACGGGAATGGCTTCCCGACAACGAGCAAAAACCACGAACGAAAATCCACGAACTAATGAATCCAAGCAAACTTGAGCGAAAATCTCCACACGAACAAACTTCACCAAAAGAGAGATGATCCAAGAGGGATGATGACAATAGTGGCTTGCGGCCACAAGAGGGATCAACGTCGAAGAGGATGAGAGAGACTAGGGATTGTTGTATGGTGGTGTAGGAGATGATCGGCCAAGGAAGAGATCGTCCAAGGGGATGAGGGGGGCTCGGGTGTGGGGTGTTGCGGCGTCGGAGGGTGCACAGGCCGGAGGGAGGGGCTCAGCCTGGGGTCTGGGCATCGGGTTGCGGCGCAAGCAAGGAGAGGCCGGGGGTTTGTATGGAGGCTAGGGTTTAGGATTAGGGTTTAGGGAGAGAGATTAGCTATATATATATAAGGCAATTAGGGTTAATGGGTAATTGGGTTGTGGGTAATTAGGAGTAGTAATAGGATTTGTTTAATTGGGCTTTAATTAGGATACAAATTATATAGGATATTAATTAGGATTGGGGATTTAATTTGGCTTTGGTAATCTTATTAGGGATCAAACAATAAGATTGGGAATAGGATAACAACCAACCACCACCAACACAAACACCCAAAAAAAAAAAAAAAAAAAAGAGAACGAAACCAATGAAAGAAAGATCAATTAATAGAAGAACGAAACAAAAGAGACAACCAATCAAACACAAAGAGCTCAAAATGAAATAAAATGAATATATATTGAAAACAACTCCAACATACGGTTCAAAAAAAATACAAGAGAAAATACACCAAAACGAAAAATACACTAAAAATACACAAAAAATGAAAAACAGGGGTTACATTAAAGATTGATTCAAATTTTTTATAGTTTTGTTCATGTAATTATTGTAAATTGCTTCCACTGTATAAATGTAATGTAAATATAACTCTGATGTAACAAAAGTTTTTAATTCCTTATAAAATTGTACAAAAAGAAGTATAAAGATCCTGTGGAACTTCGAATTCAGTATGGTTTGGAATTCAGGGTGTTACAAAAGGATACACTCAAACGTATGGAATTAATTATGAAGATACGTTCGCACTTGTGACAAAATTCAATACTGTTCGAGTCCTACTGTCACTTGCTGCAAATCTTGACTGGCCGTTTGGAGCAATTTGAAGTGAAGAATGTATTTTTGCATGGGGAATTGATAGAGAAGGTTTATATGGATCTTCCACCAGGGTCGAACAGACCAGTCCAATACAGTAATAAAGTGTGTAGATTGAGGAAGGCACTATATGGTCTTAAACAGTCGCTAAGAGCTTGGTTTGGGAGGTTTACAAAATCAATGAGGACATTCAGATATTGTCAGAGTAATTCAGATCATACATTATTTCTGAAAAGGAAAGAAGGTAAGATTACTGCTCTCATTATATATGTGGATGACATGATAGTAACTGGGAATGATTTTGAGGAGAGAATGGCATTGAAGAGCTACTTGTCACAAGAGTTCGAAATGAAGGATCTTGGCTCTTTGAGATATTTTCTTGGTATTGAAGTATCTCGTTCGAGAAATGGTATATTTCTGTCTTAAAAAAAGTATGCTCTCAATTTATTGAAAAAAACTGGAATGTCTGCTTGTCAGCCGATTGGTACACCATTAGAAGAAGGACTGAAACTTTGCAATCAGCCTGATCATGTGCCTTGTGATAAGGAAAGATATCAGAGATTGGTTGGACGACTGATGTATCTTGCGCATACACGGTCAGATTTATCATATGCTTTAAGTGTGGTAAGTCAGTTTATGCATGCACCTCAGGAACATCACATGAATACAATGATGAGAATTCTGATATATATTAAGTCTGCTCCAGGAAAATGGGTCCTATTTGCGAAACATGGTAACTTGAAGGTTGAGACATATACTGATGCTGATTGGGCAGGATCTATAATTGATAGGCGCTCCACTTCAGGATACGTCACCTTTGTTGGAGGAAATATAGTTACATGGAGAAGCAAGAACCATAATGTTGTTGCACGCTCTAGTGCAGAGGCTGAGTATCGTGAAGTATCTCTATGTATAGCAGAAGCTTTATGGCTGAAACTCTTGTTGCAGGACTTAGGTTGTGGTCCGAATGAACCTATGAAGGTGTATTGCGACAGTCAAGCAGCATGTGATATTGCCGCTAATCCAGTTCAACATGATATGACGAAATATGTAGAGGTGGATAGATTCTTCATCAAGGAGAAATTGGATGAGAAAGTCATTGAGATATCTAAAGTGAAGTCAGAAGATCAACTCACAGATATCCTGACCAAGGCAGTTTCGAGTCGGCTCTTTTTGAAATTTGTTGACAAGTTGGGCATGTTCAATATCAATGTACCAACTTGAGGGGGAGTGTTGAAATGTAGTAAGTACTAATATGTATATTTTGTTTCCTAATCTATTGGAAACAAATTCCCCAAATCTATCACCCCTCAATCTTCTCTCAATCTCCTTTCTTCTCCTCCAAGATTGTAATCCTTATATATAGATGTATACTGTAAAGAATAAGAAATAAAAATAATAATAAAGGTTTTCCCCAAATTTGTTTCCAACACCGTCCAATAAAAAAAATCTGTGAGATTTTGAGTAAATCTACCCATAGAACTGACTATAGATTAGATGTATAGGAAAAATCAAATCAAAATCCCTTGGACGACATATCATCTCCCTGTTTGAATTTTAAAAACTTTTTTTTATATAAAATTCGATCGGACGGGAGTTGGATCTTTTTAATTTAAAAAATCAAATTTGTTCGACGGACGACAGATGATCTGCCGATTTCCAAATTTTGGCTTTTGCCATTTCTTCGCCCAAATTTGGTAGTCTTCTGTTCACATCGAACAAAAAAAAATGGATATTTGGCCAACAAATGCAGATGGTTTATGGCCAAATTATCCAATTTTTTAGATATTTGACCAACGACTACAGATGCTCTGACAAAGCCACATCAGAGGGGTGGAGAGAGGAAAAGTGAGAAATAAATAAATATAATATATGTGAACAGTATTGTGCAGCTACAACGCGAATCTAAATCCAAACGTGAACAATGTTTTTTTCCTTATTTATGAAATTTTGATTCATTGGACTAAGTCTTAAAATAAATTCTCAAGACTAACTCTTAAAATAAATTCTCAGGTAGAATGATTTAGAAAATAATAAAATTATAACGATTGAAATAATTTTTTTGAAAGAATGAGAATGTCTTTCGATTAACTTTTTTTTAACAGTTGGTTCAATATATTACAATTTTTATAGCTGTCCCGTCTGATAAAAAAAATTCAAAAATTGGAGGAAAGAACAAGTTTTTAGTTGTTCCGACCTTCCATATTTTAAAAAGAAAATTATTATCAAAGTTCAAATCCTTCCAACTAATTTTTTTTTAAAAAGTTTTAAATTGTCGGACGGAGAAGGATGGTCCGTCCACCCAATTATTTTTTCTCATTGCCAAAATTTGACAATGATACAGTATAAAAAAATTTATCATTTGTCATTTTGTCATTTTGTCATTTTGTCAAATTTTACAAAATCCATTACAAATGCTTTGATTGATCAATTTTAGAGGTTCATGGAGAGGCTAATGCAAAAAATAGGAATTTATGAAAAACTTCTGTAAATATTTGTGCATAACTTGTAAGTTGTATGTAAAACACCCAATAATTTATTTTATCCGAAGATAAAAGAAGTTTTTTTATTTTAAAAGAAGGTCAAACAAGTTTGGAATTGGAATGTATTAGTTTTATTATATTATGCCGATATTCTTCTCCAAGACCACCTGAAATGGGCTCAAAGAGCCAAATTTCGATGGCTTAAAGAGGGAGATTGCAATACAGCATTCTTCCATAACTTCGCTTCCCATAGATAGCGGTGTAACCGTATCTCTTTGATTGTTAAAGATGGGATTGAACTGTCGTCTGACGAAGACATTCACCAATCTTTTCTCTCATTCTATAAAAACATCATTGGATCCTCCAAACCTAGAGCCATCAGTCTCGATTGGACTCAACTGTACGGCGTTCAACCTAATGATCTTTCCTCTCTTGAGGCTCCATTTTCCATGGATGAAATCAAAGCGGCGGTGTTCGCGTTAAAAAGCGACGTAGCACCGGGATCGGACGGTTTCCCTGCTTTCTTTTTCCAAAAATTCTGGAATTAGTTGAAAGATGACCTTCTCCGTATGTTCTCTGAACTTCACCTAGGAGGTTTCTCTTTCGACCGTATCAACTATGCCCATATTTTTCTTATCCCTAAAATTTTAGGAGCGAACTCCGTGGCTAATTTTAGGCCAATTAGTCTGATCAACTCCACCTTCAAAATTATTATGAAGGTTCTCGCGGCTAGACTTAGCGAAGTTATCTCCCCTCTCATCGATCCTGCCCAATCGGGCTTCATCAAGGATCGTTTTATCCTTGATAGTGTAGCATCGGCCCAAGAAATCATTTCTTGTTGTCATAAATCTAATACAGAAGGTATCCTTCTTAAGCTGGACTTTCAAAAAGCTTACGACAACGTCAGTTGGGACTTCCTTTTTGATATTTTACTCCATAGAGGTTTTGGACCCAAATGGATCGCGTGGATCAAATCCAGCCTTTTTGCGGGCACCTCGTCGATTCTCATTAACGGCTCTGAGGGCCACAAATTTAAAATCAAATGTGGCCTCAGGCAAGGAGACCCGCTTTCTTCCCTCATTTTCTCTTTAGTAGCGGATGTGTTCAGTAGGCTCCTTCGCAATGCCTGGGAAGCCCAAGTTATCGAAGGTCTTGGAAACTCTCGCAGTTTCTATGGCGTGCTGAATCTTCAGTACGCCGACGACACCATCATTTTCGCTAAACCAAACTCTTAGTCTCTGAGGAATCTGAAACTACTGCTCTATTGCTTTGAACTTGCTTCAGGACTATCAATCAATTTTCATAAATCTTCTGTTCTCTGGTTGGGAGGTTTGCCCAACCATCAAGAAGAAATATCCGAATTTTTTAACTGCCCAATTGCTTCTTTCCCTATTACGTATTTAGGCATTCCTCTGAGATGGGGCAAATTACATAAATCAGATTGGTCCCCTATGATTGATAAGGTAGAATCGATGCTATCGGTTTGGGCCGGGAGACAGCTTTCCCGGGGCGACAGACTCATACTGCTCAATTCTGTCCTATCCTCGATCCCTCTGTACATGATGTCCTTCTACTTCAACCCTTCTTGGGTTATCAAGAGGATTGACCAAATCAGAAGTAACTTCCTATGGTCTGGGTCTTCTAATTATTATCCCGGTTCACATCTATGTAATTGGAAACTTATCTGTTCTTCTAAGGCAGCTGGAGGACTGGGGGTTTTAGACCTTAGGCACCAGAATTTAGCTTTACTGGGCAAATGGCTCTGGAGTTTTTTCAAAAAAGAGGACCTGCCTTGGATCAAAAGTATTAAAGACAGATATTATTCGAGCGATGAGTGGTGGAATTTCCCGGATCATACTCATCGTAATGCCTCTCATTTCTGGAAGGGTGTCTGGAAGGCATCGGCAGCTTTCCACTGCGGATTAAGCCATGCCTATGCCGACGGATCCAGGACCAGATTCTGGACCGATCTTTGGATCGGTAATTCCACTTTAGCCACCGCTTTCCCAGCTATCTTTCGATTAGCTTCCAATCCTAATGCCTTGGTTGCTGACTACTATAACAACAACGGTTTTCCAAGGCAATGGTCGATTCCCCTCACTATCAATCTTCCCCCTCCCCTTATCCCTGTATTTGACAACCTGCTCGCCGATCTCAACAATGCGGTCTGGTATGACAAAGAAGAGATTTTTTGGCGATGGACTTCGTCTAGGTCCTTCTCAGTTCGATCTTTCTATCGTTTCCTTAACTTTAGAGGCGTTTTATCCCCATTCTATGATATCGTTTGGAAATCGTGTGCCCCTTTAAAGGTGAAAATTCTTGCGTGGATCGCCCTCAATAATAAACTGCTGACCGTTGAAATTCTCAACAAGAGAAATCTTGCTTGGGGCCAATTATGTCCGCTTTGCTCTTCTGTGGCTGAGGATGTGAACCATTTGTTCGTGGGCTGTGAATTCTCGAGTCCACTTTGGAAAATTTCTGTGCTTGCTTGGGAAGCGCCAGCTTTACCAGCCAGTCTGATCGACTGCTGGTCGAAGCTTCCCTCAAACGGCGCTTTCCACGGATCGTGGTACCTATCCTTTCAGATTATAGTATGGATCATATGGAGGGAAAGGAATAACAGAATTTTCCGTCATCTAACTACTTCCTATCGGTCGATTACTGACGAATTCATGTTTTTATTCCATTTTTGGTCTTCTTCTTTAAAAGTCGAAGCCAGAGAAGCCCTTAAGTATGAGAGACTGGAAATGTCCCGGCAATGTCTTCTTAACCTCAACGCTATTTAAAGGTCGCTCTGCCTTTTTAAAAGCTCTTTTGAGCATGTTGTTTGGTCCCTTATTGTTAGTTTGCAGGGAGATAAGGGATTGCACTGTGCTGTGGGTGTTTCTGGTAACTATTGGTTTGTTGGGCATTTGGTTAGGTAGCCTCTGACATTTTCTTTTAGGAATGCTCCGTTTTTCCTAGGCTACGCCCCTGTTGGCTATCAGTCTCTATGTAATCATAGATCACTGGTCTCATGTGTGGAGTTTCTTTTTCCTCATGTTTGGGTGCTCATGTGTTTAATTTATTATGATTACTGTTCACTGCGATTCAGTGCTTTTGATTCTTATTCAGCTTTTGTAGTGATTTGCTCTATGCTTGTTATGGTGAGCTTGACCCCCCTTCTATTGATTTGACTGCAGGGGTGAGTTGGTATTGCTGTGCTCTGTGTGGTTTTATTTTGGCTAGCTCCTTTTGGTGAGGCGGTTAGCGATCAGTTTGATTGGAGAGAGTGCGGTCTCCTCTCTCCCTCCAATACTGACGCTGCTATCTCCAGTGCATCATCCCCTTTTGATGAGCTTCTCGTAGCTCTTTATGTTGATACGGGTTCTGTTGTTTTTTTGGGAGTTTCTACTACTTTTCTACTGTCTGTAATTAATCTATTACTGTGTTCTACTAGTGCTACCATCCTTTTATATTATTAATGTGAATGTTCTAAGGTTCATAGTCTTGAATCATTGTTGATTTCGTTTCGGCACTTGGGGAGGCACCCGAATGGTGTGCAGTTTGTGCCGGCTAGTTCCGTTACCATGGATGTGTGCTCATCCTTGATCTGGATGGGGATCAGCCTCCTTCCTCCCACTTTTTTAGCCACCGGTTGTTGCATCTTTCGATGCTTATCATGCTCTATTGAATTGTGCTGTTTTGTTGGGAGCTGTATGATTTCTTGTTTTGTTATTGGGAGCTGCATCGCTTCTTAATTATCAATCCTTTCCTTTTAACTGGTATTTCTAGTTTCTTGCCTTAGGGCTCGATGATTAAGTTGTATCGGCTCTTAGTGAGGTTCAGCGGGGATCTGGTTTATGAGGTTGATTCCCTCTTTGGTGGTGGCGTTTCTCTGTTATTTGTCGTTGTTTTTGTGCTCGTTGATGCGTCTATTATGGTTCGACGGACCTTAGCTAGACTTGCTGAAGGGGATCCGATATGCTCTGGATTATACCATGTAGTGGTTTCAATGGGTACTTCGAACGGCCTGCGGTCGCGAGGATTTTGCGACTGGACCCATCGCGGTATCTTGTTGAGATAGCCAGAGGTGCCTCTATTCGGCCAGGGAGACGTTTGGAACGCTTCATCCACATATTTTCCTGTTCGTGATCATAATGTGTTAGCTCTCTGTGTTGTTGCAGCTTCATTCCTTACATGTATTCTTAGTGTTCGCTTATTATTGTTTTACATCTCGTAAAGCCTTTGATTAGTTTTTGTAAATTTATTGTGCTTTTTGATTAATATATTTTTTGATGGCTGGAGCCTTTGTGCTCTATCCGATATATCAAAAAAATTATATTTCGTCCTGGATAAAAGTTTCGTCACGGATAAATATTTCGTCTCAGATAAATGTTTCGTCACGGATAAATATTTCGTCTCAGATAAATGTTTCGTCACGGATTATTTGATTATTTTTAAATAATCCGACGAAACATCCGAAATATTCTTTTTTTTTCTTTCCAAATCTTAACCTCTTAATTAGTAGTTAATTAGTTTAATTAGTATTTTAATTAGAATTTTGGTTACATAATTAGTTAATTAATTAAGTTTAGTAAATTAATTACTTAATTAAGGCCTTAATTAAGAAATCCGGACGAAACACCCACATTGGGATAAAACATCATATTTCATCTCATGTGGGGCCCACATGATTTTTTTTTAATATAAAAAAAACTTCAAAAAAATCCAAAAAAAAATTCTTTTTTTTTTTCGACAGATGAGAAACATCATGTTTCGTCCGTTTCTTTCGTTTCGTTTTTAACGAAACTATGCATTTTTTAAAATCTTTTGACAACTACAACAAATACTCGAATTGCTAAGGTATAATATGCATATATGCATATTATATCTCAGACGACCTAGGATGCTCTTAGAGTTTATAGATTCAGTGTATATTGTTTCACGCATGTGCATATTCTACATTACACCAGTCTGTGTGTTTAGACTTTTATCTATTCTTTTCGGTAAGGTCAGGGCCGGTTCTGAGTTCCCAAAGGCCCAAATAATTATTTTTGGGGGTCCCTAATTACAATATAAATTTTTTTATGCGTAAAATACGTGCCTATATTTATAAGGGGGTGTACAAATTTGAGGCCCCTAAAAGTGTAAAAAGATTGAAGGCATGAGACGGCCGTCTCACCGGCCTTAAGGTAGGTACCGGCCTCAAGGTAGGTGCCGGCCTTGGGTAAGGTAATCTATGTGTTTAGATAGGGATTCCATGTCGCTGGACCACTGAGTCAAGAAGATACTACTTGATTTACATGTGCATTCAAAGTTTTATTTTTATTTTTCCTAATTTGCTATTTATTCTTGTGAATAGAACCGCACATTTCACGAGTTGGCAGATAATTCACGTCATATCATGTGTGTGGTTTTACTACCTAGTTAGTTAACTTAGTTGCGGTTTGGCTATACCAAATTGCTTATTATTTTTTCCGTTTTAATCATTTATCTTTGCACTTAATAATTTAATTATATGCATGCAATGCACATTTTAATAAATATAGTTTTTTAAAGTAAAAATTTAGAACTCGTCTGGATTTAAACGTAAGACCTCCTTTATAATAGTTATGCACGTATATTGTACGAGTTGGTAGATTTACAAATGACACTAAGGCATTCTCCCATTATAATTAGAGATTAGAGATAGATTTGCTCTATTACCTAATGTATCTCACTAATAACTGTTAATATTTAATAGTATTTTAATACATAATAATAATATGAAACGAAACTAGGATAGAATAATTTTTTAATCTCTACTATTTTAATGGGAGAGTTTGTCACCAAACAAACTCTATTTGTAACCAAACAAACACGTGCAATGCGCATGTATAACTAATCTATACTATTTTAATGGGAGGGTTTGTCACCAAACAAACACGTGCAATACGCATGTATAAATAATATAAATGAGGTCATATGTTCGATATCAGACAACATTGGAATTTTTTAATATATATATATATATATATATATATATATATATATATATATAGACGTGCACGGGTAAATTACTAGTTAAGATAAAGTTAGAAAAATTAGGTTAAATTAATCATTTAATTATAATGTAACATTCCATTAATAATTAGGGGCATGTTAAAAAAATACCCCCACAAAGGCGGCATAAACTATCAAGTGCAGTCACGTGATCTGTTTTTTTAAGCGGAGGTAACTAAACTCCAATCAAATTTGATAAATAGGTTGTCAAACGCAATTAAAAAAAATGTAGACATCACCATAATAATGCATGTGGAAGTCATCGCTATAACAATAGACGTATAAGTTGTCCCCATAGCAAGAGACCAGCGGCAAACAAACTATTAACGAAAGACTAGATGACATTATCGTGATGCATAAGTGATGCATAAATTTTTTTAGGAAAGGAATCGTACAAAGAATCCAGATGTACAAAATAAAACATTGTTCAAGCAACAATTTCAGAGGAATAAGTTAATTGTGTTGTAAAACCGTGACCACTTATAGGTGGATGTCCATCTATTAAGGTGATAGCTTAAGCCCACATACTCAGATGGTGACCCAACCACACTACCGAATCCTAACCTTAACTCCCTCCTTATATATATGTAATGGATAAAGTCGCACAAGACTGTATTGTCGACTACACCTCTCTATCTCTCTCTTTTGTAATACATTATCAGCACAATGCCTCGAGGAGCTTTAGGCCGCTTGTTTAACCACGACAAGAAATATATGCAAGTCTTTCTCTTTTATTTCTCAAGGAGAAAAAATCTTAATCTTTCAATAAAAAATTCATTTTTGTGATACAGAGTTTATTATTGTATCAATATTTGATCTTTCTATCATGTTTGATTAAGAAATGATTTGAACAACAATCTAGGGCATGATTTGTTGTGTTTGTCATGATCTTTCTACCATGATTTCTTCCGTTTGTGCTCGACTGCCCTTTTTTTGATTGATCAGTTCATATGGATTGAATCTGTGCATCATACCCAACAAAAAGTAAATGAAATCGATTGTGGTTTGTGTAAAATAACATGTAGTGGATCGAGATATTGATTGTATTAGCCGTACATGTTGGATGTCTAACTGATGCTTGGTATGTGGTGCGGACCTTACAGTCTAGAGTGTGTAGACACAAGTGAGAGAAGATGAATAACCTCTCAACTAGTTTTGGTCAATGATTTGAGAAATCAACAAGAATGGTTAGCATCCTAACATTATATATAAGGGTATGTTTGGTTGGAGTGGAGTGGAGGGGAGGGGAGGGGTAGGGAGGGGAGGGGAGGGATTTTTTAAAACATTTTTTATTTGGTTCATTTTTTAGGAGGGGGGGGGGGAGGGGAATGGAAGGGTGCAAAATCTCTCCTATGTCAAATTTGGCTCCCCTCCAATATTGGGGGGCTTTGAAGGGAAAAGAAAGTAGGTCTAATTTTTTAAAATGATTCGACTAAATTGCCCTCTTTAGAATTAAATCCCTAAAATATCTCTTTCTAAAATAAAAAAACAGATCCCCGACTCTCTCTCTTTCTAAGATGGTTAGATTGCAAGTAAGTCAAACTTGTGACATTTATTAGTCCCTATTAGGAGTGTCAAAAAATACCATATTACCGTACCATACCGTACCATACCATTACCATACCAAACATTACCGAAAACTTGGTAATACCGTACCGAAATCTCGGTATTGTACCATACCGAAATTATATGGTATGGTACTGGTACCCAATATTGATACCATGGTATACCGTACCTTACCAAGTATATTTAATATATATTTAATTTAAAAACCCAAGCCTAGACCTAGGTCCAGTCCCAGTCCCATTCCTATTTCTTATTTCTTTTTCAATTTTCACCATAGTATGGTATATCTCTTCTTTTGTTCTTCTTCCTTTTGTTCTTCTTCCTTTTTTTCTTCTTTGAATCTAGGGTTCACGCTCCGACGCACCCTACCGCCACCTTCCTTCTTCAGCACCATTGGCCTTCAAAAAGGATAGCCAACTTCTAAAGCTCTAGTGAAGGTAAAGATCAATTTGTTGAAATCACACTTATATTTTTGGAAGAAACTTTTCGACGAATTAAGGATATTTAGGGTTTTGTTGGTGTATTAATATAAGATTCATTTTCTTCTTGTTCTTGTTGAGTTTTCTTGAGATCTTGGGTATTGTAAATTGCTAATTATATTATTCACAAGTAATTAAGAATTTAAGATGTACAAGATCTTCTAATTTGATTTTCCATGTGGGTTGAAATGGAGTGGTAATGAGTATTGATTCTATTGAAGGGTTTGTTCACATTGCCCTAAAGTTTTGAGCTATATGATAGACTCAAATGTATGTCTGTAGAGAGAGTACAAGTACAACTGAGAGAAGGATACTTATAAAATAGATGTATATTTTATCATATTATACACATGTTAAAATTTTCTGGGAGTTGCTTGTTATCTTAAATGAGGTTGAGAAAGTCAATTTAATTTGTATTTTGGTATGATCTATGAATTATTTGTTTCTCAGTCAAAAAATATTAGAAATTTAGAATATAGATGACGTAGCAGTCAAAAAATGTGAAGAATGAAGACACTTATCTGGTAAATCTTTGTTTTATTTATTTTTCACAAGCATAATTTCATCTGAGTTGGTAAAATTCTTGATTATAACTTATTTTTATCACTTATGTTGGACATTGTAAATGTTTCTTAATTGGTTTTTAATTGCTATCGACTGTATTTAGGCTCTAAACTGAATCTACCTTGTTGACCTTATGGAAACTGTAGAAACATATGTTATTTTCTCCAATTTATGTGCATAAACTGGTTGCCTAATGTATTCTGACTTGCATGGAGATAAATTTAGGGGATGACTCTGGAGGAAGACATGTTGTAACAGCTGTTGCCCCGCCAACTCATTTTCCTACAACTTATCAACACCTCGGGTGTAGTCGAGCATTAGTCTCACCCTTAACTTCAGATCAGATTAAATGTAACTAACTGTACATGAAATCCTAAATGACATCATACAAGTTCTTGCATATCGTATAATTTTGTTCAATCTTTCCTTCACTTGATTAACAGGTATGGATATCAGCAGAAGTGGCAATGCCAACAGAATAGGAATTCAGGTCATCTCCATGGAAAGTGAAGGTGTCTTTTATAATAACCCACAACTGAGCTGGGAGGAGAGATCAAATAACAAACTAGAGAACGTAATAAAGAACAGTAATGAGACAGTGATTCTGTATAAATGAAGATAGAGAACTGAAGAGGCTGCGATATGGTGAAAGCCCTAATGGTGAAGGGCATACCAGTACTAGTTATGGGGAAGAAGATTTAATAGCAAGGTTGTCTGCAAAAGTTCATCCTCTATTTCCTAGCTTCTTAAGTGATCAGCATAGAGATTCCAAGGATGAAGTTAATCTTAAACTCTAGATGGTTTGATGATCAGGTAATTCCCTATTTCATATCATCTCTAACACCCACTCTTGTCGTTATTTCTATATCTATTAATTTTGATATGCTTGTAGTGATTCTAAATTTCTAATAGCAATGAGTTCTCTATGTTGACAGTATAAACTCTATGTATACTAAAACTTCTTCATATATATATATGAAGAAGTGTATCAGACACGTGCACACGTGCACGTGGAAAAAATTGAAGGATAATGAAAAGGGTAAGAAGAAAATAATTTCCAAACCGATCCACTTTCGAAAATATTTACAAAACAGGTCCACTTTCTAAAATATTTACCAAAGTTAGTCCATAATGAAAAAGAAAATAATTTCCAAACTGATCCACTTTCGAAAATATTTACCAAACAGGTCCACTTTCGAAAATATTTACCAAAGTAACCCAACCCGTGCGTTGCACGGGTTGGGTTACTGACTTGGGTTACTGACTAAGGGGCTCTCCCATTATAGTAGTAGAGATTTATGTTGAGCTTATTTGTCCTTATTTTTTCATTTATTTGTCTTTTATGTGAATGTTAATTTTTGGACCTAATTGATGTCCGGTACTTTTTTTGACTGGAAAAGGTAGGACAAGCCTACCTCAAGAAGCTATATATATATATAAGTCAAAGTATCTATTACAAAAAACTACTGTAGGGTGCTGCTCGGGAAATGAGAAGGGTTGAGTTCGAGATGGCATGACAATGGACCGTAGAGAGGGCAGCGGACGTCTGTCGTGCACCTCAACTAGGTCCATCACCATGATCTCATCCCCCTTCCCCTCTCTCACAAACCTCCGAGTCATTCAATCCCTTGCAGTAAAACAGATGAGGAGATATTACTAAAAGAACACAAGTCTAAGTCCCAAAATACAAACCAGTCTCACAAAACATACAACACAGAAACTAAACAAGTGCAACCGAAACACTTAGGTTGCATTTCCTCCGGATGTCTCCCCTCGAGCAGGCCGCATCAGATCACTATCTCCTGTTCGTCCCAACTCCTCAATGATTCTGGTTTTCTTCTTTGAAGCATCACTCGAATCTAGCCATTGAGAAAACCAGAATTTAGTATTAGCAATCAACTTAATCACCGATGTTTGCTTGTTAGAAAAAATTCTATCATTTCTAGCATTCCAGAGTGACCAACATAAAGCAATAGTAATGAGATGCCATGTATGAGAGAATTTGTGCTTCGAATTGTCGAAACACCATGTGGAAAAACATTCCGCAATAGATGCCGGCAGTGTGTGTATGTCAAAGGCTCTGGAAAAGTAAAGCCATGTCTGAGTAGCCTTTGGGCACTCAAAGAAGATATGGTAGGTGGTCTCGGTGTGAACATCACAGTCGCTACAGGCTATATCTCCATTCCAACCCTTGGAATGGAGTCTGTCTTTGGAGTTGAGCTTCTCCCCACTCAACATCCAAATGAAAATCTTGCATTTGAGGGGCGCACAGTTACTCCAGCATGCTCGATAGAAGGGGGAGAGTAAGCCTGAGTTGATGTAGAAGCAGTAAGCTGACTTGACTGAGAAGCATCCAGATAAGGCATGGTTCCATATGGCTCTGTCGGGTTGAAGAGTAGATGGCTGAAGTGAAGAGATGGTTTGGAGCAACTGACGCTTTTCAGCTAGGATAATACTGTTGGAAGATATATGAAGACTTGGTCGCCAAGTCCATTGCCCCTGAAGAAAACATCCTTGTGATCGTATGGAGGCTGCCTTGTTCCAAGCAGCATCATAGAGGTTAGGGTATAGAGAAGCAATGCAGCTCTTGTTGATCCACTTCGATGTCCAGAATTTGAGGAGAGCCCCGTCTCCAAGTTCCCATGAGACCCCTTGATCAAATTGCTCTTTGAGCTTGCATAAGTTTTTCCAAAAATCAGAGGAGTTTGCCGAACATATAAAGCTGTTGCTGTCACTTTGAAAGTATAATGATTTTAGAGTTTGTGTGCAAAGGGATGTATCAGTGTATATCTTCCACCACCACTTCATCAAGAGAGCATGGTTGAAGACCTGAAGGTCAAGCACCCCAAGTCCTCCTTGTTGTTTCGGTTGACAGATGCGCTTCCAACTAGTACAAGAAGTTCCCGATACCTGCCTGTCACCACCAACCCAGAAGAAACGACTTCTCATTTGGTCTATGCGATTGATCACCCATCGCGGCAACATAAAAAAGGATGCATAATAAGTTGGGAGTGCGCTGAGTACTGAGTTAATCAAGATGAGACGCCCTCCACGTGACAGCATTTTGCCCTTCCATGTTGAGAGTCTGCGCTCAATTTTGAGCAATAAGGGTTGCCAGTCTCTCTTCTTAAGTCTGCCTTTTGCAAGAGGCATTCCTAAGTATTTGGTTGGCAGAGTGTCAAGTTTGCAACCAAGGATGTGAGAGAAGGCGTGGAGCTTAGCTTGAGAGCGCCCAAAATAGGTGATAGCTGTCTTAGCCAAGTTGATATGAAGTCCCGAGATGTTTGCAAATAGATGCAAGAGAATCTTCAGATGTAACACTTCCTGTTCGTTACCTTTACAGAATAACAAAGTATCATCTGCAAATTGTAATATAGAGAGGTCTGCAAGGGACCCTCTAAGGTCTAATCTGGTGAAGGTGTCATTGTTCCTGCCTACGCGCAGCATTTGCGCAAGGACATCCACAGCAAGGATAAAAAGCATCGGAGAGAGAGGGTCTCCTTGCTTGAGACCCCTCTTGGAACATATGGTCTTCCCCCCAACTCCATTGACTAAGATGTTAGACTTGGTGGAATGCAGCATTGCCCTAATCCAGGAGCACCAACGTGGCCCGAACCCTCTCGCAATTAGCAGCTGATCCAAGAAGTCCCAATTAAGCATATCAAAGGCTTTGCGAAAGTCAATTTTTAACATAATAGTGTCTGATTTCTTTGAGCAGCATAGATTGATGGCTTCATGTGCGACTAAAAAACAGTCTATTGTAGATTTACCCCTGAGAAAAGCACTTTGGGAAGAGGAAACAAGAGAATGAAGGAGTGGGCTCAGTCGATTGGCAAGGATCTTAGTGAAGATCTTCATCGAACAGTTTAACAGACTGATGGGGCGGAAATCTGACACAGTGGAGGCTCCATCACACTTGGGGATTAACACAATTGTTGAGTAGTTTAACCTGTCCAGTGAGGCTTCACCACGCTGAATGGCTAGGAGCATGTTGCAAAGATCATCCTGAATAGTATCCCAATGTTGCTGATAGAAGTACATAGGGAAGCCATCAGGGCCTGGTGCCTTGTCCCCATTCATGTCAAAAATAGCCTTCTTAATCTCCTCTCTGCTGAAGTCAGCCTCTAGAGCAGAGAGGTCCACATTTGTGGAAGGATACAACGTCGACCACTCAATTCTGAAATCAGTGTCGGTGTTGGAGCCACAGATTTCCTGAAAATGAGCATCAAAACAGGACCGGATGGTCGATTGATCAGTGATCATCTCTCCATCTTGGAGCAATGAGAAGATGAAGTTCCTCCGCCGTCGCCCATTAGCCATAGAGTGAAAGAAGTTGGTATTAGCGTCCCCCTCTTTGAGCCAAGTGATACGTGAGCGTTGTCTCCAGTAAATAATCTCAGCTTGAATGAGTTTGTGATAATCTGAACGAGCAGTGTTGAGCTCAACTTCTTGTGCAGTGTTGAGGGGTTGTGAATCAGAAATCACTTCCAGATTATGGATAGCTTGCAGTAGAGAGTCTTTGCGCTTAGGGATGTTGCCAAAGACCTCATATCTCCACTGTTTTAATCTCCTCTTAAGGAGGTTAAGTTTGTTTGCAAAAATGTCTACTTTGGAACCTGTACAAACAAAGCTATTCCACCAGTATATAATATTGTGGTTGAAATCATCATGAGAGGCCCAGGCCTTTTCAAATTTAAAATAATGGATTTTATGCTGCATCGCCTGAGTGTCTAGAAGTAGAGGACAATGGTCTGAAGCAATACGGGGCAGGGAATGTTGGATGCAAGAGGGGAACACTTGATCAAACTGACTAGTGATAAGGAATCTATCTAGTCTTGCACAAGACGCATTTTGGCGAAGATTGGTCCATGTAAACTTTCTTCCTGCAAGTGGTAAATCAATGAGGTGCAGCTGTTGTATCCAACCACGGAAGTGCTTCATGTCTCTGCTAGAGCCAGAGCCTCTATTGCGTTCCTGGTTGGATAGAGTCACATTGAAATCTCCGCAAATAACCCATTTATCGCTAAGAAGCTTACTACGCTGCACCATTTCATGGAAGCATAGTTCCCTATCATCAAGCTCAAAGGGAGCGTAAACTGAAGTAAGTGACCATTCAATTCCTGAAGATTTGTTGCGGAAGGAGACGGAGATTGAAAAAATGTCAACGGCACAATAGGTGCAATCAAAGAGATTGTCATTCCAGCCAATCAGGATGCCCCCTCGGCTATCAATTGCATCAAGGGATCGCCATGAAATTGATAAAATTGCCTCCAATTGATGACAACTTTCTAAGGGTGGGAGCAGAGAGTTTGGTTTCTTGGAGACATACCACATCTATCTTAGCATTCCGCAGACCGTCTTTAACTAAGGCACATTTAAAGGGGTTGCCTAAACCTCTAACATTCCAGCTAGCTATCTTCATTGAAATTGAAAATGCACAGCAACAAGTACAATAAAATTAAACATGCATCAGCCTCATGCTCTAGTTGAGATGTTGCTGTTGATCGTGGTGATCAACTGCAATCTCTGCAACTTGCTTGAGTTTGGTGAGCGAATGTGGCCCTGCAGCCGCCACTCCCACCGATTCCGCAACTTCAAGAAGATCATCATTTGATAGCAAATCGAAAGGGTTTTGGCAGACTGAATTAAAAGAGTTCTTCGATGAGGATGTACCTGACGCTTTGCGGAGGGACGCACTCTTAGCGGAGGCACGTAGATGCTGAATGAAAGGCCTGGTGGTTGGCAACCTAGTAGCCGAACGGATACGTTTACGACGCTTGCTAGTGCCTTCATCAAAGCCCGGAGGAACAGAGTCTGTGGAGGTGGCTGCTTG
The DNA here is from genome assembly GCA_017893485.1 of Hemerocallis citrina. Taxonomy (NCBI): domain Eukaryota; kingdom Viridiplantae; phylum Streptophyta; class Magnoliopsida; order Asparagales; family Asphodelaceae; genus Hemerocallis; species Hemerocallis citrina. The sequence continues at coordinate 68,005,897 of CM030361.1, forward strand.
TCGCCTCGGAATGAGCGACCTAGTCCGGAAGGTAGAGGTTGCGGCATCAATTGCTTTAGAACTGAAGTGTATCGGCTGAGTGCTGTCAGACTTGGAATCAGGCCTCCCTACCTCTGCATCAATGGCCTGCTCAATGGCTGGCTTGATTCGATCAAAGAGAGACTGGGGGATACTCACAGGTTTCCCTTCCCAGGTCAAATAACAGTGTTGCTCATCCGCAGCGATGTCGTGGGAGTTCTCAGAGCTGTGAGGTCGAATATGGGAGGCTTCAGATGGTATTTTCAAATTTTCTTTGGGTGAATCAGAGTTGATTTCGATGATAGGTGGCGGAATTGTTGGAACAGATGGGACCACAGGAATCTCAGCATTCGGGACCATAGGAATCTCAGCATTTGGAATCTTAAGACTTGAATCAGCCATACCTGAGATATTTAAAAATTGCTTGGCAAATAAGGAAGGATTTGGTGGGGCCTGGAATTTCGCCATCATATCCTTAACGGTATCAACTTCTTCCGTGATCTTAGCTTTTCCCTTGGGATCTCCAATCACGCCCGGATTAGGCACCGATAATTGTGGATGTGGGGTTGGGGGCTGAACAGGATTGCTCACCGGCATATCAGGATTGCACTCCGGCGGAGAGTCTCTCCGACGCCAGAAGCTAGTGGAGGACCCCTGTTGCTCAGAAAAAAGCTTAGTCTTACCACTTGCAACGTCTGCGGTTGGGATGGGGCTGCCATAGATGAGGACTGGAACTTCATGAATCTGTAGTTCCTTGGTCCAAGGCACTTGGTAGCTGATAATCAAATTCTTGGGAATGTGTCCAACGTCCTCTACTTCGATGAGGACCAGAGCTTGGTCCCTCATTGCTGCTGCTTTCATATCTCCACTCAAAGTGATGAGCTTACCAAAGGGGCGGATGAGTTGCTCCACAGAAGTGTGATTCCACATATGATACGGCAATAGAGGGACGTTGATCCAGATGAAACATGGCTGAGGCTTAATCTTTGCCCCAAAGTCCATTGACCATGGTGAAAATGTTGCATTGAACCCTGAGAAGCTGAACATCCCTTCCGATATAGCACGCCGTGCTTCTTCTTCCGAAGGGAACTGCACATGAAACACCCCCTCAGAAACTTTTTTAACGATCCACCATCCCCCTTGTCTTCTCCAGGCGAAGTTCAGGGCACTCTCCATCGTTGCAGCATCAGGCTTGGATCTAGGGTTAATGAGGTGGAGAAAGGCGCTTGCATGTAGCGCAGGAAGTGCGGCAGCGATCTCCGAGTTGTGGTGGAGTTCAACGGCCATGGAATCTCTTCTATTGAAGAGTGGCAAGTCTCTGACCCGGTGACCAACCTTTCTACAGTTGAAACAATGTATGCCGAACTTCCTGCAATCCACCGCCTGATGGCCCGAGTCACCGCACCGCATGCATCTGATTTCCATTTTGTTCCGGTGATGATTTTGGTGTATTTTCGGGGTAGGGGTGGGGCGGTAATGGAAGGAGGTGTGGCGGTTTGGAAATGGTTTGGGTTGGATTTTTGGTAGGGAAGGGGAAGGGGCAGGGTGTAAGTGGTGCTGACGTGGGAAACGAGGAGGGTAATGATGGGGGGTAGCCGCCATGAGAACCTGAGCATAAGATCTGCTCTTGTTCGAAGGCGTCCATGCTCTCTCCTCTCTCCTCTCTCTTCTCTCCATTGTTTTTTGATGTCCGGTACTACCATGGTATTACCATTACCATACCGACATTTCGGTATTACCGAACTCGGTAGTACCAAAATCTTGGTACGATAATGGTAGAAAAATTTGTGTACCAAGTACTCCGGTACGGTAGACAGCAGAGCGATGATGGTACGGTACGGTACCACCCCTAGTCCCTGTAACATGGTTTAGATATCTAACATTTTTTAGATTGAAGCACCATTTTCATTTCTTGCTCAATGTTCATATATCTAAATGATGTTGATCAGAGGCACTCTCAGAGTTATTTTTGTCATCTTTCCCTTCCAATATGAATGAGATATTTTTTAAAACATCTAATCAGTATTTAAGGTAATAATTGGTCGAGTTCCAAAGGCTTGAAAATTTGGACTAAAATTTTGTAGTATGGGTCTTCATTATTTTGTTTATTGGTCTTCATTACTAAAATTTTGTAGAATTTGGACTAATTGTTTATTGGTCTTCATGATTTTGTTTATATTACCAAATTGGAATTAGAAACAATAATACATAGGCTCTCCTAAAATGTAAAATGATATAAAAGTAATTTAATTATAAAATCTCTTCCCTCCCCTTGCGAACCAAACAAGAAGAGAATTATTTTCCTTCCCCTCCCCTTCCCTCCACTCTTTTGAACCAAACAAAGTCTTGATTAAAATCCATCCCCTCCCTTTCCCTCCCCTCCCCTCCCCTCCTTTGAACCAAACAGACCCTAATAAGTGAAATATGATAAGGTATTACAGTCAATTGAACATCCTATGAATCTATGTGAAGATTTATAACTGATATTATTCATCCTTAATGTACAATTATTAATCTTACTAGTTGATAAGGCATTGCAGTCAGTCTCAAAATAGTTTTGAGGATGACTACACATACATGAGTTTTTACCCCAAACATACAATATAAATGCATTGGGGTCCACTTCTCCCTAAAAGACAAGGTTAAAATCTTGTCTTTTAGTGAGAAGTGGGTCCCAATGCATTTATAATGTATGTTTGGGGTAAAAACTCATGTATGTCTAGCATTTTGCAATACTTTTCTTGTTGGTGCAGAGTTTATTAATTAGAATTTCATTGTTCTATTCACCATACTGCATAGTTATTTGCAGCATGTTCCATGGTTTTTATATACTGTGATTGGTGTGTATATGGTAGTGATTTCATAGGTATTGATAACCTTCTTACATTTAATATGATATCTTTTCTAGGAAGTAACTCATTGAAGTTTGTTCCAAAACTTGCAAAAATTTTCAATTTTTTCCCACACTATCCCTCTTTTTGAAAGTTTTTCTCAAACTGCCTACTTTTTAAAAAAAATTTCAAAACGTCCTACTCGCTTTCTGAAAAAGCAAGTTTGGGATAAATCCCATTGCCTTTTCAGAAAACGAGTGTGAGGATTTGGTTTTCACTTGCCTAGACTCGCTTTATGAAAAAAATGATGGGATTTATCCCACACACATTTTTTCAGAAAGCAAGTGTCGATTGGGACTTTTTTAGCCCCCAGGGTCGAATTTCAGATCTCACTTTCTCTTTCAACTCTCTATCTTCCTCCTCCTCTTCTAACCCCGAAACCCTAACCCATCTCTCATCTCGTTTTCATCGATTAACCCAAAAAATCATCGCATCTCTCATCTCATTTCGATTTTCCACTTCTCTCATCTACATATCTCATCTCGATTAACCCAAAAACCCTAAACCCCAATATCCAAGAGTTCGTTCATTTTCGAATTTGGGGATAAAGAGTGCGGTTGAAGGAGCTTCTTCGACTACCTATTCACTATCAACATATTCAATCACCTTACTTTAACAGTATATTTCTCAAACTTACGCTTTTTTTAATTTCGTGTCAATTTTGAAGCATTAAAATTATATGTTTGTTAATTCAACCCAAAATCACCCAATTTTTTTCATTTTCCAAGTAAACATTGGATCTTCAAAATAGCCCAAAATTTGAAGCATTAACTTAAAATTGGATTTTTAATTTTTGGTTAATTAAGCATTATTCTCGAACATGTTTGTTTATATGTAGGTTAAAATTTTTGAGTATATGTAGGTATATAGTGATTTCCATTTTGAGTATATGTAGGTATATAGTGTAAAAATTGGATATATATGTAGATATATGTAGGTTATATATTTTTGGTATAGTTAATAATAATTTGTTTAAGTTGTAGTGTACTCTCGTTTATTATAAATGGCACGCACGATGGGTAATGTGGAGGAAGGATCAAGTAGTAGACCTCCAAATACTGTAACGCCCCGAATTCCAAATAAGACCGAATTCGAGATTTCACAGGATCTTTACTTCACATCGTACAATTTTATAAGGAAATTAAAACTTTTCAATGATACAGCAGAGTTCAATACACTTGTTTACATAGCGGAAAGATACAACAATGAAATAAAATACAACTTGTACAATTTTAACAATGTAAAACATCACTGCATCATAACAACTTCATGGCAAAGTCCATTACCTGCATGTCAAGCTGTGGGCACGTCAGTTACTTATAACTGACGAAATTATTATACTCGGCTATCCTCTCTATGCCGTACATATAACGATCTCATTATTTTAACAAATCACAAAAGTTGAAATGAACAATAAAGTGTTAAGTTGTGACTACGCTAAGCATGGAAGTGTATGCGATGCCTTAACGCCTAATGCACCCATTTTTATACTAGGATGACACTAATGCACACTTGTTCGGATTCTATGCATCCCATACTACATAGGTTCGAGGGCAAGCGCCTACGTACTCCACAATAAAAGGCTCGATATCTCGCCATGACAACTACCCAGTAATAAAACAAGGTTTAGATCATTCCACGAATATGGATCTTAGCCTCGCTGGCTATTTTAATAGATCCCTCATCGTGCGAATCATCCTGCAAGTGCCCCCTTGCCCCAGTATACGTATATACATTGGAGTATGGTAAATATCCGCCCGACTACGCTAAGTCTCGGATTTAAAATAAAAGTCCATCTCCCACGGAGCAACCACATTCCGCCAACTGGGTCTATAGCCACGGAGATCCACCGCCGACTATATAGAAGCAACCCACTTACGTTTGCCCAAGTTTACTATATCTTCACTTATGTGCCTAATTATTTAGTTCAAGACATGAATAAATTTCGAAGCCTAGAATTAGTTTTACCTCCTACCGGACTTAATCAACAAATATGAGATAACTCCACGGCCATATCTAAAAATATATTTCAATTCTTTTCAAATCAAAAAGTGCCGGTACCCGAGGTCACACTAATTCTAAATCACAAATTTTTCATGCACAAGAAATTATGGGTACACATACCCTCTAATAAACATGTCTTAAACCTAGATATTTTCATCTTTCAACTTAGTTACCCAATGAATCAAAATCTTGTCTTAACACTTATCCACGAAGTAATCATTTCTTAGTCCATCCACTAATCATGATCTAGTTATTCATAGCAAATACTAATTCATTTCAAATACACAATTTCATTGTATAAGATCTTATTCACAGTTCAAGCTAATATGATGTCTCAATTTACTTCAAGATATTTCTTAAACAAAAAAAAAAAGAAATCTCTTTGAGAGTAAACACTTCACAAAATAATATTTTAATTTTCTTCACAAAGCAAGTTATAATCTCAAATTATAAATTTTGAAGTTAATAATTTATTTTTCTAACTCAATTCCATTTTTAATATCTCAATTATACTTGAAAAATCTTGCAACTCCTTTTAATAAATTCTATTTCATATTATAGAAATTCTAGAATTTTTTTCTCAAATTTATTCACATTAAAACCCCATTGAAAAGCCAAAAAAAATCAACTTTTTTAGCCAACGGGTTTCGAACCCCGGACCACACGCAGCTACAGTACTGCCCAAGACTCAACCCGCTAGCCATTTGGTCCATGTGGACCTGGAATCTAATCTCTATGCCAAAGATTTCATATGTCGACTTTTCAGTTTCGGGATTTATTTAAAGGAATTAAAAAATAAAAGTGACCATCGAGTTTCAAACCCAAGATCTCTTATAACCAGTACACTGTATTGCACTAGCTAACCAGTACGTCCAAGTATATTTTCTGTTTAGAAATGTACTAATGTACTTTTGTTCATAATGTTCAAAAAGTGATCCCTTCTCATAAAACTTGTTTATCCAAAATATCAATTCTTTCTAAGAAGTTGAAACAAATTTTCTTGACTGAGATTAAAAAAAAATAGTAAAACAAAAAATTTTATTTTTATTTTTATTAAAACTCTATTTCCACTTCTTTAAACAAATCCTCTCCTCATTTCTTTCACATAGACTTGTATTTTCTCCAAACTTGAATTTAATAAAAAAAATAGTCTTCATGAAAAAATTAGTTTATATTCCTCTTATACAAATTTGAAATTTATAGCATGCCAATATGTCTCAATCATGAGAATTTCACAAAAAAATCTCTTTCATGAAAAATTATTATTTTCAAATGCAACAATGCAAAATATACATATGTCAATACTAACTAATTTCACTTTCTTCTTTCTTAGTCAAATAGATCCTAAGGCACGGTTTGCATATGACATTTATCAATAAAATTTCCACATACTCAACAAGTACAAAATTTGCAAGCGCATTAGCATGATTCATGGTATAAAGAATTTCTTCTTTTTAATTAGCATGATATCTATAATCACAACAAAATCATCCTCATTCATAGCATGATACTCTAGTATGAATTTTATCTTATAATCTTCATATCAATATCTTCTTATACTACTCATTTTAGCATGCACATTCTACACTAGAAAATAATGAGACCACCCACCTTAATTGAAGTTTGAACAACGAAAGGAAAGATGGAACACCACTTCTAGCTCCAAAGCAACTCCTAGCTCCTAGCAAGACTTCTCATCCTAGCAAGAGCTTCTCCTCCTAGCAAAAGCTTCTCCAAGCACAAGAACTCTCTTACTCTCTTTCTTTTTCTTTCTTTTATTTTGATTTTATTTTGGTGCAAAAGAGAAGTGGGAAATGATGTGCTATTTATAGAATTTTGTTAGGGTCTAAAGTGCAAAATTCTCAACCTAATAACTCTCTCTTTTAAGGATAATGCTACACCTACTACCAAATCTACAACCTTTTCCTTTACAACCTTAGGTGGCACATTACTATTGGATGTTTCTACCACATACTCTACAATAAACTCTACTAATAATGTGCCACCTAAGGTTGTAAAGAGAAATGTTGTAGATTTTGGTAGTAGGTGTAGCATTACCCATCTTTTAATTCTTTCAACCCTTCATTTTCTCAACTCCTAAACTCCTAACTCTTCATCTTTCCAACCCTTCGCAACCCTAACCTCCATAACTCCAACGTCTTCCCCTCCCCCACTAGCTATACCCGGGCTCCCCTAGTGTAGAAACCGGCCACACAATAGTGTGTACATGCACCCATGTACATACAAAAATAAATACATCTTCTATAGCTCTAAATGTGTACTAAAAGTTGTAACTTGTCATGTATAAGTCCAAGCTCAACTTTAATTTGTGATATTACTAATGGGCTTGATTCATGGGCTCTCTTCTAATTAACTAATTTATTTATCCTAGTGGGCTTTCCTTTAATCAACTAATTAATTTGTCTATTGGGCTAGATTTAACTTTAGGTCGATGGATTAAAATAAAAAGGCTAAATAAGAACTTGTGCATGCTAAAATTTGTAAACGAGAGTAAGAAAAGAGATAGATAAATTAGCACGTGCATCATACGTGCAAAATCAAAAAAATGCATTTTTAATTTAAATAAAAATGTGGGGTGTTACAAATACTCGAGGCGGCGGACCACGTACTTCTTTTGGCCCACCTCCTCGTGGTGGTCGTGGTCGTGGTCGTGGTGGTACCGAGCGTAGGCGAAACCTCCTCGCTTTTTCAGAGATCAACTTGTCTTTGAAAATCTACCAACTCCACAGTCGCTTTTTAAGAAAGCGATGAGATTTTGCCTACACTCACTTTTTCAGAAAGCGACTGTTGAGTAGATAGATTTCTAGAGATCAGCTTGTCTCTGAAAATCTATCTACTCCACAGTCGCTTTCTCATAAAGCGAGCTGGTTTAAACAAGACTCACTTTCTAAGAACGCGAGTTTAGAAGAAATTTTTTTTCATTACAACATACATATGCAGTCTGCCATATATGTACTCCAACATCATGCAGCTTACAAATTCATTCACAATCTCTAAACTTCCAATAACTTGATAACAAATGGGAATTATCGCTTGCTCAGAATTAAACACATACAAATTAGTAGAAAGTCCACATCACATAGTACAATTACAAGCTACTACAAATTTGACAAAACAAACATAAACACATTCGAATTTGACATGGATTAAATGTTTTGAGATCCTCTAATACTACATCGCCGCTTATTGTGTCCATGCAACCCACATTTTGAACATTTCATTCCCGTACCCCTGCTAAACCTATCTCTCACATCCATGTCGTTGCGAATTCTCGTAGATCTTGGCTGAACTTTCCTTGAACGTCGTAGAGTTGCATCAGCTACGAGTCGTGGTCCATCAAAAGTTGGCTAATATGCTGGATCTAAAGTTGGATGAAAGATGGGAGCCCATGTTTGTGCTAATGAAGTAACTAAGTAAAATTTATCAACAAAAGGCTTGTAATCGATTGTACGATATGCATAAGCTGCCAATACATGAGAACATGGAATATGATATAGTTGAAATTTCATACATGTGCATGTTTTAGTACCCAAGTTAACAGTGTGCAAGTTCCCACCCTTCCTTTCTCCACTAATTACCATGCGTAGACCCGTTTTGACGGCAAAAACTTCAAGTTCATGATGAAACATTGTAACCTCATGTCGGCTTGCTCTCTCACGCCAACTATCGATCAATTCCTGTACTTTTCGAGCAAAAATCTTCCCTTCAGATAAAAGTTTATTGGCTTCCTTTCGACGAGTAGTAAAGTAAGAATTTAGACGATAAAAGATCATCTCCACAATCGCAGTTACCAGTAAACTACGGACACATTTCAAGACTGAATTAAAGAATTCTGATAGGTTCGTAGTTATTATGTCATATCATCGACTTTCATCTGCATAAAATGCCTATTTCTCAATCGGTTTCTCTTTCAACCAATTAGTCGCCTCGACATTGATGGTTTCAAGTTCAGCGAGTTTGGTACTGAACTTTTTGGGTTGGTTTTGACACGCTATAATTTTGGTTTTTTTCCTCATTGCCTTGCTACCAAATTTACTAAAGAAATTTATAGCGAAATGACGCATACAATAACGATGATATGCATTAGGTTCGTTCCAAGCTCCATTTTGCAATTTCATAGCAGAAAAAATACCAGCATGACGATCAGAGATAACACACAACTCAGTACGATCGGTGACAAAATACCGAATGCAACTCATGAACCATGTCCAAGTATTTATACTATCTCCATCAACTAATGCAAATACAAATGAAAATAAGCTATCATTTGCATCCGGGGAAACATCAATTAACAAACAACCCATGTACTTACCATACAAGTGAGTTCCATCAACACTAATAACAGGTCTGCAAGACTTGAAACCTTCAATCGAAGGACCAAATGCCAAAAATACTCATTTGAATGTTTCCTCGCCAGGACTAGATTGATATTTATCCCAGTGGACAACGGTTCCTAGATTTACTGCTTGTATTGCTGATAGACGAAAATGCAACTTCGTATATGCTTCTTCGAAGGTACCGAACAACCTCTCAATTGCTTTTTGTTTTGCAATCCAAGCTTTTTTATATGAAATCTGATAATTATATTGTAGTTTCACTATCTCAATAATAGCCCGCGGTGTTAAACCTATCTCAGACTTCACCACACTCACAATTAAGTTGCAAACAAGGTTAGAATAAACTTTACAGTGGTCCTGATTTAACGTGGGATTCGTACAAGTATAAGGCCCAAATATATTCTTCACCACGAAATTTGTCTCGTCTTTTGGAACGATTGCTCGTAATCTCCAAAGGCAGCCACCATCACTTACTACCGGGGAATTTTGCACCTCTCCTCAATTGTACGTTTTCTAGGTGCTAATTTACATTTAACAGTGTACAGTTTCGGTGAAGATTTCAATGTGACGAATTCACAATGTTTCTTGATAGAATACAGCTTTACAGCCTGCTGAATCGACTCTTTACTTATAAACTCCTATCCAATGTACAATTCGTCTACATTGGATGAACGAGACGTGTAACACCCCGAATTCCAAATAAGCCTAAATTTCAAGTTCCACTGGATCTTTACACATTACTTCGTACAATTTTACAAGGAATTTAAAACTTTTATTACAACAGAGTCTTTTACATCAACACACAGTGGAATAAATAAAATACAACAATGATAAATGTACAATTGTAATAACTTTAGCATTTAAGAAATCATCATCAACAAATTCATCTTTATATCTCATTGTAAACTCAAAGTATTGCATATGAAACTGTGGGCACGTCAGTTGCTTACAACCGACAAAATATTATACAAGGCCATCCTCGCTATGCCGAAAGTATAACGATTCTTAAATACTTTAACAAACACAAACTTGATCATAAACAAAGCTAAAGAAGGACTATCCTATTGATGTTGTGGGTGCTGTGCACTTAATTCTTAATACAGTTATTTATTTTAAATGACACTAATGCGCACTTGTTCGGATTCTATGCATCCCATACTACATAGGTCTAAGGACAAGCCCTTAATCGCACTTCATCTTGTAGGGTTAATTCCCTCGCCATGAGTTAAACTACTACGGTAAGTATCCTAGGTGTTCTATGAGTTACGAGCCCATGTCTAGATATCCTGGAGAGAATCCCACGTCATGACATGACGCATCATGCAGACATCCTATGAACAATTTGCCTCTGCCATTGAACGATGGCACTACGTAGTTACCAAGCACCCCACAAGTATCGCCACGATCCAAATTTCTTGGAGAAGTATCCATGCCCTGACATGACGCATCATGTGAACATCCTGTGAACACTCTCACACCGTAGATCCGAGGCCCTCATATTTGTATTTTTCTCTTACTTTTATCACATCTTTACTATAGTGTAGTCCTTAAGTTTTTAGTTTGTTTTAGAAGAAAATCATCACAACCTAAAGCTAGCTTACCCTACCGAACTTAAACCAATACAAAAGAGACAGTCAGCCCAACATGGACACTTCTCAAGAGATGCTCAACCCACGCTGGTTCTCAAATTCATTAATAAATACTGTCGGTCACTAGGGTCTCGCTTAACCTCTAGATTCCAACAACTATCTCTTTCTAGAGATCAACGAAATGTTACATTCAATCTAAAAATAATATTTCAATTCCTTTATTCATAAACTCTTTCTTAGAGAAAAACATTTCTTTATAATCTCATAACATGAAATATCTCATTTCGACTTCTTTTATCAATTTAACCACTTATAACATTGTATACAATTCAAATATTCACTTAATCAATTTTAATAATCATAAAATCTCATCAAGTAGAAGTCTAATTATATTCCAAATTTTTATCTCTCTTTAATTATACAAGAGTCACATTTTCAATATAAAAAAATCACTTCTAATTCTTTTAATTGATAAATTTGAGTTCTTCAACACTATTTAATGTAAACCCCCACCTAAATTCTCACAAAATATATCAAAATATTGTAGAAATAAAGTCTAAACAATTTTAGAAGAATAATAGAATTTTTTCCCAATTTTTATTTCGCTTAAAAACTCAAAATACCCAAAAAATCACAAAAAGAAAAACAAGTGGCAAGGGCCGAATTCGAACTCAGACCCATACCCTCCGCAAGTGAACAGTAACCACCCCAAAATGCACCCAAAGACCTGTTGGTCTAGAGTGACTAACTGATAAAAGGAGGACTTAAATTAGAGATATATTTATACCGTCAATGGTCTAGAGTGATTCCATATTAGGCTTAATTTTTTGCAGTATTAGGATCAGAATCATTTTAGATTTCAGATTAGTTAATAAGTCAGGATGGGTTTGGGTTTAAGCCAGTGCTTTGGGATGTGTGAGACGGTTTGTTGCTATTACATTTTTTTGAAACATATACATGTAATCTATATAATGAATTCCAACTAATTCTGCTTATAAAGAATATGGCATCATTGTTAAGATAAATCAGAAAGATGAAAACAATACTAATTATTGAATTGAGAAATAATTGATTACAATATCTCCTATATATAGAAGTGAACCAAATACAAAACTAGTTCAATACCCAATGTGGGACCATGATATCTAACACCCCCTCTCAAACTCACAGTGAGTCAAACAGTGTGAGTTTGCCCAGAAAATATCGGAATCTCTGAACAGTATGAGATTTGGTGAAGAAATCTGCCATCTGCTGTGACGAGGTAATAAAATGAAGTGAAATGATCTCTACTTCAAAGCGCTCACGAACATAATGATAATCAATCTCTATATGCTTCGTTCACTCATGAAAGACCGGGTTGCTTGCAATATAGTGCACTCCGGTTATCACAATGAAGAGGAGTAGCTCCTAAAAGAGTGACACCCATATCTGATAACAACCAACGAACATGAATAATCTCTCTAGCAGTAGCTGCCATTGCTCTGTACTCAGCTTCGGTCGAAGAACATGCAACAACTTCCTGTTTCTTACTTCGCCATAAGATCAGCGAATGACCAAGAAATAGATAGAAACCTGTGGTAGACCGTCTGGTAGTCGGACCACCTTTCCAATCTGAATTAGAATATGCAATCAGCTCTAGTTTGGATGTAGCAGGCATGAGCGAGTAATAGTGCCTCGAAGATATCTAAGAATTAGAAGAAGAACACCGTAGTGAACTGACGTAGGAGCAAAAACAAACTGACTGCGTGAGAAATATCGGGTCTGGTCATATATAAGTAAACAAGCTGTCCAACAATCTGTCTGTATCTAGTGGGATCAGGAAGCAGCTCACCATCAGTGGGACGAAGCTTCACATGAAGCTCTAAGGGTGTATCGGTTGATCGACTGTCAGAGAGGCATGCAGCAGAGATAATATCTGATGTGTGTTTCTGTTGAGAAATGAGTATCCCCCGAGATCCATGAGAAATCTTTAGACCCAGAAAACAACGTAGTTTACCAAGGTCTTTCATATGGAACTGCTAGTGAAGATATTTCTGGGTGGATGTAATGCCTGTGGAGTCATCCCCAATAATGATCATATCATCAACATAGAGTAATAGAAGTATCCTCCCCTGTGATGATGACCGCATAAACATAGAATGGTTCTGGGAACTCTGACTAAAACCAACCTTAGTGATGACAAGGCGAAAACACTCAAACCAGGCTCGAGGGGTCTGCTTCTAACCATATATAGCCTGATGCAGCTGGCAAACATGACGAAGAGGAGTAGGGAGGCCAGAAAGAGGATCCATATAAACAACCTCAGATAAGATACCATAAAGAAAATCATTCTTCACGTCCATGTAGTATAACGACCACTGACGGATGACTGTAACAGCAATAAGAGTGCGAACAGTAGTCATCTGTGCAACGGGAGCAAATATCTCATCATAATCAATGCCATGCTCCTAAGTAAATCATCGGGCTACTAGACGAGCCTTGTGCCGCGCAATAGATCCATCAAGTTGATATTTGACATTGAAGATCCACTTGCAGCTAATAGGCTGAACGCCCTCTGGCAGAGGAACGATATCCCAAGTGTTAGTCTGATCAAATGTACTTAATTCCTCTGCAATAGCTTTCCTCCACTCGGGATATTGAATTGCATCCTGATAGGTTCTGGGTTCACGTGTAGAGTGTATAGCAGTGAGATATGCATGAAACTATGGTGAGTAGGACGCTAGGGTGGCAAAACCAAACTGGTAAGAAGGACTAGTGGCATCAGGTGTATAACGTGTCGGAGGAATACCAGAAGTGGAACGTGTAGATTGACGAAGCAATGGTGGACTGATAGGGTGTGGTGGTGAGAACGGTGGAGTGGGTGCATGTGTCGGTGGGGAAGTAGGTGGGGTGGGTGCTGGAAGCTATGGGGATGTAGGTGGTGTTTCAGCAGAGGGAACAATAGGTGTAAGGACGGTAGGAGATCTGAATGGAGCCAGAAGAGTGGGATCAAAAGGAATGTGGAAAGATGAAGTCGGGGAGCTAGCAACAACTGGGGAATCGAGAAATCTAGAATCCTCGGGGGAGTCAGGTAGTAAGGAGAGTCTTCCACAAAGGATACATGTCAAGAAATGCGGACACGACTCGTCGATGGATCAAAACAATGATAACCTTTGTGTTCGGGACTGAGACCTTGGTGAATGCACTTAGCAGCACGAGCGGAGAGCATCATGCGCTCAGTAGGAGAGAGAATGACATAACAGGTGTACCTAAAGATACATAGCATACTGTAGTCGGGAGGTGAGTGATAAAGAGCCTCATAAAGCATCGTACCAGCTAGGGAAGACGAGGGAGTAATGTTAATGAGACTAATAGTTGTCATGACAGCTTCAGCCCAGAAAGAACGAGGAACCGAAGAGGAGAGTAAAAGAGCGCGAGCCGTCTCAAGAATGTGACGATGCTTGCGTTCAGCTATACCATTCTGCTCATGTGTGTGAGGGCATGATTACTGAAAAAGGGTGCCGTGAGACTGAAGGATCGATCTCATAATGGTGGAAGTATACTCACGAGCACCGTCCGATCGGAAATTTTTAATGCGCACACCGAACTGAGTGTGAATCATAGTCGTAAAGAACCGGTAAATATCAGGTATCTCAGATCGCTGACGCATAAGAAAAATCCATGTATGTCTTGTGAAGTAATTGATGAAGGCAACATAATAGAGATAGCCTTTCCACGAAGGTACATGAGAGGGTCTCCATATGTCAGAATGAACAAGTTGAAAAGGATGGGTGGTTTGAGAAGTGCTCTTGTGACTAAAGGATAGTGCGATATGTTTGGCCAAATGGCAACCCTAACAATCAAATAAATATTTAAAAGTAAGAGAATCAAGGGCACCACTACGAGCTAAAGTCTGGAGACACGCCTGTGCCATAGATCAGCATCAGAGGAAACAATACCGGCAAAACCAGAAGGAGAGTGATGTGCACGAAGAAAATCTAGATGATATAGACAACCATGACGACTGATGAACACAAGAATATTCACATTTAGGAGCAATAATCTTATTATAAATGCACATGTAAAAGCTCTATATGTGGTATTTAACTCTTATTTTCTCTTCTCAATAGGAAATAACCAAAAGCAGCAAAACGAAGCAGATTCCAGACGAATACAGACTGAGGAATAATATACAGGGAACTGCAGAAGCAACAGTCGACTGGCTCTTCAGCAGTCGACCAGATAGAGAGTTTGCTAAGCCTCGGCACAGTCGACTTCCCCAAACACCAGTCGACTTGACCGAGAAATCGTGAAGCCACAGAAGTCTCAGTACCAGTCGACTTACATCCAAGACAGTCGACTGATACGCGGCGGAGTTAACAGATAAGATATTCACAGATACACCTGCATCTAATTCCAAATCTATTTGAATCCAGATTTTATGCGAATTCTCCAACAAACCCAAGCCAGAGACAGGGGATTGGCAAGAGCACGTGGTTAGCAGATAAGGAATAAAAGAAGAAAAGAGAAAGATATAAATCAGCCAATCAAATAAGGAAAGAAATAACAAAGAGAGGGACTTTCCTGAAAAAAGGGGAAACCCTAATTCTTCAGCCGCGCTCTATAAATATCAGTCAAGAGATATTGCAGGGGGGCCTCTCTCAATCTCTCTGGACTTCATCTTTTGATCATCATCTTCCACAAACACCCACCACCGAATCACAAGAGTCTGAGCGTTCAAGTCATCAACAGGGGTATTATTCTACCAGCATCGAGGAAGGAGATAGGAGATCAAGTATTCGAAGGCAGCCGACTGTGTGACAGCCAGTCGACCTCATTGCCGGACTTCATTAGTTTATTTCTTCTTCTTCTATTCTTTATGTTGGTCATGTATTTGAACTTGTTGATTAATAAAAGTATTATTATGTGGAACTAAATTCTATAGTTGGGTAGATTGAAGCCGTAGTTATGTAGTGTTATGTTCTTCTAAATTCTTCTATTTACTTATTGATTGAATCCGTTTGTATTGGTATAGATTGATGATAATCAAACTTATTCTCAAAGCTCTGAGATTAGTCGACTGAGGTGAGAGCCAGTCGACTGACGAACAGAACTTGAGAATATCAAGTTTGCATTATCATCCATCTGAATCTGTTAGATGAGCATATTGAGACGACCCGTATCTCGTGTTCATAACTTGTAACAAGGGAATCTTTAGGGGTTCCTGGTTCAATCAACTTAAGGGATCTAGATCTGATACCAATTTCTAGAACCTTGAGTGTTTGTTCGTTTCCACTGATCTTATGTTTTCTTTAAGTGCAACTTAGTAGATACCATGCTAAACACTTAATGAAAGAAACGAATTAGAGTAGATACCATGCCTAATTCTTGGCTTAGGGAAACAGTACTTTAAGGAGTAGATACCATGCCCTTGAAGGGAACAAACATGAGTAATAAGAAGAAGTTCAGAAGGTGACTTAGCATTACTGACTATTGGTGGAGATCTAAACCCAACTACTTCATAAATATTTGTGATTCAACACTTCTTCATTTAGTTTTAATCTTTTTATTTCTTTTAGACATTTAAAACAACTCTTTATGATTCTTCTTCTTTTTATTGATTAGTAAGTTAAAGTCTACAATCTCTGTGGGATCGACCCTTGCTATTGCTACGCTTTTCTAAACGATTCGTGCACTTGCGAGGTTTATAATTTGTGTCTAGTTTTATCTATTTATTTAGGGAACTAGATTAGCACAACAACGACTAGCACGCCCAAACTCCTTACCCGTGCATGAATCAGTAAGAGAACAACCGAAAGAGTCAAAAGTAACGATAAGACCGCTATCGCACAACGCACTAATAGAAATAAGGTTTATGGATAAGTGAGGAGCATAAAGAACATATGGTAATGTGAGAGTGGGAGAGCTAACTGCCCCTGAGTGTATAACGAGAAGTGGTGAGTCATCAGCTGTGTGTGGAGAAGGAGTGAAAGGGAAGTGCAGTGCAGGTGGTGAACAATGTTTGATTACTAATGAGATGATGTGATGCACCAGAATCTAAAATTCAGAACGAATTCATACCGGGAGTGGCAGAGAATGCAGGAGCAGAGGAGCCAGCATTGATAAACTGACCCATGAGCTGTAGTTCCAACTGAGTGAGGCATTGCTGAAGATTAGCCCAATCAGTAGGAGACGGTAAGGCTGGAGTGACGGACATGGCTGAGGATGTAAGGGAAGAAGCACTGCGAGAAAGAATAAGACTAGTGCTACTATGACTGAGAACACAATGAGGAGGGAGATGTTGCTGGTGTCTAGATCGGGGTTGGGGGCAGGACGGTGATACTGGTGTCGAAAGTAGAGGTGGGGTAGGGTGAGGAATGATGCTGGGTGAAGGTAGGAGGCCGGAGGCAGACTGAAGGTGGCGTTGCTGCTGTTTGAATCTGAAGAAGGAAAAAGAGGCGGTTGTAGCGGGGAAGTCGGTGAAGGAGGAAATATGTGGGAGAGACTGAGATTCCATCAAGTAGTAGTACCTGTAATAAAAAGAAATCTGATTTTTTTGATTTTTTGATTTTTTTTTGCGGATTTTTTTCTTCTTCTGAAAAACAGAAATATAAGAAACGGAAGGCGGCTAGGGTTTCGTCAGGGCAGAATGACAAACATAAATGCAGCACGGGGGTCGGTGGCTTGCGTGAGGGCAGCGTCGACTGTGGTGACTGGCAGCGACGACAGCGAGGGGATTCAGTGGTTGCTGGCGTCGACGAGCGTCGACGAGAGCCAGGGCAGCGCGATGATGGGTTTTGGGTAGCGTCGATTGTAGTGACTAGCAGCGACGGCAGTGAGGGGATTCGGTGGTTGCTGATGTCGACGAGCGGCGAGGAGAACCTGGACAGCGCGGTGATGGGTTCTTGGTGGCAGGAAAGGACAAGGATAGTGAAGCTCGGGGTGGGGATGGCGAGGAGCAGCGGAGGACGGCTGGGCGGTGCTGAGAGATAGGGACGGTCGACTAGTGGAAGGCGACTGGGATGGGCGGGAAGAAGGGAGAGACAGGGTGGAAGAAGGGAGAGACAGAGTGGATGGCGAGGAGGGAGGCATACGAGAAGATGAAGGGGCGGGTACTGAGGATTTTTGTTTTTTTTTGTTTTGTTTTGTTTTGTTTTGTTTTGGAAATGAAACCCTAATTTCTTGTAGGTAATTTTTGGAGCTCTGATACCATGTTAAGATAAATGAGAAAGATGAAAACAATACTGATTATTGAATTGAGAAATAACTGAGTACAATATCTCCCATATATAGTTGTGAACTAAATATAAAACTAGCCCAATACCCAATATGAGACTATGCTATCTAACAATCATAATAGAAAAGATCTATATATTGACATTTTCTGAAAAACCGACATCACTATTTCAAAGTGACAACCTATCCTATTTTAGCGATTCAATATCTTTTAGGACATAAATCTCACAAACATAGTGACAAGTAGTCTTTCCTTGCTAGCGTCATTTTGATTAAATCACTTACACAAGTCTCATCCCAGTTGCAGTAGGCTCCTTCCGTGTGAATACAGAATACATGCTTGGTGCGGGTGAGATAGGGAAAATTCTCACAATGGAAGAAAAACATTGTGTCATTCTCCATTTAGGCTCTATTGTCTATATTATTGTTTTTCCTTAAAGAATTTTTTTTTGACAAAGTTGGTTCCTCAATCTTCAAAATGTGGTGTCATATTAGAAAAAGTTCACTATTCATTCAAATATTCTTATTTAATTAGTTCATTCCATATTCTATTTTCATGAGTCACTCTGTTGTACAAAGATAAATAACATATTTCAATTTTCCCTCGTAAAATTTTATTCTCACGAGTCACCCTGTTGTACAGGAGATTGATGGAATTTTATATGCACTTAAGAACATGCCTAAAACATTAATAACAACCTAAAACATGTTTGTATGAATCTAGATCTTAATCATGTTGTAAAAGTGCTTTAATATAAAATCCTAAATCATGAAACTATAGATCTTTGCTAAATCAAAAGAAGAAAAACATTAAAAGCGGAAGCACTAACCTGAAGCCATTGATGGAGATTGCGCAGAGGGTTTGGATCTTCCTATATGATACGCACTTCTATGAGAAGTCGTCTCTCTATTCTTCTGTTGATGGGATGACAGATGGAATAAGAAGATGCGTATATATAGGGGACCATAATCCTAATCGATAATTATTGATTTTCAATTTTGCCTATCACAAAATAAGAAATTTACTTTATGGTCTCTACACGTGTTATATCACACTTTAAATTATATGCTTTTAACCCATTACTTAATCTTGATTAGATCACTTTAATTTGGGTTAGACTTTAGAATAGCAATTATACATTTAGTCACATATGTGAGCCCACATAAATTATTTTCCAACAATCTCCCACTTGGGCCACATATGTTACTCCTTATAAATGTACATACTTTATGAGCTCAAAATTTTGCTATCATAACAAAAAGCATAGCCAAACAATCTCGTCCATTAATCATGTAAATATAGGATCAAAGCAATTTTCGTTACATTTATCGTAACTAAATTCATCAATGGTCACATATATCGACATAATCAAACGACACAGATCAAGTGTAAATGTATAGCATGGAAATTTCATGCAATGTGATCTATACACATGCCTATTTCCAACTGGTCCTCTTTAAAACTTAAGTGAGGTCAAAACCAAAACATGACAAATGAGTGAGAAAACTGAATTCTTTATTTCTGATAAGAAAATAACCAAATGCATAAATGTCTCACCCAAACATAATACAAATAATATACAAACTCCCACTAAATCATGATATCCTCAAATAATACAACACCTATATGAGCAATATGCTCATAAAAGACCTTGGGTGGTAATCCCTTTGTGAGCGGATCCGCTATCATGGAGTTTGTCCCAATGTGCTCTATGGATATTTGTCCACTTTGCACTCTTTCTTTCACAACTAGGAACTTTATGTCAATATGTTTCGACTTTGTCGAACTCCTGTTATTGTTGGAATACATCACTGCTGACTTATTGTCACAAAATAACTTAAGTGGTCTTTCTATATTCTCCAAAATGCGCAGCCCAGTGACAAAATTCTGCAGCCATATTCCATGATTCTATGCCTCATAGCATGCTACGTACTCTGCTGCCATAGTTGAAGAAGCTATAAGTGTCTGTTTGGCATTTTTCCAGGATATAGCTCCTCCAGTTAACAGGTAAATATAGCCTGATGTAGACTTTTGCTATCTTGGCACCCTAGTGAAATCAGAATCAGAATACCTTACGACCTCCAAATGATCTGATTTCCTATATGTGAGCATGTAGTCTTTTGTTCTCTAAAGATACCTCATGACCCTCTTGGCTGCTATCCAATGGTCCATACCAGGTTTCTTAAATACCCGCCTAACATCCCAACAATGTACGCAATATCCGGACGCGTACATACTTGAGCATACATTAGACTCCCAATAGCTGATGCATAGGGGATCTTTTGTATTTCCTGAATTTCAAGGTTACTTTTAGGACATTGATTGAGACTAAATTTGTCTTATTTAGCAACAGGAGTATCCCCTGATCTACAATTTTACATGCCAAACCATTTGAGTACTTTATCGATGTATCCCTTTTGTGATAATCCAAGAGTACCTCGAGAACGATCTCAGTGTATCTGAATTCCTAATACAAAAGAGGCATCCCCAAGATCCTTCATCTCAAAATGCTTGGACAGAAACCTTTTAGTTTCGTGCAATAAATCTATATCATTAGTGGCAAGCAACATGTCATCGACATATAGAACTAAAAATATATGCTTACTACATTCTTCTCAAAACCAAATGAGATAATTACTTGATGAAACTTGTGGTATCATTTACGAGAAGCTTGCTTGAGTCCATAGATGGATTTTGTCAATTTGCAAACCATATTATTTGGATCTCCCGACACAAAGTTTTCTGGTTGCACCATATAAATTGTCTCGTCAATGTCGCCATTGAGAAACGCCGTCTTGACATCCATCTGATGTAGCTCAAGATCAAGATGAGCAATAATTGCCATAATTGTCCTAAACGAGTCTTTCGATGAAACTGGAGAGAAAGTCTCTGTAAAATCAATGCCTTCTTTCTGAGTATAGCCTTTAGCTACAAGACATGCCTTATTTCTCTCCACATTACCATTTTCATCCCTCTTGGTCTTAAATATCCATTTACAACCAATTGGTTTTACACCTTCTGGTAATGGGACAAGTTCCCAAACTTTGTTGTCTTGTATAGACTTACACTCATTCATGGCAATAATCCACTTTTGAGAGTTACAACCTTTCATGGCCTGATGAAATGTGATTGGATCATCTTCTATCATTCCATTATCATCCTCATGTTCTTGGAGAATTACAATATAATTATCCGGAATAGCATTCCTCCTTTCTCTCGTGGATCTCCTTAATGACCCTGGTTATTGAGGTTGTTGAGTTTGTTCTTTTGGAACAATTACCTTATTTTGAATGGGGGGTTGTTCAACATTGTCTTGTTGAGGTTCCGGATTCACTTCTTGATCAATAATAGGTGGGGGAACCTGAATATTGTCAAAAGTGATAGCAGGAATTGGGTTTGTAATTGAATCCAATTCCTCCTCAAAAGCAATGTCCCTAACCTTATTTCTCCCCCCAAACTCAACTTCCTCAAAAAATGTTACAGTTCCTGTCTCAAAAATATTCCTAAATGTGGGATCATAAAACTTATAGCCCCTCGATCGTTCAGAATAACCAATAAAGTAGCTGTTCACTGTTTTGGAGTCCAATTTCTTTTCATGTAGCCTGTAAGGCCTTGCCTCAGCTGGATATCCCTAAATGTGAAAGTGCTTTAGACTAGGCTTTCGACCTGTCCAAAGCTCATAAGGTGTTTTTGCAGTTGCTTTAGTTGGTACTCTATTGAGAATGTAAGCTGCTGTCTTTAATGCTTCTCCCCAGAAGGACTCAGGTATGGTGGAATGAGCAATCATACTCCTTACCATATCCTTAAGAGTCCTATTTCTTCTTTCAGCAAAACATTTCTCAATTTTGATCGAGGGAATCTTTAGCCTTAGTAATCCCATCGGATTCTGTGCCCCTAAAAGCTTCTGGAATGCTGTGTTTCATAATCATTAAACACATGCGATTTGAACGATCCCTCCTCTCAAAATCCCTTTTATCATCAAGAGTGCTTTCCGCAGTGAGAGGTGGAGGTTGTTCTTCCCTTAATGCATGGTCTAATTCCACACAGCCAAGAGTTATCAGTAAGGTCCTTTTCCATTCCTTGAAATTTATCCCATTAAGCATGGAAATAAAATTGATGTTAGCAGTTATTGAGGCAGCAGAAGATATACTAGCTGAATATAAAACAAAAATAAACAAAATAAGCTTACATGAGAATTCATATAAAACAATAAATTCAAATAATGGTTAATCCTATCTCAAGATACCAGACACAACGTTAATATCAAGTCTTTGGACAGTAACATTAACTGTAAGTGGTACTCTTGTTGTAGCAATCAAATATTGACAATCAATCATGTCAAATAATAAGTCATTCTTTGGACTGACTTATTATTCACATGGAATACCTTATAATTGTCACATATTTATTACCATAGATGTGTATGAAATTCGGCCAAATATCAACTTATCTTTGGGTCAGTTAATAAACGCATGAATTATAAACACAGAATCATCTTGATATTTTAAATAAATTAATCTATACAAAAGAGGTCACTTTGGCAATATTTTGTTTCAATTAAACTATTCAAAATATTAGACGTTCATAAGAAAAACCAAAACCAAAATTTAAATTTAATTGTTTCCCAAATTTTTTTTTAACCTTAACTTTACAATTTTACTTTATTTTAGATAGATAATATCAATTTAAAGTGATGACAAAACTATAACAGAAAATGTGATGTATATTTATCTGAAATAAAATCATAACTGAACCATATCTATCTACTGTTTTGATAATATCAAAATAATATCTAACTGAATTTTATTTATCTGATTATAGGACAAATATCTTTAGTAACAGAAATTTGATTTTCATTAACAGAAAAATGAATGATTAACAGAAATTTAACAGAAAATTAACTTTACTGATAAATATCAAATCAATTTTCATAACAGAAAATATTAATAACAGAAGATTAACAGAAAATTGATAAGTTTACTGTTAACAGATAATTGACAACAGAAAACAAGATTAATTTTCCCACACCCGAACTCCTGACGTCAGCCAGGGGAGAGAGAGATCACAGCCCAAAACCCAGGCCCCACAGCACGTGGCAGTACCCTTTTTCTACATAATCGGGAGGGCCCCACACGCCCTTGGCCACATCAGCAACTGCAGAGCAGTTCCTCTTTCTATCTGCACGTGGGCCCCCTGGACGCACGCTGGCGTCAACAGCAGCACACCTTGCTGTTTTTATCCCCTGAGCCCCACCGTGCCACATGGGCAGCAGCAACAAGCAAGGCAGCACCCTTTTGGGGTCCCACCTCCTGCCACGTCAGCCAGAACTATCTAAAGTTTTACACAGTAAAATCTATAATACCCTTCTGTATACAACTACCCATATATAGCAATAAAGATTATCAATGGTAGGTGTTTGCTTCTGATACCCTAACAATTGATATTATAAGAGTTTAAAAACACTTTCACTTTAAAACAACTGAAACACACAATTGGTATTATAAGTGTTTTAAAAACTAATTCATGAATAAAGCTCCTATCACCAATGAGACAAATGACGTCAGCCACATGGCTGACGTGGTGCAAACCAGCAGCTTTGCTGCTCTACTAGGTCCCACCGGCCATAAAAAAAAAAAATCCACACAACTATCTGCATACAAAACTCTATTGGCAAACTCTATTAATTATATCCATATCTGAATAATCTTTATCAAAATCCAAAACCACAGCTAACCAGTACTCACGGATTTGGGTTTTTTTTTTTAAATTTTTTTTTTTTTTTTTTAATTCCAGATTTGAAGTAATTGATCCAATTACTTCATCAATTAAAATCATTAATTGAATTTCTTAAACATGAAAATCGAATACCAAGAAAAATAAGATCAAAAGAAACCCTAAATTTCTTTAAACAAAAAACCCTAAATTTCTTCTATTAATTCAGCAAAGATGGCTCTGATACCAATTGATGGAATTTTATATGCACTTAAGAACATGCCTAAAACATTAATAACAACCTAAAACATGTTTGTATGAATCTAGATCTAAATCATGTTGCAAAAGTGCTTTAATATAAAATCCTAAATCATGAAACTATAGATCTTTGCTAAATCAAAAGAAGTGAACATTAAAAGCGGAAGCACTAACCTGAAGCCATCGATGGAAATTGCGCAGAGGGTTTGGATCTTCCTATATAATACGCACTTCTATGAGAAGTCGTCTCTCTATTCTTCTGTTGATGGGATGACAGATGAAATAAGAAGATGTGTATATATAGGAGACCATAACCCTAATTGATAATTATTGATTTCCAATTTTGCCCATCACAAAATAAGAAATTTACTTTACGGTCTCTACACGTATTATATCACACTTTAAATTATATGCTTTTAACCCATTACTTAATCTTGATTAGATCACTTTAATTTGGGTTAGACTTTAGAATAGCAATTATACATTTAGTCACATATGTGAGTGATGCGCCTTTGGTTTTATTCTTTGCCATTATCAAGATTCACAGGAACTGAGGATCAAGATTGGAAGAATGAGAGGTTGAGGAAAAGAAAGATTCAAGAATTGGAGAGGGATTGAAGAAGAAGAAATGCCATGAATACTCTGGTTGATCAGCTGAACTGATCAACCCTTCTATTTATAGAACCATGCGCTATGCGCACTCTTGGACAGTTGGTTACAGCGGTTACAAAAGTGGGACCCACAGAAATCTACAGTCCACACTTCTCCTCTTTAACATCCAACGATCAGTATCTATTGATACCGGTTCAGCTTACATTTTACATTTAAACCCAGTACTATTCTCTATTACATTCTCAACTGACATATCAGATACTCAACTCTTCCTTCAGCAGCTGCAATCTCCTTGATGATCTTCAATCCCTACCATGGCTACTGATTTGGCTCGTATCAGCTCCACCCCCCCTAATTTGAGACCTTGCCTCAAGGTCGAAGAGAGGAAATCTGCGTACTAGATCCCAATAGGGTTCCCAAGTTGCACAATTAGTATCTTGATGTCGCCATTTTATTAGCACCTCCGACACCAATTTTCTTCCTTTTACTACAGCTCCTCGATCCAATATTTCCTCTGGTTCGAGCAAGGCCTGAGAAATAGGAACTGGAACACTCCTTTGTACTTCCACCTGTGGACCTAAGTGCTTTTTCAGCTGTGAAATATGAAAAACAGGGTGAATTTTTGACTCTGTGGGCAAATCCAGCTTATATGCTACTGATCCAATCCGCTCAGTGATTGCATATGGTCCATAGTACAGCGGAGATAACTTCTTTACAGCTCTTGTTGCCACCGAAATTTGTCTATATTGCTGCAGCTTAACGTACACCAAATCCCCCACTTGAAATTCTTTGTCAAGTCTGTGTGTATCAGCTTGCTTCTTCATCCTATCTTGCGCTCTTTTCAAATTATCCTTGAGCAATTGTAAGGTAACATCTCTTGCCAGTAATGCTTCTTCCACCTGAGGGTTTTTTGCAGTGTGAGGAATATAGGACAATAGTGTGGGAGGGTTTCTACCATAGACATTCTGATAAGGAGTGGACTTAATTGAGCTGTGGTGGGAAGTATTATACCAATACTCTGCCCATGGTAACCATCTACTCCAATCCGCAGGTTTGAGACTACAAAAACATCTCAAATATGTCTCTAGACATCTGTTCACAACCTCCGTTTGACCATCTGTTTGCGGATGGTAAGCAGTGGAGTAATGAAGCTTAGTTCCTTGCAATTTAAGTGTCTCCTTCATAAGATGGCTTGTAAACACAGCCCCTCTATCACAGACAATAGATATAGGCATACCATATAATTTGAAAATGCCTTCATTGAGCACTTGTATGATTGAAGTTGCTGTATAAGGGTGTTTGATGGGAAAAAAATGAGCATACTTACTCAATCTATCGACAACTACCAAAATGACTGCATATCTGTTACTGAGAGGAAGGGCTTCGATGAAATCCATACTGGCTTGTTCCCATATCTGAGCAGGTATTGGAAGTGGCTGCAATAATCCCGCAGGTGATCGGCAAACATACTTGCTGGTTTGACAAATGGAACATTCTTGCACATATCTTTGAACATCTCTTTTCATCCCTTCCCACCAAAATGACCTGCGAAGCCTCTGAAGAGTTTTATCATACCCCGAATGACCTCCTATAGGCGTGTCATGATGTTCAAAAATCATCAGTTTTCTAAGGTTTGATGTTGGACTTAGTACTACTTTGGTACCCTTATACCACACCCCCCTTACTGCAGAAAACTTACTATTATTAGTCCCCAAAACTTTACTAGCAAGTTTTGTGAAATATGGGTCAGATTCATTCATCTTCAAAATATCATTCCACCAATCCGGGTGTAAAGAACACAGTTGCACTAAGTAGCAGTCAAAATCTCTTCTAGAAAGCCTGTCAGCTGGTACATTATCACTTCCTTTCTTGTACTCCACCTCAAAATTAAACCCATAGAGCTTAACCAACCAATAGTGTTGAGCCTCCGTTGATAATCTCTGATCCAGCATATACTTGAGTGGTTTATGATCTGTACGAATAATAAACTTCCTCCCGAAGAGGTATTGCTTCCACTTCTTAACTGCCAACAATATAGCAAGCATCTCCTTCTCATATGCCGACCAATGCAAGCATTTTCCCTTGATCCCTTGACTAATATACGCAATAGGATGGTTCTTCTGTAAGAGAACAGCTCCAATTCCTACTTTACAAGCGTCACATTCAACAATGAATGTTTCACTAAAATCTGGAAGTTGCAATACTGGCGCTGTGATCAGGGCTTTTTTAAGTTCTTCAAAAGCCATAGTAGCTTCTTCACTCCACTTAAAGCCTTCCTTTTTAGTTAATTCTGTCAAAGGGGCTGCAATTGCACCATATCCTTTGATAAATTTTCGGTAATAACCTGTAAGGCCAAGGAATCCTTTCAATGCTTTAACATTTTGTGGCACTGGCCACTCTTGTACTGCAGCTACCTTCTTCGGATCAACAGCAATCCCTTTATCAGATACTACATGACCCAAATACTCCACTTCGTTTCGACCAAATGAACACTTGGACCTCTTGACAAATAGCTGATTCTTTTTGAGTATCAAAAAAACTTCCTTGAGATGCTCTAAATGATTCTGCCAGGAATTGCTAAAAATCAGAATGTCATCGAAGAAAACTAGAATAATTTTTCTCAAATGCTGTCGAAAAATATTATTCATAAGTGATTGGAATGTAGATGGAGCATTACTTAAGCCAAAAGGCATGACTAAGAACTCATAATGCCCACTATGAGTCCTAAATGCAGTTTTGGAGATATCATCCTTGTTCATACGTATCTGATGGTATCCAGACCTAAGATCTAGTTTAGTAAAAAACCTAGATCCATGTAGTTCATCTAGTAGGTCATCAATAATGGGAATTGGATACTTATCTTTGATTGTTTGCTTGTTTAAGGATCTATAATCCACACAAAACCGCCAAGATCCATCATGTTTTTTAACAAGAACCACTGGTGAGCTGTAGTTGCTATTGCTTGGTCTGATGATACCTTGTTTCAACATATCCTCAACAATTTCCTCAATTGCATTCTTCTGCTCAAATGAATACCTGTATGGCCTTATGCAAACAGGTCTGGAGTTACTTTCTAAAGGTATTTGGTGGTCGCAGGACCTTGCAGGTGGCCTTTGGTCTGTATGGCCTTTGGTTCATCAAACAACTCTTGAAACTCCTCTAACAATTCATGAAGGTCTGATGCTTGATAAGCTTCTTCAAATGTAGTTTGAGCAGCAATTGAAGTCTGGGAATCTGTATTATCAGATATCAAATATAGTAAAAAACCCCTGTGTGTTTGCATTGCAATCTTATTTGCTTCTTTATCAGATAACAATGTGGTTGGGCTTGGTTTTAAACCCTGCAAAACCCAACTAATGCCCTCCTGTGTGAATTTCAACTGCTTTTGCATTAGGTTGATAGTAACCTCAGATACTTGCTTGATCCACTTTGCTCCAATAACCACATCATGTCCACCAATGGGAAATACTAAAAAATCATCTATAAACTCATATCCCTGACAATGCAAGTGTACATTAGAACACAACCCACTCCCTTCTACTTCTTTTCCTCCAGCAACTCTGACATTGAAACTTTGCTTAACTGAGAGTGACAATCCAACCCTTTGAAGAATGAAAGGGTCAATGTAATTATGTGTAGCTCCACTGTCAACCAATACATGCACATCCACCCCTCTTAACTGTGCCTTAAGGATTAGGCATTCAGTATTGACACCAAAGTTCAACGATGCAGCATTGAGATGATGATCTGTGGTAGTTTTAAGGTCGATATTCTCATCTTCTAACAGCAACTGATTTAATTCCTCATCTTCCTGTAGACTAAGCAAATCCCATTCTCCTTCTATACACATGTATGACTTCGTTTTGCACAAATGACCTGGTATGTATTTCTCATCACAATGAAAACATAACCCTCTCTTCCTTCTATCCCATACCTCATTAGGAGACAACTTCTTCAAAATAGGTTTGTCAGGGCTAACAAAATTGGTATTGGTATTAGTAGGCTGTGTGTGAGCAACTGATTGCGACTGCTGAGACCAAGAAGGAAAACCAGATGATGGACTCTTGTAACTTGTTCTATAGGAAGGTTTATAAAACCGTTTGAGGGAATTGAGTTTCTTTTCAAATCTCAATGCTACTCTGAAGGCTTCTCCCAAGGACTGTGGTTCTGCCATCACCACATCATGTTGCAGTTCCACTTTAAGCCCACTCACAAATTGTTGTACAAGATATGGTTCACTTACCCCCTCTACTAAACATTGCAATTTCTCAAATTTGATCTGGTAATCCAAAACTGTAGAAGTTTGTTCCAGTCTACATAAGGTTTTAGCTGCATCTTCGTAGATACCCTGTGCAAATCTATTACAAATGCCTTCTTTAAATTCTTTCCAAGTTACCATACCATCGTTGTTCTTAAGAAACCAACGACACCACTGGATTGCCTCTTCTTTAAGGGAAAAAAATGCCACTCTGACTTTCTCAGTTGCTGGAATCTTATAGATTTCAAAGTAATGCTCGATCTGAAAGATCCAATTGAGGATATCCCCATTCCCAGAGAAAGAATGCACATCTAATTTTGGAGGTTTTGAAAAAAAAATTTCCCCAAATGCACTTCTATCATCAAGAAATCCTCTATTTTTAGGAGAATGCATCAAGTTCTCTCTCCTATCAGTTTCAAGGTTAGAATTCTGCTCACCATTGAATTTTAATGAGGCCTGAACCTCTGCGGTTTCTTGATTAGATCGACCTTCACCCATTTTCTGAGTCAAGAGCTGCAACTGTGCTAGGATCAAGGGAATTTGAGAGACTTGCGAGATCACGTTCTTCATCTGATGTTCCACATTAACGACTCTATCACTCAAGAATTGATAGCTCTTCTGCCATTCTAATTCTGGTGCAAAACCCAGAATTCCTTCATCGACAGGATCTTGTGGAATCTCCTCTTCTAGACCAGCCGCAGAATCAACCGGCTCTGATACCATTGATGCGCCTTTGGTTTTATTCTTTGCCATTATCAAGATTCACAGGAACTGAGGATCAAGATTGGAAGAATGAGAGGTTGAGGAAAAGAAAGATTCAAGAATTGGAGAGGGATTGAAGAAGAAGAAATGCCATGAATACTCTGGTTGATCAGCTGAACTGATCAACCCTTCTATTTATAGAACCATGCGCTATGCGCACTCTTGGACAGTTGGTTACAGCGGTTACAAAAGTGGGACCCACAGAAATCTACAGTCCACACTTCTCCTCTTTAACATCCAACGATCAGTATCTATTGATACCGGTTCAGCTTACATTTTACATTTAAACCCAGTACTATTCTCTATTACATTCTCAACTGACATATCAGATACTCAACTCTTCCTTCAGCAGCTGCAATCTCCTTGATGATCTTCAATCCCTACCATGGCTACTGATTTGGCTCGTATCAGTGAGCCCACATAGATTATTTTTCAACAGAGATAACATGTTTCAATTTTCCCTCTTGAAATTTGTTTTTTCCACCAAATTTCATTGAAATGTGCATTTCTTTTTATGTTCTTAGCGATTAAAACATCCTTATTAAGTTACAATTCTTCTTCTTCGTCTTGCTTAGAAGATGAAAATCATTTTATTAATGAGAGATAATTAAACATAATAACTGATCTTTTTTTCCTCATCAAATTTCAATATTGCTTCAAATTGGCATTGATAAATTGAAATGGAAAATAATCATAATAATTTAAGTTACGATCTATTGCTAGAGTCTTAACATTGGAATTGCATTAAAGTGCATATATAAGTCACCATGATGCTTATCTCTGGATCAGCGTGTTCATTCATAGTATCTCGATGTCTTTATCAGTGGTAGGGTAGGGCTAGACTACATGTTAATTTCAGAAACTCAGAACCATTAACAGGGACTTGGGTAGAGAATATGTAGTTTGTTGCTGATTGCTTAATTAATTCTTTTGTATGTGGTTTTCTAATCTAGATGATCACTCTCCATAATGACCGTGAAGCAAATATTAGTCGGGCTATATTGGGGTGAGTTGTTTCGATGCCAATGCCTTGTAGAAAAACTTACAGTTTTTTATTACAGGTCATCCTTGCTTTCATGGTCTCTTCGACCTTGCAACTTCATGCCATGGTAAGGAAATAAGCACTAGCCTTTTGATTTAATTGTTCTTATTGTTGTTTCCTAATACTTTTGAGATTCATCTTCTTTCCTTGAATAAATTCTTTTATGCAAGTTTGGATTGTGAGTGTACTTCTGTTGTCAAGTGTATTGCTTTGGGTATGTGTATAGGATTAAGATATTTGATTACTCATGAGCAAATTCGGATTAAAGTATTTGATTACTTTTGTAAATGGTTTTCTAATCTAGCTGATCACTCTCCATAATTTAAGCAATTCTTCTATATATAATTAGGATTAAAAGTATTTGAACAATTGCATGATTATTTTGATTGAGTTTGAAAGTGCCTTATTGTATCAAATGCTCGAGCTTGAAGATTGTGTTTTGTGTAAGATTTTTACTATATAATTGTTGAATATTGATAGGCTGGATTATAATTGTACAGAAAAAAAGTTATATATGTGGGTAGGTTCTGCCAAATTTTTTATTGAATGTCATTGATTTTTTAATATATTTTTGGTAAAATCCGTGCAATATTGCACATGGGGTATACTAGTTAATACTGAAACAACACCTCAGATACTCCCTCGCTCTCCTCCACCCAGTAAACATCCATCCAAACACAATTTACCTTTGGCTAACCACTCCGCGTCGGCCCCATTCAAACCCCTTTCTTAGGCTTGTCGCTCGAGTAAACCAAAGAGCCCCCCCTCCCCGCGCTTCCCTTCACCTTAATATTCGTGCTATTATCAGTATGTACTTCTGATCGACAATGGTGCCTCGACTATTGAACATGTTTGTTAACCCAGCAGGAGCAAATTTCACACTACAACTGACAATTGTTATGATGGGCACAAAACTGAAGATATTGAAGGAGGATCGATGGATTGTCATCTGGATAGAGTCCGACCATTTTAATTATCAAGTATGAATTTGGGTTTCATATTGTTAAATTTTGTATTGTTTTACAGGAACTCAGTTTTGAAGTGATTGAGAAAAAGACTTAAGATCATACAAAAGCAATCACTCAGAATTGTTCAATGAATTAATCTGTAAAGAAAATTATATCACTAGAAATAGATTGTTTTTCAAGCACCGACTTTCTCCACCTTTTCTAATTAAAAAAAAGGAAACTAGTCTTATATGTTTAACATGTACTACATAGTATATTCTTCTGTTTCTTTTTGTTTTTGTTTTTTTCAAAACAAAAACAAATAACAAAACCAAAGGAAACAAAAGAACTCTTTCTATCAGGTCTGGACAATATTTGGATGAGGGTGAATTAGAGCAGAGGCGAGCTAATGAGTGTACAGCTTTTGTAACACAAATGAGTACATGCGCTTTTGGATTATTAGCTACCCGTAGCTAGTTCTGAGAAGAAAAAAAGATGTATCTCCAAGATTCATATCCATCCTAAAAGGTAGTTCTCATATCTAGTTATTCAGTTACAGGATGAAATTGCCATACTTAACTAACTAGATTCAACAATATAACTTGATGAGGTAAGTAAATAACATGTAAAGGTTTTAAATCTTGAGAATGGTTTCTCCGTCCAACAGAGGGTTCATAATAAGCAGGTAGTCCCTTGTTGGAAGAGCGAAATGGGTGCATTTGGGGATGTTTCCATCTGGGAAAACAAGCTGCTTAGTAAGACTGAAGTCGTGGAAACCGACGGAATCGCTGAGATTGATGGGTCCACCAGAGATGGCGCGGGACCCAGCATAGGATTTGGCAAAGCAGTGATCAGATTGGAACATATCCCAGCCTGGATGTATCATTTGGCCCATCCAGAGGCTATTGTAAACACAATTAATGTACAATATGAACTCTCTAAGGATGCGAGCACCATACCATTTGTCCCACCAGAAATTTGGTCGATTGGCCATTGCCTATAAATGATGCAGTCGCCGTGCAAAATGGCTCATTGGCTTTAACGATTCCTCTCCAGAAACAAGAAACCTTACAGCCCACCCGGAAACCTAAATTTATCGTTCCTTTCCCTTGTAAGTAAAACTGAATGAATTCCTGCCAGCCTTCACCATTTGGATGGAATAGTTTCCACCACCATTTACCCAATAGGGCAAGGTTCATGTCTTTGAGATTGATGATGCCCGGTCCGCCATGTGATTTTTTCATGCATGCTTTATCCCATCTCTTCAAATGATAGCCACCTTTATCCGTGTCTGCACATTTTCAAAGAAATCTCTTCCGGATGCGATCAATTCTTTGGATCACCCATTTAGATATTAACAAATATAGATTGAAATATAAACATGTGTATTTGCATGTGCTAAAAAAATTAGTATAAACCATTAGACAGCAAAATAATGGAAATCCACCACCAGTTATGATACATTCTTCAAGAAAAAGTTGCACTAGCTGATGTATCCGGTTATGAAGAAATTTTACAATGTTGGCAATATGGCATAATGTCCAATCAGCCACTTTACTTGTAAATGACATAAAAAACAATATAAGTAGAGTAATGCTACACTCACTAACTTCTCTACCACCTTAGGTGGCACACTATGAAAACAATATAAGTAGAGTAATGCTACACTCACTACCTTCTCTACTACCATAGGTGACACACTATTATTGGAGGCTACTCAAGACCTATTCTACAATAAACTTCACTAGCGGTGTGCCACCTAAGATAGTGAAGAGAAAGGCAGTGGAGAAGGTAGTGGGACTTAGCATTACTCATATCTTTAATCTTTAATATTATAATAGAAGGCATTAGTGTCATTTGTCAATCTATCAACTCGTGCAACACACGCACATAACTATTATAAAGAAGGTCTTAGGTTCAAACCAAGACTACTTCTGAATTTGTACTTTTAAAAAAACTATATTTATTAAGACGTGCATTGTACGTGTAAATCTCTAATATTATAATGGGAGAAGACCTTAATTTCATTTGTAAATCTATCAACGCGCGCAACGCACGTGCATAACTATTATAAAAGAGGTCTTAGGTTTAAACCCAGACTACGTCTGAGTTTTTATTTTAAAAAAACTATATCTATTAAGACGTCCGTCGCATGTGTAAATTACTCGTAAAAATTAATGTCACTAAAGATAATTTGTAAAGAGTAGAGAAAGAGTTTAGGATGAGTAGAGAAAGATCTAAGGTTCGATGTCAGAATACGTCATAGTCTTTATTTTAAAAAATAATAATATTAGGCATGTGCATGTTACTAGTAAGTAAGAATGAAAGAAATTTAATGGGTATAATAAAAATAAAGGAGCGCTTGATTCTTACATGTATAACATTCACCTTAAATCGTACCAAAAACCCGCCATCTTCAAAGTCCTTCACCCCATGAAAGACTCCAAGTGAATCCAGTGTCAAATAGAATGCATTCCAAGTGCACCAACCAAACTTGTCTGCAATACCAGGAACTGACTTCTCCTCCAACAATCTAAAATGTATTGAGGTGGACTCTGTTGGGACTGGGGTATCAACCAACGTCCGTTGTCGCAGTGGAACTAAATAGAGCAATGAGAAAGTCGAATTAGATAAGGCAAATAAATTGAACAAGCACGTAGATCCACCAAACTAACACAAACACACCGATGACTTATCCCGGTTAGTTTTTGCTTAATCCGGAGAAAAATATAGGGAGATCTGATATTTAACTAGATGAGATTACAAGGAGTTATTGATTCACTCAATACAAGAAATTAAACTCACCCACCGAGAACTATCTCTCTCTCGAGGCTCTGTTTGCAATGAAAAAAATAATCTATGAAGTACTATCTCTTATATTGGAGGAGCTTGCAATATATATAGAAAAATAGAGAGAAACCTAGGTCTAATCTTGATTCTTAGTCGTCCAATATAACCTAGAAAAGAAGTAACTGAATAGGGACCGCACGATCTAACTTGGAGTTGAAGAATGGGCTGAATCGACCTAACAAATCGAAGCCCAAAAACAAATATAGCACCGCGGGCGATCGACCATCCAACAAGACCGGTCGACCGTACCTCTCTCGGACAATCCTTGTACTACGAGTGGTTGGGGGGTGCGGTCGACCGCAACTTGGGACAGTCGACCGCAACTATACCTGCACCTTGCTGCTGCTGTTTTCTTCTTCTACTCACTTCGACGCTTCGACCTCCGTGCTTCATCTTACCTTCTTCTAATCTGAACAACGAGTATTCAAGACACAATCCTAACAAACTCCACCTTGGATAGCATACGAGTGCTATCACATGATGTGTTATTCATCTCCAAACTCAAA
Source organism: Hemerocallis citrina (assembly GCA_017893485.1). Classification (NCBI taxonomy): domain Eukaryota; kingdom Viridiplantae; phylum Streptophyta; class Magnoliopsida; order Asparagales; family Asphodelaceae; genus Hemerocallis; species Hemerocallis citrina. The sequence continues at coordinate 68,040,920 of CM030361.1, forward strand.
TAAATTCCACTTGCAAAGAAAACTTAAAACAACAGCTTCGTCTTCTAGTTGAAATAATCTCTACCCAATCTTACCAAATCCAGTATACCCCTTCAAGGATACACCTCCGTAGATGTATTCACGAAGTTGCCAAACTCCGCACGAACTCCACCCACCCTTAGGCTTTCTCCACATCTTGAAGATATTCGAACGTCGTGGGCTCATCTCGATGATTCTAGTTGCGGCAAACTAGCTGAGCTTGCGGGAATAACGGTAAAAGGTGCAACACTTGCGCAAGTATTTCGAATTTCCCAAAGCTTCTAGAGATTATTTTTGCTTGGCCCAACCACTCTCAAACCTCTAATCACCTTACGACGACCTTGAAAAACAGACAAAACTCCACCTCGAACTGTGTACCTGCAGCCCCGTGCATCAAGAGTTTCCAAGGAAATTAGATTCCATTTCAGCAGAGGAATATGTGATGCGGTTTATTTCTGGGAGACGTGTGGATGCACCAGGTGTGAGTTCGGACTCGATTTGTATTGAAGGAGAAAGCTGCTTGTCAGATGACCCTAGGAGTGACCTGCCGGCTCCTGCAAATGGCTCGGAGTGAAGTGGATGCTTCGGCTCGGATTAGAGGGTTCGGATCCGAGGTCTTGTGTACCTGCAGACGATCCTGAAACACCGGGGTTTATTCCAGTGGCGGACCCTCCGACGATCTAGTCAGTCTCTGTGAGAGAGTAGCAATAACTAGGTGAATTTAAGTGGCAAAAGATTGGTTACCTAAAAAGGTGGGTGAGGGTCTAGTATTTATAGAGACTTTCAACCGGGTTTGGATCCGCTTGGGGGCCGGGTCTGAACTCGAAAGCCCATGGGCCTGACGTGGCAGAAGGCCCAGGGGGTTTAGGGCTGACTTGGCAATACCAAGAGAGGTATAGGGCTGACGTGGCAAATCCTTTGGTGGTATTTGGAGCTGACATGGCTGATCATGGGGCTCCTGTGTTCCTGGGAGAATCTGGTGGCTTAGGCTGTGCCAGGTCATCTTCATTCTTTATCAGGCTGGGCAGACGGCTCGTGGAGCTGTCGTGGATCGGAGGCCGAGGGCCATCGAGACTCGTCGGATACGAGGAGGCCAGGTTTGTGGGGGTGAACTTAAGGTTCGGCGCCGACCCTGTAGTGGTTCGAAGCCGAGCCATATTGTTGTTTTCCCCATTTTGGAGTGAGAGCTGTACTGGGTCCTGGTGGGGCCCCAAGCCATTTTTACCCTATCACACAAGCCCCCCACTCCTGCGGGGGTGCGGGAGCTAGCCGTGGAGGAGTGTTTACGGTTGTAGAAATGGGATGACGAGCCATTGTGCTTTTCTGAGGGGACTACCCTGATGCTAGACCTGACCTCGAGATGTCGAGGGATTACGAGTTAACAAGGGCGATGGCGAGCTGGTGTTTCTTCCTGAGAAGAAGGCCCTGGTGCTCGACCGAACCTCGAGAAGACCAGGGATTACGTGTCGGCAAGGGTGATGGCGAGCCGTTGTTTCTTCCTGAGAAGAGTACCCTGGTGCTCGACCGAACCTCGAGAAGACGAGGGATTATGTGTCGGCAAGGGTGATGGCGAGCCGGTGTTTCTTCCTGAGAAGAAGGCCCTGGTGCTCGACCGCACCTCGAGATGACGAGGGATTACGTGTCGGCAAGGGTGATGGCGATTTCCTCCTGAGAAGAGTACCCTGGTGCTCGACCGAACCTCGAGAAGACGAGGGATTATATGTCGGCAAGGGTGATGGCGAGCCGGTGTTTCTTCCTGAGAAGAAGGCCCTGGTGCTCGACCGAACCTCGAGATGACGAGGGATTACGTGTCGGCAAGGGTGATGGCGAGCCGTTGTTTCTTCCTAAGAAGAGTACCCTGGTGCTCGACCGAACCTCGAGAAGACGAGGGATTATGTGTCGGCAAGGGTGATGGCGAGCCGGTGTTTCTTCCTGAGAAGAAGGCCCTGGTGCTCGACCGAACCTCGAGATGACGAGGAATTACGTGTCGGCAAGGGTGATGGCGAGCCGTTGTTTCTTCCTGAGAAGAGTACCCTGGTGCTCTTCCGAACCTCGAGAAGACGAGGGATTATGTGTCGGCAAGGGTGATGGCGAGCCGGTGTTTCTTCCTGAGAAGAAGGCCCTGGTGCTCGACCGAACCTCGAGAAGACGAGGGATTATGTGTCGGCAAGGGTGATGGTGAGCCGTTGTTTCCTCCTGAGAAGAAGGTTTGAGTCGTGTGGTCTGTCGCCTTAGTGGAGTATTGATGGCGTTTCCGGGATCCTTGCGATGTTTCAATTCTCTAGGGACATTAAATGACGCCGCCTAATGAATGCAGGTGGCGCATGGGCTTCCGTCGATTGGCTTTCCCAATGTCATAAAGGCTGGTCCGTGGGGGAGGCTATAAATACCTCTCCCCCCTAGCGGGTTTGATCTCAGCAAGGGTGGTCCAATGGCCACCAGAGGTGTCTGCTTCGGCGGATGTCTCTCTTCTGAAAAACATTTTTTAGCGACAAAGGGGCCTCGAATTGGTGGCGACTCTTCCGTCCGGGTCAGACGACCGTCATACGGTTGTTTGGCCCGAGAAAGATCAGGACGGGAGGGGTACCCACCGTGTTCTGGACCTGGGGCTGAAGAGCCTCGGATATGCGGGTCGATCTGCTTTCTTGTTAGGGTTCTAGGTGATGGTGGCTTTCCTCCCACCCGTGAACAATTCGGGGTTTCGGCCGACGAGGCCTTAAGCCCCGAGCTGTTAGCGGGTGAGAGAGGAGCCAACCGAGCCCTGGAGCCCAGGGCGCAGGCGATGGTGGCTTTCCTGCCACCCGGGAACAATTTGGGGTTTTCGGCTGCCGAGGCTGTAAGCCCCAAGTTGTTCGTAGGTGAGAGGGGAGCCGACCGAGCCCTGTAGCCTTAAATCCTTAAAACGAACATTTTTCCGCCGAGTACTTCATTAGACCCGACCCCTGTGTCTGGTTGCCAGCTTGGCGCTGGATGACGTCAGCAGCCCACGTTTCGAGGACGTGGCGCGGTTTTCCAAGCGGCCGCTACACGTCAATTGGTGAACAGTAATTGCAGAAATCGAGGAGTCGTTTTTGCCCTCTATAAATGTTCCCCCCTCTCCCCCTATCGTCCACTTCTTACTTACCTCTTTCTAAAAATCTCCCAACATTTCAGTCTTCGTCCCTACCGTTCGCTGTACCAGGCTCGTTCTTCCGAAGCGACCCCAGGTTTGTTGGTAAGTTTGTTTAGTTTAGGTACAGATGGATAGGGCTCAGTCTGGCTCGTCGGCGTCGACGTCTGGGGGGGGACGTAAAACCCGCCTCCAAACCGACTTCGTGGGAGGAGTCTGATCTCGAGGGGGAGTCTGTAGGCGAGGATCAGCCAGTGTATGATGTGAAGCCGCTATGGTCTCGGAGGCTTTTTGTTGTGGAGAGTAGCGATTCTGAGGAGGGGGGCGGTAGTTCCGCCGAAGTTCCGATTCTAGGGCTGGTTTCTGAAGAGGAGGGGGGAGCCGAAGGGGCTCAGATAGGTGGTCAGGTCGTGGGCTCGAGTTCCCTGCCGACAGGTCTGGGGCGATTATCTACCCCCTCCCCGGAACGAACCAAGAAGAAGAAGAGGGCTCCGAAGAAGAAGGGATCGAGAATTGGGGGCTCGAGTCAGGCGCCTGCTAACTTGATGACAGGATCGCCTGTACAGCCTAAGCCGTTCCGCCGGTACCCCGACGATCTTTCTGATAAGGAGGTGTGTGGGGTCCAGCCGTTGTCGCCGAGCCGGAAGAGGGTGATAATGGACGCACTTCCGACCGTTCTGGAGGCAGGTAACTTGGAGGCTTTGCGGTTGGCGTACCATATAGGGTCCAGCTATGAGCTCATGTTGTCGAGCTCCACTCTTCGACCGACCGACCCCCTGCCGGATCGGTATTGCGTCTTCCCTGTGGACGCCTTTATCTCCGGCCTGAGGCTGCCCGTTCACCCGTTCGTTCGTGAGGTACTGAACTGGGCGTCCTTGGCGCCGATGCAGTACGGGCCCAATTCTGGGAAGCAGATCATCTGCTTCGTGTTGCTGTGCGAGGAGCAGAGGGTACCTCTACGGCTGAACGTCTTCTGAGTGATGTTGATGATCGGCTCGTCGGCTGAGGGTATTTATTACATTTCGTCCCGGGGCAAGGGGAAGGTTGTCCATGGTCATCCGGACTCCATCAAGGAGTGGAAGAAGAAATATCTGGTGATCCGGAGTGAGGAACCTTGGGACATTCCCACTCGGTGGAACCACTCCAAGCCGAGCTATAAAACTCCGAAGCCGAGGGACCTGACCGCCGAGGAGTGGGGGTTTGTTGAGCGCCTCCGTTTGTCATATAGTATCGACTGGGCGAAGGTGACCGAGGGCCACTTGGCGAAAGCCGGACTGAGCCCGGCCGATCTATGTATGTAGTTGTTTCTTTCTTTTTGGCTTTGTTGTTCCCCTGTGCTTATTGTCCTTACTGGATCTTTTTGCAGATATGGATCCTGAGTCGATCAAGGCGAAAAGGCTCGCCATGAAGAAGGAGGAGGTCGAGAAGAAGGTGAAGACGAGGGGGTCGTCCCAGGTGGTATCCGAGGCCCCAGTTCAGCCGAGGGCCAAAAGGACTCGCTTGGAGACGGTCAAGGACGCGGCGGTTCAGGGCGGTTCTGACCAGGGCATGGTCACCGATCTCGATAAGGGGAAGGGCCCTTTGGCGGATCCGGAGATAGAGGAGAGGCTTCGGCGACCGTGGGTGCCGAGTTGGTCGATCCGCGAGGGAGACTGTTTGACCCGTGGGCGGCAAGTCGTCGAGGTGGCGAGTAAGCTGGCGACCCCCCGGGATCGTTCGGAGATGAAGACCGAGACCCTGGATGAGGCGTATACTCGCCTCGCACAGGCCAACGTGCTGGTAAGTCTGTCAACCTCTCTCGCCTCGTGTTTTCGTTGTAGAGGAGATTCCCTTAGTTGTGCTTGGTGACTACAGGCGACCGTGCAGGGGGCCCACGTGAGGGGCCTTTACGAGGCCGCTTTGAAGCGGGAGCGCGACCGGGCGGACAAGGCCGAGCAGGAGGCGAAGGAGACGAAGATAGAGCTCGAAGGCTCTCAGAAGAGGGAGCGAGAGATGAAGACGGCCTTTGACAAGGAGAAGGGGGAATGGGCAGAGAAGATGGCGGCTCAGGAGAAGGAGTTTGCCAAGGAGCGGGAAGAGTTGACGGAGACGGGTCAGCTCCTGGTGATCAAGGCTCAAGACGAGTGTTATGCGAAGGCACTCAGCCACGTGAGACACTTCTACCCGATCCTTGATCTGTCCAATTTCGAGTATGACATGGAGGTCGAGGGGACACCGAAGACCCCTGGCGAAGAAGGGCCTGCTCTCGACCCGCCTGCCGACCCCCTCGTGGACCCGCCTGCCGATGCTGAGGTGGGAAAATAAGTTGTATAATTTTTGTCTTTCTATTTCCCTCCCTCGATTGTATTTGCCTTCCGCGGACTGGCCATCGCATTTTTTGTAAGAAGCGACTCAATTTATAAAAAAGGATTTTTTGACCGGCCAAGTGTTTTGACTTCGGGTGTCTCCGATCCTCCTTGTTTACGTGTTTTGAGTTGGCTGGTTTTCTTGTAGGTTGCGGCTCCTCTTCCCGAGGTGGACCCCCGTCGTTCCGACGTAGCGTGGCTCCGGAGCAAAGTTGAGGCCCTGGAGGCCATATTGGTTCGCTACCGAAAGGGGGCTCGTGACACTGATGCGGCCTTTAACTATTATCGGAATAAGTCTGAGGCCTTAAGTGAGGAGGCGAGCCGGCTGAGGAGGGCGATGGTGGATCGGGACCTCGGAGGTATCGGTCTTGGACATACCATGTCGAACGCCTCGGTACAGAGGCCCTCTTCCGAGAGGTTACTTCGCGACGTCATAGTGGAGAAGGAGATGGAGATACACCGCTACAAGACGATGCTGGGCGTCTCGTCATCTTCCTCCGTGGGTCGGCGAGCGGAGGGGGTTCCTTCTGCGCTGCTCCTGCTGCAGCGCCTGCGCCCAGTGGATGCCTAGAGCTCCGTGGCTGGTGTGTCGACCGTGGCTGAGCCAAAGGACCGCCATGATGAGGAGAGGGCTCCTAGCCGTTCGGTCGGAGTGGTCCCGCCCTTTGTTGGACCCGAGGGGCCTTAAGATGGTGGCTTCCTTCAGTTTTGAGATGAATGGAGTGGTCCTGTAACGGTCTTTGTTTGTTTTCTCATAACCAAATAAAGGAGTATGAATAAAGAATTCTTTTCCTCCTTTGCTCTGTTAAGAAGTGCGGTGAATGACGTCGGAGGCGTGGTTCGGCTTCGTCGATCCGTGAGGGGTCGACGTGGGGCTTTAGGAAGAGCCCATGGCCCGAAGCTGGATTGGACCTATCGGGACGCTGAGGATGATATCGGAGTGAGGACTCGGGTGCCGATCTGCCGAGTCATTTGGAGTTTGACAAAAAATAGATTTCTTTCATACTAGATAGGGACGGTCGTCGGAGCCGCCCTTTACACATGACAGTTTACAAAGGGTTTTATATACATTAGCCCCGTTAGAACCTAGGTTCGCTCTTCCAGGAACTTCATTAGGTGCTCGGCGTTCCAGGGTCGGCTGATGAGCCGGCCGTCCATATCCGTCAGTCGGTACGTGCCAGGGCGTACAGCCTCGACTACACGGTATGGGCCTTCCCAGTTGGGGGCCAATTTCCTCTTCTTGGTTGGATCAGAGACGGACAGTTTTCGTAGCACGAGGTCTCCCGCCTTGATGTTAGTGGGGCGAACTTTCTTGTTGTAAAACTTCTCGATCCGTTGTTGGTAGATGCTTCTCCGGATTGAGGATTTCTCTCTGACTTCGGCGACGAGGTCCAGGTTGGCCCTTAAGCCTGATGAGTTGCCATCTTCATCGAAGGCCATGATACGGGGAGAAGGCAGGCCGACCTCGACGGGGATGACCGCCTCCGTCCCGTAGGTTAAGGCGAACGGCGTCTCTCCCGTGGGGATCCTCTTGGTGGTTCGGTACGCCCATAGTACACTAGGTAGCTCTTCGACCCAAAGCCCTTTGGGGGAACTGTCGAGGCGCTTCTTGAGGCCGTCGAGGATTTGCCTGTTCGCGTTCTCTGCTTGGCCATTGGACTGAGGGTGGCAAATAGCGGAGAAGCGTTGCTGGATACCGATGTCCGCGCAGAAAGTTTGGAAGTTCTGACCCTGGAATTGGGTTCCGTTGTCTGTAACGAGGATCCGGGGGATGCCGAACCGGCAAATGATGTTTTTCCAAAAGAATTGTTGTATTTGGCGCTCGGTGATGCTGGATAGAGGTTCGGCTTCGAGCCATTTGGTGAAATAGTCGATGGCGACTATCAGGAATTTCTTTTGTCCTACTGCTGGGGGGAAGGGCCCTACAAGGTCCATGCCCCACATGGCGAACGGCGTAGGGCTTGCCAGGGATCGGAGGTTGGCTTGAGGAAGCCTTTTGATAGGGGAGAATCTTTGGCATGGGCCGCACCTTTTGACTAAGTCTTGCGAGTCCTGGAGCATGGTCGGCCAATAGTACCCCTGATTCAGGGCTTTCTGAGCAAGTGTCCTGCTCTCCATGTGGCATCTGCCGATCCCCTCGTGTAGATCTTTGAGGGCGTAGCTGGCCTCGCCGTTAGTGAGACAGCGGAGGTATGGTTTGCCGTCGGCCAAGGTGTATGAGCGTTTGAAGAGGATGTCATCAATCATGACAAATCTCTCAGCTCGGATTCTGACTCATCTGGCCTCGGCTCTGTCTTCAGGGAGCTCGGCATTGATTAAGAATCTTCGGATGGGAGTGGTCCAGTCGTCTGGGCTGGCATCATCTTGCACACACATCGCCTCCGGCTCTGGGTCATTGATACTTGGCTTCAAAAGGATTTCTATGAGCACTGTTTGATCGAGACCCTCGAAAGAGGAAGAGGCGAGTTTGGATAACGCGTCTGCCTGAGCGTTCTGTTCCCTGGGGACTCTGATAACTGTGGCACAGCTGAAGGACGCCAGTAGTCGTCGGACTGCCGCCAAATATCTTATCATGCGATCATCGCGGGCTTCGTATTCTCCGGTGATCTGGTTGACCACGAGCTGAGAATCGCTGAAGGCCCGGATTTGCTTGGCTCCGGCTCGGTAGGCGAGAGTCAAACCGGCGATCATGGCTTCGTACTCTGCCTCGTTGTTGGAGGTCGGAAAGTTGAGGCGAAGAGAGTATTGAAGTAGTAATTGGTCGGGGCCACGAAGAATGATGCCTGCTCCGCTCCCGATTTCGCATGATGAGCCATCGACAAAGATTTCCCAGGTCGGATCCGAGCTCTCGATGCTGGGCTGCTCGGAAGCGGTGCATTCAGTTATAAATTCGGCGAGGGCCTGTCCTTTAATGGCCACCCTCGGGTGGTAGCTGATGTCAAACTGACTCAGCTCAATTGACCACTTGACTAAGCGGCCGGAGTTTTCGGGCTTGTGAAGGACAGTTTTTAGTGGCTGGTTTGTCAGTACTTGGACGGAGTGGGCCTGGAAGTAAGGACGGAGTTTCCGGGCTGCCATGATTAAGGCATAGGCCACCTTCTCTATCTTTGCGTACCTCGTCTCGGCTGGGAGTAGTACTTTGCTTACATAATACAATGGCCTTTGGACTCCTTCCTCTTCTCGGACGAGGACAGCGCTGAGGGCGCTGTCCGAGGCCGACAGGTATAGCCAAAGCGGCTCGCCTGGCTCGGGTTTGCTGAGGAGAGGTGGGTTGGCGAGGTATTGCTTCAGTTGTTCGAAGGCTTCTTGTTGATGGGTACCCCACTCGAAGCCCCCTTTTCCGCGTAAGACCTTGAAGAAGGGGAGAGACTTCTCCCCTGACTTGGAGAGGAAACGGCCGATTGCAGCCAACCGGCCCGTGAGCCTCTGGACCTCCTTGACATTCCGAGGGGGGGACATGTCCATAATGGCTTGGATTTTCTCGGGGTTTGCCTCAATGCCGCGTTGGCTGACGATGAACCCCAGGAATTTCCCAGTGGAGATGCTGAAGGCGCATTTAGCCGGGTTGAGCCTCATGTTGTGATGTCGGAGGACACCGAAGGCCTCTTCGAGGTCGGCAACGTGGTCCGGTCCGGCCCGGCTTTTGACGAGCATGTCGTCGACGTAGACTTCCACGTTGCGGCCGATCAGGTCTTTGAAGATTCTATTGACGAGACGTTGGTACGTGGCTCCGGCGTTTTTCAGCCCGAAGGGCATAACGCGGTAACAATAAAGACCCTGGTCGGTGACGAACGAAGTTTTGGAGATGTCTGGTGGAAACATCCGGATCTGATTGTATCCCGAAAATGCGTCCATGAAGGACAGTAGTTCATGCCCCGAGGTTGCGTCGATTAGAGCGTCGATGCGGGGGAGGGGGAAGGGATCTTTCAGACATGCTTTGTTAAGATCCGTGAAGTCGATGCAGATCCGCCAACCCTCTGTTACCTTTTTTACCATAACAACATTGGCCAACCACTCGGGGTAGCTGACTTCCTGAATGAATCGAGCGGACAAGAGTTTGTCCACTTCTGTCTTCATAATTTTTTGCCTCTCCGGGGCGACTTTGCGCCTCTTTTGGACGACCGGCTTGGAGTCAGGGATGACGCTCAGCCGGTGCATAATCAAGTCTTCGGAGATCCCGGGCATGTCGGAGGGCTTCCAAGCGAAGAGATCAACGTTGCGACGGACGCAGGCGATGATGCCTACTTTCAAGTCTCGGGTGAGCGAGCGGCTTACCCGGAACCACTTTGATTCATCCTCGGGGTTGAACAGGACCTCTTCTAGCTCGTCGACAGGTTCGGGGGCTGAACCATCCCTCTCGGGCTCGAGTTCAGCGGTGTTGAGAGGGGATACACCCCCTCCGACGTCGGTTATATAGCACGACCGTGCGGCTTCGTGGCTACCTCAGACGATGCTGACCCCTTGGGGGGTGGGAAATTTGAGTTTCAGATGGTAGGTTGAAGGTACCGCTTGGAGGGAGTTCAGTCCGGGTCGGTCGAGAATGGCGTTGTAAGCTGCCTTGATGTTGATAATCATGAAATCCATGGACTCGGTCCTCTTGATAGTAGCCGATCCTGCGGTGACGTCGAGGGTAACAATCCCTTCTGTTATGACAGGGGCGCCGGAGAATCCATGTAGCGTGTGTCCGACGGGCTTGAGCTTTCCACCGGGTAACTTGAGGCTCTCGAAGATTTTGAGGAAGAGAATATTAACTGAGCTACCGTTGTCAACGAGGATTCGGCGAACCTCACAGTTAGCCATGTGGAGGCTGATGACGAGGGCATCGCAGTGGGGTAGGTGAACGCCTTCGAGGTCTTCCCCAGAGAAGGAGTCTGGGCCCGGTTGTGGTTTGGACGAGGGGTGGTTTTGGACAGCATTCGCCTCTTGGATGAAGGCTTTTCGGGATGTATTTGACCCTCCTCCCATAGGCCCCCCGTGGACGCAGTGCAGGATGAACGGCGTATCTGCGGTTCCCTCGGACCCGAGATCCTGACCACGGAGGTGGGTCGAAGTAGGGTTCGGAGGCGAAAGTCTCCTGTTCCTATTATTTTGCCGATCCCGTCGGCCTTCTCGGGTGAACCGTCGGAGGAACCCTCGTGAGATGAGTTCCTCAATTTCGTCTTTCAAGGCTCGGCATTGGTCGGTATCGTGCCCATGATCTCTGTGGAAGCGGCAGTAGAAGCGCTGATCTTGATTCCTGTTGTTATTTGGTCGGGGAGGTAGTCGGACGAGGCCTTTGTCTTCGATTTCTAAGAGGATGGCGGATACGTTATGTGTCAAGGGAGTGTACCTCTCGAAGCGGGGGGCCGGCGGAACTTTCTTCGTGGGCCCCGCATCCTCCGGAGCCTTCTTTGATGGTTCGATTTCTTCGGCCTTCCGTTTTCCCTTCGAGGTGGCCTCCCTAGCATTTTCGGGGCTAAGGGCCTCTTCTGCCCTAATGTATTTCTCGATCCTGTTGAGGAGATCGGGAAAGTCGATGGGGGGTCTCTTCGCCAGAGAAGCTTTCAGCTGTCTATGACGAACGTTGTGCCGAAAGGCCGCAGAGGCGACGCCTGGATCAAGAGAGGAGACCGATCTTGCCTCCGTGGTAAATCTCCGGACGAACACTCTGAGGGACTCTCCCTCTATCTGCTTGAGCCCAAGTAAAGAGGCGCTGGTCCTTTCCGCCTTCCGGCTGGTGACGAAGTGGGCGAGAAAATTGCCCTCTAGTTGGTCGAAGGAGTAAATGGAGCCGGGGGTGAGTTTTGAGTACCATTCACGAGCCGGACCCCGAAGTGTGGCGGGGAAGGCTCGGCATAGCAGGGGATCCGAGGCGCTGTGAATCATCATGAGGGTTTTGAAGCCTTCCATGTGATCAGCGGGATCTCCCTCGCCGTCGTAGGTCTCGAATCGAGGTGGTCGGAAATTCCTAGGTATTTCCGCTTGGAGGATGGGAGCGGAGAAGGGAGGACGGACAGGTCTGTACCCTTGAGCCGCTCGTCGGTCGTCGTTTCCTACATGATCGAGGCGATCCTCTATTTCTTGGAGGCGCCTTAGGAGTACGCCATCGTCTTCTGGCTGGATCGTTGACGGGTGCGACACGCTGGCCTCGGCATCCGACCCGGTTTGGGAGCGGAGTGTTTCTTCCCTGGGGGCCGTTGGAGGGCCCCGAGAATTTCTCTCCGGAAGTTTTGGAACTCCTTGTGAGTGACGGGGGCTCCCTCGACCCTGTTTGGTCGGTCTGAAGGCTGCCTTCCGATGCGGCTGAGTGCTGACCTCCGTCCCTCGGGCGGCGGTCTCGGATGGTTCGGGGCCGGGTTGGAAGCGGCCCTTCCCCTGCTGCGGCTAATCTGTCGGTTGACGATTACTCCCCGTAGGTCGGGCTGGACTGTACGGGTGGCGCTCCGCCGGGATCCCTGATGGGAACCCCGGTGCCTTGATGCGCGTGGCCCGACATTGGTATTTGGTGGGGGTGTGTCCCGTCGGTTGGAGGACGCGGCCCCCTTGCCTCTGGAGGCCATGGGAGTTCGGCTGTCGAGGGGCCTTGATGGTCGTGCTCGGGTCGGCTTCTGAAGCAGGAATTTCCCACAGACGGTGCCAACCTGATGTGGTTTATTTCTGGGAGACGTGTGGATGCACCAGGTGTGAGTTCGGACTCGATTTGTATTGAAGGAGAAAGCTGCTTGTCAGACGACCCTCGGAGTGACCTGGCGGCTCCTGCGAATGACTCGGAGTGAAGTGGATGCTTCGGCTCGGATCAGAGGGTTCGGATCCGAGGTCTTGTGTACTTGCAGACGGTCCTGAAACACCAGGGTTTATCCCGGTGGCGGACCCTCCGACGATCTAGTCAGTCTCTGTGAGAGAGTAGCAATAACTAGGTGAATTTAAGTGGCAAAAGATTGGTTACCTGAAAAGGTGGGTGAGGGTCTAGTATTTATAGAGACTTTCAACCGGGTTTGGATCCGCTTGGGGGTCGGGTCTGAACCCGAAAGCCCATGAGCCTGACGTGGCAGAAGGCCCAGGGGGTTTAGGGCTGACTTGGCAATACCAAGAGTGGTATAGGGCTGACGTGGCAAATCCTTTGGTGGTATTTGGAGCTGACATGGCTGATTATGGGGCTCCTGTGTTCCTGGGAGAATCCGGTGGCTTAGGCTGTGCCAGGTAATCTTCATTCTTTATCAGGCTGGGCAGACGGCTCGTGGAGCTGTCGTGGATCGGAGGCCGAGGGCCATCGAGACTCGTCGGATACGAGGAGGCCAGGTTTGTGGGGGTGAACTTAAGGTTCGGCGCCGACCCTGTAGTGGTTCGAAGCCGAGCCATATTGTTGTTTTCCCCATTTTGGAGTGAGAGCTGTACTGGGTCCTGGTGGGGCCCCAAGCCATTTTTACCCTATCACAATATGCAAATATCCCTTAAAGTGAACATATTTAGACCTGACATCTTCAACTCAACTGTCCCCTCACCTACTACTTCAAAAATCTATCCAGTTTCCGTTGTCACACAACGCCCTGTAGTAGACTTATAAGTAGAAAACAACTCATTCTTGGAGCAAATATGAGAAGAACTCCCTGGGTCAAGAAACCAACTAGAATCCACTTCTAAAGAATTTGAAACAAGAAGACACGAATCACCTGAATCAAAGGCACTAACCACATTTGTAACCCCTGTTCCCGTAAATACGTATTTTCTGTATTTTGATTATTTATAAAATTATTTTTGTTTTAAACTCGATTTGGGCTTTCTATTAAAATCTTTTCGAGTCGGGAATTGTATTTACTTCGAATAATAGTATATTCTAACTTTATTGTTTATTTTCTAAGTGATTGGCTATTTATATCTTATTTTATTACTATTTGGATTTTAATAAACTTGTTTATCTCAAATCCTATTTTGATATGTATATCATTATTATTATTGTTGTTATCAGTACTATTATTAGTATTTTTACTAGTATTATTATTACCTTTGGTTGTTAATTTAAAAATCTATTTCTATTGATAATTGTACTTGTAGTTATTTCGAATAATTTCCATATTGTAGTACAAATATATTTTGTTATATAATCCTACTTTCTATTGATTATTTTATTCATTCTATTGGATCTTTTTATTTAAACCCTAAAACCCTATTTCTTATTGAATCCAACCCGAAACCCATTTATCCAATAACCTATAACCTACTACCCTCTACCCTTTAACCCATACCCATTAAATACCCAAACCCAATATTAACCCTTAAACCCATTATACCCTACCCGAAAGCTAACCTGCACCTAACTCTAATCCTATCTACCTATATATATACATGTATATCTCTTCCCCCCTACTGCAAACCCTAGCCGCCTTCTGTCACCTCCCGATCTCCCCTAACCCATCTCCCCCTCTCTCTACCATCCTGTCCTCGTCGCTAGTAGCGCCGCCCTCCTGCGTCACCAGCGACGCGCCGCCCTGTCCCTCCCTTGTGCTCTTGTCCCGACGCAACCTCGCAGCATCGCCCTCCCCCGCAGATGCAGCAACAGCCCCACGACAGCGCGCCTCCCTGTGTGCCCTGTTCCCCCTCTCAGACCCTGCAGCTGCAGCTCCTGCATCGCCACCTCGACCAGTCGCGCCTTCACCTTGGCACCTCGATGCTGCCAACCACACCTCCATAATGCCTCCCCGTTCCATCAATAGCCAGTCGCTCAACCAGCGACCCTGACTGCAGTGACGCCAGCAACGACACCGCCGTGCTGTCGTTCTCCGGAAGCTTGCAGCGCCAGCGACAGCCCCCCCGGCCTGTCTCCCCGCCATCACTCACACCGCTAGTCCCGCCGCCTGTAGCCGCTAGCCGCCACCAGTCTTCGCTAAGACCAGAGCCAACCATTACATGTTTGTTGTTTGATCAAGGTATTGATCAAGTGGATTCGTGGCCATCCAATCGTCGATCGATCATGATCATCATCGCTCTTGGATTTAGCTGCTGGATCTCTTGATCTTCATCATTTGATCAGATCTTAGTCGTTCGCTTGATCTTCATCTTGATCACTTCTTGATCCATTGATCTTGGCCATTGGATTTGCATTGATTATCATCATCAAGATCTTGATCTCAACTGTCAGATCTCTTTTGATCATCGCGATCGTAATCATCATCTTGATCTTGATCTTGATCTTCAATCTCAGCCATCCGATCATCCGATCTTGATCCCTATCAAGATTCGTGCCCGATCGTGATCGTTTGCTTGTCGCCGTGTTGTCGGGATTCCGATCCTGTTATTCTTCACATATTCGGATTAATCTAACGTCGTCCTAAAGGCAAGTCATCTCACTTTCGAATTATATTGTATCGTATTCGAGATTGTTTATTGAATTTCGCAAGTAGATCTATATTGATTATCGTATATCTGTTATTGTTATCTATCGTTGGGGTACTACGGATTTACACGAGCGAATCCAAGTAGTAGTCTTGACTTTGTGCCGTCCTTTTGCCTCCGACTTATTGAGATCTTACGTGCGTTCATATAGTTAATTATTGAATGTAGGAATAGGGATTGCTATTGCATTATGCCATTACACAACTACTGTAGATTATATACTAGTATTGATTGGTCCTATGATTGAAGATGGTGTGCTAGTTGATTGTGATTAGTAAGATTATGGACATTATACATCTTAAAACCATGTTCACATAGACGTAACTTGCTATGATTTATAATTGTTAGCCCCTAACTCATTGTTCATAACATTTTAATCTTTTTATTCATGAAAAATATATTGAGGCCCTAAAATTTATTGCCAACCTGAACATTACCATGCTGTTTCGACCTAGATAATATCACCAAAATCAATAACTTCCTGAATATGAAATGTAGCCTAAATGTCTAGTTTACTACCATTTTGACGGAATTGAATTCCGAGTTATGGTTTGTGAGTTATCGTAGTTTTACTGTTGCTGCGTCGTAGAATTCTAGATTCTAAAAACTGCTGCAACACTCTGATTTACAATTAATTTAACCATGCTACCTGTAAGATAATGACTTGAAATTTTGCATGTTGGTACTAGACACACTAGAGAACATTTTCTAATTTTTCTGGAATTAATTAATGAAGTTTCAGACCTGTTTCATATATATAAACTCAGTTTTACAAGTTCTGGCTGAACACAAATCCTGTGTAGTTTACTGTTTTGACACCTGATGCTACATAAGCATTGGAACCGGGCATGAGTCTAGTTTCTAAAACTTCTGACGGATCCACATTTGCTATCTTGTAGCAACGGGAATTTTGATTTTGGTACAGCAACCTGCTGCTGTCCAGAATTGTGTTTCTATGCTTAATAATATATAATTGAATCTATAATGTTGAATTTGGTGTATTTGATTGTATAAAGTACATTGCATGATCTTAGGGTTGTGTTTTCATCATTCTAGTGTTCCTTATTTATCACCTTATCGTTTTTCATTAATATATCTGTCTCTATTGTTCCCCATTAATATTGCATGTTAATTGAGTAAAGAATGTTAATCTAGCCGGAGTTAAGGGTTGACCAGGGTAGTTGATAATATAGTGACTGTACTCGGAATTGTAGGCTTTGTTCCCAAAATATTGTGTCGGCCAGTGCTATCGATTTATTGTTGGATTACTGACTGCAGTATCCCAATTCATCGTATATTGTTTTAGGATTATCGTGCTGACTATTGTTATCGTTATTGTACAAGAAATTGTTATTGTTATCGTGCGAGTACATGACCTATAGAATCTCCTACCTTAGTCTAAACGAAATTGATTGTATGCATGGAACCTGTAGTATGGGATGCAGTAGTACGTGCATTAGTTAGGATTAAAATAAATAATAGACTTAAGACTTCATCGCATTGTCATTGCATTTTGTCATCGTCATTGAACAGTGTTATCGTTATTGTTTACCATTATTGTTATTGTTTATTGTTATGGTTATAAATCATCGTTATTGCACATTATACTATTATCACCTTATCACTGTTCAATACTATTGATTTCATCATTCATTGAATTTATCGTCATACCGTTATTGTTATTGTTCCTCTGTTTCTCTACTTGTTATCCACGACTTGCTCTAAGGACATATTTTTCTCTCTTTTAGATGAGCATCTTACAGGTAATCAGGGAGATTTGTCTGATGGACTAAGAGAACAACAGTGGTGAAAAACTTGTGTTGCTGCGCCGTTGAATAATTACTGTTTTTTTTTAAACTTTAATAATTGAACATTATTGTATTTGTGGGTTTTTGACCTGAATGATGTTAATGTTGATTCCAGATGTTGGATTCTTATTTTGTTGGTTATTTCCATGCTTAAAATTCAAGTATTATTATTCATGTGTTTACTCTTTTATTTAATGCGTGGTTGTATTACTTCCTATTTATATTGTTGAGTTGAATCGATAACAGCTTATGGATGACGCAAGTCATTCGCTGGGCCATGTCACGGGCTCGTATTCCCATATTTTGGAAAGCGGGATGTGACAACATTAGCGGCTGAATTCCCATTCTTTGCGCTATCGTGATTCTGCAATTTCCAACAGTCTTTCTTGATATGCCCTGACCTCTTGCAATATCGGCAACGAATCGAATCCTTTTGCAAAACACTTTGTCTTCCCCCCAAAGGACCATTCACTGCTAGACAACTTGCGGGAATAGACGGTGATTTCTGAGTTTCCTTCCTAAGTTGATTTTCCTTCAATGCTTTGATTACACCATCTCCTGAAACACTCTCCTTGGCAGATCTACCGTGTAGCATGGTAGTGATCAAAGGCTCGTATGAATCCAGCAGTGAATATATCAGGTTGAAAGCTTTATCTTCCTCACACACATCTGCGTTGATCGCCTTAAGTTCAGATAATACCTTATTGAACTCTGTAATGTGGTCTTGGAGATCGGTACCTTCCTTTATAGATAAACGGAACAACTTTCTCTTCCAATGCATCCGATCTAATAACGACGAACCAGAGTAGTCAGCTATGAGTTTTTCCCACAAACTCGTCGCATCAGTTTCTTCGAGAAATCTGCACTTGACCTCGTCCGCCAAGGATAGTCGGATCAGACTTATGGCTCTTTCACGAATATCTTCCCAACCGTCATCCTTCATATCAATTGGCTTTTCTTTCTTCTTAACGGCTAACTACAAACGTTTTTGAACAAGAACATCATACATGTCAGTCTTCCAAAGATTGAAATTGATCTTTCCATCAAACTGCTTGATCTTCAAAATACTGTGGCCTGTCAACTTAACCAAGGGACTCGGTGACCTGAAGCTCTGATACCAGTTGTTGGGATTGGGGCGTCAACCAACGCTTGTTGTCACAGCGGAACTAAATAGAGCAATGAGGAAGTCGAAGTAGATGAGACGAATAAATTGAGTAAGCAAGTAGATCCACCAAACTAACACAAATACACCGATGACTTATCCCGGTTAGCTTTTGCTTAATCCGGGGAAAAATATAGGGAGATCTGATATTCAACTAGAAGAGATTATAAGGAGTTATTGATTCACTCAATACAAGGAATTAAACTCACCCACCAAGAACTATCACTCTCTCGAGCCTCTCTTTGCAATGGAGAAAATAATCTATGAAGTACAACCTCTCATATTGGAAAAGTTTACAATATATATAGAAAAATAGAAAGAAACCTAGGTCTAATCTTGATTCTCAGTCGTCCGATATAACCTGGAAAAGAAGTAACTGAATAGGAGCCGCACGATCTAACTTGGAGTTGAAGATTGGGCTGAATCAACCTAACAAATCGAAGCCTAAAACGAATACAGTGCCGCGGGCGGTCGACTGTCCAACAAAACCGGTCGACCGTACCTCTCGGACTATCTTGTACTATGAGCAGTCGAGGGGTGCGGTCGACCGCAACTTGGAACAGTCGACCGCAACTATGCCTGCACCTTGCTGCTGCTGTTTTATTTTTCTACTCACTTCGACGTTTCGACCTTCGTGCTTCTTCTTACCTTCTTCTAATCTGAACAACGAGTATTCAAGACACAATACTAACAGACTCTTATATAAGTGAATGCTTCCTTTATTAAGGTAATAGGATTGGAACCAAAATGAACATAGGCTATAGATTTAAAGGAAGAGGTTTGCACATCGGTTGAACCACTTTCAGCCCAGATAATGATTTGGTTATATGAACCAGGGTGGAGGGCTGACCAAAATGGACCTTCAATTAAAGGAACAAGGAGGGCACTGGAGTTGAGTTCATGGAGATTGAAGAGAACCCACTGGGTTTCAATTTGAACGTCTGAGCCCATTGGAGCCAACCCACATTGTAGACCACCAAGCTTTGAACCTGAAAATACGTGCTAAGGAATTGCCTCGAGGTGAACTGGCCTAATGGGTTTTTGAGGAGATAAGAAGTGTTGTTGGTTTGGGCGGAAGCCGAGGAAAGGAAGAAGCTTTTGAGGGAACTGGAGAAGGCAATTGGGTGGTGAGAGATGAAAGGGTGCTTCGGAACTCGTGGAGATTGAGGGTGACATTGGCAGGGACATGGGTGAACAATGGGAAGCCTTTGATGGTGGACATGGTACCATTAGATAGAGAGAAGAGGGGACACATGGTGGAATGAAGGGGTACGTACTCGGTGGTACCATGGCTTGAAGAACTCAAAGAAATAGAAGACAGAGAAAGAGAACAGAAGTTGTGGCAGATGAAGACTGAAGATGAACACAACACACACACAGCGAGCGAGAGAGAGAGAGAGAGAGATGAAACAACTAGGGGAGTAAGGAAAGGAAGCAGGGGAATTCAGTGAAGGCAGGCATGCAGGCCAAGTGTATATTTATAGGGTAAAGAGGATATAAAAAGTGTTCATGTAGGTTTAGTATACTAGAATCAATCATATATGCACTTATGAGGTGTCTTGGAAATCTATTGCCGCTTAAGAATAGCAGCAGAGGTTTCTTTCGTTGGCCCCTTCGGATCACATTTTTAGCACTCTTCCTTTTGTACTCTGGAATTAAAACGTGTCCACTCCACTACATGGATATTATTTACATGCATAACCATTTTAAGTCGTGATTATAAATTACAACCTGAAGAGTACTCTAAGAAAAGATAGATACAACATTTTGAATTTTGTTAAAAGGAAACTAATGTCAAATGTCGCATGAATACAAATCTGGGGCACTGATATGGTACAAAACAGACTCAATGCATGAATACAAAACAACATAGAGTAATGGCACGACATACATGCATTTAGAGTTTATATATAGATTAAAGACCGTGTATTTAAAATTTGATTGCATAAATTATCAATTATATATAGGGCTACAAACGAACCGAGCTATTCCCGAGCTTCTCGGCTGGAGCTCATGTCGAGCTCGAGCTCGAAAGCGAGCTCAATATGTAAACGAGCCGAGCTCGAGCTTAAAGATACGTGAGTTTTAGGCAGAAGCTCGCGAGTATTCAGCTCGAGCTTGGTCAAAGCTCAGCTCGAGCCGAGCTCGACCCTGAAAGTGAGCTCGATACATAAATGAGCCGAGCTCGAGCCTCAAGGTATTCGGCTCGACTCGGCATGTTTGTAGCCCTAATTATATACAATACTAACTGTTGATATAATAATAGTAAACTAGTAATTTACGTGTGCAATGCACATCTTTATAAATATATATATTTTAAAAAAATTCTGAGTTTGTCTGGCATCGAACCTAAGACCTTCTTTATATTAGTTATGCACGTGCATTGTAAGTATTTGTTCTGTTACAATACACGTGTTTATTTGGTTACATAATTACAACTCTCCCATTAAAATATTAGAGATCAAGATTAGAGATTAGAGATTTGAACTATTGAATTTACATTCAATTGCTGAAAGCCAGATATAATTTATTACTCATTGACTAAAGTATGAACCTGTCTTATAAATTTACTAGGTTTGCCCGTTGACACATGCCTACGACACGTCCTCAAAACGGTACACCTGCTTTAATTATATAAAATAGTTTTGGAGTTGTAGTAAATTAATAAAAGTAGCAAACATATTATATGAGGAAGCAGTATATCTACCTTTAAGCTCAACCATCGTTTTCTTGATCGTTAGCTTGAACTTACCTGGAATGCATATATAGTTTGTTAAAAACACTACAGAGAGTTTTTTTTAACTTCAGCATCACTTTTAGATACTTGTAATAGTTATGCAAGGACTTTATCATATATGTTTTATAGAGCTTACTCTAATCCCGTAACCACTATGAGCATGTCTAAATACAATGGTAACGCAAGTGCATGTGTGAAGGTATCTACAATATCAATAATCTAAACATTTGTTTGTCTGAGACCCAATTTAGAATTAAAATACCTCTTATTATTATTTCAACCAAAATGAAATACATGAAGTTCTTAAAACTCTAATCCAAGCTAATCATTTCTTTTATCTCCACTTTGTCTCTCCATTGTACCTTTATAAAAAAATCAAAATGAATAAATAACAAATTTACTTTTGCTGTATTTCTTGAGTGGAGAGTTTGCATCCTTCACTGATAAACTCTAGTCATCCTAATCCTATATATCCAAACATACACTAAAAGTTTTTTTATGTTATTTTATCCATGGTTTCTAATAACCAGTGAAGGGAACACTTCATGATAGTATTTTCTCTTGTAGTAAAGAAATTAATGTTGCATATTTGCCAAGTTATTTTAGGTTGCTGATCAGCTTACCTGTTCTGCTATGGTTTGGAAGCCCAAATTGAGGTCATCAAATAATCCATCTCTCACTTGCGTACACCTTAAATCAAAATCAATAAAGAACTCATCAAATAAATCACTAAATTAAAAATTTTTAAACCAAAAAATAAAACAATCATAACTCTGTGAACATAGATTCCATGCACACACAAAATTCAAGTTAGCAAAAAACTGAGTAATCCCTTGCAAACACAAAATTAAAAATTAGACTGAGAATTCGGTTAATGAGATGAAATTAGAGTCGTCGCATCACATACAGAGGCTCTCGATTTGGTGAAGGGGAGTCGCCGATACGGAGTCGCTTGATATTCGCGCTCGATTTGGTGGAGGAAAGTCATCGATACGGAATCAGCAGCGGATCAGATATCAGCGACGACCTCTTGATTGGGGTTCGACATTGGATTTGGATTTGCTTTGAGATTTTCAAAATTTCAAAATTTCAAAATTTCAAAATTTCTAAAATTTTAAATTTTTAAAATTTTTTAAATTAAATTTTTTTAAAAAAAAGTCTAACATTTTTTTAAATTTTATTTTAATTTTTTTAATCTGTATTTTTTTAAAATTTTTTGAATTTTTTAAAATTTTTATAAGTTTTAATTTTTTTAAAAATTGTTTTGAGTTTTTGATTTCACCAATAATCTCTGCAAGAGCAAGAACCTTCTCTAAAGTAATGGAACACACTCCTGTCTCTCAAGATAATTTCCCTGTCATAAATCTTCGACACAAGCTTCGCAAATGTATGGCAATCCTGACAAACCCGAAGGTTCTTCACCACTCTAATGGCTGCCTTGCTCTCCACCCCAATTAGCCCAAATGCAATAGCCAACTTTTCGCTATGATAAATAACTGCATGTTCCTTTTCCTCCTCCTCTAAATCAAATAGCACCGGCTTCGTGTTTGGCTCATAGCCTATGAGCCTCAATCTTGAAGATACTTCATCCAACTTGTCGTATATTTCCGATGAACTAGGGTGTGAGGAATCCCCTACTAAGAACCCATGAACCACACCACCTATTTCAATTGTGCTACGCCCAGGAGCTTTCCTAAGCCTTTTATCTCTCATTGCCATTCTCACCATTCTTGCCTTTTCCCATTTTCCTCCCTTAGCATAAATGTTTGATAGCAGTACATAATGCCCACCATCATTTGGTTCAAGCTCAATTAGCCTCTCACCTGCAAATTCAGCGACCCCCAAATTTCCATGGATCCAACAAGCCCCAAGAACTGTCCCCCAAAGCATGGGACAACTTTTCGCTTCAACTAGTTCTATTGCTTCTTCCAAATGCCCAGCACGACCCAATGCATCAACCATGCACCCATAATGCTCGTTTTGGGGCTCGAGCCCATAAACCAACCTCATAGATTCAAAGTAATGCTTGGCTAGACCCACCAGTCCTCCATGGCCACAGGCTAGGAGGACCCCGACAAAGGTGACCTCATTTGGCTTTACTCCTTCTAGAAGCATTCGATCGAACAACTCTAACGCCATTGGTCCATGTCCATTGACTGCCAGTCCATTGATCATTGCAGTCCAAGTGAAGACATCCTTTGTTACTAACTTATTGAAGGACTCAATCGCTTTAGCAATGCACCCACATTTTGAATACATGTCAATAAGCGCTGTTGCAGTGATTGGATCCAGTTTCATCTTATTCCTCTCTATGTAATAATGAATTTTCATTCCTTTGTCTAACACACCAAGTTGGGAACAAGCTGATAACACACTAACAATGGCAGCCCAATTGGGTATAATCTTATCTTCCATCATATCAAACAAAGCCAAGGCCTCTGAAGGCTGATCACTTTGCGCACAAGCACTGATCATGGCACTCCAAGATACCACGTTCTTTATAGGCATTTCTTTAAAAAGACTCAGAGCCATATCAAGCTGTCCACATTTAGCATATCCTGCAATAAGAGTATTCCAGGTCTCAACATTCCTATCTGGCATTTTTTCAAAGAGCTCTCTTGCAGCACTGATGTTCCCATGGCTTGCATACCTAAAATAAATAACAAAAGTTACATAAGATAGATGAAGAGAGACATAAATTTCATCCACAACATAGCAACCAGTAATAATTTTCATTAGTATCAATTTCCACAAACCTATAAATAAACCTAGAATGTGCTAAAAATGAAGAAAGCTAAGTATGATAAGACTAAATAGAGGGTTGGCACCCAACTGTAGACTGAATCTTTAATAAAAATGTTATGAAACCAGCCTGATATTTCACACAAAGAAGAACGAATCAATCCAAATTAAGTAATGGGTCTTGCAAACAATACCCATTAATCATTGCATTCCAAGAAATGATCCCCCTCTCGGGCATGTCCTCAAACACGCATCTTGCCCTATCAACAAGCCCACACTCAATATACCCCGATATCATACAGTTATACGAAACTTCATCACGAAAATCAGGCCTCCCATCAAATATTTGTTTCCCCAACTCAACACAACTACACGCGCAGTACATGCTTATCAACCCATTAACGACAAAGACATTGCAATCACAAGCAACCTTCAACATAAAGCAATGCAGCTGCTGACCAACTACAAACCCAGAAACCGAAAGGCGACCAATCGACTTGAGAAGAAATGTGTAAGTATACGAATTGGGCTCGGAAAATTGGGAACATAGCATGCGACGAAAGAGATCAATTGAAGGGGATGGGTTCGGTGAGTTGGCGAAAGCCCGAAACAAGGTGTTGAAGTGGAATGTGGTTGGTTGGGGAATTTGGTCGAACAGGTTGTGGGCATAATGGAGATTGGGATGAGATGAGGTGGTGAGCGATTGTAGGAGTTTTGAGGATGCAATGGGGTGGTAGAAGAAGTGGGTTCTGAGGAGTTGGGAGTGAATTTGGAGGAATTGAGGGGTTGAATTGCAAATTTGGAGGAGGGAGAGGAAGGCTGGGAGGGTTGGGGGTTTGGAGAGGAGAGGAGGGAGAGAAGGCATAAATGGAGCTTTTTTGGAAATTTTGAATTTAGATGGACCTTTCTATAGCATCAATATTCATAATTATATGAGTAATAAAAAAAATTTAGTACATTGCAATGCATCTATACTCGTGTTAATACAAGTTTTTTTGATGACTCATGTTAATACAAGTTAATACAGAACTAGTATAATGTACGTGCGATGCACGTCTAAAAAAGTAAAATTATTAAATCAAACAAATATATATTGAATTTTGAAAAAAAAGTTTAGATTTGAATGTTTTGATTTGGGCTACAAGCACAGTGCACAATTATATTTTATGGATATAGCTTAGACGTGTATTATACGTGTTTATATAGTTACAAAGTTAGGGTTTGTTTGTTACAAACCCCAACTCTCCCATTAAAATAGTAGAGATACTGATTGGTGAAATAAATGCACCGAGGTAAAATATGTAGGAATATTGAAATAATGAGTTCATGAAAATATTTTTTTTTTACTAGAAATAAGTCTAACTTGTATGATCAATTGATCATCATCGATAATAATTTACAAAATGCGTTCAAGATTAAGCTTACAACATGTGAAATACTCTTTCGATATATAGAACTTGAAGGGTAAGTCGAGTCAGGGCTGACCCTTACCTTGAGGCTGGTGAGGCGGCCATCTCAGACATTCGAATTTTTTACAATTTTAGTGATCCTAAATGTGTATTTACTAAGTAAATATAGACATGTATTTTACGCGTAAAAAAAATTATATTATTATTAGGAGCCCCTAAAAATAATTATTTTGTCCTGGCGCGTGGGAACTGAGGGCCGGCCCTGGTCGATTGATTACAGACATAGATAAGTTGACATGGATAATTGTATAGAGAACTAGTATTATACACGTGCCGTGCACGTGGGGGGAAAATTGGGGGGAATGAAAAGGGCAAAAAAATTTTTTTACCTGCACGTGCGTTGCATGGGTTGGGTTATGGACAAAGACCTTCTCCCATTATAGTAGTAGAGATATTTCATAAATACTAGGACTCTATCTAGACTCACTAGGCACGAATCTCACATACACGTTGTAGGTTAGAGTCCGATCACTATATGTTAGGAATAATAACGACCTTTTTTCTCAATGCAAGCCAGATTCAAGTCTAGTTAGTCTCGACAAAGTCTTTGATGTGGTTAAAAATGCTTCTATGATTCCAATACGGATCCCAACGCTATCAGGGATTATTATAGGATAATTTCATAGCAAGAGCATGCCTACTAAAAAAATACGAGCCGTCTCCTACCCCATTAATCCAACCAGATGTACATAGCATTGGTATCGGGTCGGGTCGGATCGGGTCCTTCACTACCCGGACCCGGATCCAGTCCCCTACGGGTCCAAAAATTGGATCCGGACTCGGACCCGTACCCTTGAGGACCGGGTCCGGGTCCTATTAAAATATTCCTACCCATTCGGGTAGGAGCGAGAGTGTAAACGGCGAGCGGAGGCAGGGAGTGGAGGATTTAGAATAGAGCAGAGAAAAAAAATGCATGAGTTTTGAGTTTGGAAGAGCAAGATTTAGAATTGAGGAGGAATGATGATAGAATATTTATTTTTATGTTGATTTTTGGAATTTCTTAAAACGGATCCGGGTCCTGGTCCGGATCCAGTCTCATTTGAGCGGACCCAGATCCGAAAGTACAACGGGTTCCATTTTAGGATCCGGACCCGGATCCGGACCTGGATAGGCTGGGTCGGTTCCGGTCCAATGCCGGGTCCGGGTCGGATTCGGGTTTCGGGTATTTATACCAATGCTAAATGTACTATTAGGACTTGCTTGCTGCCCAAGAAATTCCCCAAATCGGAGATTGGTTGCTAATTCCATCCATTTACCATAATAACTCCAGCTAAATCGATGAAAGATATCTTTCTCGTCTATTTTTCCATAACTGATTCATGGCATATAAATATCCTCCACCTCCACGGGTCAAAGATAACTAATATTTTTCTTTACTAAAAAACCATAATCATTGTTGCAGGTTTCCAGACGTTTCAGCCAAATCCAGATCCTGATCGACGGTCCAAATTGTGACTTGTTCCCTCAATAAAAGAACTCATATCTGATTGCTCCTACACCAAGATTAGCATCAACAATCCTAAGAAAGAAGACTCCCGGCCAGCGGAAGATTACCGCCCTATTAGTCTTTGTAACCCCTATTTCCGATTGTACGGATTATTATTCTTTGTATTTTTATTGGTACCTTTTTCCTCATAATTTATTATATTTGGGCCTTTGTCATGTTGTGGGCTCACTAATTCTAATTATTTATTGTATTATTGCATTTGGCTCATCCATATGAAAGCCCAACCCATCTCCCTTATTGGATATTGAATCCAAGACTTAGCCTACCCAAACCCACTTTTCCTAACTAAAAACCCAGACTCTTTCTCCCCTCAATCCCACGTATCTCTAACTCTCTCCCCCTATTTACTCCTCTACACCGTTATAACAATCACCCCCACTCTCCCACAAATCAGAACTACTCTAAACCGACCCACTCTCTCCATCTCTCTCCCTCTCTTGTTTCCAAACCCAAACAAACCCAACTCCTCCCGCTCACCCCCTCTTCTTCTCGTCTTCACCATAACCGAAACTAACCCAAAGCTCTCGCATTCCCCGTTGCCCAACTCAGACCACCACCTCCACCTCACCACCATTCCCTTTCTCCCCTCTTCCTCGTCGCCGAACCTCGCTCGAAACCAGCTCCGCCAAAAATCGAACCAAACCCATCACCGAATCCCTGGACCTTACCCTCCGCTCACCTTCGCTTGGACCTCGACCCTCGCCGTGCCCCCTCGCATCCACCGCAATCCTCTAACGTCGCCATCGAGCCCAGTACGTCACCCTCTGTTTCGAGCGCGAAACAGAGCTTCGTCGCTCGTCGCTGCCCCTCGCCGCTGCAGTTGCTTCCCAACCGTAGCGCTCCGCCACTCATCGTCTTCGACTTCGTCGGTGCTATCGCCAGCCACCGTCGCAGCGGTCGCCAAGTTTTCCCCCTCGCGCCGTTCTCTCTCTCCGATTGAAGGAAGAAGAAGAAGAGCGATTGGCCGCCCCCGCTGTTTGCTGTTTTGGCGCAACAGATCCCGGCTTTGCTGTTCCCTGTTTGTGCTTGATCCGGTGTGAGGAAGGAATCTCATTGGGCCGTTACGGTGTTCTGTGTTCGGCGCGCACCAGATCCCACTTTTGCTGTCCTGTGTTCGGGTCTGATCGGGTGTGTAGAAGAATTTCTATTGGCCGATTCGGTGTCCCGTGTTCTGGCCGCAGCAAATCTGGTTTTGCCGTCCTGCGTTTTGGCCGATCCGGTGTGGAGTGGAATTCACTATTTGGTATTTTAGCGCGCATTTTGCACATATTTTTGGGATTGCTCCCCGGGATTCTGATCCCGTTATTCCTATTAAATTATCGAATCGTCTACAAGGAAAAAGGCAAGTCCACTTGAACTCTGTTATTTATTCTAGTTCAAGATTAATTGACCTCTTATGCAAGTAGTTCCATCTCAATTATTCTAATTTGCCTTGTGTTCCTTCCCGTTAGGAGTATCGAGGGTTTACACGAGCTAACCCGACGTACTCTTGACTTCTTGTTACTATCCATTGACTCAAACTCAAGCCTAGATACATACTTGACATGAATAACATAAATAAAATTTGTACATGAGAAAAACACGTCGTGATTAAATACATGTTGTTACTTGAGATTTTGTGACTTGAACTTGACATGATAAACTTGACTTGTATACTGGAAAAATTCACACTACTTGTTGTACATTAGTCTTGATACATGCATGATACAATAACTCGATAATTACCCACTTAATGAATATATATACGTGATAGCTTTTATAATTCCTGCTGCCTTGTCTGTCTTGTACTGAGGTTTCGACCCAGTTATAATTGGAATCAGTCAAAATAATATAAACAGAATTGTTGTTTCAGATTTACTATTTCATGTTATTATTGTGCAATGCATCATGTTGCTGCATTATCATCATTCCCTTGACATTCTTATACACACTTGCATAGACATGAATGATTTAATAAAATACTAAATAAGCCGAGATTTCTAAGGGTTGACCTAGTAGTGGACAGTCTCAGAAAATGTACTCGGTAGGGCCCTCTTGTGACATGGAAAGTAGAGAATTACTTGTGGAGACGTGAACATGTTATCTTGTTATCTTGTTACATGAAAACTTGACATGGAAGGTGGAGAATTACTTATGGAGACGTGAACTTGTTATCTTGTTATCTTGTTGTCGTGATACACCGAGTACACGCTCTGTAGACCCCACCACGAAGTCTAAAACGAACACTGTTGTGCGTGCACTAAACCTGTGGTATGGGACGCAGTAGTACGTGTACTAGATAGGAGAAACAACTTGATAATAGACCTAGTTGACATGTATATATACTTGATAAAGACCATTGCTATTAGTACCATTATTGTCCTTGCAATTTGATCTTGATTCATATCCCTACATGCACCTTGCTCCTTTACTCTCTGCTTTTCACTACTTGTTGTCCGTACTTGCTCTAAGGACAAATTTATTCTTTCTTTTAGATGAACAAGTACAAGTGTGCAAGGAGAATTTCCAGAAGGCATTGGTGAGTAGTTCTCCTAGAATTGGAATAGTAGTCTCTCGAGCTATTTGGTAAGTTTCTATATTCCAGATTTGGTTATTGAATTTCATTCTCGCTTATGTGATTATGTTTTCTGCGTGGTTGTGATTCATTTTTCTTATATTGTTGAGTTAAGACTGGTACAGCTTATGGGTGATATGAGTTGGCGTACTTATATCATTCGCTGGGCCTCAGTTACGTGCCTGTGTTCCCGTATTCCGGGAAGCGGGGCGTGACAGTCTTCTTAACTGCTCTGTCAAGATCATCACCAAGACTCTTACTAATAGACTGGGAAAGATGATGGATGGTCTCATTAGCCATGATCAGATGGGGTTCATTCAAGGACGATGTATTCAGGACAGCATGGCTACGGTTGAAGAAATTATCCATCAATGCCATATTTCGAATGCTAAGAGCTATCTCCTGAAACTGGATTTCGAGAATGCTTATGATTCGGTCGAATGAGATTGCCTCCTAGAACCGCTTGTCGGAAGAGGCTTTGGGATTAGATGGATCATATGGATCCACACATGGCTTACCACTAGCAGAACTGCAATTTTAGTAAATGGGGTGTCGGGACACCAATTCTCATGCAAAAGGGACCTCAGACAAGGGGATCCGCTCTCACCACTTCTCTTCACCATTGTGGCAGACGTACTTCGGTCCATGATGGATAATTGCGGTAGAGCAGGGTGGATCGTACCGGTGGCCAAGGGAGTAAACCGAAAAGGTTGCTCAATCCTCCAATATGCTGATGATACTCTCCTATTTGGTAATGACAACCTCGGCGAAACAACCGCCTTCAAAGGTATGTTATATAGTTTTAAAGCTTGATCTGGACTTAGGGTAAACTTTCACAAAAGTGCTCTCATCCCCATTGCCCTCACAATGGAGGAGGCACTTGGACATGCCACAATTCTCAATTGTGCCTTAGAGAGCTTTCCCATTTAATACCTGGGATTGCCACTGTGACCCGGGAAACTCAAAAAGGCTGATTGGCTACCCATTATTGACCGGGTTGAGAACCGTCTTGCAGGCTGGAAAGGTAAAGCCCTATCACTGGGAGGGAGAGTCACGCTTCCTAATGTTGTCCTATCAAATCTTCCAACCTATTACCTGTCCTTCCTTGAAATGCAGCGATGGGTAATTTAGAGAATTGACCGGACCCGAAAACGGTTTTTATGGAAAGGGGCAGACCCGGATCGGGGTGGCTACCACCTAATCAGATGGGAGAAGGCATGCATGAAAAAGATACATGGAGGTCTAGGTATAATTGATCTTCGAGATATGAATCTTGCTCTATTGGGTAAATGGTGGTGGAAGATTTTTCACCATAATGGAGAAGAGTGGCAAGATTTTGTTCAAGGATATCTGCATGGGAATGGAATGAGAAATTTGGGCTTTAGGGTAGGCCCACGTGTCTCCTGGTGTTGGAACGGCATCGCTATGGCATACAAACCCTTCATTACTTGCGTTAAATCAGTTATCGATAATGGCAGACTCACTAGATTCTGCTGGGATAGGTGGTGTGGTGATCACACACTCAGAGCTCTGTTCCCCGAACTATATGATCGAGCGTTACAACCACACTGCACGGTGGCCGCAGCCTGGAAAAGAGGCACCTGTAAACCATCCTTTAAACAATCTCTCGATCTGGGCTCCCAGAGGACCCAGACCATACTCATAGAACTCCAGACCTACATCACCAATGCTAGTATTAGCTGCTCTCAAGGTCCAAATAAGAAATCTTGGGGACTGGAAAAGAATGGTACGTTCACTGTTCGCTCCCTGTATAACCGCATTCACTTTAGGGG
The DNA here is from genome assembly GCA_017893485.1 of Hemerocallis citrina. Lineage (NCBI taxonomy): Eukaryota > Viridiplantae > Streptophyta > Magnoliopsida > Asparagales > Asphodelaceae > Hemerocallis > Hemerocallis citrina. The sequence goes on from CM030361.1 coordinate 68,071,533, forward strand.
ATGTGCTCCTAAGTGGGCATGCGTCGTCTGGAGGACGAAAGCCCCTCTCAAAATAAAAGTTTTCTTATGGCTGGTGCTAAATGATGCGATTTTGACTAGAGAAAATCTCGCTAAACACCAACTGAATGTGGACTCTCGGTGTGGGTTCTGCCACGCTACCCTGGAAACTAGAGCCACCTCTTCCTACAGTATCCTAGGAGCAAAGCAGTACTTGTTGAGGTACTTAGTGCCCTGGGGACGAGTAAGTATCCTACTGTGTACGAGGACCTATGGGTAGGGTCCAAATTTGCTTATGAAAGAAGAACTATGAGAGAAGCATGGTACATCGCTATTACCGCAACGACCTGGGTACTTTAGCTAGACATGAATAATTTTTATTTCCGCACAACATGTAATAATATTTCTGGTAACTTGACTCACATTATGCATTTTATTTTATTTTGGGCTAATGTGGCAGCAGCAGGTGTAGCGCACCGAATTTCTAATAAGATATCTTAGAAAATACGTGGCACATTCCCAGCGATCCACTTCAATACAATATTAAACATAACCAACACCACTAAAATTTTCAACTTTTATTACAACAAACCTTTACAAATCACAGTGGAAATCAAAACAAACTCAACTCAATCTTTTCTTTATTTACAACCCAAATTTATCTTAAAAATGCTATTACAAATTTACACAAATCTCTTATGAGTCAATTATATCTCAAAACCACTCAAGCATCCCATCTCCAACTCTAAGCAATTACCTGCAACATGTGAGGCTAGAGATGATCCCTAACCCCCAAACTAAAGGGGTCAGCCATAAATGGTGTGAGTGACATAAAAACAAACAACATAAATAAAACTTAAGCATGGTTTCATAAGTAACATATAGTTAACCCAAGTACATCAAATATGAGATAGCAAGAAATGTAACAACAAGTGATATCAAACAAGTGTTAAGTGTAGAAAACCGGGAAATCCATATGCATAAAACTAAGTCAAGAAAACACACAAATTCTATATGTGGACTCTCTAATGCATACTTGTCGAAATCTATGCATCCCATTCTACATAGGTTCGGTGCAAGCCCTTAACGTCTCCACTTCATAGGGTTCAATCCCCCGTTATGCAACTAAACCTATTTCGATGACTACTACGAGATAAAGATAAACTGTGAGAGTTAGTCCATGCTTGATAATTCCGGAGATAGATCCCACATCTCAGGCATTTTACCTGGATAATTCCGGAGATCATCCCACATCTAAACATGGACACATCATCACATGAATACCACATGTGCGTCGCCTCGACTTTGATAATTCCGGAGACCAATCACACATCGCAAGCAAACCACTTGGATAATTCCGGAGATATATCTCACATCACAGGTAATTTACCTGGATAATTCCGGAGATAAATCCCACATCTCAAGATAGTCACTTGGATAATTCCGGTAATTAAATCCCACATCTAAAGCCATACTGAGGTGCATAACTCATGTTCCCGTTCATCATATCACCACTAGTGCCTGTCCTTATTATCTTTCGGGTTATTTAATTACTCAACGAATCTCCTAGAGTGGTGTACCCTACCGGCCTAAAATCAAGACTGAATAACTGAAATGCCTCAATGGGCCTCAACAAAATAACTCAACACCGGTATACTAGGGTCACTCACCTCTAGAGACTCAAACTCAAAAGTCTAAAACAAAGTTCCACTAAACAAAAGTGGCTCAACTGAATGTCTTAAGTCAAATACTGAACTGAATGTCTCAAAATCAAAAGCTTAACTGAAAACAAGGTATAGGCTGAATTATCTGAGAACCAAACACTCAAGTAACACTCAAAGTACAAAATTCCATCAGTACCAGTCGACTTATACTGTAGTAAGTCGACTGTCCAGAAGGACAAATATCCAAAATTTAACAAAATAAACTAAGTCTTATAAGTCGACTTAAGAAATCATCGGTCGACTGTCCAGACAAGAACTGTCATAATCTTACAAAATAGTTTCTAAGTAGACCAGTCGACTGACAATGGTCTCAGTCGGCTGTCCAGAACGGAACTGACATAATTTTACACAATAATTTTCTAAGTATAACAGTCGACTGACAATGGTCTCAGTCGGCTGTCTAGAACGGATTTTCAAGAGGCTAACGATACATCAGTAGGGTCGTACTAGTCGACTGATAGGTAGACCAGTCGGCTGTCGGCCTACAGTTTTCATTCTTAGGTCTGAATACAATAATTAAAACTGGAGTTTTCTAAAGATTCAATGTTCATGAAAGATAGTTCGTATTCAGGCAAAATGACAAATCTCAAAGAATCTTCATTAAGGGTATATTACTCAAAACCTCAAATATGACAAAATCCAAGTTCTCATGTTCTAGATCATTAATTCTTTCATTTGGGTTTCTCAAGACTAAATTCTTTCACAACTTCTAAATCAAAATCTGATTTTCAATATGTAAGATCCAGGTGTTCATCATCCGATCATAACCACACTCAAATCTTGATAATAATACGGTTTTATAAACAAAGATCTACTAATCATTCTTAGATTTCACAACATGGTATAAGCAATAATCATTATTCACATGAATCATACCAAATTTCAAGATCTATATCATTCACAACATCAAATCTAACATCATTACCACTCGCATACATAGATCAACAACAAGATAAATTTATGCCATTCACAAACAAAACAAAACACACAATGTCACTCACCTTTAATTGAGAAAAATCCACGGAAAAAGCTTTCCTCTTTGCTAGATCCAAAATTCCCTTGCTCCTCCAAAACCAATCTCCAAAAATTCTGTATTTTAGAAATGACGGCTGGAGAAAAATTCTCTTAAATATCCGGGGGTGAATATTAGGGTTTTACCCACACTTTTGCAAAACGATCCTTTCCAAAATACAACTTACCTATATAGATTAGTCTTGGAAATTCAATCAAAATTCATTTAAACTAGGATTTAAAAGAGAATATACTTCTAAATTTCAACCAATACTGATCCAAAACGTCCAGAATATACATTTTGCACTTTAACCCTTAAAAATATCAAATTTGCAAAAAGGTCCCTCTTTTCTCAAAAATTGCAAATAGTCCCAATTAATTTCAGAAAAATCCAGAAAAATACTAATTAAATCTCAAATATTAAATAACGATTTTTCATGAAGAAAACTTAATTTTTTCAACTTCTCAAAAGGTATTTGCACGTGTTTTGCACGTGTAAAAAGATAAATCTTTTAGAAAATACTAGTTAAATCTCCAAAAATCAATTTAAATTCATTTTCAAATATAAAAATAATATTTGAAAATTACGGGGTTCTACATCACTCCCTCCTTAGAAGAGTTCTATCCTCAGAACTACTACTAACGAGTCCAAACAACATATCATCAAAGAAATCAACATCTCATAAATGGAAACATAATTCAAACAATTGCATAAGACAACTCATACAAATAAGAGAAATACAACTCAACTCAAAGTACTATCATTCAAAGAATTACAATCACATAACAGGAATACACTCATACAAAAAGCTCAGGAAAATCCTTCTGCATGCGATCCTCAGGCTCCCAAGTAGCCTCCTCGAACTGCTGATTCCTCCACAACACCTTGACCATAGGTATCACCTTGCTCCTAAGAACTTTCTCCCTACGATCAACGATCTCAACAGGCCGTTCCTTGTAACTCAAGTTCACCTGTAATCCTTCAGGAATCTCTACCAACTGATGATTCTGATCTGGCACATACTTCCTCAATAATGACACATAGAATACATCATGTACTTGTGCCAACTCCTCTGGAAGCTTCAATCTATATGCGGTCTTGCCAATCCGCTCCACAATCCTGTATGGCCCAATATACCTTGGCGCCAACTTGCCTCCCTTACCAAACCTGATCACTCCCTTGGTCGGAGAAACCTTGAGAAAAACTGCATCCCCAACCTCAAACTCCAAGTCTCTTCGTCGAGTGTCAGCATAACTCTTCTGCCGACTCTAAGCCTCAACCAATCTCTTGCGAATCAGCTCAATCTGCTCCGATGTCTGCTGCACGATCTCAGGACCATACATCTGCCTTTCGCCAACCTCATACCAACAAACAGGTGTCCTGCATCTCTGCCCGTACAAAGCCTCATATGGTGCCATCCCAATACTCGCATGGTAACTGTTGTTATAAGCAAACTTAACCAATGCCAAGTATCTCTCCCAACTACCACCAAAATCCATAACACAAGCCCTCAACATATCTTCCAGCACTCGATTCACCCTCTCAGTCTGACCATCGGTCTGTGGATGAAAAGCTGTACTAAAATCAGTTCTGGTGCCCAAAGCTGCTTGTAGGCTCTTCCAAAACCTTGAAGTAAACCTTGCATCTCTGTCGGAAACAATCGACACAGGAACTCCATGAAGTCTCACAATTTCCCCAATGTATAACTCAGCCAATTTCTCCATCGACCAAGTAATCTTCATGGCTAGAAAGTGAGCCGACTTAGTCAAACGGTCCACAATAACCCAAATCGAGTCATTGCCCTTCGAACTCCTCGGCAAACCTGTGATGAAATCCATACTGATATTCTCCCATTTCCACTCCGGAATGGGCAACGGATGTAACAAACCTCCAGGTCTCTGATTTTCTGCTTTGATCTGCTGACAAGTCAGACACCTTGCCACAAAATCTGCTACATTTCACTTCATACCAGACCACCAAAAGTGCTGTTTGATGTCCCTGTACATCTTCGTGCCTCTTGGATGAACTGACAACAATGTACTGTGTGCTTTCTGCAAGACACTCTCTCTCAAATCTGCATTATCTAGAACACACAACCTCTCACCCATCCAAAGAACTCCATCTTGGACACGAAACTCTGATAACTTGCCTTCTGAAACCTGTTGCAGCATCTTCTGAATCTCTGAATCTAATTTCTGACCTTCCACAATCCTCTCTCTCAAGGACGGCTGCAGCCTCAACTGAGCCAAAGACGCCCCTAAACCTTGCAGTACCACCTCGATACCTGCCTGATCAATCTCTGCTGCCAACTCACTTTGAGTAGTGATCAAACTTGATAAACTACTCTTCCTGCTAAGTCCATCAGCCACCACATTCGCCTTGCCCGGATGATACTTGATCTCGGGACGAATGTCTTCCAATACCTCCAACCACCTTCTCTGCCGAAGATTAAGATCCTTCTGTTGATAAATGTACTTCAGGCTCTTGTGGTCGGTGTACATGTTGACCTTCTCACCATAAACATAATGCCTCCACAGCTTCAAGGTATAAATGATAGCTGCTAGCTCCAAATCATGCGTCGGATAATTCTTTTCATGCGGACGCAATTGCCTCGAACCATAAGCAATATTTTGCCTTCTTGCATCAAGACACAACCCAAACCTCTGAGAGACACATCACTGTAGATATCATAATCCTTCCCAGCTTGCGGCAAAGCTAAGATAGGTGCAGTAGTCAACCTTTCCTTTAACTCAAGGAAACTTCCCTCACACTTATCAGTCCACACAAATGCCACATTCTTCCGGGTCAAACCTGTCAAAGGAACTGCAATCTGAGAATAACCCTGGATGAATCTCCTGTAGTAACCAGCTAATCCCAAGAAACTTCTGACTTCCTTCACAGACGTTGGCCTGGGCCAATCCTTCACTGCTTCAACTTACTGAGGGTCAGTAGCCACTCCCTCCTTAGAAAGAATATGCCCAAGGAAAGCTACCCCAGACTTCCAAAACTCACACTTCGACAACTTGGCATACAAGCTATGCTCCTGCAATTTCTGTAATATCGCTGTCAAGTGCGTAGAATGATCTTCCTCCGACTTCGAATACACCAAAATGTCGTCGATGAAAACCACCACGAAGGAGTCAATAAATGGCCTCAAAACCCGATTCATCATATCCATGAAAACTGCTGGCGCATTCGTCAACCCGAATGGCATTACCAAAAACTCATACAGTCCATGACGAGTCCTGAAAGCTGTCTTACTCACATCTTCCTCCTTGACTCGAACCTGATGATGCCCCGACCTCAAATCACTCTTCGAAAACACAGCTGCTCCTCGAAGCCTGTCGAACAAATTATCTATCCGTGGCAGTGGATACTTGTTCTGAATAGTCACCCTGTTCAACTCCCGATAGTCAATGCACATCCTCATTGACCCATCCTTTTTCTTGACCAACAACACTGGCGCTCCCCACGGAGAAGAACTCGGCCGAATAAGCCCTTTGCTCAACAGCTCCTCAATCTGCTTTTTCACTTCATCCTGCTCTACAGGTGCCATCCTGTATGGAGCCTTGGAAATCGGCGCACTCCCCGGCTGAACATTAATGCAAAACTCCACATCTCTCTGCGGCGGTAGTTCTTAAAAATCATCCAAGAACACCTGAGGAAAATCTCTGACAACCGGAATGCCCTTGACTTCATCTGGAATTGCCATCTTAGATACCATTGCAGTCACCTTCGGAATCTTCTTCTTCCCTTGGAAAGTCACTGCGGGTCCAGCTGGTGCTTTCACTAACACCTCCTTTTGCTTGCATTCGATTGTGGCATCATATGTTGCCATCCAATCAATGCCCACGATGACATCCACTCCCAATACTTTCAGATCGATCAAATCAATGCCGAACAACCTCCCACCAATCTCGATATCACAGCCTTCGTAATATCGATCCGCAATCAACTCTTCACCTGACGGCGTTGCCACCGACAAAACCCTGCCTGGAAACAACTTCGGTTCCACACCTAAGATCTTTGCAAAACTTAGCGATACAAAAGTATGCGATGAACCAGTGTCAAATAAAACCTTTGCCTTTATTCCATTAATTAAAACAACTCCTGTTACAATAAGAATGATACTCAATCTTAAATTGTTCTCAAATAAAGGTTTTACTTATTACATTGATTCAAAAATAAAAATCAGAATTCTTGCATACCCTGTATTACATTTTCCGAGTTACCAGCGTCTTCCTCGGTTAATGCAAATACACGCCCTTGCCTCTTCTGAAATTTGCTCCCACCAGAACCATCCTTCCTCAATTGTGGACAATGGGGCTTAGAATGTCCTACCTGCCCACACTGGGAACAAATATGCTTCGCCAACTTTGGACATGCTGACCTGTAATGTCCGGCCTCCTTGCAGTAATAACAAGTCACCCCTTGAGCTGCAGGTGCCTTCTGCACCGGGTCACTAAACTTGGCCTGCTTCACGGGGAATCCCTTCCCACTCTGGCCTGATGCTGGCCTCTTGTTCCGGTTCCATGTATCTTGCTTCTTCTGGAACTGGTCCATATCCTCCTCAATCATAGTTGCCCTCCTGACCAGCTTGTTGAATCTTCTGATGCCCAACGGGATCATCCTCGACCTCAAGCTTGGCCTCAAGCCCTGCTCAAACTTTTTGGCCTTCTTTGCCTCGTCAACAACCAACTCTGGCGCATACCGCGAAAGCTGAGCAAACTTGGTCTCATACTCCCGCACGGTCATGCTGCCTGCTGAAGGTTCAAGAACTCGGTCGCCTTCTTCTCCTGAACATCTAGGGGAAAGAAGCGATCTCTGAACTCCTCTAGAAAAGCTTCCCAAGTCAACTGCTGATCTCCCAAAGTCCTTTTCAGCGACTCCCACCAGACACCAGCGTCCTTCTCTAGCTGCATCGTAGCCAACTTCACCTTGCTGGCTGCTGGAGTCTCCGATACCTCGAAGATCGTCTCCATCTTCCAAATCCAATCATCAGCTGCGTTTGGATCAGAATGCCCCTCAAAGACTGGCGGCCTCATCCTCTTAAAGGATTCGATCTGCTTAATAGGATCGACGTTCACCAATCCCTGTCCAGCTCTATGATTTGGCTGCAGATTCTGTTGCTGAGCTTGCTGCTGCGCCACATTGAATGCCATCAGCGTGTTCAGCGTCTGATACACCTTGGCGAATTTAGCCTCAAGGTCAATTTCCGTTCCTCGAGAACTACCAGATTCATCCTCATTGTTGCCACCATTCCTGCCCCTGGGTGCAACCATTTTGAATACTGCAAAACGAGGAAAAAGTTAGAGCTCCACACACACAATTCAAACTCACATCAATATCCTTTGGCAAAATCACAATTGAATCCCCAAAGGTAAAATATCATATTCAGTTCTATGTGATACTCACTCTTTAATGTCCACACTTAGGTACTCACCCTCTAGTGTCCACACCTAGGTTATTTTTATGTCATGTTTAGTATTACTATTGAAGCGTTGCTCTGATACCAATCTCTGTAGCTTCCCGAATTTCTAATAAGATATCTTAGAAAATACGTGGCACATTCCCAGCGATCCACTTCAATACAATATTAAACATAACCAACACCACTAAAATTTTCAACTTTTATTACAACAAACCTTTACAAATCACAGTGGAAATCAAAACAAACTCAACTCAATCTTTTCTTTATTTACAACCCAAATTTATCTTAAAAATGCTATTACAAATTTACACAAATCTCTTATGAGTCAATTATATCTCAAAACCACTCAAGCATCCCATCTCCAACTCTAAGCAATTACCTGCAACATGTGAGGCTAGAGATGATCCCTAACCCCCAAACTAAAGGGGTCAGCCATAAATGGTGTGAGTGACATAAAAACAAACAACATAAATAAAACTTAAGCATGGTTTCATAAGTAACATATAGTTAACCCAAGTACATAAAATATGAGATAGCAAGAAATGTAACAACAGGTGATATCAAACAAGTGTTAAGTGTAGAAAACCGGGAAATCCATATGCATAAAACTAAGTCAAGAAAACACACAAATTCTATATGTGGACTCTCTAATGCATACTTGTCGAAATCTATGCATCCCATTCTACATAGGTTCGGTGCAAGCCCTTAATGTCTCCACTTCATAGGGTTCAATCCCCCGTTATGCAACTAAACCTATTTCGATGACTACTACGAGATAAAGATAAACTGTGAGAGTTAGTCCATGCTTGATAATTCCGGAGATAGATCCCACATCTCAGGCATTTTACCTGGATAATTCCGGAGATCATCTCACATCTAAACATGGACACATCATCACATGAATACCACATGTGCGTCCCCTCGACTTTGATAATTCCGGAGACCAATCACACATCGCAAGCAAACCACTTGGATAATTCCGGAGATATATCTCACATCACAGGTAATTTACCTGGATAATTCCGGAGATAAATCCCACATCTCAAGATAGTCACTTGGATAATTCCGGTAATTAAATCCCACATCTAAAGCCATACTGAGGTGCATAACTCATGTTCCCGTTCATCATATCACCACTAGTGCCTGTCCTTATTATCTTTCGGGTTATTTAATTACTCAACGAATCTCCTAGAGTGGTGTACCCTACCGGCCTAAAATCAAGACTGAATAACTGAAATGCCTCAACGGGCCTCAACAAAATAACTCAACACCGGTATACTAGGGTCACTCACCTCTAGAGACTCAAACTCAAAAGTCTAAAACAAAGTTCCACTAAACAAAAGTGGCTCCACTGAATGTCTTAAGTCAAATACTGAACTGAATGTCTCAAAATCAAAAGCTTAACTGAAAACAAGGTATAGGCTGAATTATCTGAGAACCAAACACTCAAGTAACACTCAAAGTACAAAATTCCATCAGTACCAGTCGACTTATACTGTAGTAAGTCGACTGTCCAGAAGGACAAATATCCAAAATTTAACAAAATAAACTAAGTCTTATAAATCGACTTAAGAAATCATCGGTCGACTGTCCAGACAAGAACTGTCATAATCTTACAAAATAGTTTCTAAGTAGACCAGTCGACTGACAATGGTCTCAGTCGGCTGTCCAGAACGGAACTAACATAATTTTACACAATAATTTTCTAAGTATAACAGTCGACTGACAATGGTCTCAGTCGGCTGTCCAGAACGGATTTTCAAGAGGCTAACGATACATCAGTAGGGTCGTACCAGTCGACTGATAGGTAGACCAGTCGGCTGTCGGCCTACAGTTTTCATTCTTAGGTCTGAATACAATAATTAAAACTGGAGTTTTCTAAAGATTCAATGTTCATGAAAGATAGTTCGTATTCAGGCAAAATGACAAATCTCAAAGAATCTTCATTAAGGGTATATTACTCAAAACCTCAAATATGTCAAAACCCAAGTTCTCATGTTCAAGATCACTAATTCTTTCATTTGGGTTTCTCAAGACTAAATTCTTTCACAACTTCTAAATCAAAATCTGATTTTCAATATGTAAGATCCAGGTGTTCATCATCCGATCATAACCACACTCAAATCTTGATAATAATACGGTTTTATAAACAAAGATCTACTAATCATTCTTAGATTTCACAACATGGTATAAGCAATAATCATTATTCACATGAATCATACCAAATTTCAAGATCTATATCATTCACAACATCAAATCTAACATCATTACCACTCTCATACATAGATCAACAACAAGATAAATTTATGCCATTCACAAACAAAACAAAACACACAATGTCACTCACCTTTAATTGAGAAAAATCCACGGAAAAAGCTTTCCTCTTTGCTAGATCCAAAATTCCCTTGCTCCTCCAAAACCAATCTCCAAAAATTCTGTATTTTAGAAATGACGGCTGGAGAAAAATTCTCTTAAATATCCGGGGGTGAATATTAGGGTTTTACCCACACTTTTGCAAAACGATCCTTTCCAAAATACAACTTACATATATAGATTAGTCTTGGAAATTCAATCAAAATTCATTTAAACTAGGATTTAAAAGAGAATATACTTCTAAATTTCAACCAATACTGATCCAAAACGTCCAGAATATACATTTTGCACTTTAACCCTTAAAAATGTCAAATTTGCAAAAAGGTCCCTCTTTTCTCAAAAATTGCAAATAGTCCCAATTAATTTCAGAAAAATCCGGAAAAATACTAATTAAATCTCAAATATTAAATAACGATTTTTCATGAAGAAAACTTAAATTTTTCAACTTCTCAAAAGGTATTTGCACGTGTTTTGCACGTGTAAAAAGATAAATCTTTTAGAAAATACTAGTTAAATCTCCAAAAATCAATTTAAATTCATTTTCAAATATAAAAATAATATTTAAAAATTACGGGGTTCTACAGCAGGTCCCAGTGGGAGGATATCGAGTGTCTTCCAGGTTGAGGATTTTGATGATGAGGAAGTCGAGATCGGTCCGACGATCGACTGACAACCAGCGTAGCCGTTACTGTTGATAGACACTCACCACCCCCGGGTTTGTTGGGGGGATATGATGTATCTTGTTTTGTTTAAGTCACTTGTATGTTGCGGACTTTCTGGCACTGTTTTGTCCCACCCCCCATGTTTGGGGTGGAGGTTATGTACTTTCGTTTTGTATGTAGGACCTTATATTTGGCTCAGTACTCTGAGTTTGTTTTATTAACTCTTTATTAATGAAACAGGGTGGCCATACTTCACCTTTTTCTTAGGGAAAAAAAATAAAAATAAAATAAAAATAAAAATCCTATTCCTTTACATAACAATATAAAGTTTCTATTGTTTTAATCCATTATATACTAATTCGCAAGCAAATATAATTCAGAATTGAATCAGATCGAAATTCTTTTATTTTTCTTTTTTTTCTTTTTAGGTTAAAGGTGGAATAAGGCCACCCTGTTTCATTAATAAGAGGTTAATAAAACAACCCAGGCGTACCGGGAGAATACAAAAGTACAATGCAGGAAAAAACAAACATACTCTCCCAACAAACCCTGGGGGGTAGGTCTAACTACCCAAACATCAAGCAACCAAAGAGTACAGTAGGTTGGTACAAAATACAAAGTGGCAGAAACTCTGACATGACTGGTGAAGCCAGCCCCTCAGTCCAGCGTCGGCCCGAACTCTACCTCCTCATCGTTAAACTCCTCCACCTGGAAAACTCTGGCTATCCTTCCTCTTGCCCCCGTGGCCGTAACTGTGGCCCAAAAAGAGATAAGATGCATGATGTGAGTAAGGTTACCACAAATACTATTACATGAAGTACGAAAATAAAAATTATTTCTGTCTAGCCATAACACCCATGTTGTTAGCACAATTGCGATGTACCACGCATCCTTCATTTCTTGGCGAATCGAGGCAAATTTGGGGTCAATCCACAAATCCTCATATTCGCAGGGGTAGTCACCTGTTCCTAAGCCCCGGAGTACCTCCACCATAGTTGCATTACTTCTTGGGCAGTGAATAAAAAGGTGATTTAGATCTTCCGCATGCATGTTGTAGAAACCACAGTTGGTCGCAATCTGTGGTTGTCTTTTGGCAAGGTTCTGTCTAGTGAGGATAGCATTATTGAGCACTAGCCATAAGAAAACTCTGACTTTAAGGGGGGTTTTCGCCTTTTACAACACCTGTGCCCAGCTGGGTCTGCATCCTCGATAGTGGATTCAATGATACAGAGATCTGACCGAGAAAGCTCCCTTGCTCTCGAGTCCCCAATGCATCTGATTTGGGCCTTGGGCGCACCTTGCGCCTGCCCGTGTGATGTGTGCTTGCATGTCAAGCAATTGCTGACGTAGTTCTGTGGTGAGCGTTCCTCGAAACGACGGCCTCCAACTTTCCCTTTTCCAACCCTCGGCTACGGACATATTCGGTCAACTCGACTTCTCATACAGCTCTGGGAACGTGTCCTTCAGGGTATGGGCACCACACCACCTGTCCCTCCAGAATTTGGTGGACCATCCATTGTCGATAGTCGACGTAACTGCTGAATTGAAGGGGCCGCTAGCCTTGGTAATTCCTTGCCAGAGTCGCGAAACTTTAGCCCCTACTCAGAAGCCTAGGCTTCTCGTGCCTTTACCATTTAGGTAAGGTTGAATGAAGTCCTGCCATCCTTCCCCGCTGTTGTGGAATACCTTCCACCACCATTTCCCTAGAAGGGCGAGGTTCATATCTCTAAGGTCGATGATGCCTAGCCCTCCATGCTTCTTCTTCATGCAAGCGATACTCCATTTGATCAGGTGGTAACCTCCCTTATTCGAATATGCCCCCTTCCAAAGGAATCTTTTTCGGATCCGGTCAATCCGCTGGATCACCCATTTTGGAAGCTCAAAAAACGACATGTAGTAGATTGGCAGATTAGACAACACTGAGTTGATGAGAACCACTCTGCTCCCAAGTGACAGCGATTTACCTTTCCAACCAGACAGTCTGTCCTCCACCATGTCTATGATAGGCAGCCAGTCCGATTTAGTTAATTTCCCTGGTCTGAGTGGGAGCCCTAGGTATTTGATCGGGAACTCATCCGTCATACAGTTCAATATAGTAGCATGTTCCCATGTTTCATCATCGGATGGGGAGATTGGAATCAGCGCACTCTTGTGAAAATTTATCCTGAGGCCTGACCAGGCCTCAAAACAGTATAGGGTCCCTTTAAAGCAGACTGTTTCTTGTCTAGACCCATTACCAAAAAAGTAGGGTGTCATCTGCGTATTGAAGGATCGTGCACTTTTGAGTAGACGCGCTACTGGCCACCGGCGTGATCCAACCTTTTTCCTGACAATTCTCCAGCATACCCCTCAGCACATCCGCTACGATAGTAAATAGGAGTGGTGATAGCGGGTCCCCTTGTCTGAGTCCCTTCCTGTAAGGGAACGGCTGCCCAGGTCATCCATTCACTGATATTGCCATTTTGCTAGTCTGTAAGCACTGCCTGATCCAGCTTATCCATTTATTCCCGAAGCCCCTTCCCCTGAGAGCTTCCAGCAAGCACTCCCAATCGACCGAGTCATAAGCTTTCTCAAAGTCCAACTTTAGGAGGAAGTTCTTAGAGTTGATCGTATGGCAGCGGTGGATAACTTGCTCAGCCGTGGCCACACAATCTAGAATATTTCTGCCCTTAATGAAGCCCGATTGAGATTTGTTGATTAGGCTGTCCATAATACTCCCCAGGCGGATGGCTAGGATCTTTGTAATAATCTTAGCCGAATAATTTATGAGGCTAATCGGCCTAAAATTGCCCACTCTCGTTGACTCCTCCCGTTTGGGTATCAGGACGACTTCCGTAAAATTAAACATGCCCAATCTGAGATTGTTGTTAAAAAAATCATCCAGCAGCGCCATATAGTCCCCTTTAATTTCTTCCCAGAAAATTTGGAAGAACATCATTGGGAAGCTGTCTGGCCCTGGCGACTTGTCAGCTCCCATATGACTGATGGCCTTTTTAACTTCCTCCTCTGAGAAAGGAGATTCCAGGGTGGATAAAGATGGCGATGACTCGATCTGGTATGTCTGCCAGAAATCATTCCTGAGTGGGACCCTGAAGTCATTCTTCTTCCGCAAGAGATCCTTGTAGTATTCTTGGAAGGTTGTGGAAATCACTTGTTCATCTTGCACTATCCCCGAGCTTGTCTCTAAGGATAGAATAAGGTTGGACCTGCGTCTTGCACTTGCCACTCGGTGGAAGTAAGCCGTGTTCGCGTCTCCCTCTTTAAGCCACAAAATTCTTGACCTTTGTTGTCATTTGATTTCTTCCAGCTTATAGAGATTGGCAATGTTCTCTCGGAGCTCAAGAAGTCTGTTTCTTTCCTCCTGTGATAGGACTCTCGTTTCTTTCACTCTTTCTAGTTCATCAATTCCATCCAACAAGGAATCTTTTGCGCGCCAGATGGTCGAGAACCTAGATCGATTCCATTTACACAGGCACTTTCTTAATCTGCGTATTTTTTCACACCATCGTCCTGCAGCATCCCTGCCAGACACTGGGAGCACCCAGTTTTCCATCACCATGTGGTGAAATCCCTGAATCTCTAGCCAGGCCTTCTCAAATCTAAATTTTCTATGCCTTTGGACTCCCTGTATCCCAGTGTCAAGAAGGATTGGAGTATGATCTGACGTGGGTTTAGGGATCGATCTAGCGGTTGCTAGAGGGAACTTAGCCTCCCAATCTATCGATACTAATATCCTGTCCAGTTTTGCCATTATCGGAGCAGACTGCATGTTAGACCACGTAAATAGTCTATCATTAATAGGGATATCAATCAGCTCTAGGTCCATGATCACCCTATTGAAATCCGCTCTGTGCCTGTCGCTGGAACCTCTTCCCTTGTGCTCGTAAGCAAATTGGGTAATATTAAAGTCCCCCCCGACAATCCAGGCCCCCGGCCAACGGAGTCGAATATTGACCAGCTCCTGCCAAAAGGCGTCACGCTCTGTTGCTACGTTTGGCCCATAAACAACAGTGATAGTCTGCATATACTTATCAGATCGTCGTTCCAGCCATGTAGTCAGGGAGAATGTAGCATTATAAACCTCGAAACAAGTGAGCAGGTCCGGGTTGAAACCAATAGCAATTCCCCCCGAAGCTCTCGCAGATGGGCACAAAACCCATTCCTTGATTATGTTCCCCCTATTCTCTTGAGTTTGGCCCCGTGCATAAGTTTGGTCTCCTGTAGCCCAACCACTTCCGCCCTGGACTTAGTGATAACGTCCCTCACCATATCTCTTTTACCTTTATCCCCCAGCCCCCAGACATTCCAGAATAGTGTATTCATTGGGGAACCATGTCTGAGATGACCGTGTGTGAGGGACTCGGGCGGGTTTCGCCCTCCGAGACCACTATCCCCGTAGATTTGATTCCAAGTTCCTTATGGTCACTAGATTTAACCCTCTCAGTTTCCCAACCCCTAATTTTATTGAGAAGTAACACGTTGCGTTCTTTATCACAAACTTCCAAACCACAGGTTTTGGCTAAAAGAAAAACTTCAGAGTCTGACATGAAATTTAAAATATTAGCTAAAAAAAATTTTGTACCTCCATCGTCGTGTTTAGCCGCTTTGGCGGCCACTGTTATCTCCAAAAAGTCATCCAAGGACTCCGCATGAACCCTCTTAGGCGACCGCTGCACCCAGAATCCAACCTTCCTGAGAGACGATCCAGTACTGTATCCTGGAGTCGACTCTGGCAATGTGGACAATACCATCTCTGGCGAAATCTCCCTTTGTGTATCAGCAATAAATTCTAAGTCCTCTGATTCCTCGTCTGTAAATGAGAAGTCAACGTCCAGGTTTAGGCGCCCTTTTTGGTCCTCATCACTATTTGCATGCTGATTTTGTAATTGTAGAGTGGACTTTCTTATTGTGGACTCCTCATTGAGCCCACAAAACGTCGAAGGCACCATTTGCTCTCCAAGAATAGCGGTGTTTCTTGTGGTGGACCTCTCGATGGGCCCACAATTCTTCTGATTGTGCAAAATTATAGTGTCACTTGTCGCAGGAACGAGGAGAAGCGTCTTGGACCCCTCTATAGGCCCATTAACACCTATAATATTCACTCCCCCAGCTCCCCCCGCATAGGAAAAGTTGCCCTCGATAAGCTTCGTTCCTCCGCAGCGCAACACACCGTTTCCCTCGAGTTTCGAAATGGTGTTGTATGCGGTAATCTCCCCCCCCCCCCCACGTGTCGCATGCGGATTGGGAGACTCAGCGGCAAACGCAGAAGGCATGTGATTCGATGAAAAAGGCAGAGAGATCGAAGCTTTGAGCGCCAAAGTGCAGCTCATTTCCTCCTTAAGCCTCAGAGCCTTCTAGGTTTCTTCTTCTCCGTTGGCATCTTTCCCATTTTTGGGCGCTCTCAAATCTCGAGCGCCAGAAACTCCATTCTTCTCACTACTCTTTGGGCCTTCACCTCTGTGCGTGCTTGTCTCTTTCCCCAAACGAGCCTCTGAAATCTGACTCCCTGGCTCCAAAGAAGCAACTTTTTGCCCTTCTGGTGCTTTCCACACCTTTTCTACCCACTCTCTAGTGGACTGAGCTTTCTCTGATGGCTTTTTCCCCAAGCTGGGCTTGTCTCTCACCAACTCTCTTTCCGAAGCACGCCTGTCGGAGCGGAGTTGGTGAATGCCCTTTTGGGGGCCTGCATGCCCTGTCCCCCTTCCCAGATCCACAGCCTGTCCCTCTTTGGCTTCATGCAAAGTTTGACCACTCTGCCGCGCTCTGTTGCTATTTTGGGTAATCGGCTCCTTGCCTTTTTTCTGAAAAGCCCCTGAAGTCGGTAAGTTTACCAGATCTGGGTTAGGGACCTCTTGGCCGTTGGATCCCTTTGGCTGGCTCCGGAGTCGACCATCGGCTTCCCTCCCTGCCCCAAACCTCTCTGATCCCTCCACTGTGGCCTCTTGGAGCGCTTCCATCTCTCTCGCCGCCTTTATCACCTCTCGATGGGCCCTCTCCACCTCGTGAGTGCCATCTATGGTGAGCTCCCATGTTGGCAAAGCCACTTGCTTGTAGCCTCTACCGTCTCTGAGAGAGGATGAAGTAGCTGGGGACGTGATGGAGGTGTGATCTAACTCCCTGTATGCGCATTTGTCCAGGACAAAGCGTAGTAGATAGGAGTCCTCGTATGAGAACACTTTTGCAAACCTCGGCATTAAGGCGATGTCCGTACATCTTATCAGTACCCTTGCCGATACAATTTCTAATCGACGAATAGTCTTCTCATCGATTTTCTCCACTGTGCCGAAGTCGGAAACCATCTCTTGCAAGGTCTCCTTCTTCCAAAAGTGTAGTGGTATGTTATGAATCCACACCCAGTATCTATTCCCTTGGGGTCTTTCAGCACCGAAGCTTGGTGACCAAGCTTCAAAGTCCAGTTTGAAATGCCCAAAGTCCACTGCGGCACCTCCGGTGATCTCAATCATCTTTTGCGGTGAATGGAAGGAGACCAAAAACTGAAGGGGACACATTCTTTTGACAACCCAGTCACGATGTGCCTTCATCGGCCATTTCGCGCTCAAAGCTTGGAGAACATGGGTCTCCGATGGTCTCCCCGCAGTCACACGTGCCACTGCGCACCATTGCCTAAGCCAGTTCTCCTCCACTTTTATAGTAGTAAGACTGTTAGCAAGCTTTATGGTCGCTGGGTTGTCCGGAGATCTACCCCTGTAAACTCTCCTCTCTTCGTCATCGTTGGAGGCAATGACGTTTGTGCAATTGTAGGACAAATGCCCCCACTTCAAACACCTTAGACAATGAACATCTTTGGTGCAGTCCGTCCGGAAATGTCCCAACTCTCCGCAATTGAAGCACGACACCGGTTTGCGCTTTCCCTTTCTCTGTTGCTTTTTGAATTCCTTTGGTGCTGGCGGTGGGGATTTTGATTTTCTTTTTCTTTTGTAAATCACTTCTTGCCAACTCTCCGCCTCTATCCCAATCGGAGGTAGACTCTCAACCTTCACAGCTCCATCGTTTGTACCCCTTCTTTGGGCCCATACAACGGTGGACCTTGGATGGTTTGGGGTCGGCTTCCTTGGCAGTAGCTGGTGGGGGTTGTCGGAGGGGGAAGTAGGAGATTGGGGTTAGAGATGCTCGTTGGGTTCCATGTGTGGATTGGTAGTTTTTGGAGGTAGGCGGTGTGGCATTGGCATAGTTGGTTTGGGTATGGTGATTGAGCAATCTTGCTCACTGTGGTTGTGGATATGTTGGTAGGGGTCATTGTGAAGTTTACTTGGTTCTCTGTGATGAGGGGGGTAGTGTGTTGTATCATGGTGGCTTCTGTTTCTTTCTCTTGCAAAATTGACCCTGTAATTGTCCATGTGAATCACTTCGGTGTTGTAAGGTTGATGTTGAGCGTGACGCCGACCCAACGGGGGGGAGGGGGGGGTTCTCTTGTGCCGATATTGGCCTGGAGGAGGACCTTCTCTTTGGGCCCGTCCTCTCGATAGCACCTCAGCCAAAGGGCGATGAAGAATTACGCCTCGCCCCTCACGCCGAGGTTATGCATTTCGATGTGCCCGCTGAGGGGAGATGGCATCTCTGAGCCCCGAGGGTTCGTCCTCGTCGCGGCAAGGCTGTAGGTTAGCAGTAGTGTTTGGGATCAGTGTTGCCTAAGATGCTGTCGTAGTGTCAAGTTTGTGAAGAGTAGGTTCAGGTGTATCGGCTGTAGGAGGAGGGGGTGTTGGGGCTGTTGTGGTGTGGCGGACCCTCTCGTAGGGTCCACACCCACTGAGTTCCAATTCTGATAGCATTCTGGAATGAAGTCAGAGGTCTGAAGTAAGAAACTCTGTTGCCGTTGTCGGCGAGCACAAACAAGAGGAAGGGTTAACGGTAAAGAGGAAAATGGTGGTGTTCAACAGTTCTGTAAAGGTATAGGAGAGGAAGAAAGTAAGAAACACAAGGTGGGGCTCAAGAGTTCAGGAGAGGTAAAGGAGAGGAAGTAAGTAAGGAAGGAGGAGGGGAGTGGCCGGGAAGGCAGTCGGAAAAGTTGGCTGGTGATGAGGAAGGGGAGAGGAGAGGATGGGAGCAGGTAGGAGCTCTTTCATCCGGGAAGACTACGACTCTTATTATTATTTTTCTTTTTCCCCTCTGTTTTTTTTTGTTGATAGAATGATTAGAATCTAGATACGAGTCAAAGTAGTAACTCTTAATCCAACATAATCTATTAGGGTTTAGTCCCTCCTTTCATGCAGGTGAGAGTAGCTCGAGAGACTCAAATGCCAACCCAAAGTCCTAAATGGATGATGACTTAGACCATCTCCAACCGCCAGATAGCTAATTTAGGAAAAAAAATACGCTCCAATGAGATTAGTCAAACCACTCGCCAAAATAGATTTCTCAGATTCACTCGCCAGATTTTGCGAGCTTGTATCGCTCGCTAAACTTCCCTTTCGCTTTTCTCGTCTCTCAAACGCCAACAAAAAAAAATAAAAAAAAAATTAAAACTTGAACTCGCGATCAAAGAAATCATCCTCCTAAACTTGCGATCGCGAACCAAATCACGATCAACGATCGCGAAATCACGATCAACGATCGCGAAATCACGATCACAAGATCGCGAAATCGTTTTCAGATTCTTTTGGGCTTGAGCTTTTTTATAGGCTTGGGTTTTATAATTTTCTTATATTTTATCTTGGGCTTTAAAATATGTATGGATAGCTAAAATAGCTAGTATGGTTGGATTGTTGATTTTTTTTGCTAGCCAAATTATCTAATTGTTATCTATTTTGCCTATTCTAGGGAGCCAAAATGGCTAGCATAGTTGGAGATGGTCTTAGAGTGGAGGCATAGTTGGCCAAGAAAGTGATCTTCGCCATTGCGGAGGCTGGGAGAAGGACAAGTGTCGGACTACCGACATGGTTGGATGAAACCTGAATGCACTAGTTTGGAGCCCACTGCGCCGCAAAATAACTAGCATTGATATAAATACCTGATACTCGGATCAGACCCGGACCCGACATTGGACCGGAACAAACCCGATCTATCCGGGTCCGGGTCCGGGTCCGGGTCCTAAAGTAAGACCCGATGCACTTCTGGGCCCAGGTCCATTAAAAATAGAATGGACCCGGACCTGGACCCGTTAGAAAATACCCCCCAAAATAAGGAATTTGAATAATAGGATTATAGGGATATACATGTAAATAGTAATTGTTGAAGATAGATGTGTAAATATAATATTTATTCATGTACTTAAGTGCAAAAATTGTTGGAACCGTAGGATATAGGGTGCAAAAATATTTAAGTGCAAATATTTATTCTCTGCTATCGGACCTGACAGATCGGTTTTTTTAATCCGGACCTGGCCTTCGCAAGTCTGGGTCCAGATCCAATTTGGATCTGTGAGGTACCAGATCCGGATCCGGGTAGTGGAGGATCCGACCCCATAGGATCCGATACCAGCTCTATGTTTGTTATCCAGACCAATTCAACAGTTTGTTCTACCAAATAAAATAAAAAATAAAAAATTCAACAGTTTGTCAGTTTCAAATTCTACTAGCAGTACACACAGAAAAAACCTCAGTTTCAAACTCCAAATTTACTACGTATAACAGTAGTAGCTATTCAAGAGTTTAGAAACATATCAGGGTGACAACGAGCGAGCATTAGCAGGAGGTTGGTTGAAGGTTGGCCATGCATTAAATCAAATTATGATTAAACCACATGAGATAGGATAACCCTCTCAAATCAAAGCTTAGCTTGCATCAATATTTCTTGGCTTCTTTCACTCTCATGAGAGCAACATAAGAACATGGATCAACTACCTGCATTAAATTATGAACGTATATATACAACGTATATATACAAGTGCACTACATTCTTGCTAAGTATAACTGTATAAGCACAGAACAAATAAGTTTTGAAGAGTTTAAGCAACATGGGTACTAAAGCTTTGAAAGGTTTAGGGGTTTTGGTGGTAATGGTGGTGGCCATAGTGATTGTGGATGGTCGGATGTTAGAGAAAGACACCTTCCTTGGTGGTGGGAGGGGAGCCGATGGTGGGTTCGGAGGCGGCGGTGGAGCTGGCGGCGGAATTGGTGGTGGTTCTGGTGGTGGTGGCAGTTCCGGTGGTGGAATTGGTGGTGGTGATGGTGGAGGGGTAGGAGGTGGCGGTGGTGTTGGAGGAGGTTTAGGTAGTGGAGGAGGCATTGGTGGCGGTGGCGGTGGCGGTGCTGGAGGTGGGGTTGGTGGCGGCTCTGGTGGAGGGTTTGGAGGTGGTGCCGGTGGAGGAGGAGGTGGTGCTGGTGGCGGATTTGGAGGTGGTGCTGGCAGCGGAGGAGTAGGTGGGAGCTCCGGTGGAGGGTTCGGAGGAGGTGCCGGTGGTGGTGCTGGCGGAGGTTTTGGAGGCGGTGCCAGTGGTGGCTCTGGGAGGTGGTGGTGGTACTGGCAGAGGTTTTGGAGGTGGTTCTGGTGGAGGCGGAGGGCTTGGAGGAGGTGGTGGGTTCTAATTAAAACAGGTTTGATTAAGTCTATGTCTGACTACATATGCTATATTGTGAAGTTTGGATCACCTACATCTTGTACTATTTTCTTCACTAAATAAGGAGAGAGATCATATCAATTGTTAAACAAATCCAGTATTTGAATGACAACCTCAGTTTCATTTGCGAAGTACCAAATTCACTGAAATCCAATCTGCATAGAACTACAATGACCAAGCAATACTTCACATTTTCTTTCTTCATGATGAATCATTACATACAATCTTATGTTTTCATGCGTATCTCAAATCAAATTCAATGACGAACAGCCATAAACTAATGCTTATTATTTGAAAATTGATATAAAACTGTGCATATACTGATGTTACTCAAGCAGGTGCACAAAACAAATTAACTGTTCTTTGCTATTTTGTACAGTGACTTGACAACATTCCAGTACAGCAATGTTTATACAAGGTTAGCTAACATTCACAATTACCAGATACATTCACTTCTAGACATCCAATTCAATATATAGCAGTCTCTTTACTGGAGAATCTGGTACTCTTGTCCAGTAGTTTTTCCTTGAAATCACATATTTGGAGAATGAATGGTCCGACCAAAGACTAACAAACCCACCAGTAAAAGAAACATAGTAGATGATTCAAATCTGACTCAGTGGTCTGAAGCAGCACCACACATATAAAAATGTGCAAGTTTAGCCCCATTTCCTGATTTCGATTTTATTCTTTTTGATGTGATGAACGACAAAGCACCTTTCTTTCCTGGCATAGCAATCTTGCACCAAGGCACCAATGTAGCAAAGATAAGTTCGGCTCCTCCAAAAAGAATCCTTTTTTGGTTTACCATCAAAAAGACTGGAACAAAATATCTTCCCAAAACACATGGGGTTAAACTGTCACTTTACTCCTGAGGATGTAATTTCACGGAGATTTGTGTTGTCTACATGAGATGATCGTTGCATTTGAGACTGGATGGCATATTTCCTCTGCAAATCTTTAAAGCGTTCAAGAAGTTCTTGGAATGATGGTCGGAGTTGGGGATCACTGTATACATACGGTGTTAGGATTAGTGCATAAAAAAAATGGAAGATCAAGGAGTTATATGGAAAAACAGTCAAGATTATTAACCACCTTTGCCAACAACTCTCAATGATTGAGACCCACTGTGGATCCAAGTCTTTTGGAAGCTCCAGTTTCTGGTTCATAAATCCTACAGCTCCAATCACCTTTAAGACCCATGAGTAACATCCTTAATTTGTTGAAAATAGTCTTAAGATTTGTATTTTCCTTCTAGTGAGCTTGTTTAGAATGGTTTGTTAATTTCCCTTGAAAAGAGTTTCAGTTTTCACTTAGTATGATAAGGAATAAAGTGCATTTCTGGACATAGGTATGTGAAAATGTGCTTGGCTGAAATGAAGATACGACTTATGAGGTAAGGAATTAGAAATGGCTCCAATTGCAGATTACATGATAATTATCCAAAGATTTCAGGCATGTGCAAAGACTAGAATGATAAATTGAGGTAGCTCCAATTACACAAGAAAAGTCATAGAAATGAGGACAAGCATGAACACGCCGACATAGACATCACGCCACATGATACACTAGTTGTGTTTGATTTGCTGCAAATAGTTGCAGTTGCAACTCAACTAGCAAGATTTCTTAGAGTTGCAATTACTTATTAAAATTGCAACTAAAAAGTAAAGGGAATTATTCTTTGCTTAAAACTTGAGTTGCAACCAAAAGTAATTTTGCAACTTTGATGAAACGAACCAGCTCACAGTGTCATGTAGAATATAGTTATAAACCAAAAGTCTGACACAGTATTACTTTGATAGCAAATTCCATGCTGAGAGTTGTAGTTAATGGAACAATAACTAGCGGTAGACCTAACGGGCAAATAAAAGAAAGATATGATAGGCGGTAATCTGATAAGGAGATGACATTACAGAGCTATGGAGGAAAAACATTCATCTGGATGATCACAAAGATTTAGGATATAAGCCGGGTTGTTTTTGTTGTCGCTTGTAATTACAAGTTCAATTTCACAATATTCTCTCTATCAGACAAAAGCGGAACAATATAATTTCACAAAAATGAAAAGAATACCTGCACTGAGTTGAGATTCTCCCAAGGGATCTTCTCAGTAACAAGCTCCCATAGTATTACTCCATAACTATACACATCAGACCTAATCCAACATAGACAAACTTCATTTTACAATCATTGATTCAAAGCTATAGAAAACAATACCAAATATAAACACGAAAGCTTACTTCTCATCTGAAGGCTCACTGCGAAGAATCTCCGGAGCCATCCACTGTGGCTAGAAAAAGCAATAAAGAATTGTCGGCATCAAGTAAATGAGAACTTTTTGCTGCAATAGGCCACTTTTCGAAAATATTGTGATTATGGGCTAGTTTCAAAACTATTAGCGCTAGTGGGCTACTTTGTGCCACGTTAGCAGTGGTCGCTATTCTCATTTGTGACATTTTCATTTTCAAAGTCGCTAATAGGAATAGCAATATGTTTTAAAAATATTTAGAATTTTTTGTTTGATGTTGCTATTCCCACTAACGACCTTAGTATATATGAGGTCGCTAATGGGATTACCGACCTCAAATGAATGTATTGAGACACTTAGAGATTTCCAGAGAGCTTTTGCTCTATTGGGAATTTTTTTTAAAAAAAACAGAGGTCGCTATTGGGAATAACGACCATAGTATACTTTGGTCGTTATTCACAATAGCAACCTCAGTAGGAAACTCAATCTTTTTGTTCTTTGTAAAATTTACAAAATAGTCACACAACTAAGGCATCTATTCGGAATAACGACCTTAGTACAATAAAGCCCTCTATTCCGAATAGCGACCTCAGTTTCAAAAATAAATTGATTGTTATTTTTTCAGTGAGAAAAAAATCTCTAAATTTTGTTAAGCGTTAGAATACAGTTCATTAAAGGTCGTTAATCTCATTAGCGACTTCATATATACTTTGGTCGCTAATAGGAATAGCAACAGCAAACAAAAAATTCTAAATATATTAAAACAAAGATCGCTATTCCCATTAGCGACTTTCAAAATGAAGATGTCGCTAATGAAAATAGCGGCTGACGTGGCACAAAGTAGCCCACGAACGCTAATAGTTTCGAAACTGGCCCATAATCGCAAATATTTTCGAAAAGTGGCCTATTACGGCAAAAAATTCAGTAAATGAATAGATGTTTTAAAAATAAACAGGTGATCCAAATTCCAGAAAGTTGTATGTATGTCCGTACTGTTCCTTTCCCAGATTTTGTTGTCACATATGTATCAAGCTTCAAACGTGAAAGACCAAAATCCCCAACCTGTTAACCAAGAAAAATTATAGATAGGATGATAATATCAACAGAGATAAGACAAAAAGGTCATGGCGTTCGAAAATATAGAGACTAACCTTCACAGTCCAGTTCTTGTCTACCAAAAGGTTTGATGACTTTAAGTCACGATGAATGACAGGTGGATTACAATGGTGAAGATAATTCATGCCCCTCGCCTGTGTTTGTCATAACAAAAATAATAAGATACAACAAAAAAAAGGAAGAGAAAATGTGTTTGTGTGTGTACTACTATAACTAGAGGAGATTTGTGTGAGCTAGCCGTTTTTTTAGATCTCATGAGACTTCAGAATTCCACTCGATTTCCCCGCGGTCTCTTTCCGCTGGGCTTTTTCTTTGGGTACGAAGCCCACCTGCACGAGCAATGTGCTTTTTTGTTCTTGTCAATGAGAACTGTAAAAAACCTATAACCAATTCCCTATATTGCTTGAGATAGTGAGCATGTTTAGTACACTGCATTCAATGTCCTTTTTTATTTCATACTATGCATTGCACACTTAAACTAGTCGTGTTTCTTCTACTAATAATCCAAGGAAGCATGAAGCCAACCCACAGTTAGGTGTGTGAACCCTATACCTCTGAACTATGTGCACATATAAAAAAATACACCTTTCAAAATGTGGCTTCACACCAAGTGCATATAATTCACAGTAGTTCACAATAATCTTGTTATATTTAATGACCTCTTAGAAAATTACTACTGATACCTAATAAATACACACATATTTAAAAGTAATTCTCTCAATATATCATTCAAAAATAGAATTACATTATAGCATTAAAAAATAAATGTGTGCAGGCATGTGTGTGTACATATAAATTCCTCCATTTCTGCGCATTGCACACCACATAATTTAGTAATGTGTGTGTGTGTGTATAGTTCCCCCCCCCCCCCCCACACACACGGTTGCGAACGGAATTTTGGTGCAAATTGGCGTGCAAAGGCCTGTTGCCGCTATTGCCAATAACGGCAACATTTCAAATTTCGAAAGAGCATAGAGTGATGCCGCTATTCCCACTATTCCCAATAGCGGCATCATTTGCACCGTTGCCGCTATGGCGATAGCGGCAACATGCATTCACACCAAAAGTCCGTTCGCAACAGAAGGAGACCCTATATATATATGTATATATACTTACTATTTTAATGGGAGAGTTGGGGTTTGTAACCAAACAAGGCCTAACTTTGCAACAAAACAAACACGTGCAATACTCCAAACTAAATTCAACAAATACAAACATTTGTAGACAAAAAAAACCGTTCACAACAGAAGGAGACCCTATATATATATATATATATATATATATATATATATATATATATATATATATACACACTTACTATTTTAATGAGAGAGTTGGGGTTTGTAACCAAACAAGGCATAACTTCGTAACAAAACAAACACGTTTAATACACGTCCAAACTAAATTCAACAAATACAAACATTTGTAGACAAAAAAACCGTACATCGCCCGTGCATACCTAAAATAGAATAGGTCTCAGGTTCGAAGCCACACTACGCTGAAGTTTTTTACTTTTAAAATATATTTATTTATTAAGACATGCATCGCACGTGTAAATTACTAGTATATATAACTCAAGGGATGTGATTATGAAGCTTTCACATCTTGACATGTGTAATACAATCTCTATTTAATGTCTTCTTAGTATCTCGTTTCATGCTCTAATAACAACTCCAAGACAATAATTCATTGATTTAATAAAGTGAATGTTTCATTTAAATTTCTAAAGTAAAATTATATCAAAAGCTTATAACTCTATGGTTTTTTCTTAAACCATGTCTATGGTTGTTCCAGATCTTCCATACACTGCCGAGATTTGGTATTTAACTTAAAGACCAAACAAATAAAGGAACAAGTAACTCTGATCAACTCACAATATGTATGGCCATGTGAACACGCCTTCTCCAGTCAAACTTGGTTGTGTTTCTTTGGAGCAATTGAAACAAACTCCCTCTGCCATAGATAAATATGTATATTATATAAGAAATAAGTAAGAATTGGACAATTCATTCTAGGGCTGTTAACATATATGCCCCTAACAAATGTTTAAATCTCATATTTACCACCCCCCAAACATGTATTTTCGTATTTGTCCCCCGATAATGTTCTAACCACGTTTTAGTTGCCCCTAAAGTTTTGTAATAAAAATTGAGTGTTCTGTTAAGTTGAATGGAATGTACCTAACTTGACCATAATGTTCTTTAACTTTCAACTATCCATCAGAACATAACGGGGGCAAATATTAAACATGATTTGAATTATTAGGCACAAATATGAAAATACACATTTGTGAGTGGTAAATATGAGATTCAATCATTTGTTGGTGTATATATATTAAAATCCTTTATTCTAATTGAGAGAGCAAAAAAGGGTCCACAGAGTGTCACAGATACTGCTCATCAACTGTAAAGTGACGTTAAAACCCTTTATTCTATCATTTGTTGGTGTATATAAATTAAAACCCTTTATTCTAATTGAGAGAGCAAAAAAGGGTCCACAGAGTGTCACAGAATACTGCTCATCTACCGTGAAGTGACGTTCACAGTATCAAAAAGGAAACTAAAAAATAAAATAAAGTGCAAAAGGCAGTTAAAGAAGAGGAGAGTAAAGTCACGAAACCCCCCAACGTTTGGTTCAAAAATTAAGAGACCATCCACCGCTAAATCTCACTCACTTAGCACCCCGCCTTTATCTCATTTCTCGCATTAAATATTGACTTGGGTAATTAGCTAATTATCCCTCCCTTATTAATAGTTGGAAATGTGTTTTTATATAAGGGAGAGGGTAATTAGGTCATTATACAATTCAAATTTAACGCTATAAATGAGAGATAATGGTGGGATCACTGGGATGCCATGTGAGTGAAATTTAACCGCGGGGTGTTTCTTAATTTCAGATCTAAACGTTAGGGGGTTTCATGAAAAACACCAGGGTTTTTCTACTTTCTTTGGTTAGTGTGTGTGTGTGTGAATGTGGTGGGGCAGGTGGGTGGGTTTGTTTTGTTGCTTCTCACTTCCCTTTTTCTCCTCTCTCCAGTCGCCCATCTAACCCTTCCTGTGGCACCTCAGTCCTCTCCTCTCCCCCCCATCTAACCCTTCCTGTGGCACCTCAGTCCTCTCCTCTCTCCCCCACCTCCGCTTCTCTGCAGCCTCCACACTCTTCGCTCCCTAAATTTACCCGCCACACCCAACCCTGCATAATACTAATTTAGGGTCAATTGACTAGCACTCGAGCTACCAAAATCAATGTCATCAAACTAAAGAATCCTCACTATCGACCTCCCCCTCCTCTCTCCTGCACCTCCTTCGCGCCACTCCTTCCTACTTTATCAACCCAAAACAACCTAACTCCTTACCAAACCTCCAGTACCTCCTCTGCCTCCACCAACTCCTCCGTAAACCACCAATACCACCTCGGCACCTCCTCATCCTCCTCCAATCACATACAACTCTCTCTCTCTCTCTCTCTCTCTCTCTCTCTCTCTCATTTCTTGCATGAAAAAATCCTCACTTCTGTTCCAAAGAAATTAGTGGGAAAATGGTAAACAGAAGGATATTAAATTTTATAAAGAGTCAGATTATGTATTTCTCTATATTTTTAAATATTGAATTTCTCCCACTTTTGCAGGCAACTCCAGTCAACATTGTTGCAGGTTCTCATGTATGGGTTGAAGATCCAGTTTTGGCTTGGGTAGATGGGGGTGTCTTGGATTAATGGCCATGACGTCCATGTCCAAGAAACTAACAGGAAATTGGTATGAGTTATCTAATGTCAAAGTGCAGCTTTGCTGCATGGCAATATTTTGATAACAAGAAAACAACAAACAATTTACAACTTTACATATTTGATCAACGAAATGGTTTCGGGTTCGTAAGCGACGTCTGGCCTCTAGCATCATACCAACTCAGACGGAAGAATTAAAAGGAAAATGAGAAACATGAAGTAAACTCCGTCCATCAACAATGGTTGATGCAATAAAGATATTTAATATTCATATTTTACGGAAAAACATGAATTTTGCTTGAAATATATATGGACACTTCTGAAATACTCAAAAACAAAAACAATCTCAAAGATACCTTCATTTTCTAAGTAGTACAATACTCCGATACTGTTACACAGAGTGAGAATGAGATGTTATTGTCCTCTATATTTAGTTTAAAGATTATGCCCATCATTATGATGGGATAAGGAAGATGGTGACTGTCATGATTGCTTGAAGATTTGAGTAGCAATACTTTCTGGATTTCAAACAAGCTCAATAGTTAAGGTCAGAACTTAAGGTTTACCTATTGTCATATAGAAAAGTCAGTACTTAAGCTTAAACTAACTCGGTAGTTTAAGTGATGCAAAACAAACCGTGGAAGGAACTCTGTCACTATGCAAAGACGTTCAGGAGAAGTAACTGCACCCATAAAAAGTAGTATATTGGGATGACGTAACCTTTTCATAAGTGATACCTGCACAAATAAGAGAATAGCAACAAGGGATTAAGAGGTATTTGTTTTACCATATTCTATAATGTAGCATATTACTAGTGAAGTCGACTGTTTAAAAACCTTATTAAATTTTTATAACGGATAAGGTGAGTATGATATTGTGCAGACAATTCCATGCATTTCTCATCCACAAATTTGAATATGAACTAAATTTGATTGATGAATTAGCCAGACCTATAGACTAGTATGATGACCTAGCACTGACATCAAAGGTAAATGTTCAAACAATATCAACATAATAGGGGGATAAATGTTTGAATAATGCATATCAATTAGCAAGATCATGCACATTATTCGATGTAACGATGAATGAGTTTCTTCCTAGATATATAATTCAAGTTCTTTGTTATATAATAAGATAAAAACATGTTACGGTACCGTGCCAAGTGCATTTAGAAAATGGCATGTTCCTTGCATTTTTATGTGTGGCCAAAGGTTTGGGTTTTCTCCTCATGTGGGTGTGGGTGTGTGTGTGTGGGGTGGGGGGGGGGGGGGGGGGGGGGGGGAAGAAAGAAAGAAAAAAACTTCGAAAAAGATAGATCCAAGTTACCTCTTGCCTAAAAGAAAGTATAACTTCATCGGAATATTCCTGCTTTGAGAATACCTTAACTGCAACATCCTGCATGGGAACGAGTACTAATTAACTCTAAAACAGAGGACTATAATACATTTATCAAAACCTGTTTATTAAGCATATATTAATCTTTCGCGTAGGGGAAAGTAATAGGTATGATGCATGTGGCTTTATACTTGATAGATTAAACACCTACACCGGGTACGCTTGAAACAACAGAGTCTTAACACTTATGCATATTAACACAACGGAGAAAAAAACCAGCAGCTGAATACAATACACATTCCACTTTGTTTGGGTATTCTTTCGGTGTTAGCCAGAAAATGGCAGGATGACTAATGCTGCCATTAACTTCACTGAAGACTCAATGGCCTATTTAAAGTAGCAACATACTGCATGAAGTTATTTTATCTTGCAAAGAAGCAATTGGGGGGGGGGGGGGGGGGGGGGGGGGAGATAAAAATTCATGTATCATATGAAGTTTTATATGGCGTGAAGAATAACGATATAAACATACCGAACCATACCACCAAGCATGATAGACAGTTCCACAAGAACCTGCACACGGAAAAAAAGAAAAAAAACAACATAAGTCCATTTGAATGAAATAAAAACTCAACTAAAGGAATCAAGGAAAGCAGGAAAGCAAAGAAGTATAAGCAGGAATATCAAACATTAGTTATGTATCAAAAAGATGTTTCCCCAATAATGTTCAATATGCTTAATTTGTTAAAGTAGTCTAAAATTTGTAGTTTTCTTCAAACTTGATGGCATAGGACTAACCCTCCTTCTAGCTAGTTTGTTCTAGAATGATTATTACTTCCCATGAAAAATGTTTTCGCTTTCGTTCAGTATAATAGAGAACAAACAGCATTTTCCCAGAACATAGAAATGTGAAATATAAGCGTAGGAGAAACGAGGATATGTGGTTAAGGTAAGAAATCAGAGGTAGCCCCAACTGCAGACAAAATGAGGGAGAATTAGCAGAGATTTTGGGCATCTGCAAAGAGTAGAATGATAACATGAGGTAGCCCCAACTGTGCAAGTTAAGAAGAGGGATATAATTGTAGACAGGCGGGACATGCCGACATGGATATGATGCCACCTGTAACACTGAACTGGCACACAATAGATAGTGTTGTATAGGATACATGTATCGAACAAGAGACTGATACGGAAAGACCTCCAAATAAAAAGTTCATGCTTTGCATCAAAGTTAATGGAGCAAAAATAGGAAATTCCATACTTTGATTTTACATGTCAGGATTCAAACATACTTGCCAAAATAGTTAAAACCCACAGAGAAAAATTAACCCAGTTGAAACGGAAAAGTGGAATTTAAGATATGCTCACAGTCCACTTGACTCCCCTAGAGTGTAGGGCAATGGTCGACGAAAAAGTAACTCTAAGAAATGCCCAAAAGAAAGTTACATGACCACCATATATGCATATTCCTTTTATGAAACAATCTAATTTCACCATCCACATTTTGATGGGAAAGATCTATTGTGATTATGAGGAATCAGACTGAAAATCCATTGAAACAGAAAAACAAGTCAATTAAAAATATAGGAAAGCAAAGTTATTTTTATTTATTTACTTTTAAAAATAATATTTAATGGCTGGACTTTTGAAGAACAAACAATTAATCTACTGGTTTAAGGTGCAATAAGTAAAGCGATCTCGATTAAATCCAATAAAATGCATGTTCACCTACAAGAGAAGATGAACCAGGAAGAGATGGGAATAGCAGCTACTATGGTAAAGGTTTTTCAACAAAAAGAAAAAGAAAAACTCTACTTAAGGCAACTCTTTGAAAAGATAAGTTGACAGATAGATTTATAATAAATAGATAAAACCAAAACAAATATCTGACAAAATACCTTGACCTATCTGCTCTCCAATTATTAGGTCTTCCCATAAAATTTCATAATCCAAGCAATCAGTTTCCATATCCACTTTGTGAATGGCACCACTACTGGTAGTACTCCCTCCACTGCTGGCACTACTTGTGCTATTTGCATTGTAAGATGACCAAGATCCCAAAGCTTCATTATTTCCAGCCCGAATGCTCTCATTCGTGTGCCTCTCTAGCTTGTTATTAGTTTCAGTAGCCTTTGGTTGACTTACATCACTTTCTTGCTCACCTTGTAGCCATGGCCAGCCAAACCGGTTCCTGGATTCGAACCCATCATGCTCATTGCCTTTCCAAGGCCATGATAGCCCTTTCTTAGCAATCCAAGCTTCGGCTTTTGAGCTTAATATCTTGTGAATTCCAGCCTTTCCCTCAATATCCTCGTTATGTTTAGATGAAGATACGCCAAATGGGGAAGATGGCACGTAGCCTCTAGGTGTGCTAGCTCCACTTGACGTCGCCTCCTCCTTGTGTTCTAAAGATGATTCATGGTCAGAATATTGACTATCTCCACTTCCACCTTCACGAGTTATACTATTCTCGTTTGTCCTGATTCGTGAACGAACCTTGTTTGTCACCTTGGTGGCTTGTGTTGTCACTTTAGTAGCCTGTGTTTATACTACAGAGATCACAATATAGAATAGCCTAAAATCCTAAAAGAGAAAATATAAAGAGTAGAGATTGTTCTAGAGAATCATATCACTTCTCCCTTGTGACAATATGAATTAAATTAACTAACCAAATTTGATATTTTGGAGGCAAAGGCAGCTTGGAGAGGTTGTTGAGAATCCAAACCACTTTTACTTGTGATACCAATTTTAGGCCGATTAGAACAGAAGGAAGAAGTTGCCACTTCTTGAAAGGATCGTGAATCACTTGATACGCAGATTACACCTACGAAACTACCATCATCATCATAAAAGGGAGTGTTGGTGACAATGACTAGAAATCTTTCCCCCGATTTGTTCTTTACGGGAAATTTTCTGGTCCAGCTTTCCCCTTTGGTCATTCGTTGGATAATATTCATCGCCATCTCAAAATCAGGGGGATCTACAATCAGTTCAATCACATCTTGTCCGAGGGCTTCTGATGACGAAAAACCATAAAGATTCTCTGCAGAGCGGTTCCTACATCAATGATAGCCCATATTTAAACTTCTATACACTATTTCACATATCACAAGCCCGTGAATGAGTGAAAAATGTTCTACCGAAAATTAATGAGCACACAAATTTATAGATAACTTACGGAAAAAGATATAGCACAAGAAATGGTTTTCCCTTTTCAAAAATTAATGGAGTATAACCACTTTTTGCAATAAAAAGTAAATAATGGAACACAAAAAGAGTACCTCAACCAACTTTATTGTTCTTGACAGAAACAAGAAACTAGCGTGAAGGACATAACTTTTTAGATGGAAGCTCAAATTCGAGTTGATATTTTTGACAATAATCTTCTATAACAGTTGTAGGTGGAAGGTGGTAAACAATACACCTACACTTTTAAGAACAATCTCTTTGTGAAGGGTTATTGAGGAAATTCTCAATAGGTATATCCATTTACTGTTAAATTGACATTGCCAACTTTGAACTAAACCCTAATCTTTTAGACAGCAAAGGACCAATTAACTAGCATCAGCAAGTTCTCAGAGAACAATAAGCCCCATTTGAATCCTACTCTTTCCACCAGTACCTTAATCATAAAATCATCATATATAAAAAACCATCATTATTGATCCTTGTGTTCCTTACAACTTAATCTCTTCCTAGAATGCCTTCTATATATATAAAAAAAACCTCTCATAGATATTTTCCCATTTAGCCCTCTTGAGAAAATTTCCTGTCTTCGTTCTTCATTATACACTTCAACTTATATACTCAACGTATATATTGGTGGTACTGATTCACCAGTCCTGTTATTATCCCTCGCCTTGTTAGAGAATTGCCGCTGCTTGAAAACCTAAATGTGTTCGAACAGATATGAAAAACCCTCAACCCTTACTGCACTTCAAATTTTGGGTGCAAAAGCAACCCAGGGTCAATCCCCATTGGCCACACATACCAAAACGCAGATTAAAAATAAAAATGCCACCCAAGTCTCCACCCCAAAAAGCGCGCTCTACCTGCAGACTGCAGAGGCTTGCTACAGTATGAGTGAAAACCCCTCAACCCTTACAACAACTTCAGAGTTTAGGCCTAGCAGCAGTGTCTTTCACAAAATGCATCCAACTTTATAACCTACACTCTGCACAAACGACTACCAAACTATCCATCAATCTATCTCGTTCAAATATAGGAACCAATTAATCACCAATATTACTACAATACGAATCAAATCTCCGTGCAATACACATACAATCGAGTGGATCACAAACTCACCAGTAAATAATCCGACCTCCACCGTCAAATATATGCACCGATTGCCCCATCGACTGCAAAACATTCAAGTACATCTTCTCCGACAACCCAACCCCAACCACAACCCCCTCCCCTACCTTACTCTCCCTCTGCAACCTCGACGTCGACGCCGCTGCCGCCGCCGCCGAATGCTGGTTGTTCCCTCCGCTCCTCCTCGCCGCCGCCGCCGCCGCCCTCCCCTGCGGCGACACCGAGTGCGCTCTCCGCCTCTCTCCGGCGATCTCCGCCGCCACCAGCCTCGACATCTGCTGGTTCAGCCGCGCGTGGCCCGCCTCCAAGTCCTGGATCTTCTTCAGTAACTCCTCTTCCATTATCCTCCTCTTCTTCCTTGTTTCTTGAGATTCTTGTTTTCTATTTTTGGGATTAAAATAATGGTAAAAAAATGGAGGTTGGGGGGGTTTTGTCGAATTGTGGAAATGAGGAGGGGGAGGGAGCAACTTGTTGCTTTGTCTGTTTGTTTGCTTGCTAGTGGCAGGTTTGTGTGTGTAGCTAGTTGTGTTTGAGGGTAATTTTTATGATGTTTTTGTAAAAGGATTGAAGGCACGTGAGAATTGCTGCTTTTTTTTTTCGTAAAAGAAGGGAATAAGCGGTGGATAGGACTGCAATTTTTGCAACCATACCTTTCTTCCATCAACCTGTGCAAATTTATGAAGATGTTTGAATAGGAACCACTTTTACAGGTAAGAGACAGAGACGGGAAATTGTGATAAATTGATATGGACGCAAACGACCCGAGTTTTATTTCTTAACAGAATATTTACTTCCGTGGAACTTGTAATAGCATTTCTGATAATCTTACTCATATTATGTATTTTTTTTTGCTATAATTCCGGTGACAGATCTAAGAGAAAGAATTGTCAGAGCGTTAGAGGTGGAGGAGTACGACGATAAAGATGTGATGATTGGTTCCACTCTAGACTGATACGGAGGGTAGGCTGCCCAGGGCCCACTCTTCAGGACGTTGTTGGAATGACCTCTTTTATTTTGTTGTTCTCATTTTATTGCTCAATATTGTTGTTAAAGCTCGATTTTATAAATGTGAAAAAACACTAACAACATTTGTGAAGAACATAAATATACTAAGGAAAATTAGCAAACCAAATGCTTTGTACAGAGTCGAGATTAAAATCTCTCTCCTTAAAGTAAAATTCGCCCCATAGTGTGACGGTGGCTGGCGAATTGCTTCCCAGGATACAATTGTACATTCTCTGAAGAATAGCACCCTTGCTTCAGAGATTCCAGCGAACTGCTGCCTGTGATGTACTCTCAGTTGACACAGAGGAGAAGAAGAAGAAGAAGAAGAATAAAGTTCGGATGATCAAAAAGACTCTACCTTTGGCAGACGTGATTCGGTAGCCTTTATAAGAGAAAATGGAGACTCTTCAGAGGCCCATTACTCTGTAACAGCAGACTAGCAGAGTAATTGTCCACTACTCTGCAACAGCAGAGTAGTGGTTCAGATTCATAACTGGTGAGTCATTACTCTGCTGAGTAATGGTATCAGTTATCGAATCTGAAAAGCA
Organism: Hemerocallis citrina; assembly: GCA_017893485.1. NCBI lineage: Eukaryota > Viridiplantae > Streptophyta > Magnoliopsida > Asparagales > Asphodelaceae > Hemerocallis > Hemerocallis citrina. The sequence continues at coordinate 68,107,540 of CM030361.1, forward strand.
TCATCAGTTCACTGGGGGGAAAAAAATATGTCTGGGCAAAAAAAAGTTTTTAAGCTAAAGTTGAGCCGGGCCAGGCGCAGCGCATGTGTGTTTTTGTCATTTTGGCTAAGTCCTCTCTCCACTACACGTTAGTGGTAACCCCCGGGTCATGCCCTTTAGTCCAGTTTTCTATTATATATACTAGAAAAAAAATTTCCCAATTACCAATATGAGACTATTCATTTTCTCCAAGTTGCCAAGTTAGTAAATTTCAAGTACCCAACTCTGGACCAACATTTCTCATTCATACGGAATTCGATTTTGGCAAGTGAGTACACCACGGAATAGTACTCGTCGAGAGGATCGCAATCCACTCATTTTTCGGTGCCGCCGGTGGCCGTAGCCTGCCGGAATCCGGCCCGAAAAACTGCAAAAAATAATTCCAACAATTGTTGTATCAGTTCCACCCTCCTGTGCACTTTAAAGGTATTATATTTTATTTTCTGCATTACAGTTTTTATATTTGAGTTAAGTACCATGTGTTTATTTTATTAACTTCTTATTAAATAAATAAGGTGGCCATATTCCACATTTTCTTCAACAACAAAAAAAACCCTTGTGCAAATATTTTGCCTATTGGTTGTTTTTTTCAAAAATTTGTTTCTCGCTTTATTTCTTTGTATATATAAATAAATTTTTTTAGGAGGTGTAATTTTGTGCAAAACTGGAGTGAGGGCACTTTTTTAGCTAATTTGTAGTACTGTTACTATTTTTTTGGTAGTCCAGCTGCTATACTGTTTGACGTAACATAATCTTTAATGTATTGTGGAAATGTTTATATGATAAGGATGATGGAGATTGTGTTAGAGCATCTATAGTCGTTCAATGTAAAAAATGGCAAAATGCATATTTTGCCCATCCAATTCGATGAAACGCTGCAGTCGTCGAATGGCAAAAAAATGCATAAGGTCGTTAAAAAAGAAACAGATGAAACATCATGCTTCGTCTGTAATTAAAGAAATAATTTATACTGATAAAATATTAATAAAAAATATGTGACAAAACATGATGTTTCGTCCCAAAAAGGAAGAAGTTTTTTTTTGCCAAAAAAATTTGCAAAAACAATTTTTAAAAATAGTTTGTAAATAATATTGGCAAAAACAATTTAAAAATTTGCAAAATAAATTTAAAAATTTGCAAAAACAATTTAAAATTTTACAAAATGTGCAAAAAAATCACAAAACCGGACGAAACATGATGATTCGTCCGGATTTTGCGGAAGTTTTTTTTGCAAAAAATATTTGCAAAAACAATTTTAAAAAATAATTTGTAAAAAATATTTGTAAAAACAATTTAAAAATTTGCAAAATCAATTATCATCAATGGTGAGAAGGGCAGACAAATCAACTCCAAGAGAGGACTCAAGCAAGGAGACCCTCTCTCGCCAATGCTTTTCACCTTGGTAGTTGATGTCCTGGCACAAATGCTGTACTGTGGGCGAAGGAATGGCACATTCTCTCAACTGCCTATCGGAGGCCAAATTTCTAACCTCTCAGTCCTCCAATTCGCAGACGATACCCTAATCTTCTGCAAAGGCGATGAGCAAGAGATTCTGAATCTCAAAATAGCCCTGCAACTGTTTGCCAACATCTCTAACTTAGCTATAAACTTTAATAAGTCTTCCATTGTTTATTTTGGAAGATCTCAGGCCAAGCTACAGGCCTTCTCCACCATCCTCGAATGTAAGGAGAATAAACTCCCGATCACTTATCTTGGAATGCCTATCTCCAAAGGCAAATTGAGCAAGAGTCATTGGCAACCGCTCATTCTCAAGATCGAAAGGAGACTATCGGTTTGGAAGGGCAAAATGCTATCTAGAGGTGGCAGGCTGATTCTCATCAATGCGGTGCTGAGTGCCCTCCCCGTCTATTTTGCATCCTTCTTCAGGTTACCTCTATGGGTTATTAAACGCATAGACCAAATTAGAAGCAGATTCTTTTGGTGTGGAGCTCACAATGATGCAAGGGGCACTGCTTGTGCAAAGTGGCGCACCATCTGCCAACCCAAGGATCAAGGAGGTCTTGGCGTACTTGACTTGAAAGTTTTTAATGAGGCACTGCTTATGAAGTGGTGGTGGAACCTTCTAGCCACAGACTCCCTTGTCAGCAACACATTGCACAGCTTATACTTCAGAAGATCTGCGAATACTTTTCTCTGCACGCCACTAGCCTCTCAGTTTTGGAAAGGCATCTTCAACCTCCGAGATCAATTCCTTATCAATGTACACTGGCAACTTGGTAACGGAGAAAACATCAAATTTTGGCAATCTAGATGGATTGATGGGCACAGCATCACCACACTCTATCCCTCACTGGCAGCAGCAGCGTGGAACCCTCAAGCTGAGGTCCTTTCACAAGGATCATGGGTCAATGGGGTTTGGAAATGGCACCCTAGGCTAAACTGTATAGCTTCGCCACTCATTCGTGCAGAGAAGCAAAACCTCCTCCTAACCCTGAAAGATAGACAGCCCTCAACCGATTGTGATAAGATAACATGGAGCCTTACTGCAACTGGGACTTACACAGTTAAATCAGCCTATAACTTTTTCATCTTTTCAGGAATGAAATTTCCATTCTACAAGGCGATATGGTCATCGGCGGCTCCCTTGAAGTGCAAGATCTTTCTCTGGCAACTGAGTTGGGGACGCCTCAACTCGAAGGAATTTATGAGTTCAAAAGGCTGGACGGGAGACACTGCATGCACAGCTTGTGCGTGCCCTATCGAAACAGTTTACCATATCTTCTTCATCTGCCCTGTTGCATCTGCAACCTGGAAGTTCTTCACTGCACTCTTTCACATACAATCCATCCCCACAGACATGCACGAATGTCTTACCTCATGGTGTTTTAGCACACGGACACAAAGGCACACTTGGCACCTTCTTACTGTCGCAATATGCTGGAGTATTTGGATAGCTAGGAATGATTGTGTATTTTCTGCCAAGCCTCCTATAACTAACCGGATCATCTCTAATGCTATTTTCTGGTTCGATCATGGTTAGATGGGATCTGCAGCGACAAGAAGAAGAAGGCAATGGAGAAAGAAATGGAAGAGGCAAACGTGCAAGACTTACTACTTCACGAGGCCCTTGCCCGTATTGGCCAGACTGAGAGCGAGGAGGGGAGCTGCTCATGGTAGCTTCATCAGCAGGAAGATATCCTACCTGTATTTTTGCTTCTTTTGTACTCTGATGGGTTGTTTTTGGGGGCCTTGCATGATAGCAGCCTAAGTGCTAGTTCTCTTCTAGTTTTGGTTGTTATAGCATCATGATCAAGGATTCAGGTTGCATACTGAACTAACTTGATTTGTTTTGTACTTTAAACTTCATCTTAGTTTTTTAATATATATTTTTTTGAGGTAGGGACTTACCCTACCTTTTCCCCATCAAAAAAAAATTTTAGATAATTGCAAAAAAAAATTAAAATTTACAAAATTAATTTTTTAAATAAATTTTTTAAAAAAAATTTGATTGATACGAAACATGACTTGGGACGAAACATCATGTTCATTCCCACGCTTAAATTCATTTAACCGGTTATTTTATTTGTTTCGTCCGATCAATTAAAATAATAATTAAATAATCCAGACGAAACATGCTATAATATGCATTTTGCTATATGGAATGCTATTTTTCCCTTTCTACTGTAGCTGATTTGCCAAAAAATGGCAAAATAGCTCACGACTGTGTCAGCTACAGTAAAAAAAATGGAAAAAATGGCAAATAAACAAACGACTGTGGATGCTCTTACGTGAGCATTTATAATAGAGTAATGATAAAAGCACTATTTTTATATACTATGTACTGCATATAGTAATACTAGTTTTGCTCATTGACACGTGCCTATGGCACGTCTTCGGAACGGTGCACCTTGTTTGATCATATAAAATAGTTTTGGAGATCTAGTAAATTAATTGAAGTAGCAAACATTTCATATGAGAAACTTTCGGGGGTCTAGCAAAAAACATATTATATGATTTTTTTTTTTGATTTTTTTGATTTATTTTTAAAGTTTTTAATTTTTAATTTTTTTTAGTTTTTTAGCTTTTTATTTTTTAAAAATTTAAAAAAAATTATTTTTTTATTTTTTTGAATAGAAGAGAGAGAGAGAGAGAGAGAGAAATAATTAAATAAATATAGGAGTTGTTTTGGGTGGGAGATTTGAATTTGAGTTTTGGGAGGAAACTTTTGGGTGGAAAATATGTTTTGTGAGGTTAAATCTGGGCCTTTAATTTTCTGGGAGATTGAAGGAGGGTCACTTGATAGCTTTCTTTGTGTTTTATTATATAGATAACCATCATACAATTAGCATTGGTATCGGGTCGGGTCGGGTCGGGTTCTTCACTACCCGGACCCGAACCCGGACCCCCACGGGTCCAAAAATTGGACCCGTACCCGTGAGGACCGGGTCCGGTTCCGGTTCGGGTCCTATTAAAATATTCCTATCCATTCGGGTAGGAGCGGGAGTGTGAGCATCGAGCGGAGGCGGCGAGTGGAGGATTTAGAATAGAGGAGAGAAGAAAAAGGCATGTGTTTTAAGTTTGGAAGAGGGAGATTTAGAATTGAGGAGGAAAGAGGGAAGGGATGAGGATATAGTATTTATTTTTATGTTTATTTTTTGAGTTTTTTTTAATGGGTCCGGGTCCGAGTCCGGGTCGGGTCTTTTTTTAGCGGACCCGGACCCGGACCCGGACCCGAAATTACAACGGGTCCTATTTTAGGACCCAGACCCGGATAGGCCGGGTCGGTTCCGGTCCAATGCCGGGTCCGGGTCGGATCCGGGTTTCGGGTATTTATAACAATGCTACATACAATATACTGAAGATTGTGTTATATTAGATAATTAGTTTTGCCCGTGGCCACGTGCCTACGGCACGTCTTCGGTACGATACAGCATATGAAAAGTCTTGTAAATAGTAAAACAACATTTATGTAGTTCCAGGGTCGGCCGCATCCTTGAGGCGGGTGAGGCGGCCGCCTCAGGTCCCCCGACATTTTTGTGATTTTAGAGGCCCCCAAATTTATAATTCCTTTGTAAATATATGCACGTATTTTGCACGTAAAAGAAAAATACTGTTATTAGGGGGCCCATAAAAATTTATTTGAGCCTTTAATTTTTTTAAAGAATTATTTGGGTTTAGGCTTGAAGACTTTGAATTGAATTTGAGACTTTAAATTTGGGTGATTTAAAACAAATTTATATATTTTGTATATTTTGCTTTCACAATTTGCAATTTTTTGTATACAATTTTTTTAAAAAAATTTTATGGGGGGCCCCAATTCGGGAGTTTGCTTCGAGCCCTCGGGAACTCAGGGCCGGCCCTGTATAGTTCAAGTTTGAATAGTATGACAATAGTTAGTTGTAAATAAAAGTCCATGTTTCCATTAGTATATGTTGAAAAATAATTATAAATAAGGGTATAAAATCCAACTTCTTCGAACTTTGAGGGTGGAAAATAATGAAATTTAATTATTGAAGAGATATTTGCTATTTTCAATATAACATGAATAATAAAAAAATATAAAAAATCTGAAAATTTACAAGCCTGAAATCTGAAAATCTAAATTTCTTAGTAAATAGAGAGAGATAGAAAGGGAGAAGAATAATTAAATAAATAAATGAGTTGTTTTTTTTGGGGATTTGAATTTGAGTTTTGGAGTTTGAAATTTTGGAGGGAAAAATGTGTTTTGTGAAATTAGATTTAGGTCTTTGATTTTGAGGGGATTGAAGGAGAGCCACTTGATAGCTTTCTGTGTTTTATTATTAGATAAAATATATACAATTAATGACAATACAGATAATTTAGTTATTTATTTTTTAAAAAAATTATGTATAATATATTGTACAGGATTATACTAGTTAGTATACTAAGAAATAAATATAATAACTGGAGATTAGAGATATAAGTAACCAGTTTTTTTAGTTTAAAGTGACCTAGGTCACCAATTTCATTAATGAAGGATTAACGAAAACAACAAAAGCCTTAATACAAATCGAAATACTACAGTGCACACTGGTCCACACTACCAGTGCTCAAGTACAAAATACAACAATGCCCAATGACACTAACCATCAAATAACCACTACAACAATCCCAAAAATAACAGCAGTCTCCAACAAACGTCGCCTTGACACAAAAGAATGGAGATCACTGTCGACCTGTCATGGTCAATTACTCTGCCCCCTCGAAGCGGATTCTCTACCTCGTACCTGTTTGACCTGCCTAAGCATCTATTAGGAACAGAATTTTGTGCAGTAACATAAGGAATGTACATCTAATATTACGAAAGCATAAATCATTTCTATCAAGCCAGAGGGACCACATGATCTGTAACCCTCTTTCCGATTGTACGGATTTTTCTTGTATTTTTGATGGTGTTCTCTTTTCTAATTTATTGTATTTTGGGTCTTAGTCTTATTGTGGGCTTTCTATTTCAATTTATTTTCTTGTATTATTATTGTTAGCCAAGTGCAAGCCCAAACACACTACTTAGTGGATCTCGAACCCAAAACCTAATTTACACAAACCCACATACTCCCTAACTAATAACCCAGATCTCCTCCCCTCAATCTGCCGTATCCCTAACTCCCCATGATTCCCTCTTATCATATTAATTCTCCCCACTCTCCCAGGAATCACAACAACCTACTTTCTCTCCTAAAATCATAACAACTCCCTCTCTCCCATTCCCTCTCTCCCCGTTTCACCTTCAACCGCTCAAAACCGAACCAAACCCACTCCTCATCGCCCCTCCGATTGCCTCCATCGTCATCACCACCTCCATTGCCCTCATCAACTTCTTCACCATCTCATCCCCTGTTCCCTCGCCATTGTCGCTTCACCATTAACCCATCGCCATCCACCGCACCCAATCGACTGCACCTTCGAACTCCCACCGTCGCCTCTCCCAAAAACCCCGATCATCTTCTCCACCCTTACCGAGAAACCCCCCATTGCCTCGCCGTCGCCGTCTAAGCCTGAGCACGCCGTCGCTTCGCCTCCTCTGTTTTCGTCGAGAAATAGAGTCGCCATCGAAGCCTGGCCATTGCGGTCAGCCTGTGCGTCGCTTCCCGACCGCAGTGCCACCATCGTCCGCCATCGCCGCTCTTGCCGTGGTCGCCGCTGCAGTCGCATCACGACCGCAGTGCCACCATTCGTCGCCGACCCCTCTCCCGCGCTCTCACTCTCTCTCTGTCGACGCTAAGGAAGAAGAAGGACAGTGAGTGACTGCAACCGGTGTTCGGTGTTTGGGTGTAGAAGATCCCAATTTCGGTGTATGCTGTTTTGTGTGTGTGGGGGGGGGGTGTTTTACTGTTGGATCCGCTGTGTGTGTGTGTGTTGTCGTTTGCTGTTTGCTTGGATCCGGTGTGCTGTTTACTTGGAGTTGCTGTTTGGTTGCTCTTGCTGTTTGGTATTTTGCTTGCGACTCACACGTGCCTCCCCGGGATTTTGATCCCGTTATTCCTTTTTACATATACTGAATCGTCTACAAAAGGCAAGTCCACTTGAACTCATTTAATTTTTCTAATTCAAGTTTATTAACCTCCCGCAAGTAGTTCCCTTCAATCATCTTAACTTTGCCTTGTGTACTTTCCTTTGGGAGTATCGAGGGTTTATACGAGCTAACCCGGCATACTCTTGACATCGTACTATTATCCATTAACTCAAACCCAAGCCTATATACACACACGACATGAACAAAATTGCTAGAACTTGCATATGAGAAAAATACATTGTGACCAAATACATGTTGATTGACTGAGATCTTGTAACTGGAACTATGGCATGATAAATTGACTTGTACACTGTAAAATTCGTTTTAATTGTTGTATAATAGTTTTAATACATCTCATGATAAAATAACATGTTGATTATCGACTTTGATGAACATATATGTGATGACTTTTTATGAATTCTTGCTGCCTGTACTGTTTTGCACAGAGGTTTCGACCCTGTTACCATAAGAATTAACACAAAAAATACAAAAGAGAGTTTTATCTTAATGAATCTAGTTTCCATTCCAATTGACGGATCCTGATTTCGAGTTGTGAGTTGTGAGATATCACGGTTTTAGTCCCTGCTGGTCTGCACTTTTCAGATCATAGAATTAATGTATCACCGACACAATTATCAGTGAAACACCATGTTAACAGTATTATAATGCCATGAAAATCTCTTGAAACTTTATAGACATGCTTAGGATTCATTCCTAAATTTTTTAGATTTTTATAATGATTTTATACCATATTTTCACCCATTAAATGTTGACATTAAGGTTGCTGCCAGAACAGATAACCTGTGAAGAATAGGATGTTTGACCTAGCTACAGTCAGAATTAACCAAACCTTACTGAATATAAATTATAGCCGTAAGTGTCTAGTTGCCGATAACACCCTGGAACTTCGAATTCCGAATTGTAGTCTATGAGTTATCGCTGTTTTAGTGTTACTGTGTCGGCTGTTTTCATATTCACTACTTCCTGTTTATTATTATGCATTGTATCATGTTGCTGCATTTTTATCATCCTCTTGACATTCTTATACACACTTGCATGAACATGAATTTCTTAATAAAAAACTAAACATAAGGGTTGACTTAGTAGTAGATAGTCTTAGAAAATGTACTCAGTAGGGCCCTTTTTGTTTACATGGAATCTTGACATGGAAGGTGAAGAATTGCTTGTGAACTCGTGACCTTATTATCTTGTTATCTTGTTATAGTATTCACCGAGAACACGCTCTGTAGATCCCACCACTATGTCTAAAATGTACACTATTTTGCGTGCGTCGAACCTGTGGTATGGGACGCAGTAGTATGTGCATTATATAAGAAAAACAACATGCTGATAGACCTAAGTTGACACGTAAATACTTGATCATGATCATTGTTTATTAATACCGTTATTGCTTTTGTAAATTGATATTGATTCATATTCCTTCATGTACCTTGTTCCTTACTCTCTGCTTTTCACTACTTGCTGTCCATACTTGCTCTAAGGACATTTCTTTTCCACACTATTTGATCCAGCTACAGGTGAACCAGGAGATTTGTCAGGAGGCATTGGCGAGCAGTATTTTTAGGTTGGAGCAGGAGCTGCATTAGAATAAATTATCTCTTCCTATGTTTTCTTTATCGCATTGTTGTCCATTTGATTAAACTTTGTATTCCGGGCTTTTGACCCGTAACCGTTGTTTGTTTTCTCAGTTATTGGTTATTATGTTGAACTATTGAATGCTTAATTTCAGTTGTTGTTTATGTGATGATATTTAACTGCATGGTTTTTATTATTCATTTTTCATATTGTTGAGTTGAGACTGGTACAACTTATGAATGATGTTAATATCATTCGCTGGGTCTTCGTCACGGGCTCGTATTTCCGTATTTTGGAAAGCGGGGCGTGACAGGTTTTTAGTGGTATTAGAACTAGGTTTTGGCTAATGTGTTAGTCATGATTGGCTAATGTGTTAGTCAAGTTTGGTTCTAGCCAGGTTTAACTCAACAATATGTACATCACGCTAATCACATGAACATGTAATAACCAACATAATCGGGATACTCCTCTAACTTGATTCCTATTTGAATCCTTCATATTCAGTTCCTTCATTTCCTAGTTATTTTGTCCCTTCCATTCATCCATATTCATACAATCTGGATACTAATCATATTTTTCTATGTTGCAGACCATGGTTAGGAAGGATATTTCATCTTCCCGTTCTGGAGATGATCTGCCGGAAGAGCCCACTATTGCGCAGATAATGCAAATGCTTAGGGGAAGCTCTTCTACTTCCCGACAGAGAGATGATCGGTCCGAGAACTCAGCTGTGCTTCAAGCGCTGCAGCAGATGATGGCACTGCAGCAGGAGCACAACAAATTAATGAGGGCCAGTTTGGAGGCCATGAACTGGGTTGCTGCGGGATTCGCTCCAAGACAACTGCCACCCAGGCCTGGTACGGCAGCTGATTTCATGAGATTGCACCCGGACAAGTTCTCGGGTACGGAGACGCCGCTGGAGGTCGAACAGTGGCTGATTCGCACAGAACAGTTACTGCAAGCAGCACGAGTCTTTGACGTGGATCGTGTGGATACAGTGAGCATCCAGCTGACCGACCTTGCCTGCATCTGGTGGCAGGCAGAAACTGAGAGGTTGGAGAGACCCATCATGTGGACCACCTTTACTGGGAGCTTCATGGTCAAATTCTTTCCCAATGTCACCAGGGTCGAGATGGAGCAGAAATTCGTTTCATTGACTCAGGGGAATCGATCAGTGGACGAGTACGCTGCAGAGTTTGCTCGGCTTAGCCGCTTTGTGCCTGCCATGGTTGCAATTGAGGAAAACCGAGCTCGCAGGTTCTTATTGGGGCTGCGTTCGGATATTCAGAACCAGTTGGTGGCCCATCGCCATCGCACCTCTGCCGATGTCCTTGATGCTACAAGGGTTCAAGAGCAGGCTCACAGGAGGACCAATGTCACTCAGCGGGCAGGACAGTACCCCACTGTCGCTCGATCAGTTGTGGGGCCTACTCGGAGGCCAGTTCTGACCCCACCTGTGAGAGCACTGCCGTATCCACCAGTTGCTCCGACTTGTACCTTCTGCAATAAGGTTGGGCACTTGCACAAGGACTGCCGCCAAGCCAACTGTCCGTGCCTTGCGTGCGGGAGTATTAACCATATTATGCGGGACTGTCCCAGAAATAGGTCCGTTGCACCAGCTGGAGGCCCAGCTCAGTTTGGAGCACCAGTCCGAGCTTAAGGGAGACCACCTCTTCCACCACAGAGGCATGCCTTCGATCAGCAGAGGATGGCCCCTAGGGGAGGTCAGATGGGAGGCCGTGGTCAGGCTTTTAACCTGACTGCAGCAGAAGCTGAGACGGCGACTGGAGTGGTTGCAGGTATGTTGTTGTAATTTTGTTATTTTATATTCAATTCTTGCATATTTCTTTCTCTCTTCTGCTTAAATCTTTTGTGCACCCTCCATGCATTTTTCATTCTTATTCATTGGATCTTTCTGTTAGGCATCATTCTTGTGCATTCTCTCCCTGCCCATGTGTTGTTTGATTCCGGTGCAACACATTCATTTGTGTCTTCCCGTTTCGTCGATCGTTATCGATTAGCAAGCGATGTCATGCCAGCAGCTTGGGATATCACCACTGGTGGAGGCCCTATGTTTGTTCTAAGGTGTGCAAACAGAGTCCTCTACTGATTTGTGGCAAGGTGTTCGAAGCTAATCTGATTGTGATTAACAATGCTGGCTTCAACGTTATTCTGGGAATGGATTGGCTGGGAGTTACCCATGCAGTGATTGACTGTTGGAAGAAGAAGGTAACTTTCAAGCTTCTTGGGCAACCAGAGTTCGAATTTCATGCGGGTGAGACACCGTCTGGGCGTGTTGAGAGCCCGATATCCTCGAAGGCTGGTGCACTTAAGTCATTGTGCACTGATGGTGAAGTTGCACCCGTAGTCGTGTGAGATTTTCTTGATATCTTTCCTGATGAGTTGCCCGAAATTCCACCAGATCGAAATGTGGAGTTCAACATTGAGGTTCAGCTGGGTACGACACCAAACTCAAAGAGCCCGTACTGCATGGTGCCAATCGAATTAGCCGACCTGAAAGTACAAATCCAGGAGTTGTTGGACAAGGTCTTTATCAGACCAAGTGTTTTAACTTGGGGAGCTCCAGTGTTGTTCACCAACAAGAAGGACGGTAGTCGCAGGCTCTGCATCGACTACCGGGAGCTGAACAATGTCACGGTGAAGAACATGCACCCACTGCCAAGAATTGACGATCTGTTTGATCAGCTGGGAGGTGCATCTGTGTTCTCGAAGTTGGACCTTCGCTCTGGTTATCATCAAGTCAAGGTAAAGACTGAGGATATTCCGAAGATGGCGTTCCGTACAAGATATGGGCACTACGAATTTTTAGTGATGCCCTTCGGTGTTACCAATGCACCGGCGGTATTCATAAGCCTGATAAACAAGGTATTTTTGCCTTTCTTGGATCAGTTTGTCTTTGTGTTCATAGACGACATCCTGGTGTATTCGCAGAACAAGGAAGATCATGCCGAGCACTTGAAAATTGTCTTACAGACACTGAGAGAGAATCAGTTGTACGGGAAGGTCAGCAAGTGCGAATTTTGGCTGAACCATGTTGCCTTCTTGGGCCACATTATCTCGGGTGAAGGTGTATCTGTAGATCCGTCGAAGATTTCTGCTGTCAAGGATTGGCCAGTGCCAAAGTCAGTCCCAAAAGTGCGGAGTTTTCTTGGATTGGTAGGATATTATAGGAAATTCGTTCAAGACTTCTCAAAGATTGCAGGACCCTTGACCAACTTGATGAAGAAGGAGCAGAAATTTGTCTGGGATAGTGCCTGTAAGGAACCCTTCGTGGAATTGAAGAACCGGTTGACATCAACACCTGTGCTGATGATACCAGACAATTCTGGAGGATTTGTGATTCACTGCGATGCTTCAGGTAGAGGCTTGGACACAGTTCTGATGTAGAAATGTAAGGTTGTGGCTTATGCTTCAAGGCAGTTGAGACCGCATGAAAAGAACTACCCTACCTACGATCTAGAACTTGTACCCATGATCTTTGCTCTGAAATTATGGAGGCACTATTTGCTTGGGGATAAAGTGAAAATCTTTACTGAACACAAGAGCCTCAAATATGTGTTCACGCAGAAGGAGTTGAACATGAGACAGAGAAGATGGTTAGAACTGATGGCGGATTTCGACATTGATTTGCAGTACCACCCGGACAAGATAAATCCGGTACCCAATGCTCTGAGCAGGAGACCTGCTGCAATGTTTCTGACCAAGCAGAAGGAAGTGTTAGAAGATATGAGGAGGTTGGAATTGGAAGTGATTCTTCCGGGTGCAGCGACGCAGTGTATGATGTTGCAGTTGCAGTCTTCATTAGTGGAGCAGATCAAGGCAGCTCAGGCAGATGATCGGCAATTGCGAGAATTTCGCAGTGAAGTGGAAGCAGGTTTGAGGTCCGACTTGGTCATTCATTCAGACGAGTCACTCCGTTTTAGCCCCAGGTTGTGTGTTCCCAGAGGTGAAGTCAGGCAGAGACTACTTGAGGAAGCCCATCAGTCTCCATACTCTATTCACTCAGGAGGTACAAAGATGTATAGGGATTTAAAGCAGCATTTTTGGTGGCATGGCATGAAAAGGGCTGTGGCAAGGTTTGTGTCACAGTGTCTGATCTGTCAACAAGTGAAGGCGGAGCATCCGAGAACCGCTAGACTGTTGCAACCTCTTCCAATTTCGGAATGGAAATAGACGAATATCACTATGGATTTTGTGACAGCGTTGCTCAGGAGTCCCAAAGGTCATAATGCTATCTGGGTGATAGTTGAACGATTGACAAAGAGTACCCATTTCATCCCATTTAGAGTGGGTCAGTCTACTGAGAGTCTGGCAGAATGGTATATTCAGGAGGTAGTGAGACTGCATGGTCTTCCCGTCAGCATCGTACCCGACCGGGATACGAGATTCAGGTCCCAGTTCTGGGAGAGCCTTCAGAAGAGTTTGGGGAGCAAGTTAAACAATAACACGGTGTTTCACCCCCAGACGGATGGACAGTCCGAAAGGACAATTCAAACACTGAAGGACATGTTGAGATCCTGTGTCCTGCAATTTGGTGGTTCTTGGAAGGATCATGTGCACCTAGTTGAGTTCTCGTACAACAATAGTTATCAGACGAGTCTCAATGCAGCTCCGTTCGAAGCACTCTATGGTCGCAAATGTAGGTCCCCAATCTGTTGGGATGACATCGGAGAGAGGAAACTCTTGGGACCAGAGTTGATTACAAAGACAGTTGATGCAGTAGCTCAAATCAGGAAGCACTTGCAAGCTGCTCAGGATCGGCAAAGGAAATGGGCTGACTGTCGTCGACGACCTTTAGAGTTTGAGGCTAGTGATCATGTATTTCTGAAGGTTTCACCATGGAAGGGGCGTTATCCGGTTTGGTGGTGAGGGTAAGCTGAGTCCCTGATTCATTGGTCCCTTTGATATCGTGGAGCGTGTGGGCAAAGTAGCCTACCGACTTGCATTATTGCCAGCCTTGTCTGGAGTCCATAACATATTCCATGTCTCTCAGCTCATGAATTGTGCCAGAGATGACAGCCATGTGATTGACTACTCAGAGCTGTCCATGAGGCTAGACTTATCTTGCGAGGTTCAACCAGTTGCTATTCTGGACAGACATGAGAAAGTGTTAAAGAATAAAGTTATCAAACTTGTTCATGTCTCATGGAATCCTCACTCGCCCGGTGAGTTGACTTGGAAATTGGAGGAGGAAGTCCAGAAGAAGTTCCCTCACCTCTTTGAGTAGTTGTATGTTGTTTTGTTTGTTTTTCTTTTCTCGGGGTGCCTACAATCCACCGATGTGAATTTCGAGGACGAAATTCTTCTTGTAAGGTGGGTAGGATTTGTAATCTCTGTTTCCGATTGTACGGATTTTTTTTGTATTTTTTATGGTGTTCTCTTTTCTAATTTATTGTATTTTGGGTCTTGGTCTTATTGTGGGCTTTCTATTTCAATTTATTTTCTTGTATTATTATTATTAGCCCAATGCAAGCCCAAACTCATCTCCTTAGTGGATCTCAAACCAAAAACCTAATCTACCCAAACCCACATACTCCCTAACTAATAATCTAGATCTCCTCCCCTCAATCCCCCGTATCCCTAACTCCCCATGATTCCCTCTATTATTTTATTATATTAATTCTCCCCGCTCTCCCAGGAATCATAACAGTCCACTCTCTCTCCTAAAATCACAACAATTCCCTCTCTCTCGTTCCCTCTCTCTCCCCGTTTCACCTTCAACCGCTAAAAACCGAACCAAACCCACTCCTCATCGCCCCTCCGATTGCCTCCATCGTCATCACCACCTCCATTGCCCTCGTCAACTTCTTCACCATCTCATCCCCTGTCCCCTCGCCATTGTCGCTTCACCATTAACCCATCGCCATCCACCGCATCCAATCGACTGCACCTTTGAACTCCCACCGTCGCCTCTTCCCGACCGCAATGCCACCATCGTCCGCCATCGCCGCTCTTATCGTGGTTACCACTGCTATCGCTTCATGACTGCAGTTCCGCCAGTCGTCGCCGACCCCTCTCCCGTGCTCTCACTCTCTCTCTCTCTGTCAACGCTAAGGACGAAGAAGGACATTGAGTGGATGCAACCGGTGTTCGGTGTTCGGTGTTTGGGTGTAGAAGATCCCAATTTCGGTGTGTGTTGTTTTGTGTGTGTGTGGGGGGGAGGGTGTGTTTTACTATTGGATCAGCTGTGTGTGTGTGTGTTGCCGTTTGCTGTTTGCTTGGATCCGGTGTGCTGTTTACTTGGAGTTGTTGTTTGGTATTTTGCTCGCGACTCGCACGTGCCTCCCCGGAATTCTGATCCCGTTATTAATATATTGAATCGTCTACAAAAGACAAGTCCACTTGAACTTATTTAATTTTTCTAGTTCAAGTTTATTGACCTCCCGCAAGTAGTTCCCTTTAATTATCTTAACTTTGCCTTATATACTTTCCGTTGGGAATATCGAGAGTTTACACGAGCTAACTCGACATACTCTTGACATCGTACTCTTATCCATTGACTCAAACCCAAGCCTATATACACACACGACATGAACAAAATTTCTAGAACTTGCATATGAGGAAAATACATTATGATCAAATACATGTTGATTGACTGAGATCTTGTGATTGGAACTATGACATGATAAATTGACTTGTACACTATAAACTCCATTTTAATTGCTGTACATTAGTGTTAATACATCGCATGATACAATAACATGTTCAACTTTGATGAACATATATGTGATGACTTTTTGTGAATTCTTGTTGCCTATACTGTTTTGCAAATAGGTTTTGACCCTGTTACCATAAGAATTAACACAAATAATACCAAAGATAGTTTTAGCTTAATGAATCTAGTTTCCATTCCAATTGACGGATCCTGATTCCGAGTTGTGAGTTGTGAGATATCATGGTTTTAGTCCCTGCTGGTCTGCACTTTTCAGATCGCAGAACTAATGTAATACCGACCCAATTATCATTGAAACACCATGTTAGCAGTATTATAATGACATGAAAATCTCCAGAATCTTTATAGACATGCTTAGGATTCATTCCTAAATTTTGTAGATTTTTATAATGATTTTATACCATGTTTTCACCCATTAAATGTTGACATTAAGATTGCTGCCAGAACAGCTAACCTATAAAGAATAGGATGTTTGACCTAGCTAAAGTCATAATTAACCAAACCTTACTGAATATAAATTGTAGCCCTAAGTGTCTAGTTGCTGATAACACCCTAGAACTTCGAATTCCGAATTGTAGTCTATGAGTTATTGCTATTTAGTTTTACTGTGTCGGCTGTTTTCAGATTCACTACTTCATGTTTATTATTATGCATTGGATCATGTTGCTTCATTCTTATCATCCCCTTGACATTCTTATACACACTTGCATGAACATGAATGACTTAATAAAATACTAAACAACTCGGGGTTAATAAGGGTTGACTTATTAGTAGTGGATAGTCTCAGAAAATGTACTCGGTATGGCCCTTCTTGTTTACATGGAATCTTGACATGGAAAGTGGATAATTACATGTGAACTCGTGAACTTGTTATCTTGTTATCTTGTTATCATGTTACACCGAGTACATGCTCTGTAGATCCCACCACTATGTCTAAAACGTACTCTGTTTTACGTGCACCGAACCTGTGGTATGGGACGCAGTAGTACGTACACTAGATAGGAAAAACAACATGCTGATAGACATAAGTCGACACGTAAATACTTGATCATGATCATTGTTTATTAATACCGTTATTGCTTTTGTAAATTGATCTTGATTCATATTCCTTCGTGTACCTTGTTCCTTACTATCTGCTTTTCACTACTTGTTGTCCATACTTGCTCTAAGGATATTTCTTTTCCACTGTAGTTGATCCAGCTACAGGTGAACCAGGAGATTTGGCAGGAGGCATTGGCGAGCAGTATTTCTAGGTTGGAGTAGGAGCTGCATTAGAATAAATTATCTCTTCTTATGTTTTCTTTATCACATTGTTGTCCATTTGATTAAACTTTGTATTCTGGGCTTTTGACCCGTAACTGCTATTTGTTTTCTCAGTTATTGGTTATTATGTTGAACTATTGAATGCTTAATATATTTCAGTTGTTGTTTATGTGATGATATTTAACTGCGTGGTTGTGATTATTCATTTTTCATATTGTTGAGTTGAGACTGGTACAGCTTATAGATGATGTTAATATCATTCATTGGGCCTTCATCACGGGCTCGTATTTTCGTATTTTGGGAAGCGGGGCGTGACATGATAGCCCCAGTCGAAATGTCCCAGATAGTCCTATGATCTTTCATAATGTTTCTGGATCTCCAGCTACCCCAAATGTCTTCTATACAGTTTGGAACCTCTACAGTGTGAAAAGCCAATCCCATGACTTCCCAAGTAAGCCTGGTTCTAGGGCAATGAATGAAAATATGGTTAGTGTCCTTCTCTCTCAAGTTACACTACGTAACGTCGATCGGGATATTGCATTTCCTAATGTTAGTTTTTGACAGAATAGCGTTGTTCTGTACCAACCATAGGAATGCTTTAACCTTGTTTGGTACTTTGGACTTCAAGATAAAAGAGGCATGAATATTTCTAATTCCCCCATCGTTCAAGAAATCATACATCAATGCGACAGAGAACATCGTTGATGAGCATTGTATCCACTCTCTTTCATCCTCTACACCCCTCTCCGGTCGCTTCACACCCTTCGGAATTTCTTTCAGCATCTCCAGTTGCGATTCTCCTATGCTAGATAAGGTGCCTCTGAATACTAAACTCAGACTCCTATTCTTCCACACATTCTTGACGAGATCATCCTCCCTAGTAACCTCGGTTGCTAGCTGAGGGAACGGTGATTCGCAAGTGTTAGGACCACACCACTTGTCCTTTCAGAATCTAGTATTACTCCCGTTGCCTATTTTGCAAATCGTGTTCGAGTGGTAGATATCGCCCACTTTGGCAATGCCCTTCCAAAAGAATGACACCTTCCCTTGCTTGCACCTCCCTCCATATCTAACAATTTTTCGTCTTCGATATATCATGAACGATTTGCTTCATCACGTATTTCTTTATTTGTGTATTTTTCACCACCATTTGGAGAGAAGTGCCTTGTTCATATAAGTAACCATTTGCTAAGCTTTCTTTGGATTGGGAGGAAAGTGGGCATGTCATGTGCATTGTTTCCTTCTACCCATTTTATGTATTTATTTATGTATTTATTTATTCTGGCAAGTTGTCCTGGACTCTTCTGTACTCTACTGGGTCTCTTTTTGGAATTAGTTTAGAGTAATGCCACGCCAGCTATCAATTTTACTATGATTTTTTTCGGCTAAATATAAAAAAGTACGCAAAGATTTGGGCCAATTTAAAAAAAGTACAAAATTTTTTTTTTTAATTTTTAGAAAGGACACAATGTTTAAATAAATTCCACTGGATTAGGGTTCGGGTTGGGTTAGGGTAGTGTTTAAAAAAACCACTTTAATCTTTTATTTGTGTATAAGAAAACTACATTCATCTTTTATTTGTGTTTAAAAAAATATCACTTAACTAATTAGTTTTTTAAATAACCCCCCCCCCCCCCCCCCCCCCCCCCCCCAACTAACCCAGTGGAGTTTATTTAAACATTGTGTCCTTTTAAAAAAAAAATTTTGTGTACTTTTTTTAAACTGACCCAAAACTTTGTATACTTTTTTTATATTTAGCCAATTTTTTCACTATCTAATGTTACGAAGAATTGATGTAGAGTAGGTGAAAAAATTCTCCAATAATAATGTGCCATCTAAAATTGTAAAAAAAACTGTATTAAAATTAATAGTGGTGTAGCATTACTCATTAATTTATCATCACAGTAAGTGCTTATTAGTACTTTTAACGGCTTCTCCCATAAGACTTTGTCCTTGGACTAGGGTTGCGTTTGGCCTAGTTTTTTTTGGGCCTTAAAGCTACTTCAGAAGTAGAAGTCAAAAAGTAGAGCTTTAAAATTAAAAGCTGAAGCTGTTTGGATAGACAGCTTTTTTTAAACTTTAAAGCTACTTTTAAGCTAGACGTTGTTTGGCATAAAATATCAATTTTAAGCTACTTTTATACTCAATTTTTATTTAAGATGGGGAGTGGAAGGGGAAAAAATTTTGTTGTTAGGATTTGATATGTGGAAAGGGCCAAAAAAGAGAAAAAGTAAAAAAAAAAAGAGAAAAGGAGAAGCCAGAAGTTGCTCTTGAGAGCTTTTTTTTAAACTCCTTTTCTTCATTAAAAATAAGCTAGTTCTCCTTCTGTAGATCTTTTCAAAATATGCGTTTGGCCTAATTTTTCTTTCTAAGGGAGAAAAGAAGCTAATTTGAAGCTGGGCCAAACACTTCTATCTTTCTCTGGAGATTACTAGGAATGCCTACACACAAAACGAATTAAGTAATAATCCATAATTAAATATTTATTTATATATGAATCTTTAAAATCTTTGCATTTTTCTTCCGTGATGTATAACTTTTTTCTTCTCTTCCTTTCTCTCTTATCCAGGATTCTCTTTTATATGCTACTATAAAGACTTATTAAAATCTCAAATGTTTTTATAAACTATGCCTTTTTCAAAACTATTCATAAACAAAAGACACCTGCCAAACTAATTGCACCCAGGAACTCAATAATTCTATTCGCTGTTTCCAACAGTGAGCTTAATTATTTTGTACTCGTTCTTGAGAACGACGGGCATAATTTTTTTATTTTTTATTTTATTTTTTATTTTTTTAGACTCGTCGTTCCCAATGGTGAGTTTAATTCAAAATTTTCAGACAAGACTAGTCGTTCCCAACGGTGAGGTGATTTACACTAGACTCCCTGTTCCCAATGGCGAGTTTAGTTTAAAAAAAACGATGGATTTTTTTTCTTCAAAAATTCACCAAGTCCGACAGAGAGTTTTAAAATGTGTGAAATTTCATATAATCTCACCGTTCTCAACAGCGAGTTTAGTATAAATAACATCGTCGTTGGAAATAGCAAGTCTTGTCTGATAATTTTGAACTAAACTCGTCGTTGGAAACGACGAGTTTGGAAACGACGATTTTCTCAAAAAAAATAAAACTATGTCCGCCGTTCCCAACGGCGAGCACCAAATATAAGTGTAGTTATTGAGTCTTCGAGCGCAATTACTTTGGGAACTGTCATTTTTTACAAATAGTTTTAAAAAATAGCATTTATTTTTAAAAAAATCTAAAATCTCCAACTTTTTTACATGTTGGGTTATTTTTTGTTTGTAAGTCAAAACCACATTTATGTAAATCAAATGTAAGACAAAACAAAAACAAATTTTCATGTATACTCTAATCGCCATATGAATATACATGAATGGAAGCGGAAGCGATAAAACGAAATCGATAATCATACTTCCAGCCATTGCCGTTTAAAGCCTGAAACCGTTTTCGCCAAAAGCTTTTTGATGTTGTCAATCTCAATTTTGGTTCCAAACTCTCCTTTCTCACTTTAGATGGTGTATATCAGAATTGTATGAGAGAGTGAATTTGGTGACCTTTTCATTCTCATATTTATACTACTCTAGCCATCATAGAGTAATTATGATAATTGCAAAAATAGTGGGTGGTTTCCTAAAATGATGGGAGAGAATCATGGGGAAGTTTCTTTAATTAGTTGTAACTTCCCATTTAAATGGATCACATAAATCATGGGAAAGTTTCTTTAATTAGTTGTAACTTCCTATTTAAATGGATCACATAAATCACGGGGAAGTTTCTTTAATTAGTTGTAACTTTCCATTTAAATGGATCACATATTTGTCCACATAATTAATTAAACAAATTAATTATTACATTTGATTAAGTGGAAAATAAAACATCTAACATTCTCCCACTTGATCCATTTAACGAGAGAGACTCCGTATACGAATCATGGCGACTAATTCTCTTTAAGAGCAAGAATTAATCTTCCATGTATCACAATATACTTAGTCTTTCACCACTCACACTTAACTTAATGAGTAGACCATATGTTTACTCTAGGTCAAACATAATGATATTTCTCAACAAAATAACCAAAATAAGTACGTACACAATTCCAAATGAGAAATAATCCAACTAAATGAAAGTTTCAGACAAACACAATGAATGTGCTACATAATGGAACCAAGTCCCATCCTGATTACATGATCCTTGAATCCTTTAACATGCATGCCTTTAGTCAAGGGATCAACTATCATCAATTCAGTGTTAATGTGCTCAATGATCACTTTCTTTTCCTGCACACGTTCCTTTACGGGTAGATATTTTATGTCGATGTGTTTTCTTCGACTTCCACTCTTATTATTCTTAGCCATAAAGACAGCAGCTGAATTGTCACAATACATTCTTATCGGTCGGCTAACAAGTCAACAACTCTTAACCCAGATATGAAACCTTTCAGCCATACACCATGTGAGGTAGCCTCAAAATAAGAAACGAACTCAACTTCCATCGTAGAAGTGGTTGTCAAGGTCTGCTTGGCACTCCTCCAGGATATAGACCCGTCAGCTAGCATGAACACATATCCTGATGTGGATTTACGTGAATCATTGCATCCACCAAAGTCAGAATCGGAGTAGCCTACCACCTCAAGACTATCAGTCCGCCTATACATAAGCATGTAATCCTTAGTACCCTTAAGGTACCTCATTACTTTCTTCGCAGCCTTCCAGTGATCGATACCTGGGTTACTCTGATATCTTCCTAATACTCCAACGGCATATGAAATGTCGGGTCTAGTACAGACCTGAGCATACATAATGCTACCAACAGCTGAAGCATATGGAACATTTTTCATTCGTTCCCTTTCAATGTCATTCCTGGGGCATTGGTCCAAACTGAACCGATCACCTTTCACAATGGGTGCTACACTTGGTGAACAATCTTTCATACCGAATCTTTCTAAGACCTTGTTGATATAGGCCTCTTGAAACACACCCAAAATTCCTCGAGATCTGTCTCTATGGATCTTTATGCCGATGACATAAGATGCCTCGCCCATATCTTTCATATCAAAGTTACTTGAAAGAAATTGTTTCACCTCATATAGCAACCCTTTATCATTGGTTGCTAGCAAAATATCATCCACATATAACACAAGGAAACAAATCTTGCTCCCACTGACCTTAAGGTATATACATTGATCCATAACATTTTCTTCGAACCCAAATGAAGTAATCACTTTATGGAATTTCACATACCATTGTCGGGAAGCTTGTTCAAACCCGTATATGGATTTATTAAGCTTACAAACCAAATGCTCACCCTTTTTAGAGAAGAATCCTTCAGGTTGTTTCATATAAACCTCTTCCTCTAAATCACCATTGAGAAATGCCGTTTTCACATCCATTTGGTGTAGCTCAAAATCAAAATGAGCTACTAATGCCATCACCACTCGGAAGGAATCTTTCTTTGATACAGGAGAGAAAGTCTCGTTGTAATCGATTCCTTCCCTTTGAGTAAATCCTTTGGCAACAAGTCTAGCTTTATGTCTCTCGATGTTGCCATGCGAGTCTTTCTTTATTTTAAAGACCCACTTGCATCCAATGGGTTTTTCACCATTTGGCAACTCGACAAGATCCCAAACTCGGTTAGATGCCATAGAGTCCATCTCATCTTTCATGGCATTCATCCATAAGTTTGAATCTGTAGAACTTATGGCTTGTGAAAATGACATAGGATCATCGTCGGCTCCAATATTATAATCCGATTCTTGCAGATACACTAAATAGTCACCAGAAATAGTTGATTTCCTTGTTCTAGTAGATCTCCTCAATGGAACTTGTTCATCCTCAGGATGAACTGTTTGTTCCTCATTACCATAATGATCTATTAGATTGTTGTCAACTTGTGGAACCTCAATAGTTGGCTGTCTAACACGCAATTTAGCTTGAGGTGCGTGAATGATAATCAACTTGTCACTTGAAACAGTAGGTAGAAGTTGATCATAATCCTTTTCAGGAACAATGTCCTGAAATTGATCACTCCCACTAATCAAGTCATTCTCAAGAAATTTAGCGTTTCTTGATTCCATAATCATGGTATTATGAGACGGACAATAGAATCTATAACCCTTAGACCTTTTAGCATATCCAATGAAATACCCACTAATGGTCCTTGGGTCTAGCTTCTTCTCTTGTGGGTTGTACACTCTCACCTCAGACGGGCATCCCTAAATGCGTACATGTTGCAAACTCGGTTTCCATCCTTTGAATAGCTCAAAAGGCGTCTTTGAGACGACCTTGGAAGGAACCCGGTTTAATATGTACACTGCCGTCTTAAGAGCTTCTACCCATAAAAATGATGGAAGTTTAACATTACTCCTCATACTTCTCACCATGTCCATTAAGGTTCGATTTCTTCTTTCTGCTACACCATTCTGATCTGGAGAACCAGGCATGGTGTATTGGGCAACAATCCCATGCTCTTGAAGAAATCTTGCAAATAGACCAGGTGCTTGTCCGTTCTCGGTGTATCTACCGTAGTACTCTCCACCTCTATCTGATCTCACAATCTTAATGTGTTTATCACATTGTTTCTCTACCTCAGCCTTAAACAATTTAAAGGCATCCAAAGCTTTGTCTTTAGAACGAAGTAAGTAAAGATACATATATCGTGAATAATCATCTATGAAGGTGATAAAGTATTTCGGGTCATTAGCGTTCATGTCTGGACAACAAATATTCGTGTGTATGATCTCTAATAGGTTTGAACTCCTTTTGGCACCAATTTTGTGTTTGTTAGTTTGCTTTCCCTTAATGCAACCAACACAAGTATCGAAATCAGTAAAGTCTAAAGTACCAAGTACCCCATCCTTTACCAATCTCTTAACTCTCTCAATGGAGATATGTCCCAATCTCCGGTGCCACAAAATAGAGGAGTCCTCATTTATAATACATCTTTTTAACCCAGTATTAACATGCATAGAACTATTAGTGATATCATTTTGCAAACAAAGACGATATAAACCATCAGACAAAATACCATATCCAATAACTTTAGAATTTCTGAAAATACTGAAACCAGAATTTGAAAAACTAAAGGAAATTCCCAAAGGTACAAGTCTTGAAACTGAAATCAAGTTTCTAGTGAAACCTGGTACATAAAACGTCTTTTCTAAATGCAAACTAAAACCACTACTTAAAATTAAACTGCATGTCCCAACGTCCTTCACATGTGAACTGGTCTGACTACCCGAATAGTAGTAATGTTCACTTCCCATTGGTTTCCTTAGGTTTGTCATACCCTGCAAGGTATTCGAAACATGGATTGTAGTACCAGAGTCAATCCACCATGTATTATAATTAATATTAACCATATTAGATTCATAAACAAACGCTAGAAAATTACCTTTCTTCTCAAGCCAAGTCTTAAACTTCATGCAGTCTTTCTTCATGTGTCCCTTCTTTTTACAAAAGAAACACGTAGACTCCTTCTTTATGCCTTGGTTTGCTGAAAGCTTTCCCTTTCCCTTTCCCTTTTCCTTAATGTGATCCTTTCTCTTCTTTGAAGAAGAAGCAGTAGTAAGGTTCACATTTTCTCCCTCTTCCATCCTCAATCTGCCCTCCTCTTGAACACACATGGTCATAAGTTCATTAATTGACCATTTATCCTTATGTGTATTATAAGAGATCTTAAAAGGGCCATATTGTGGAGGGAGAGTGCACAAAATAAAATGTACTAGGAAAGATTCAGACATGGTAACTTCCAAATCCTTAAGTTGGGCTGCAATATCCCTCATGCGCATGATATAATCCCTCTTAAACTCATTGTGCCTCATGGATGAAAACTTCATAATTAAGGTGCTAGCAAGAGCTTTGTCAGAATCTACAAATTGCTCATCAATGGCTTTAAGGAGATCTTTAACCTTAGTATGCTTATCGACAGAACCCCGAATGCTAACACAAAGTTTGGTCTTTTTGAACATAACTGAGAGGCGATTAGATCGCTCCCACTTTTCATAAAGATCAACTGCAACTGGAGTGCTAGTCTCAGTTATACTAGGGGGTTCGTCTTTCCGAATAGCATAGTCGATATCCATCCACCCCAATTGCAGAAGCACTCTTTCTTTCCACACCTTATAGTTATCACCCTTTAATTCAGGAATGTCACAATTGACATCAGAAATGTTCCCGGATAAAATTGCTGCAAAGAAATATACATGCATGCTTGTAAACAAAAATTTGAGACTTAACTTTATCATGTTTTACCAATGCAAATCATGAATAAAAAATATGAATCTAGTGACATAAAACCTGCCTGTGGGTTAAAGTCCTACTCAAAATTAGATTCATAACTGTATGAAAAAACTATTAAACCATATTCATTCCTTAATTTCTGTGGGTAGATTAAGGAACATAATTCAATATTTCACCCTAATTAATCATACAAATATAATAAAATTTCCTATGAGCATATTTCATCATATTACATATGATTAATTACAAATTAATGTCTAGTTTCCATATGTGATTTCATAAGAAATTTTAAATAACTAGAGATGCTGTGGCTACTCTCCAATTACTAAATTAACAAATCACTCGACATATTTTTTTTAATATTTTGATCATGTACAATTAAAAGAAGCAAATTCTGTAAAGTGCTTTAATTGTGCACCTCATAATGTTGACCAAATTCATTTATCTACATGATACTGGTAGCAAAGACAAAAGAATAACCATTAGCATTAGTTTCAAAAAACCTTCATTTCAACACGATGACACTTATCAATTTTTCAAATGTACCAGTACTACTTAATGTCACTTTCAACTGAAAGCATCATATGAACTTTGATTTTTTTTTTTTTTAGCGTTAATTAATAGAACACAGTGATACGTATGAATTACGATCGAACAAAGAAGTGTACTGTTAGTCAGACAGTACATACATTTGTCACTGTATAAATTATATTAATTAATGTTCAAGTACTCGGCATAAAGAAGGAGTCAATTCAATATATATTATTATGATACATTCTACTTATTTCTTTTGTGAAATGAAATAACAAGTAAGGCAGAGATAAGTTTTTGGCTCTGATACCAATGTAAGTCAAAACTACATTTATGTAAATCAAATGTAAGACAAAACAAAAACAAATTTTCATGTATACTCTAATCGCCATATAAATATACATGAATGGAAGCGGAAACGATAAAACGAAATCGATAATCATACCTCCAGCCATTGCCTTTTAAAGCCTGAAACCGTTTTCGCCAAAAGCCTTTTGATGTTGTCAATCTCAATTTTGGTTCCAAACTCTCCTTTCTCACTTTAGATGGTGTATATCAGAACTGTATGAGAGAGTGAATTTGGTGACCTTTTCATTCTCATCTTTATACTACTCTAGCCATCATAGAGTAGTTATGATAATTGCAAAAATAGTGGGTGGTTTCCTAAAATGATGGGAGAGAATCATGGGGAAGTTTCTTTAATTAGTTGTAACTTCCCATTTAAATGGATCACATAAATCATGAGAAAGTTTCTTTAATTAGTTGTAACTTCTCATTTAAATGGATCACATATTTGTCCACATAATTAATTAATCAAATTAATTATTATATTTGATTAAGTGGAAAATAAAACACCTAACATTGTTTACTTACAAACAAGTGGCGCTATGGTCCAAATTTGTAGGAGAAAATATTTTCTTCTTCTATTGTGCTCAGCAATATATGAATCTTTGTTCTTCTGGAACAAAACAGGAAACAAAAGTATTTCAGGCTTAATGTGTTTAATTTGGTTACACTCTATCACCATCTTATTCAATTAATTAACTAATTTAGTTCCCAGCAGCCAGTGTGTTCATACATATCATCCAACAAATAAACAAAAGACAAAGACCAGGTACATTGGCAACTAACATATATAACTCAAAAGAAGTCTATATAAAATTAGGTATGATCAGGGGAAATAATAACATTTAATTACTTCTCTGTATGTAAACAATATTCAATAATGACGCACTGTCATAAGTATAGAAATATGGATAATGCTAAACCTACAACCTTCTCTTGCAATCTTTTCTTTTACAACCTTAGGTTGCAC
Organism: Hemerocallis citrina; assembly: GCA_017893485.1. Lineage (NCBI taxonomy): Eukaryota > Viridiplantae > Streptophyta > Magnoliopsida > Asparagales > Asphodelaceae > Hemerocallis > Hemerocallis citrina. The sequence goes on from CM030361.1 coordinate 68,134,731, forward strand.
AATCTCATTGGAATGTATTGTAGAATAAGTTGTAGTGGGTTGTACACATCTCCAATAAAATTGTGCCACCTAAAATTGTAAGATTATAAAGGTTGTAGGTGTAGCATTACCCTAGAAACTAGTAATTTGCACGTGCACAATTTCCTGTAATCCATTTGAACCAGAGCATCAGATTAATTAGCAAACATTTCTGTCAGCTAAAACTGTCAAACCTGAGTGAGATCATTAACTCTCTTGCTAAGTCTAGTTGCATTTCTTCATATTAATAAACATTTAAAGAGCCTTTCGATTTTAAAAAAGTAATATTTGAAATCTGAATGATTGTGAAGTTTATATTAAACAAAGAATAAATAAGGGATCATGCAGCTGTGGACAGCCATTACCTCTCTGTCCAACCAAGATCATCACTTGAAACCAAAAAGACAAATTATAATTATATGTATAATTTATTTATTTTTTCTTTTCTTTCATACTCATCAGCTGTTAATTTGAATATAATTTTCATTTTTAAAACAGTTGAAGCTATCGCTTACCGTGGAGACATACATCTATATAATAAAACACAAAGAAAGCTATCAAGTGGTTCTCCTTCAATCTCCAAAAAAATCAAAGGTCCAGATTTAACCTTACAAAACATATTTTCCCCCCAAAAGTTTTCCTCCTAAACTCAAATTCAAACCTCCCACCCAAAACAACTCTTATATATATATATATATATATATATATATATATATATATATATATATATTCTCTCTCTCTCTCTCTCTATATATATATATATATATTCTCTCTCTCTCCCTTCCTCCCTCTTCTATTCAAAAAATTAAGAAAATAAAAATTTTAATTTTTTTTAAAAAAAATATTAAATAACAAAAAAAGTTTAAAATTTAAAAACTTTAAAAATAATTTTAAAAACAAAAAAAAAATCATATAATATGTTTTTTGCTTAGCCCCCAAAAGTTTATCATATAATATGTTTGCTACTTCAATTAATTTGCTGGATCTTCAAAACTATTTTTTATGATCAAACAAGGTGCACCGTTCCCGAGACGTGCCTGTCAACGAGCAAACCTAGTGAACATATATCATTCTTGGAGTCTAGGTAATGACCGAGGTATAATTTATGTTCTCTTTTGGAGTTTCGAGAGAAATAATATTTGCTATTTCTCGAAGCTCTCATTTAAAGCACAAGGTTGAATGAATGAATCCTTAATATTAAGAAATGAGTAAGAGTAATGCTTAGCAACTACCAATTTCACTACATTTATTTTCACTATCTTAGGTGGCATACTTCTATTGGAGAGTTCCCTCACCTACTCTATCTTTTCCTATCTATTGGAGTGCCACCAAAGGTAGTGAAGAAAAATATAGCGAAATTGGTAGTGGATGTAGCGAAGGACCTGACCCGGGTAGCGAAGACCCGACCCGATACCAATGCTACATATATATATAAATTTTGTTCAATAATTTTGTAAAAAAATCAGAGTGGCGCAGCGGAAGCGTGGTGGGCCCATAACCCATAGGTCCCAGGATTGAAACCTGGCTCTGATAATTGTTTTTTTTTTTAATTTCATTTCATTAAATTTTAGGGATGAGTTTGGGCTTTTCAATCTCTGGATCTCGAGTTCTATTGGACTTTTAAGAACGAATTTATTTTAATATTTACCAACTACACTTCGGCTTTTGAAGGATAAACTCCAAAAAATTTTTATGGAATCACATTTTTTATCTTTTTCTAACATACATATCTTAGTGTTTGTATAAAAAATAATCAATATAATTTAGTGTTGGATATATGGGTATATTCTCTATATATAAATATATTACATGTGCATATGAGTAACACGTGTATTGGACGTACAATTGATTGGACGCGGGTTTATGGGCTTACAACTCGATACCCAAACCAGTATTTATCCCAATAATTACTGGCTTGTGATAGCAGTCTAGGTATTCCAATCTTGATACCTAGGGTGAATATCTCAAGCAACTTAGATCTAGATATTAACCATAATTCTTCTTGATTATTTCTCATATAACTTAACTATTTTGAGATATTATAAAATTAATTTGTGAGATTAATAAGAGGGTTGTTGGATCTCGTCAGAGCTGTCGAAGCCGCCGTCACCGACCATTGCCATTGACGCCATCGTGGTCGGTGTCGTCACATCCCACAACCAGTCATCGTCCGTCGTCGCCTTTCAGTCGAGGCTGTTGACCAGCAGTCGAGGTGGTCGACTAGCAGACGAATCGAAGATCCGATTCCGCCTGCACTGCCCTCGCCCTTTGACCGGTCGCAGATCACGTCGACGGCGCCGCTCTCCCACAGTCGCCGTTGTAGCGCCCCGAATTTCCAATATAAATTTAGAAATTGCATGGCACTTTCCCAGCGATCCACTTCAATGTAACAATATACATAGACCAAAAACTCAAGTCATTTTATTCCAAATTCTTATTACAAAATTCTTTTTCAATTGCAGCGGAAATACAAAACACCTTTAAAATACATTCAACTGTTACAACCCTTTCTCCTTACAAAATTACCCAAGGCTCTATTATAACACTCATAAAATCCAAAGCTACCCCAAGCATCCAAGCTCCCAACTCTAAGCAGCTACCTGTAACACATGAGGCTAGAGTTGAACCCTAACCCCCAAACTAAAGGGATCAGCCATAAATGGTGTGAGTGATATAAACAACAAACATAAATAAACAATAAACATAAATTCTCGAACAACATGTACTGGACAAAAATACATAAACTGAACATGTAATGTGAAACAAGAAACGATAGGCCAGTACAAGCATGAAGTCAAGTCGAGAAACAATACCAACGATCAAGTATCCCCCAATCAATCACTCTCAAAATGGTACAGCTCAACTGCACTGTACAGTCGACTGTTTAACGAACCAGTCGACTGTTCTGAACTAACAGTAATCCTTACATCTCAGAATATGCCCAACTATCAATAAATCTCAATACCACGATGTATGTCCAACAATCGATCACCAATGATGCCATAGATCGGATACCCATATATCCATCTACAAACAAACTAAGAGGGTATAGATCGAATACGTACCCGGTATGCAATCACTATAGTGACTCTTACACCGACGAACATATCCATCTACAAACAAACTAAGAGGGTATAGATTGAATACGTACCCGGTATGCAATCACTATAGTGACTCTTACACCGACGAACATATCCATCTACAAACAAACTAAGAGGGTATAGATCGAATACGTACCCGGTATGCAATCACTATAGTGACTCTTACACCGACGAACATATCCATCTACAAACAAACTAAGGACTGAAAGAACACTCAAGATTATGAAAACTCATCAGAACCAGTCGACTTATGCGATAGTAAGTCGACTGCCCCGAGAACCAATATCCAAGATCATAACAAGTGCAGTAAGTCGACTCAAGAAAACCATCAGTTGACTTACCCAAGACAATTATCAATAATTCTCAAGAAACATTCCAAGTGCTAACAGTCGACTTAACAAATCATCGGTCGACTGTCCAGACGAGAAACTCAATACTTTACAAACAAAATATTTCGTAGACCAGTCGACTGAATATGGGTCTCAGTCGATTGTCCCGAAGAATTCTCAAGATGCTGAAGATACAATAATAGGGTCGTACCAGTCGACTGATAAGTAGACCAGTCGACTGTCGGCCTACAGTTTTCATAAATTAGGTCTGTATGCGAAAACAAGTCTGATGTTCTCTAAAGATTCATTGCTTTGGAAGTTAACTTATATTTAGTTAAAAGTGACAATCCCAAGATGATCTGCATCATAGTTACAATACTAAAATCTCATGTTCTCAATTCTTGAATCTCCTAATAGGGTTTCTCAATACTCGATTCTTTCACCATCAATAACCAAGATATGTTTATAAATCCAAGATCCAGATGTGCATACATCCGATCAAAACCATACTTAAATCTTAACACGTTTCCAGCAATCAAGAGTTGTCCATCGAGATATACTAATCTTTCATGGATTTCACATGCATATTTCGAATAACTACCATGGCATCGATTTCATACAAGATACGAAAACATCAAACAAAACAGCATGCAATCATACACATAAACAAAACAAGTCCATATCACTCACCTTTAGATTGCAAAGATCCAACGAAAAACCTTCTTCTTGTGAGATCCAAAATCCTCTTTTATCACCAAGAAAATAATAGTATGAGATCTGAGTTGTGTAGCGAATGACGGCTGCAAACTCCCTTATATAGGCCGGAAATATCATTTTTAGGGTTTAGGAATACATTTGCAAAACCATCCCTCCAAAATACAATTATATATATATATATATATATATATATATATATATATATATATATATATATATATATATCTTCTCTTGGAAATTCATCTAAAATTTATTAAAATTAGGATTTAAAAGAAAATATACTTCTAAATCTTAACCAATACTGTTTATAACATCCAGAATGCCAATTTTGTATTTTAGCCCTTAAGAATGTCAATTTTGCGAAAAGGTCCTTCTTTTATCAAAAATTGCAAATAGATCAAATTAATTTCAGAAAAATCTGGAAAAATAGTAAATAAATCCCAAATATTAAATAATGACTTTTCATAAAGAAAACTAAAATTTTCAAACATCTCAAAAGTCATTTGCACGTGTTTTGCACGTGTACAAAAGATAAATCTTTTAGAAAATATCAATTAAATCCTCAAAATTCGTTTTCAAATAATTAAAATAATATTTGAAAATACGGGGTTCTACAGTCGTGCCCCGTCCTCCTCCTCCTCCCGTTCCCGTCTTGATGTGTATTGGGTGTAGATCCGAACCTGAAGTTTGAACCCGAATTCGTTTTGGCTTTTGATCTTCAGTTGACACTTGCAAGATCTGTTCTTGTGATATCGGATTCGAACCCGAACGCGCAGCAGACCCACAATCTGAGAACACTTCATCTCATCATTAGGATCTGGTTATTTCTGAACTTTAAGATTTGTGCAATTTATCTAATTTATTTATTCTGTTATTTGTTAGCAGATTTACAGATAAGTCTTCTTTCTCTAAAATTACTTGTGTAGTAACAATTCAGAATATAGTCTCAAACTTTAGGAACTCATTGTTTATTTCTTAAGATGGAAAAACATGATCGTCCGTATGAGGTTCCTAAACAAGAGGTGTTTAGTAGTTCTGAATTCAATAGCTGGAAGAGGAAAGCATAGTATGGAATGAAATTTATGAAGATTTTCTATACCTGTCAAACGACCTATGATGAGTGTACTAAAGATGTGGATGGTGCGCACCCACTTGGATCAGAGACGAGGACTTGTGTAAGGAGTTCCTGTTGAATAGTATATATATCGGTTAGTAGATGTTTACATGAAATACAGAACAACTAAGGAAATATGGGATAATTTGCTAGATGAATTCAAAAAGGAGGAGAAGGTCTCCAAGACTTACTTGGTTGATAAGTTCATGAGCTTTGAATTCAGAGAGGAGAAAGTCATTCTCTCACAGGTAACTGATCTTGAAAACTTAGTAGCTAAATTAAAAACTGAATATATCATTGTGTGTGATGCTTTTCTTACTAGAGCAATAATTTTTAAATTACCTGCATCATGGCTTACATTTAAGACTGAAATATATAGACTACCGGAACAAATTAAGCTTGCATAACTCAATGATGTATTAAAGTCGAAGATGAGACTAGAACTAGGATCAATTTGGAGTTGGCTAAGAAACAACTTTCTCATGCTAATGAGCTAACTAATATCAAATATGTTCCTAAGTTTAAGAAGAATAAGCTTAATAACAAGAGTGAACCGTATAAGTTGGAAGTCACTAAGAAGATTGTCAAAAAAAAGGAAAGTGCTACAACTGTAGAAAGTGGGGTCACCATGCTACCGAATGTAAGCTACCTAAAAGAGAACAATCTAACAAAGAAAAAATGAACTTGTTAGAGGGAAACACTGAACCCACCAACTTTTTACGTGTCATTGGTGACGATAAGGTCAGTGCTTCTGCTAGTTGGTTGTTGGACTCAGGAGCTACATGCCTTGCTTGCAATAATAAGGACTTGCTAGCTGATCTCAAGGATGCAAATGAGTCCGTCTCTATGGCGAATGGAGAATCAGTCGAGGTGCTCCAAGTTGGAACTGCAAATCTCAGTCTTTCATCAGGTAAAAATTTAATTTTGCGTAATGTTAAATATGTTCCTGCTTTAGCAAAAAATTTAATTTCTATTAGCTTACTAAATCATACTGGCATGGTAGTTTCAATGATAAGTGGTAGAGCTATTTTGTCTATTAACTCGTACTACTTTGGTTGTGCTTACTTAGTCAATGGTATGTATAGACTTAGTTTAGCAAATGAAGTGATTAATGCTATTAGTTCAAAACTGTGTAGCCCTTATACTTGGCATAACTGATTGGGACATGTGAACTATATTAAATTACTTGTTGTTACTAAAACTTTTAATCTGTCAATTGATACATCCTTAAGATGAAGTGTGTGCTCAGATAAAGATCACTAGAAAACCTTTTTGTTTTGTTTCTAGGAGTATACAACTTCTTGAGCTAGTTCATTCTGACATATGCAATTTAAAAAAATTTGTGACACAAGTCGGAAGTATTTAATCACTTTTATAGATGATTATTCTAGATGTTTTCATATTTATTTGTTAAAAACTAAGGATGAAGCACTTACTAAATTCAAAGAATTTAAAGACCGTGTCGAACATCAGTTAAATGCTAAAATAAAAAGGTTCAGATTTGATAGAGGTGATAGAGGTGGGAAATATGTATCAATGGGTTTTAAAGAATTTTGCACTTCACATGGCATTATCTCTGAAACAACAACACCTTACTCACCACAGTCAAATGGTATAACCGAAAGAAAGAATCGAATACCCACAGAAATGTTGAATTCTATGTTATTGACTTCTGGATTGCCTTCGAGTTTTTGGGGAGAGACTGTATTGACTGCAAATAATATTCTTAATATGTTACCACACTCTAAACTGTCTGCAACACCTTATAAGTTATGGCATAAACAAACACTGAGTTTTGATAAAGTAAAAATATGGGGTTGTATTGCTTTTGTTAGAATACCAGACCCTAGAAGGCCTAAAGTAGGACCTCGTACAAATACTTGTGTGTATCTAGATAGTGCAGTTAATAGTGCGGCATACAAATTTTATGACCTATCTCTCAATAAGATAATTGAATATAAGGGTGCAGAATTTTTTGAACATGTGTTCATCAAGGACAAATGTATAACACTATCTGGCCACACAGACTTAGTCAATGATTCACAAACAGAATCTAGACCTAGCATAACTGTTACTGAAATTTCAAATGAAATTGTGCCAAGAAGAATCTACACCAGAGATAAAACCTAGAACCTATGGTGATGATTTCATAACATATGCACTTTTGGCTGATCCACCAGTGTAAAGGAAGCCCTTCAGTCTAGGGATGGTTTACTTTGGAAAGAGGCTGTTGATGATGAGATGGATTCTTTATTCCAAAATAAAACTTGGAAATTAGTTGATCTGCCAAAAGGGACTAAAACCATAGGAAACAAGTGGGTTTTGAAGAAGAAACTTAATCCTGATGGATCTGTAGCAAAGTATAAAGCACGATTAGTAGCTAAAGGTTATACTCAACAAAGTGGGGTAGATTATTTTGATGTTTACTCACCTGTTTGTCATATTGCTACAAGAAGGATTCTTCTAGCCATTGCATCCATTGAAAATTTTGCTATTCACCAAATGGATGTTAAAACTGCTTTCCTAAATAGAGATCTTAATGAAGAAATCTATATGAATCAACTTGAAGGTTTTGTACTTAAAGGTTTAGAGAACAAAGTTTGCAAATTGGTAAAATCTTTGTATGGATTAAAACAAGCACCAAAATTATGGCATGAAAATTTTATACAACAATAAAAAGCTTAAGTTTTGAATCTAGTAATTCTAATAAATGCCTTTATTTTCGCGATCTATCAAATAAAATTGCTATAATTTGCTTGTATGTTGAAGACATGCTTGTTGTTGGAAGCGACATCTCAACTGTAATTAAAGTTAAAACTATGATATCCAAAGAATTCAACATGAAGGACCTATGTGTTGTGGAGACTATATTAGGTATGAGAGTGAGTTTTGGTACGCAAGGAATATTCCTTAGTCAATCTCACTACATCAATAATATGTTACAAAAGTGGGGATACAGTGATTGCAAAAGATTTAAAACACCTTATGATTATAACAATAAGTTGACATCTAACGATGGTGCAACAGTGAGACAGTTGGATTATTCCAAATTAATTGGAAGTCTCATATATATAATGATCTGCACTAGACCAGACATAACCTTTGTGGTAGGCATGCTCAGCAGATTCACTAGTAATCCCAAGTCACATTGGAATGCCCATGAGAGGCTAATGAGTTACCTAAGTGGTACTCAAGAGTTGACTTTGTGCACTCTGGACATCCTTCAGTTTTGGAAGGATATTCCGATGCATTGTGGTACACAGAATTTGGTGAAAGCCGATCCACTAGTGGTTATGTGTTTACACTAGGAGGAGCAGCTGTGTCATAGAAATCTAAAAGGCAGCCAGGCATTGCATTCTCATCTATGGAGTTTGAACTTTTTTTGCTATCTTGTGCTAGTGAAGAAATGGAATGGATGAGAGACCTGTTGCTAGATATTTCATTGAGAAGGTTTAAAGTAACCACTCTTAGCTTGTTTTGCGAAAACCAAGCTACAAAAACTGTAGCATTTAATACTCTTTACAATGGTAAGAGACAAACTGTCGGTCTTAGACAGATAAAGTTGAACTATCTCATTAAGCAAGAAATTATTATTCTCATTGATATGAAATCCAAACAGAATATGGCTGATGCCTTTACTAAGGGACTACATAGAGGTCTAATTGTGAAAACTGTGGGGAAAATGTGGTTAAGATCTGTTGAGTCATAAAATCCTTAACACCCTAGTTATTTTGATAATTAGAACACATAACAGCCATATAGAAGTTCAAACTTAAGCATCAATTTTGACAGTTAACATGTTTTAGATAATTTTGATGATTCCACATAAATTTCAAAAATATATAATATCATTCCAATTTTGATGGTATTATATATCTAGAGAATTTACTTAGAATAATCATATTATTCCAATACAAAACGTGAAAACTTGTCAATATGTTTCAGATGATTAAATTGTCTTTAAATATCATTCCAATTTTGATGATATATCTTTTATGGATACATGTTTGATTCAAATTAGGATGATTCAGTATTAAACCATGATTGAAAAGACAGTCTTTTCATTTAAATATGAACATAGTATGGTTCTTGTGTAGAAACTATACAAGTTCATGTACTTTATTTGTTAAAGATACTTGATTGTGATACTTGTATTAAAATCTTGCTAGCTAACTTGAATTGTATACTAAGTTCTTTTGTTTGAACTAGATACTTTTATGCAATTTGTTTGAATTCTAAGAGAAATGACTCATGAAATTCTTGTTTACAATGTTGAGAAACAGATGCTAGCAAAGATAATAGAGATGGAATCCTAGATCTCGATTTTGAAGATGATGATTTGCTCGATATGAAGGAGTAATCATGAAGCAACGTGCAAGGATTTTCTATCGCTGATCACTTGCTTGATAAGAACTTTTCTTGAGTTTAAGACTGCATTTGAGCTTAAAACTCTAATTTGGTTTAGAAGTTTATTTGCTTTGTTTAGTTTTGAGACTATGATTTGTTTTATCTATTGGTTTAGTCTTTGTGAACTATTCTAAATTTGATATGGTTTGAAACTATTTAATTATATTGGTTTAGTCTTGATTGAACTATTCATATTTATAATTATCTTGGTTCTTATGAAACTATACTTTATGATGCATTTATTATATTATGGACTGTTATCAGCCAGTCAGTTTTATAATGAACTGATGAGATAATCATGTACTTTATATATTGAGAATATAGGAGGAGATTGATGGATATATGAGTATATTCTCTCTATATAAATATATTACATGTGCATATGAGTAACGCGTGTATTGGACGTACAATTGATTGGATATTGGAATGCGGGTTTATGGGCTTACAATACCCAAACCAGTATTTATCCCATAAATGCTGGCTTGTGATAGTAGTCTAGGTATTCCAATCTTGATACCTAGGGTGAATATCTCAACCAACTTAAATCTAGATATTAACCCTAATTCCTCTTGATTATTTCTCATAAAACTTAACATTTTGTATATCTAAGTCATATCATTAATTATTGATGCAATTATATTCAACATTACATTTAGAATTCAAGTTAATTTATGAGTGAACGTAGTAGTGATGATTTTAAGAAACAATGTAGCTTAACCACGATATGCTTATTCCATTTATTTTAAATTATCCTGCACAACCTAGCCTTCGATTTGATACCTTATATTTACACAGAATAAATCGTCTGTTTCAACTCTTTCCATAAGCAAATTGTTTTAATTCTAGGGTTTTTATTTTTTATTGCATCAACTAAACAATGTATGATCATTCAGGCGCCATGACGATATTTTGTTGTATGTTTTATTTTGTAGGCTAATTATGGATGCAAACAAGGAGTCTGTTTTGGAGAATATGGATTGTGTATGCGATGTTAAAGATTTAAATGTAGCAAGACTTTTGAAAATAGTTGAGATGACATATTTCGTTTTTGTTGTTAGAGTTTATCCGAGTTTCTTTTTGCCACGGGGTATTACATGTAAAATGCACACATTATCATATATATAAATTTGTTTTCATTTAAATAGTTTGTCCTTCAAGGCTCCAAGTTTGTTTGTATTTAAATAATTGTCATTTTTATTTTGTCAACTTGCAAAATGCCTTATTTGAGAACTTGCTTAGGGCTCCCTGAAACTCAGATACGTCCATGCTAAGCAAGATCAACAAAAACCTTTTATTCAGTCTAAATAATTGAAAAGAAAATGTTATACAAGAGCACAATCTAGCCTCTCCTACTTAGTAGCAGGACTAATAAACAACAACAACAACAACTCACGAGTTGTAACTGTTATGGTTGATCAATGAGTCGTCACTGGAGATATTGATAGGGCTTTCGTGGGTGCGGAAAACACGTTGCAAGTTTATTTAGCTACAACATTAGCTTGGGGAGGGACATGTGAAATATGTAGTTTTGGTATGTAATTATATTGTCCAATGTTCCTTTTTTTAGGAACAGTTTTGATGTAATTCATTACGTTATATATAATAACTAGATTTGCCCGTGGGCACGTGTCTACGGCACGTCTTTGGAACGATGCAGCATATGAAAAGCCCTGTAAACAGTAAAATATATGTAATCCATTGTAGAAAGCAGTGAGAAGCCAGATAGATATTTTTGTTTAGTTCTGAGGAAGAACCTGCTTTGTATATCAAAGAGGAAAAATATTTGACGATTAACTTTGATATTCTCAGTGCATTCTACTATCAGATGTTAATATAATTTATGAGATGTACACTATAATAATGTTCATGTATAATACTGAATACATTTACTTTCCAGCATTTCAGATGCATGAATCAAAAACTTCCATCATGGAGTTTATGTAGCTCAAATTTGAATAGTAAGACAATAGTAAGACAACAATTAGTTGTAAACAAAAATCCATGTTTCCATCGGCTGTAAATCACCCGGGGGGGGGGGGGGGGGGGTGAATAGGGTGATTGTGCGGAATTAAAAAAATAAAATAAAATGAAGTGCAAAGTAAATAAAAGAGTTAAGAGCAGAAAACACAGATAACGCAGCGATATAACGTGGTTCGACCCTCAGGTCTACGTCTACACCACCTACTTGTAGCAGTTCTCCGCCACATGCGTTCCACTATACTTAAAACCCTTTGTACAGTGATTCTCGAATTCAAGCCGAGAGACCTATTACACCCACAGGACTTCCAATACAAGTCCCGTCAATCTCATCAAAGTGGAAAAGAAAGAAAAACTAAAAACTTAAGATCGTTAAAGATCCTGACTGAAGAATACAGAAAAATTATCGCTCACACTCAGATTGATTATCGAAAGATTAGTTCAGAATATTTTCTTAGAAGTAATTGGTTGAAGAATACCCAGTGGACTCGTCCAATATAAGTAGACGGGAAAGTGTATCGATAAAAATGGAAACGATACATTCCAAGAATACACACAGTACAAACTGCGGTCGACCGGCATATTGGTGCGGTCGACCGTTCAGCTCTTTGATGTAAAGTAGAGAGGTGAAAGGTCAACCGCTTCTCAAGCAACTCAAGGTTGCGGTCGACTGCGATGCGATCGACCGTCATGAAGTACGGTCGACCGGTATCGCACTGTATATTCCGAATCCACTCTGTTTTCTTTCCATAAACTAATCAATCTTTAATCAATCTTATACAATCAAAATCTTATGAAAATAGAAGGAAAAAATCAGGTCTTGATATCTTCCTCTTTTGCTTGTAGACCAATTAATCATCAACTCTTTTTGAATATCTTCCTCTTTTGCTTGTATTTGCAATCTTTCTTTATTGCTTTCCTTATTTGAATATTCTTGAATCTCTCTTAGATCACTTGTTGATATTATTTGATCCTGAAAATCTGAATAACTAACTTTAAACTTAATAGTATTAATGAGCACTTTTTGTGCACACCAAACTAAGAGTCAACAATCTCCCCCTTTTGGTGAGAACGAAACATGCTAGAATGTTTGAAAATTAAAATAGGCCATATAAATACTCCCCCTGAGTTTAGTATATCCTGTTACACAAATTTTCATAAGTAAGAGTTTTTAAGAGAGATGTAAATACTCCCCTTTAATTCAATGCCACATGTTATACGGAACTACAACATATATGATTAGTGTAAAACTTTTGAAACCATATTTATAGTTGAAAACATTCATAGAATCATTGTAAAGTATTTGAAAACATTTCATGAAAACATGTCATGAATACTTTAGACTTTATTTAAAAACATTCCAATACTTTAGACTTTATTTGAAAACATTCCAACAAAAAATTCTCCCCCTTTTTGGAACACACCAAGAGCGATTAAGTAGAAGAAAAGTGAAAGCAAGTTAAAAAATATTCCAGTGAAAGCATGTTAAAAAAAACTCATTAATCAAAATAGACAGGAGGGATAGAGTTTGAAAAGAACGAAATGTTACTATAAAAGAGTGGAAGAGAATCTTCTTACATGATACCATTGATAGCGAGACTCTTTGCTATACAGTGAGAGCTCTTCATAATATCATAGATTTGAGATCCTCCCCAATACAAGTATAATAAAAAAAATGAATTTCAAGAATCACAAAAAAATGGTTTTAAAAAGATTTTTTTTTATCGAAGACTAGATAGGAGACCGGTCGACCGCAAAAGAGACGATTCAAACATTTCCCGAGAGCATACCGGTCGACCGCACGGTCGACCACACCTATTTTGTCAAAAATATAACAAATCACAGAGGGCAAACCGATCGACCGCACGGTCGACCGTTTATCTTGTAAAGACAAAAAAAATTTCCAGAGGATGAGTCAGTCGACCATAAATACCAAAAACCTATATTTTAAAAATAGTATATACAACAAATTTTGACCGAGAGTAAACCGGTCGACCGCAAAATAGAATTTCATGTTGAGATATCAATCACATTTAGTTCTCCTTTCAAAAAATGAAATCTTTTTTCATCTAAAGGTTTTGTAAAAATATTAGCAAGTTGTGAATCCGTGAAAACATACTCAAGAATAATATCCCCTTTTTGAAAATGATCTTTAATAAAGTGATACCTAATATCAATATGTTTTGTGCGACTGTGTTGATCATAATTCTTTGTCATATGAACAGTGATAGTGTTATCGCATTTTATCGGAATGTAATCAAGAAATACCTTATAATCTTCTAGAGTATTTTTCATCCATAGTACCTGCGCGCAAGAGGATCCTGCGGCGATATATTTAGCTTCAGCAGTTGAGAGAGTTACAGAGTTTTGCTTCTTGGATGCCCATAAGACAAGGCAGTTGCCCAGGAAGTGACATGTGCCGCTAATACTTTTTCTGTCTGTTAAGCTCCAGGCATAATCTGCGTTTGAGAATCCTACAAGAGAGAAGTTTATATTTTTCGGGTACCAAAGTCCAGTATTTGGTGTGCCTTTAAGATATCAAATGATACGCTTAATGGCAACCAAATGCGATTCTTTGGGACACGATTCAAAGCGTGCACATAGACAAACACTAAACATAATATCTGGACGAGATGCAGTAATATAGAGTAAACTACCAATCATACCTCGATAAGTAGAGATATAAACATTATTACCAGATTCATCTTTTGAAAGCTTGGTGGTAGTGGCCATAGGTATTTTGTAAGCATTTGCATTTTTAAGTCCAAACTTTTTGACTAATTCCTTGGCAAACTTAGATTGATTTATAAAGATGCCATCATTTCTTTGTTGTATTTGTAGAACCCCGTATTTTCAAATATTATTTTAATATTTGAAAATGAATTTAAATTTATTTTTGGAGAATGAATGAACATTTTTAGAAAAAAATTTATCTTTTGTACACGTGCAAAACACGTGCAAATGCTTTTATGAGAAGTGTGAAAATTTAGTTTTCGTTATGAAAAATCTTTATTTAATATTTGAGATTTAATTAGTATTTTTCCAGATTTTTCTGAAATTCATTGGAGCTATTTGCAATTTTTAAGAAAAGAATGACCTTTTTGCAAATTTGACATTTTTAGGGGTTAAAGTGCAAAATACAATTTCTGGACGTTTTGAACAGTACTAACTGAGATTTAGAATGTATATTTTCTATTAGATCCGAATTTAAATGAATTTTGACGGAATTTCCAAAGAATGACCTATATATGTAAATTGTATTTTTGGAAAGGGGGTGTTTTGCAAAGTTGCGGGTAAAACCCTAATAATCAACCCGGCATATTTAAGGGATTTTTTCCAGCCATCATTACTGATAATATACAGAATTTTGGAGATCTTTTTGGTGGAGCAAGAGCTTTTGGCATCTAGCAAAAGAGGATTTCTTTGTGGACTATTCCCAATTCTAAGGTGAGTAATATAAAAATTTGTTTGTTGTTTGATGTATGTTTGTTGTTTGATTGATATCATGCATGGAAGAAATTTGTCTTGTGGTTGATCTATGTGTGCAAATATCATGATGTAATGATTGGTTGTGGTGAACGATTTAGAAATCGTAAAGTGGTATGAATCATGTGGAATTGGTGGATGAAATAGTAGACCCTTATTATTAAAATTGGTAGCTAAAAGCATGTTGAGATTTGTGCATGAACACATGGACATTAAAATTATAAATCAGATTCTTATTGATTTTGTGAAAGAAACTTAGATATTGTAAAACCCTAACCAAGGATTTGTGATTTAGAATATGAGAGTTTAGATCTTGACACATTAATGTTTTGGGTGAAATATACATATACCTGATGAAACTTCATTGAGATTCATTATTCTTCCTGAATATGAACTATTTTTATAACATTGATCATTAGAAAGCTTCAGAAATTGATTTTGGTAATCAGACCAAATTTTGAAATCTGTAGGCCGACAGTCGACTGGCCTACGGTGCAGTCGACTGGAACGCGCCTGATACTTTATTTGAATTTGTTGAAAAAGTTGCTCTGGACAGCCGACCTAGCCCCTAGGCAGTCGACTGGTCCACTGTAGAAGTTATTTTCGTAAGAATTATTTGTCCTTCTGGACAGTCGACCTATAACCCAGTTAAGTCGACTTAAACACTTAGAATAATTTTGAGAGGATTACTGGAATTTCCCTCGGGCAAGTCGATTGACCCCTCTTGTAAGTCGACTGACCCCTCTTGTAAGTCGACTGATATGAGACTTAGTTTATTTTCGTAAACTCTTGAATTTGGTCCTCTGGACAGTCGACTTACCACAGTATAAGTCGACTGGTACTGAAGGATATTTGTAAACTTCAGTGTTAATTCGAATGATTAGTTTCTATATATATTTGTTATTCAGTTCAGTATATAATTAAGCAATTGACCTTGAGATATTCAGTTGAGTATGTCATTGAGACATTTAGTTGAGCCACTTTGTTTAGTAGGACTTTAGTTTAGACTTTTGAGTTTGAGTCTCTAGAGGCGTATGACCCTAGTATACCGGTGTTGAGTTATTTGTTGAGGCCCATTGTGGCATTTCAGTTATTTAAATTTGAATCTAGGCCGGTAGGGTACATCACTCTAGGAGATTAGTTAAGCAATCATTTAACCAAAATTATAAGGACAGGCACTAGTGGTGATATGATGAACGGGAACATGAGTCACGAACCTCAGTATGGCTTTCGGTGTGGGATTTAATCTCCGGAATTATCACAGTAGATTATTAGTGGTGTGAGATATGTCTCCGGAATTATCACAGTCTTGTGGTGTGGGACAATCTCCGGAATTATCACGGTAACTATTGTGGTGTGGGATTGATCTCCGGAATTATCGGAGTCGAGGTAAGCACATGTGGTATATTGTGGTGACGTGTCAATGTTTCGGTGTGGGATGATCTCCGGAATTATTCAACTGAAATATCTTGGGTGTGGGATCCATCTCCGGAATTATCGGGCATGTGATACTATCCATGGTTTATCTTTATTTCGTAGTAGTCATTGTGTTAAGATTAGTTCATAACGCGGGGATTGAACCCTATGAAGTGAAGACGTTAAGGGCTTGCACCGAACCTATGTAGAATGAGATGCATAGACTTCGACAAGTACGCATTAGAGAGTCTGCATTTAGAATTTGTGTTTTCTTGGCTTGGTTTTATGCATGTGGTTTTCTTATTTTCTACACGTGACACTTAGCTTAGTATCACTTGATGTTTTATGTTACCTTTCATTTCGTACTTTCCATATTCCTTTAGTACTTGTTGTTTAAGAATTTATGAGGTATGAGCTTTATGTTGTTGTTTGTTCATTTTTATATTTCTCACACCATTTATGGCTGACCCCTTTAGTTTGGGGGTTAGGGATCATCTCTAGCCTCACATGTTGCAGGTAGATGCTTAGAGTTGGAGATGGAATGGTTAAGTTGGTTTGAGAATTAATTGACATATAAGAGATTGTGTAAATTTGTATTATCAGTTCTTGAGATAAATTAGTGTTGTAAATGAAGAGAATATTGAGTTGAGTTGTTTTGAGTTCCGCTGTGCATTGTAAATGATTTGTTGTAATAAAATGTTGAAAATTTAGTGGTGTTGTTGATGTTTAATATTATGTTGAAGTGGATTACTGGGAATGTGCCATGTAATTTCTATGTTATTAATCTGGAAATTCGGGGCGCTACAGTATTTGAAGCCCAAGAAAATAAGTTAGTTCTCCCATCATACTCATTTCGAATTCATCCTGCTATTGCTTTGAGAATTCCTTGCAAAGATTTTCATTAGTGGATTCAAATATAATATCATCAACATATATTTGAACGATTAAAATATCTTTTAAAACATATTTTATAAATAGTGTAGTGTCTACTTTTTCTTTAGAAAAACCTATGTGAAATAGAAATGAACTTAGTCGTTCATACCAAGTATGAGGAGCTTGCTTCAAACCATACAATACTTTATCAAGATGAAATACATTGTTTGGGTGTGTGGGATCAGTGAATCCCGGTGGTTGTGCAACATAAACTTCTTCCGAAATAAAACCATTTAAAAATGCACTTTTAACGTCCATTTGAAAGGGAGTAAAATGCATATAAGCAGCAAATGCAAGTAAAATATGAATGGCTTCAAGCCGTGCAACAGGTGCAAAAGTCTCATCAAAATCTACACCTTCTTGCTAATTATAACCTTGTGCAACAAGACGAGTCTTATTTCTAGTAATTGATCCGGATTTATCTAACTTGTTCCTAAACAACCACTTAGTTCCAAGTATAGTTCTATTATGAGGTCTAGGAACAAGTCTTCATACTTGATTCATTTCGAATTGATTAAGTTCTTCTTGCATGACAATGATCCAGTCATTATCTTGCAAGGTCTCCTTAATGTTCTTAGATTCAAGTATGGAAACGAATGCGGAAAAACACATGAAATTATGAGCTTGTGTGCGAGTAGTTATTCCTTTTGACATGTCACTTCGTATAAGAGTTGGTGGATGGCCAGACATGATTTTTCATGCGGAGCGTCTTTCACCTGTGGAAATTTGATGTTGTACATGTTCATCTTCCATGGCATTAATTTGTTCTGCAGACATCTCTTCTATTTGTGGTTTGGATGCATCTTCATTCTAATTTTGAGCATTCATGTGTGGGTCTTCTTCAACGTGAACCTGTTTCTTTTCAACCCGAACACCTGTCTCATCATCAACAACATGCAATATTTCTTTGGTGTAGGGATTAGTTTCATCAAAAATAACATTAATAGATTTCTAAATTGAGCATCTTCTTTTATTAAATACACGATATTCTTTGCTACTAAGAGAATATCCTAAGAATACACCTTCATCACTTTTACGATCAAATTTTTCCAAATTATCAAGAGTATTTAAAATAAACACTTTATATCCGAAGACACAAAAATAACTTTGGTTGGGAATTTTGCCATAATATAGTTCAAAAGGAGTTTTTTCAAGATATTTGCTAATGATTACTTGGTTAATTGTATAACATGCTATATTGACAGCCTCCGCCCAAAATGATTGAGGTAAATCTTTTTTACTAAGCATGATTCAGGCCATTTCTTGAAGAGATCGATTTTTCCTTTCAACAACCCCATTTTGTTGGGGAGTGCGAGGACAAGCGAACTCATGTATTATTCCCTTTTTGTCACAAAATGAGGTGAAGAGTTCGTTTTGAAATTCTCCACTATGATCACTACGAATAGTGACGATGGTGAGGCTTTTCTCATTTTTCACTCTTCGACATAATTTTTGAAATACATACAATGTGTCATCTTTTTGTGGCAAAAAGGCAATCCAAGTAAATCTACAATAATCATCAATAGTTACAAAAGCATATCGTGCACCTCCATTACTACGTATCTGTGATGGTCCAAAAAAATCCATGTGCAAGAGTTCAAGGGATCGAAAAGTTGATATCATTTTCTTGGGTTTGTGAGAACTTTTAGTTTGCTTACCGAATTGGCACGACTCACACGGTTTATCTTTCTCAAATTTGATTTTAGGAATCTCCCTTACAAGCTCCTTGGTTACGAGTTTGTTGAGATTGTCCATGGCCGTGTGTCCAAGTCTTCTATGGCATAACCAACCATCCTCATTTCTTGCAATAAAGCACCTCATATTTTCCTGTGCTAATTCATTAGAATTTATAACATAGACATTATTACATCGGTTAGTTAGAAGTAAACATGATTTATTGCTATCTAGTACATTGCATGAATTTTTATCAAAAGTGACTGTATAGCCTTTATCACATAATTGGCTGACACTAATTAGATTATGTTTCAAACCTCTTACCGATAGAACATCCTCAATAGAGCATGAGGAACCAAAGTTTATTTTACCTTTACCAATGGTTTGTCCTGTGCTATTATCTCCAAAGATGATGTCATTTCCTTTTTCTCTTGATAGTGATGCAAAATATTTGCTATCACCTATCATATGATTTGAGCATCCACTATCAAGGTACCACCGATCTTTAGTCATGATACGCTGAGGTACCTATACCAAGATTAGTATGTATAATTTTGCGTACCCAAGTTTGTTTTGAACCTGTATTTACATCGTTTCTTACCCACACACAATTAGTATTCCTTTTTAATGGACAATTAAAAGAAATGTGCCCTAGTCTACAACAATAATGACATGTGATACGACTATGTCTTGAGTCATGCGCACTTGCATAGCTTTGGGTTGGTATATGATTATGTTGGAGATTGTGCAAGTGTGTATGACATGATGATTTACATTTTTGATGGTGTATTGGCTCTTCGTAACCAAGCCCTCGATTATCATGATAAGATCATAAATTTTTTGTAATAAGGTAACTGGGTCCTTCATATTTTTCAACAATTTTTTCAAGCTCAGTTACTCTTTTACATAATCTTTTCCTAGTCATCTCATCGTCTTTTGTGTTCCAACGAAGAGTGTCTAGTGTAGTATCAAGAATCCTATTTTGTTCAAGAGCTTCATTACATCCTTCCACTATCTTATCAAATTTCTTTTTACATTCTTTTAAATCATCTGTGAGTTTGGCGATATAAACAGATTTCTCATGAATTTCTCTTAAGTGATCATCATGCGTTGCTAAAGATTCTTGAATTTTTTGTTTTAAGATTTCATTTTCCTCTAGCAATACATCATGATCTTTAAATGACTCAAAATTTTCCAAGATCAAGGAATTCTTAATTTTCAGTTTTTGATTTTTTGTAATACAAGAGTGATGAGTATCATTTGAAATTTGTTTATATTGCCTAAGTTCACGACTTAATTTCTTAGCATAGTTTTTCAAACCATTACACATATCTACTAGTTCATTATAAGTGGGCTTTTTGATTACCTCTTCTTGAGATGGTGATTGCACCTCACCATTCCCAAGAGCCATAAAGCCGACGTCATCATAGCCTTGTTCTCCCTCACTTGAATCGGAGTCTAACCATGTTGCCTTTAGCGCCTTCTTTTTCAGACTTGGGTTTGAGCGGTAGTAGTCCATGTTCCTGTTTTGTGAGACGGGACAATTTGCACGAATGTGTTCAGGCTTCTTGCACTTGTAGCACACATCATCTTTATCTTTCTCCCTTTCTCCTTGGTACCTGCCATATTTTTTATGTTTGAGAAACTTACGAAATTTCTTGGTCAATAGAGCAATGTTCTCGTCTGACCCCTCACGATCAGAATCTGCTTTTTATGGTCGGGATTTTTCTGCTTTTAGTCCAATGGTTTCTCTCTTCGGTCTTTGGTTCAATCCCGATATTTTGTTTGTATCTTTTGGTCTCCAACATTTCCATATCGTATGTCTTCAGCTTTCCTTGGAATGTGTAGTAGTCGAATCCCTCCTCTTCAAGAGTCTCCCTCATTGCAGCGGCCTTTACATCCCATTCTGGCGTAAGACAGCTTATGAGCTTTTTGACCTTTCGGTCATCATCTAGTCCCTTACCTAAGCTCTCAAGTTTGTGGGCAATGATATCGAAGCGGGTGAGCATTTGATCCATATTTTCCCCTGGCAACATGCGAAACACATCAAACTTATAGAAACATAAATTAACTTTAGCTTTTACCTCAGAAGAGGTTTCTTCATGCCGCTTCAGTATGTTGTTCCAGATCTCGTATGCTATTTTGCAGTTACGCCCGTATTGCATTAGTTCTTCGTTATTCAACCCTGCATGGAGAGTCGTCATGGCTTTGGAATTTGCCGTCTTGAGGGCCAACTCTGCTTTTGTGAAGGATGTTTTCTGTCGCTAACTGGAATATATGTTTTATTAATGCACACATTCCATACTTCTTCTCCGAGCATCTGTAAAAAAATGAGACATATGAACTTTCCAGACGTCATAGCATTTTCCATCAAAAAATGGTGATCGTGTAAGGTGTAACCCCTGTTTTTCGTAACTAAACATTTTCTGAATATTTTAGGTATTTTGATTATTATAATTTACCTTGTGTTAAAACCGTTTTGGATTCTCTATTAAAATATTTCTAACCGAAAATTTTGTAAATTTCGAATAATGGTATATTTTAACCTCAATTTCTATTTCTATTTGATCGACTATTTATAATATATATTGTTGGATTATTTTAATAAATGTGTAAAACTCAAATTTGCATTTTGATATACATATATTATTATTACTATTATCAGTATTATTTTTGTTAGCTTTGTTACTTACAGTATCATTATTTTTATTGTTAATATTATTATTATTATTTTAGTTTAAGCCGAACATACTCTATTTTATACGTATTCGTTATTTGATTTAATGTATACGTATGTATGTATGTATGTTTTATAAATCCTATAATCCTAATTGTTTCAAATTGGATCTTTTTAATAAACCCAAAAGCCCTATAGCCTATCTCTTGTTGGATTCAAACCCGCCTCCATTAACCCAATACCTATAACCCTATACTATAACCCTAACCTAATTAACCCTAATCCTAAACCTACCTATTGTTTAACCCCCCTACAGCCGCCTACCTTAACTCCCGAAAACCTAAACTTGCACCATATCTCTCTCCTTTCAACCCATCTCTTCATCTCCCGTCACCTCTAAACCACAGCGCGCCCCTGCGCTGTCTTCACCCCGGTGCGCCTCCCTACCTTATCGGTGACCGCCCAACAGTCTCCTCAGCACGACTGCATCCAGCAGCAGCGACTCAGTCGCCTTGTACTCCCGTCCTCCTGTCGCAACTCACAGCGACGCTAGCAAGCCCGACCCTACAACACTTCGCTTTCCCCTGGCCGTCGGCGCCATGGCCACCGCCCACTGCCGTGACCCCGACCATCGCGCCGCAGCCGCAGTGTGGCCCGATGCCGTGCCGTGCCGCTATCCTCGCCATCATACCAGAGCCAGAGCCATGGAGTTGTTCTTTATATGGGTTTTGATGAAGTTCATTCTGGACCATCCAATTGATCTTG
This sequence comes from Hemerocallis citrina, assembly GCA_017893485.1. Classification (NCBI taxonomy): domain Eukaryota; kingdom Viridiplantae; phylum Streptophyta; class Magnoliopsida; order Asparagales; family Asphodelaceae; genus Hemerocallis; species Hemerocallis citrina. Next base: position 68,157,345 of record CM030361.1, read on the forward strand.
AACAATTGTCTTGTACATCAGATCTTGATGATTCAAATCCTGGTCATCCGATCTTATTTGATCTTGATCTCTTGATCTCGACCGTCAGATATACTATGTGATCATCATCAACATCTTGATCATCCTCTTGATCATCGAGATCCAATTTGAGCCGTCCGATCGTCGATCGTGATCATCATCATCAAGCTCTTGGATCCAGCCGTCCGATCTTCCTTGGTCTTGATCGTCATCAAGATCCGTGTCGGGATTCGTTCCCGTTATTTCTTAGTAGGATTCATCGTCTACACCCCAAGGCAAGTATCTCCTTGTACATTTCGTTTTCTAGTACAAGTTTTTCCTTAAAAATACTGCAAGTAGATTGTAAATATGACTCCTCTTTATTTATCGTTGATGATCTCATGTTTCGTGTTATCTATCACATGATCTAAGAGTCACAACACTTCGTTGACACACTTGCTCACAACTAGTATAATTATGATACATTTCATGCAAAAAGTGTCTTATTTAGTTTCTGTCCTGTCTTAGATTGCTGTTTCGACCCTGATAACACTAGAATATGAACTTGAGTCCTGAATATGAAATGTAGCTCCAAGTGTCTAGTTGCTAGTAACATCCAGAATTTTCGAATTCCGAGTTACGGTTTAGGAGATATCATAGTTTTACTGCTGCTGTATCGGTAATCGCAGATTCATAAAAACTGCTGCACCACCTTGGTTTACAATTATTTTAACTATGCTACCAGTAAGTAAATGACTTGAAATTTTGTATGCTGATACTGGACACCCTAGAGAACATTTCTTAATTTTCTCAGAATTAATTAATGATGTTTCAACCCTGTTTCATATGTATAAACTCAGTTTTACAAGTTCTGGTTGAACACAAATGCTGTATAGTTTGCTGTTTTGACACATGCTACCACAACTTTTATGTACCTTAATTATATGAGTTGGAACCGGGCATGAGTCTAGTTTCTAGATCTTCTGACGGATCCATATTTGCTATCTTGTAGCAACAGAAATCGTAGTTTTGGTACAGCAACGTAATGCTGTCCAGATTTGGAAATTCTCGTAGTTCTTGATAATCTTAATTTGTGTTGACCCTCAAATATGCTTTATAATTACCTTAAACTTGTTCCAAGTTCTTGATTATGTTTACTTGATCTGTTTTGCACACTTTCATACTTTTTTGATGATAATAATAATAAATAATAAGCCGGAGTTTAAGGAAAAGACCATAGTAGTGGACAATATAGGTAAGTGTACTCGGAAGGGGGCCCATGTTTCCCACTTAATATATGCTTCATGAAATAGTTATATTATTATTCGATTCATGAACTAGTATATTATTTGATTCATGAACTATTATATTATTATTCGATTCATGAACTAGTATATTATTTGATTCATGAACTAGTATATATTTGATTCATGACTTGTCTTGTTATGACTTGACATATGAACTAGTTATATGATTACTTGATTCATGAGTATGGCTTGCTTGATACTGGATACCTGAGTATACCATCCTATAAACTCCACCACTAGGCCTAAACATAACTAATTGTATGTAGCAACCATGTAGTAAAAGTATGGATGCATGAAGTGCTACCTAGATAGAATTAAACATTAGACTTAAGATTTACTTGTCACTTGTACACACTTGATTCCCTACATAATGCTCGTTACTTGAGACTTGTTTACTTGAGACTTGTTACTTGAGACTTGTTACTTAATACTTGTACGTGATACTTGTTACTTGATGCTTGATACCATTACATGTTCACTTGCCACTTGTTCTAATACTAGTATTTGTTACCCAATCTTATCACTTGAGTTGTCTTTCTTGCTAGCTAGTTTCTTGTATCCTTCTACTTGTTGCATCCCTATTATATTATGTTATATATTCTTAATTCCAAATCTTGTTCCATATTTCTTGCACCTGTTTTCATACCCTTGCTTGTACTACTTGCGGCCCTAACTTGCACTAAGGGCGTTTGTCTTGTTTTCTCTATTTTTTCTTTTTTTAAAAATATTTATATATACAGACTTGAGAGACGAATTGTCTGGTGGAATTGGTGAGTAGACGTTCTAGGCTTCGCTTAGAGAAAAGACTTGCTTTAAATATTTTGTTTTTTGAGTTATTTATTTCTTTTGCTACTTGAATCTTGTAACGAGCTTATAGTCCCGAGTTTTATCTTTGGATCTAGATTTGAAAATTATTTGGGATATTATTATTTTATTTCAATTGTTTTTGTTGATTAATAAATTATTCATGCATGCATGGTTGTGTAAATCTTGTTATATTTCCTGTTATAATGCTGAGTCGATCGTACACCTTATGAATGATGAAAATCATTCGCTGGGCTTCGTCACGCGCTCGTATTCTATATTTTTGGAAAGCGGGGTGTGACATAAGGCTTGTCCCATTGGAGATAAATGGCTCCGATGAGTACAAGTTATCGAGATGAGGGAATTCGGCCATCGGACCTTTTGCTTAAGCTTTTAAGCTTTTTAATAAGCACCTCGTTCTGATACTTATAAATCACCCTAAGGGGGGTGAATAGGGTGATTGTGCGGAATTAAAAAAAGTTAATAAAATAAAGTGCAAAGTAAATAAAAGAGTTAAGAGCAGCAAACACAGATGACACAGCGATACAACGTGGTTCGACCCCCAGGTCTACGTCCATACCACCTACTTGTAGCAATTCTCCGCTTCAAGCATTCCACTATACTTAAAACCCTTTGTACAGTGATTCTCGAATTCAGGCCGAGCGACCTATTACACCCACAGGACTTTCAATACAAGTCCCGTCAATCTCACCGAAGTGGAAAAGAAAGAAAAACTAAAAACTCAAGATCGTTAAAGATCCTGACTGAAGAATACAGAAAAATTATCGCTCACACTCAGATTGATTATCGAAAGATTAGTTCAGAATATTTTCGCAGAAGTAATTGGTTGAAGAATACACAGTGGATTCGTCCAATATAAGTAGACGGGAAAGTGTATCGATAAAAAATGGAAACGATATATTCCTAGAATACACACAGCACAAAGTACGGTCTACCGACATATTGGTGCGGTCGACCGTTTAACTCTCTGATGTAAAGTAGAGAGGTGAAAGGTCGACCGCTTTTCAAGCAACTCAACGTTGCGATTGACTGCGATGCGGTCGACCTTCATGAAGTACGGTCGACCGGTATCGCACTGTATATTCCGAATCCACTCTGTTTTCTTTCCATAAACTAATCAATCTTTAATCATTCTTATACAATTAAAATCTCATAAAAATAGAAGGAAAAATTCCAGTCTTGATATCTTCCTCTTTTGCTTGTAGACTAATTAATCATGAACTCTTTTTGAATATCTTCCTCTTTTGCTTGTATTTGCAATCTTTCTTTATTGTTTTCCTTATTTGAATATTCTTGAATCTCTCTTAGATCTCTTATTGATATTATTTGACCCTGAAAATATGAACAACTAACTTTAAACTTATTAGTATTAATGAGCACGTTTTGTGCACACCAAACTATGAGTCAACATCAGCATATGTTGAAAAATAATTGTAAATGAGGATGTAAAATCCAACTTCTTAAAACTGTGATGGTGCAAAATGATAAAATTTAAATTTTGAGGAGATATTTGCTACTTTGAGTGTAACTTTATAGGTTGAAATTTATTCAAGTGAATATCCATTTAAATCTTCCATTGCATTTGAAATCAATCAGAGTAATCAGTGAAATAGTCTTTTTTTGATCATAAAAGGTTGGCCTTGCCCCCCCCCCCCCCCCCCCCCCCCCCCGTGTTTCATTAAAAAATTGAACAAAATATACAACCAAAAATGAGGCTTACGAAGTCCTAATCCCAATGGGTTGGGTTCTGGAATTCGTACACCCCAATCAACAAACAAATAGTACAACGAAATCTAATCCTACTGATTGGCCGACTTCGCCAGAACCAATTTCTCATGCCAATTTGAGCTCACTCTCTCACTCAGTCCCTCGCTTGTACACCGTTTATCATCTCCAACTATCGCATAGTCGTCTTCGTCGCCCTAAGCAATAACCCAACCATCAACATAAAGCACCATATGAGAGACACTGAGGCACTCCACCAATCTGAAAACTCCATGTCCAGATTGAGTCATCGTTCTCTTCCCCTCGCTCAACCCTTGTTGACTATCACCGCCACTTCGCGATAAAGACAAACAACGCACCTGACCCCTCCAAGCCTCCTGAAATGAGAGAGACCATAGGCACCCCTCCCTTTGACCATACTAGGTCAAAAAAGAATTCAAACTATAAAATTGCATGGCTCTCATCGCGCACCCCAACTAGAATACACTTCGCTGATAATTGTAAATCGGTTATAATTTGGATATTATGGGAAATTTTTGGATATTAGGGGTTCCTCAACTTCGACACGACTTTCAAACATGAATTCGAAATTGAATCCCTAACAACAAAACTCCCAAACCCCAAAAAAAAAAAAAAATTCAAAATCAATTTCGAAATACAAAATCAAATTTGAAACTCAGAATTCCCCCTCCCTCCCGACTCTCTCACCATTCCCCAAATACCTCCACGGCAGCGTCAACACCCCCGACATTCGCCGTGCGCAATCCCACACCGGTGTCTGACCGCTCTCTCGCCGCAAACCTCGGTGCCACCAACACGAACCCCAACTGAGCGCTGCGCCGGTCGCCCCGACCTGCTCCATGCTAGTCACCAGTCAGCACAATCCCTTCCACAGATCGACCAACCACGAGCAGCGGTGCCTCCACGCTCGCTCCCCGTGCAGCATCTTCGACCCCGCCGAAGATGCGGTGCACAACACCATGACCGCTGCTGCACCATCGACGCCATGCCAAATCTTGGCACCCCCCCCCCCCCCACTTCCACGCGGACCCCAAACGGCGCCATGTTGAACACCGGATTTAAGAAGAAGGGATTTGAAGAAATACAAGAAGATGGGGGAGAAGACAAAGAGATCTAGGAAATCGTTGAAGAGGTGAAGTTGGGAACGGAGGTGGGGAGGGAGGCGGCGAAGCTAGCCGCCGCAGCCGCCCCCCCCCCCCCCCCCCCCCCCCCCCCCCCCCCCCCAAGGTGCAGATCTAGGCTTAGGGTTTCTTTTTTGGGGGTTTTTTGGAAGCTTCTCTCTCTAGAATTCTAGAGAGAGAAAGCACTTTTTTCTCCTCGATTGAAGCTATCGGTGAAATTGTCTACATGAGAAATCAAAAGAAAGATAAAAAAATTGAAAAATCTGGAAATTTATAAACTTGAAATATTAAAATCTAAATACCTCGGTTGTGAGAGAGAGAGAGAGAGGGAGAGATCTGAAAAAGTGATAAAGTGAGGAGAATTTTTGTTTTGGGGGAAAAATGTATTGCTTTGGGGGAACTTTTCTGTGTGTTTTTGTGTTTTTTGTTTTTTTTTTTGTGTTTGTTTCAATTGAAGGAAACCGCTTGATAGTTTTTTTTTTCTTTTCAAATTGCCTTGTGATTTATTATATAGTTGGAACATGGGGAGATAATTTCCACATTTTACTCAAAAAAGACGTGAAACAAACAACTGCAGAAGTCGATCAGCAAGAAACCCTCTCTGATCCTGCATTCTTGATTTAGCGTGAATTCTTGATCTCTCATGCAATATTGATTTCAAGAGAGTGACAAGCAATTTTGGAACCCCACTGGTATGGCGAGGAAAAGGTCAGGGGAAAAAAATGATGAAATTGAGGGTGGTTATACTACCTTGTATGTGAAAATTATCAGTTGGTATAGAGAACATCTTCCCGGAGGTGGCAATAAAGTGGCTGCTTCAACCTTTTCTGATCGAAGGTGGGTCCGCGAGTTGTAAAGTACTCAAGTCATAATCAATTTTTTTCGCTAATTAAGTCAGAATCAATTAAAAATAATAATAACAGACCACGCTGTTTTTTCCATTTGGCCTAAAAATTTGGGCAGAGCAAGGATCTTAATTAGACAAGCAACTCAACCTAGGAATGAAATACTCGTACACGTATCTATTTATAATATATATAGTAACTAAACATAGAAAATGGGAGATAAGAGATTGTAGAGTAAGTAAAGAACAATACTAGAAAATACATTAACTTTATGCATACTGATTAAACCACACGCGCGCACACACAAACACAGATATACAATTAAATATGCAACCAAACCTGCACTATTTGGGGCCAAATTGTAGGCAACATTTTCCTTGGGCTTATAAAGTACAACATTTTCTTTGGGCTTTAAGCATGCACTACTTAGGCCGAAGTTTAGGCAAAATCTTTATCCTAAAATGGGTCAACTATATGAATCCTTCCCCATTCATCGCTGCACACATCTTGGTGGGAACTCCTCACCAAACACCTTGTTACTGTTTTTTTCTGTGTGGGAGTAACCAGGTGATGTGAATTTTTTGGTAGAACAATCAACAATCTGACTTTTGTACTTCCGATGGTGTTGACTGCAGCGATCGACTCCGCTTGACCTGCAAAATGCCTGAAACACCAAGATTGATTCCGGCGACAGATTCTACGACGCTCAAGTCAGTAACCAAAAGGATTACGAAAGAGCTTTTTTTTTGGAGAAAATATTGATTACCTTTTTTATGGGAGCTTTTTTTTGGAGAAAATACTGATTACCTTCTTTATGGTGGGGGTAGAGGGGTATTTATAGTTGCATTTGGAAACAGATTCAAAATAATCATTTATCTCTACTCCCCGGTGTTTTTGAATAAGAAATAGAGTTTAAATCGTTTCATGATGAGAGACTTGGTTTAAACCGTCTCTTAGAGATAATCATGAACTTGAATTACTCTTTAATTGTCCTGAGTTTGTTCATAATGGGCCGTTACCCAGACCCAGTAAGACAGACCCGTTTTTGGTTTATTGGGCTTGGATAAGGCCCAGTTCTCATTTTCGGACCCGTTTACAGGTAAATTATCGTTTTACCCCTGAGAGCTTTAAGATTCGTTCCCGATTTGGACGGTCCCGATTTGGTTCTATTTTTAGCCATATCACAAACCCCCACTCTCGAAGACTGTGTTTCACAACCTTTGAGGAGTAGTTTGCCCATTTTTCATGGCTTATAGAATTTATCGTAGTTTTCGGAGATGCTTAGATCTCGCTTGGGGTCCAACAATGCCTTTCTGAGCTTGGAAGATGCCCAAAATTATCCTCGAAATTTTCTAGAATTTTTGTGATTTTTCTAGATTTCCCCCCAATTTTTAATATTTTTTTGAATTTTTTATTCAATTTCTGATTTTTAATAATTAATTTTTGAATTTTCAATTAATTATTCTAATTTAATAATTATTTTATTCTAATTTTAAAAAAAAATTCCCAATTAATAATTATTTTTATAATTTTTAATTAATATTTTCAAAATTTTAAATATTTTTTCGAAAATTTTTGAATAATTAATTTAATTTAATAATTAAATAAAGGAATTAAATAAAAGAAATGCCTTGATTTAATCACGACTGTTGATCACGAGGCGCCACGCGCGCTAATAAGATCGAGTGGTCGTGATGAAGGGATCTGATGAAGAGGCAATGTAGCTCGACATGGACCGTTGATCATGATCGAACGCGCATCAGGAGGCGAGGCCTTTTTCCTATCTTTTCGTTGGGTTTCTTCTCTGTTCGGTGCGCACTGAACAACGCCGAGCGTGACACGTGGTGGTCAACATTGACAGTTGACCCCCCCCCCTCCCGTTTTTTTTCTTTTCTCCCTTCGACTTCGACTTCTCCTTCTTCTCCCTTTTCTCCGAGCGCGAGCGTAATAGGTTGGCGAAGAGAGGAGCTCGGAGAGGGATCTTGGTTATGATGAAGGCGCTAGTGTTCGAAGAGAAGACCCTTCATCTCTCACGACCATTTCGCCGACCTCGAACTCGACAACGCTTAGGGAGGAGCTCGGCGATGCTTAGAGTTTGGTAGCTCTTAGAGAGGTGGCTCGACGAAGTCCTTGTTTTTAAGAGCTCGGCTGCAATGGAGGAAGCTTGGAGCTTGGCGAGGGCTTGTAGGAGAAACTGGTTTTTGAAGAAGAGGAAGGAGAGGGGTTTGTTTGCGATGTGGGTTTGGGTCCAAAACGGGAGCAAACCCGACCCGTTAACCTCTTTAAAGTTTTTTTTGACTCTCAGTCGTCGATCAAGATTGGGTGCGAATCGGGAGGAGAGTATTTTTCCTTATTTTCCGATCGGTTCTTCGTCTGCTCGGCGCATTACGGCGAACGGTTTCGCGACTTAGGTGAATGTTGGCAAACATTTTGAAGAACGTTGGCGAACTTTTGGAAGAACATTGGCGAACGAATAGGCGGATCGCTGGTGAACGATTCTGGCCTCGTTTCGTTCGGTTCTTTGTATGCTCGGCGAGCAACGGTGAACGTCAAACGAATTTGGCGAACTGTGGTGAACATTTTGGCAAACGTTCGGAAAGCGTTTGGTGAACTCTGGCAAACGTTTTGGCAAATGACAGGGAGGCAACACGTGGCCGTTGACTGGTCAGTGCCATTTCTCGCATGTTTCGTTTGGATCACCGTATGTTCGGCGTGCTTTGGCAAATGTGGCAAACGTTTTGGTGAACTCTGGCGAATGACAGCAAGGCGACACGTGTCGTTGACTGGTCAGCGCTGACAGTTGACTGGTCAACGCCATTTCTCGCATTTTTCGTTCGAACCACCGTCTGTTCGGCGTGCTTTGGAGAATGTGGTGAATGTTTGGCAAACTCAGGCGAACTTCAGCGAGGCGACAAGTGGCATTTTGACTTTTTGACTAGTTTGTCGTTTAGCATTCCCGACCGTTTGAGATCCCCCGACTCTTGGGCTTCCTTGGGGATTTGGCCAGTTGCATGGACGCGGTCGCCACTTGGCTACCCCGAAGGATAGGGACTCGATGGAGCACGAGGCCATGGGGGACTTGGCCTTGGAGACTGTGAAGGCGCACATGACAGTAAGTTCTTGATATCTTCTTCTTGCGTAAGTTTTTCCCTTTTGTAGCATCGTTATTTTATCTCCAGGCTTGTAACTTCAGTTTTGCTTTTTCGTAGTCTATCTGCAACTTTAGCTACCTGTTGAGGCAAATGGCAGAGTAGGAGAGGGAGCTGAAGGCGGTGCAGGACCGGGAGAGGATCGAGCGGTCGAGAGCCAAGAAGGAGTCAGAGGCGGCTGCACTATTGGCAGAGACTCAAGCCACTCAGATCTCTCTATTGGAGGCTGCACTAGCCAAGGAGAAGGAGACTGTCGTCTTGAATGGGAGCAGACCACTCGAGAGAGGGAGTTGGAGAGAGAGAAGGTAGTCAGGAAGAGAGAAGCTGCGGTGCGGGAGGCTGAGGAAAAGGCGGAGAGGAAGGCTGTGGGGTATTTGGAGGGGAATATGCTAAAGGCATTTGCCAAGGCTTTCGATGATGTGAGCGAGAGCATCCCTGACTTCGACTGCTCGGGGTACTCTCTGTTCCCCCTTAACGAAGAGGAAGAAGGGGAGGAAGTGGAGGAAGAGGAGGCTGAAGTGGGTCCCCTCGCCGCAGTTGTTGGCGGTGTTGGGATTGGAGGAGAGGCGGGGGGCGAGTCTTCTACTCTTGTGGCACCCCCGAGTGAGGTGAACCCTTGACTTCTCTGTTTACTTCTTTCGTAGTTAGTGTTGTTTGTTTGTTTTTTTTTTGTATTTGGCAAACCGCGGACTGGCCACCGCTTGTTGTAGCTTCATCTTTTAAAATATTTGTTATTTTCCTGATGTTTCCGCTTGGCTGTTTTTGCGTATCACTTTGAAAATTTGATGTACTTGTTGAAGTCGCTCTCCCCATTTTTTTTGACAATATCTCTTAGAGTGTTTTACCCCACTTCTTTTTGGTTGGCAGGTTGTCGTGTATCGTACTCATGTTTCTCAGGACAGCGGGACGTCCCAGCTTCGTTCCAAGCTCTGCATTACTGGGTTGGGACTTGCTCAGTCTCGGGAAAGACTTTCGAAAGCTGAAGCGGAACTCAACCTCTTGAGAAGAGTGTTATCCCGGAGAGATATAGCAAAGCGGCGCAACGATGAGGTATCGCGAGAGGTACCCTCTGATGGGGTAGAAGATGATCATTCGGGGGAGGCAACTGCCAGAGAGTCTTCACGGGTTAAGCTCCTCCGTCACTCCTTACTTTCGGCTACCACTGAGAGAGATGGGTTAAAGAACGTAGTGTTCGAGAGGAGCATGGAGTTCGCCCATCTTAGGAGGAAAATTGTTGAATTTTCAGCAGGGAGTGTGGCTCATTTGAAGTTCAATGTGAAAGACGATTCTCTCAGAGAGAGAATAGTTGAGCTATAGATGGAAGTTCATCGATTGAAGAGGCTTCTTGATGGTGGTAATGTCAGGAGCACGTCATGCTCACGAGAGGAATGTGCCCAGGGAAGATCATTTCATGAGTTGGCTTTTCGTTTGCCCGAAGTCTCGCGAGTCCCAGGGGATGCTCAGAGTGGAGTAGCTGGTTCGTCTAGTGGGGCATCGGTTGGAGGGGCTGCTAGAACAATGGGCCCTGATGGTATGACTCGGCTTGCGGGTCTAGAGATTTCTTCAGGGGGGTCGAGAGAACGGCATAGCGCACGTTGGCTGCGCGTATCTCTCAACAGGAGTGTCCCTCTTTCTAGAAAGAGTTAGGGAGATCCGTGTGATTTTTGTAGGAGCTTGTGTCTCAATAAAACTTGTAATTCGAATTCTTATTACAAAATAAGATCTCCTGAGTATTTGAGCAATGTTTCTGTTAATTGCATCTTTCTGATTTTGTGGTTGTTTTAGAAGTGCTCGAATGATGGGCCCAATTGTGTGTACTTGCTTTAGGGCGAGCGATTCTGTGAACCATGAGCAGACTCCGAACAATAGTGACGATGAGTTTTGGGAGCACTTTAGTGATGAGCCGAAGTCCCCGTACACTTGCTCAGGAGCTTGTGGCTAGAGCGGCCCTATGAACCACGAGTGGAATCTCACTTATCCAAGATTGTTTCAGGAGCACTCGAATGGCGAGCAGAACTCCGTGTACTTGCTCGGGAACAAGTAGCTAAAGTGGCCCTATGAACCGTGAATGGACTCTGAACAGGGTGACAACGAGTTTTTGGAGCACTCGAGTGGCAAGCCGAAAACCCCGCACACTTGCTCGAGCGCATGTGTTTAAAGCATCCCTATGAACCACGAGTGGACTCCGCACTTATCCAAGGTTGTTTTAGGAGCACTCGAACGGTGAGCCAAACTCCGTGTACTTGCTCGGGATCAAGTAGCTAAAGTGGCCCTATGAATCGTGAATGGACTCTGAACAGGGTGACGACGAGTTTTGGGAGCACTCGAGTGGCAAGCCGAAAACCCCGCACACTTGCTCGGGAGCATGTGGCTAGAGCGGCCCAATGAACCACGAGCAGTGTTCTAAAAAGTGGCCTAGGCGGCCGCCGCCTAGGCGCTAGGCGGCCCTCCAATGCCTCGCCTAGGGGCTAGGCATTTAAGAAAATCGGTTAATGGTTCTAGGTAGTTAAAAGCAGGTCTAGGCAGTGCGTAATCGGTGTAAGCGGGTCTAGACGGGCTAGATCCGCTTAGACCCGCTTAGGACTTAATTATTATAAAAAAAGGGACCCGACTTATTTCAACCCGACCCGCTTTAATACACACAAACCCCTAAAACATCTCTTTCTCCTATAAATCCCCCGTAAAAAACCCCCAAATCAATTCTATTCTCTAAATCCCCAATTCATCTTCTCTAAAACCCCAAAATCACCTCCTCTGCCTCCCTCCTCGCAGTCGAAGGCTCGCAACGCGCTTCAATTTTGACCTCCTCCGCCTCTCTCCTCCTTCGCCTCCCTCCTTGCAGTCATTGCTCGCAGTCGTCAACACAACCTCCTCCGCCTCCCTCCTCGCAGTTGCAACGCTCACTCACTCTATCACTCACTCGTCAAAACCTCCTCCTCCACCTCCCTCGTTGCAGTCGCATCTCGCTTCAACTTCAACCGACGTCACCACAACCACTCTCTCCTCTCTTCAGCTTCAAAGTCAAGTCGTCAACACAACCACACATTGCCTCCCGCCTTGCTTCACCTCCGACGTCAACACTACGTCCTCATCTTCTCTCTCAAACTTCTCCTGACGCAACCCTCCCCCATCCCCGACTCAAGCCTCCCGCTTCCCCACACTGTTTTCTCCTTGAACTGGAATAGCCGAACAGGTAATCTCCATTACTGATCTTCGTCATAGATTAATACTAGTCTAATAGATGAGTATAAGACTATACAAAAAAAGAAAAAAGACTAATAATAATACACCGATTCGATTTTGTACAGCTCATCCTACAATTGCAAGGAGAAATATCAAGAGTAAGAATTGGAAACAACAAAACAAAACAAAATGATAAAATATATAAATAAAATATATATATAAATAAATAAATATATAATATATAAATAAAACCGCCTAGCGCCTAGCCGCTTAAGCTCCGCTTACAAGGCCTAGGCGCTAGGCACCCATCGGCCGCCCGACTACTGCCTAGTGACTTTTAGAACATTGACCACGAGTGGACTCAGCACTTATCTAAGGTTGTTTTTGGAGCACTCGAACGGCGACCCGAACCCCGCGTACTTGCTCGGGAATAAGTAGCTAAAATGGCCATATGAACCGTGAATGGACTCCGAACAGGGTGACGACGAGTTTTGGGAGCACTCCAGTGGTGAGCCGAAAACCCCATACACTTGCTCGGGAGCATGTGGCTAGAACGGCCCTATGAACCACGAGCGGACTCCACACTTACCCAAGGTTGTTTCAAGAGCACTCGAATGACGAGCCGAATCCCGCGTACTTGCTCGGGAATAAGTAGCTAAAGGGGCCCTATGAACCATGAATGGACTCTGAACAGGGTGACGATGAGTTTTGGGAGAACTTGAGTGGCGAGCCAAAAACCTCAAACACTTGTTCAGAGCATGTGGCTAGAGCGACCTTATGAACCACGAGTGGACTCCGTACTAGTCTGGGGTGCGGAACTTGTATGGCGAGATACACCCCACACACTTGCTCAGAAGAAAGCATGCCCTTGCGATCTTTGAGTCCTGGATGACTCCGCAATCGTCCGTTAAAGTGTTTTAGCTGGGTAGATGATGTTGAACGAGAGATTTCTCATGTGGACTTATGCATATAGTGTTGAATCTGTTAGTTACTCATAACTTTGCATCAAAAATAAAAGACTGATTTTATTAAATAAACTAGATGGTTGCTTCACTGCGAGCCTTTATTACATGCTGTGACCATTATTAATCGTTGGTCTTTATTACATGTTCACTTATAACTACTAAGCGAGGGCGTTTAAGCGCTCTCCTGGTACTTCATGAGATGCTCAACATTCTAGGTCCTGTTTATTCTCTCCCCCTCCGAGTCTTCAAGTCTGTAAGCTCCTGGGCGGACTACTTGTGAGACTTTGCATGGTCCTTCCCAATTTGGGGCGAGTTTCCCTTTCTTTTGAGGGTTTGAAATCTTTAGCTTCCGGAGAACCAAGTCTCCTTCCTAAATTTTGGCCGGACGAACTCTCTTATTGTAGAATTTTTCCACCCTCTGTTGATACATGTTTCTCCGAACAAGGGACTTCTCCCAAATTTCTTCAAGGAGATCAAGATTGGCTCAGATACCATTCGAGTTATGTTCGTCATCAAACGAGAGAAGGCGAGGAGAGGGTATTCCCACTTCAAGAGGAATAAGCACTTTGGTACCGAACGTCAAGTTGAACGGGGATTCTCCCATGGGGATTCTCTTTGTGGTCCTGTAGGACCAAAGCACACTGGAGAGTTCTTCAACCCATTGTCCCTTCGGGGCTTCATTAATCCTTCTTTTGAGGCTATCCAAGATTTTTCGATTGACATTCTCAGCTCGACCATTAGTTTGAGGATATGATACTGAAGAGAATCGTTGCTCAATACTCTTGCAAAATTTGCGGAACCCTTTACCAGCGAATTGCATTCCATTATCAATGACCAGGATGCGAGGGATCCCGAATCAAATGACCACGTTCCTCCAGAAGAACTGCTGGTCTCTATGCTCGATAATTGTCGCTAGTGGTTCAACTTCTATCAACTTTGTGAAGTAGTCAATAGCGACCACTAGGAAGGTCCGCTGTCCAGTTACGAGAGGAAAAAGTCCGAGGAGATCCATTTCCCACATCGCAAAAGGTATGGGACTTGACAGGGAACTAAGGTTGGCTTGAGGGGTCCGCTTTGATTGTAGAATTTTTATGACAGGAAATGCATTGGTGGACATAAGCTTGAGCATCACTTAGAAGAGTGGGCCAATAGTAACCATGATTGAGTACCTTCTGTGCAAGAGACCTTGCTCCGAAATGGCTGCCGCCTATCCCTTCATGTACTTCCTTCAGGGCGTAGTCAGGCTCTTCGGGGGAAAGGCACCGAAGGTAAGGTCGACCATCAGTCTGGGTGCAGGAGCGCTTATAAAGGACCCCTTCTATAAGTACATATCTTTCAGCTCTCACGCAGATTCTTCTTGACTCTTTGATATCCGTAGGGTGGATTCCTTTGTCAAGGAAATCGACAAGGGGCTTCATCCAACAATCTTCGGGTATTTGAAGGGTTATAGGCATGAGCTCCAATGCTTTTTCTTCGATGCTTGGTTTGAATAGAACTTCAATCAGTATAATACGGTCAAGCTCGTCAACCGACGAGGAGGCGAGTTTGGAAAGGGTGTCTGCTTGCTCGTTTTCTTCACGTGAAATGCGAATGACATCGACCTCTTTGAAGGTGGCCATGATCTCCTTTACATATGCTGAGTACTTGGCCATACGGTCATCCATTGCCTCGTATTCTCCTTGGATCTGGTTTACCACTAATTGAGAGTCACGGAATACTCCGACTCTTCGTGCTCCCGCCCTTTTCGCCAGGAGGAGACTAGCAATTAGGGCTTCATACTTGGCCTCATTGTTGGAGGCTGGAAATCTGAGGAGCTGCGAGTATTGCAGGATGAATTCGTCGGGGCCGGTTAAGATCACCCCAGCTCCATTCCCATTCAGGCAAGAGGACCTGTCCACGTATACTAGCCATAGTGGGGGTTGTTATCTTCCTGGAGAGGATCGGGGATTGTACTCTTGACAATGAATTCGACTAAGGCTTGGCCCTTGATTGCTATTCTGGGGTGGTATGTAATGTCATGCTGGCTTAGCTCAATCGACCACTTCATCAGTCTCCCCGAGTTCTCAGGTTTGTGAAGGACCTGCTTGAGCGGCTGATCGGTGAGGACCCAGATGGAATGTGCTTGAAAGTATGGTCTGAGCTTTCGGGCGGCAGTTACTAGGGCATAGGCCATCTTCGAATATTGGTGTTCGGTGTCATGCAGTACCTTATTTATATAGTAAATCGGCTTCTATACCCGATCTTCCTCTCTTACTAATACAACACTTAGGATTTGCTCGGAGGCGACCAGGTAAAGGTAGAGGGTTTCCCCGTGTATAAGCTTGCTTAAGATGGGAGGATGGGTGAGGTGCTCTTTGAGACTTTCGAATGCTGCTTGTTTCTCTTCTTCCCACTTGAATTTTTTTGCTCCTTGGAGGGATTTAAAGAAAGGGAGGCATTTGTCCCATGACTTGGATAGGAAACAACCAATAGCGGCGAGACGGCCTGTAAGCTTCTGGACTTCTTTTATAGTAGTTGGAGGGATCATGTCAAGGATGGCTTTGATCTTCTCGGGATTGGTTTTGATTCCTCTCTGACTCACCATGAATCCCAGTAATTTTCCCGAGGCTACCCCAAAGGCACACTTTGAGGGGTTCAGCCTCATATTATTCATCCGGAGTACATTGAACGCTTCTTGGAGATCGGTAACATGGTTTTTTTTTCTGAGGCTCTTTATAAGCAAATCATCTACATATACTTCCATGTTTAGCCGATCTGTTCCTGGAAGACTTGGTTCACCAAGCGCTGATATGTGGCCCCGACATTCTTCAACCTGAAAGGCATGACTCGGTAGCAATACAGCCCTTAATCGGTAATGAAGGACGTCTTTGAGATGTCTGGCAGGAACATTCAGTGCTGATTATATCCCGAAAAGCATCCATAAAGCTTAGAAACTCATGGCCTGAGGTGGCGCCTATCAAGGCATCTATGCTCGGAAGAGGGAAGGGATCTTTTGGGCATACTTTGTTAAGATCAGTGAAGTCTATGCATATTCTCCACTTGCCATTGTCCTTCTTGACCATTACAATGTTAGCTAGCCACTCGAGGTAACTAACTTCTTGGATGAATCGGGCGGCTAGGAGCTTTTCCACATCTTCTTTGATGGCATGTTGTCTATCAGGCGCAAACTTGTGGCGCTTCTACTGAACATGCTTGACTTTTGGATCTATGTGTAAGCGTGCATGATCAAGTCTTCGACAATGCCAGGCATATTCTCGGCGGTCCAAGCGAACAAGTCTCGATTATCCTTGATGCAAGTGACAAGTTGCTCTTTCAGCTGGCAGGGGAGTGCTTTGCTCACCCGAAAACACTTGGCTTTATTCCCTTCAGAGAAAGGGTTTTCTGCCGGTTCATCCACGGGTTCGGAGCTAGCTTGTCCCAGATCGAGGGGGAGTTCAAATGCATCGAGGGGTAAGAGTGAGCCCTCCATAGTGGTTGTGTAGCACGCCTGAGCGGCTTCCTGACTCCCTTTGGCTTCGCCCACTCCTACAGCCATAGGGAACTTCATTTTCATGTAGTATGCTGATGAGACTACTTAGAGGGCTGCTAGCCCCGGACGACCGAAGATAGCATTGTAGGCGGACTTCATATCAACCACTATGAAGTCTAATGCTTCTGTGCGAGTAGCTGTGGCTTTCCCTAGAGTAATGTCGAGGATTACGATTCCCTCAATCATTATGGGTGCCCTAGAGAATCTATGAAGGGTGTATCCAGTGGGCTTAAGGCGATTTCGTTTGAGTTTGAGGCCCTCATATACATTCAGAAAAGAGGATGTTGACTGAACTACCGTTATCAACTAGAAATCGATGCACTTCATGGTTTGCCATGCACATGTTGATCACGAGTACGTTGCAGTGAGGGGTTCGGATGCCTTCTAAGTCCCGATATGAGAAAGTAATGCTGACTCCCGAGCTTCTCGGAGGAGGGATGTTGTGTATGGAATTTACCTCTCGAATGAAGGCTTTCCTAGATGAGATGGAGGCTCCTCCCATAGGTCCTTCATGGATCGCATGGAATATCTCCAAAAGACCTGATCCTTGGGATTCAGTTGGTCTTTCTACCCGTTTGTTAGGTACCCTCGGAGGAGGAGGTTCGGTGTCGTTTGTTTGGGCGAATTTGGCGAGGTACCTTTGCCGGAGTAGCGCCTCGACATTGTCCTTGAGAGCTCGACACTCGTCCGTGAGGTGACTGTAATCCTTGTGGAAGGCGCACCATTTTGTTTTATCCCGTCTCTTGCTCGGGGCATTCATCTTGGGGGGGGGGGGGTGAAGGATCCCATCATTGTCAACTTCCATGAGATTGGCAGATATGCTTACATTCAGAGGAGTGTATTTCTCAAAGCATGGCGTGGGAGGCGGGCGACGCTGACATGAGGTATCCTTCTGGGATTTTCGAGGTTCATCCTCATTTATGCCTTTCCATTTGTTCCCAGAGGGAAGCATCCTCTGCTCTTGGGGTTGAATTGCCTCTTCGACTAGGATGCAATTCTCCACCCTTTGAAGGATGTCAGAGAAGTCCCAAGGAGGCCTTTTGACGAGGGAAGCTTTAAGGTCATCATGTTTGACATTATATCTGAATGCAGCCGTTGTCACCGCAGAGTCGATCGAAGGGGATGGACCTGGATTCGGCTATGAAGCGTTGGACATAGCTCTTGAGGGACTCTCCATCCCTTTGCTTGAGGTCTAACAAGGATGCACTAGTTTTCTCCAACTTGTGGCTAGTGACAAAGTGCGTAAGGAAAATCTTCTCAAGTTGGTCTAAGAAAAATATGGCGCCCGGGGATAGGCGAGAGAACTATTCTCGTCCTGAGCCTTTCAAGGTTGTCGGGAAGGTTTTGCACAGAAGGGATTCAGATGCTTGGTGAATCATCATGAGATTCTTAAAACTCTTGATGTGGTCCACTGAATCGGTCTCTCCGTTGTACGGATCAAACATCGGGACCTTGAAGTTGGTGGGGACTAGAGCGTTAATAATTTTTTTGGAGAATGGAGGCCTGACGGGACGATACTCCCTTTCTTGTTTTGCTTCATCCCTCTTGAGTGAGGCAGGTGGTCCTCCATCTTTCAGAGACACCAAAGGATGACGTACTCCCGCTGATCAGATCCGGTAGATCTGCGAGTCTCTTTTCATCGCGAGGTAGAAGGATGGTGAGGCCTAGGTTGTCGGGTCTGAGGTGAAGCTATGCTGAGGGCTTGGAGGATCTCATTCTTAAACTCTCGAAGCTCTGCCCTAGTGACTGACACTTCATTTATTCCCGCCCTAGGGGCTGTCCTGTTAGTTGAAGTTGGATGCCTCCTCTCTCGGGAGGAGTTCTTCTGTGATTGCTTGGGGAGCGGTGAACCTTTGCCCCCTGGGAGAGGGAGATCTCCTTCGCCTTTATAGAGAGGGACTTCTTCTGCGTCCCCTGGGAGAGGGGTTTCTCCTGGATCTGGATCTGGATCTGGATCTCCTAGGAGAAGGGCTTCCCCTGTTCCCCTTATGCTTCGGATGGGAGGCTTCCTCGCGAGCTCTCCTCTCATTAAGATAGATCCGGAGGTCAGAGCCCTGCTGACGATCAACGATGATTTGACGAAGGTCAGGTTGTAATTGAGGGGGTGAAGAAGGAGTAGAGGTGGAAGGAGTAGAGGTGTACACTGATCCCCTGTTTTCGATGAAAGGCCTTGCGGATGGTTCGTGACGACTCCGACGAGAGACCCCCAGAGCAGCTATTCCAGGTGGAGGCGGAGCTAGTAAAAGGAGGGGCTCTAGTTGCTGTGGATGAATGGTGAGAGGGGGTTCCGCTAGAGGAGGCGATGGAGGAGGAGGGTTGGCTCGTTGGCCTGAGGTCGCCGCCTTCCCTTTACCCTTAGGAGGCATGTTGGAAACTTGTATTTTCTTTGGTGAAGTTTTAATCGGATTTCTTTCTGTGTTCCCACAGACGATGCCAACATGTTACTACTTTTTTCTGTGTGGGAGTAACCAGGTGATGTGGATTCTTTGGTGGAACAATCAAGAATCTGACTTTTTGATTTTCGATGGTGTTGACTGCAGCGATCACCTCCGCTTGACCTGCAAAATGCCTGAAACATCGGGATTGATCCCGGCGATAGGCCCTCCGACGTTCAAGTCAGTAACCAAACGGATTATGAAAGAGTTTTTTTTTGGGGAAAATACTGATTACCTACTGTATGGTGGAGGTAGGGGGTATTTATAATCGCCTTTGGAAACAGTTTCAAGATGATTATTTATCTTGCTTCCCGGTGTTTTTGGATAAGAAATAGAGTTTAAATCGTTTCATGATAAAAGATTTAGTTTAAACCGTCTCTTAGAGATAATCATGAACTTGAATTACTCTTTAAGAGTATCGGTAGTCGTTGGCCAAATATCCAAAAAAATGGAAAATTTAGCCAAAAAGTAGCTGCAGTCGTTGGCCAAATACCCTTATTTTGGGTTGGCGATGAACAGTCGACTGCCCGATTTGGGAGATGAAATGATAAAAGACAAAATTTGGGTTTCGGAACATGATATCTCGTTCGTCTGATATCCTGTCCGATCGAATTAAAAAATAATAATAATAAAAAAGTCAAATCCCGAAATCATCTCCGGTCCCACTTCATTTCTTCTCAACTTTTCTTTTTTATCCTATATATCTCAACCTATACTCATCTATATGGGTAGATTTACTCAAAAGCAATCAGATTTTTTTAAATTGTCTGATATTTTTTGGGAAAAAAAACTCACGCAGTAAATGATCTTTCGTCCCACGCTTAAAAACCAAAATTTAAGTTTAGACGACTACAACTCATTTCGTTATTTCCATTGCTATATGCCAAATACCCATATTTTGGGTTTAGACAAGATGCTCTAAATATCCTGGGTTTGTACATAATAGGTTGTTACCCTGACCCATTAAGAATACCCGTTTTTGGTTTATTGGGCTTGAAAAAGACCCAGTTCCCATTTTCAGATTCGTTTACAGGTGAAATTACCATTTTAACCCCGAGAGTTTTAAGATTCGTGTCCGATTTGGACGGTCCCAATTTATTCTATTTTTAGCCATATCACACCTCAACAAGTAAACTTTCTGGCTGACCCGCGCCCGAGCACAGGTAAAATTTTTGACCCATGCTAGAGTACATGTAGGTATGCATTCATACTGGAGGATTCAAGTAATTCTGAATCTCTTTTTCGTGCTGCTTCAGTCTTGTATGAGTTGTTTTTAACAACTTGTGTGGCACAACTTAGGCATCAATGGACTCAATAAGATACTGTCCACATGCAAAGTGTTTTATAAGGGCGCTCCGTGTTCTTGAATACATGGTGATATTAAGGTTTTTTTTCAAAGAAATATATCTATCTAGTCTTATGTAAGCAAACTGCATACTAATATTACTTGATTCAACATCGCACATTATTAAAAAATGCTACACATACATGAGACTTGTCTTTTAGTAATTGTTGGACCTTATCCATTTGTCGTTTAGTGATTTATAGACCTAACAAGCACTAAAAGATAAACATCGTATAAGTTTGAGATAAAATCTCATGTGTGTGTAGCATTTTTCCACATTATTACCCAACTAAACCCCAAGCATTAGCAAGTAGGCAAAGAAATAAATTACAAACATAGGTACCAAAAATCACTATAGTTCTTTGCAAAATACTTTTCAACTCCTAAAATCACAATATTTGCAAGACCGGACCATACAACGTGGACCACTAACAACCCGCCACGTCACCGAAAAAATCAAACCGGAACCAGAGCACGCTGCTGCTTCTTCGTCGTCCTCCTCTTCTTCGCCGCCGCCGCCTTCTTTTTATCCTCCGCCGCCGATCCAACGGCCACGATCGATCCAATCGGGCAAGAGTCCCACCCGATAGCTCTGACGTCATCCTTCACTTCCTCCACCGTCAGTGGCGCCAATGGAAACACGGCGCCATGGCTGCGCACCGTCGATCTCCTAGGGTTTATCAACTCCTGCCCACTCAAATCCTCCATCACTTTCCCCTGTCAATAAAGATTTAGAAAAGTTAGGGTTTTGAGAAATTGGGGGAATTTGATGGTGATTGTGATTGGATTTGAGCTGAGATTACCTTGTTCTGTAGCTGGCAGAATCCGTTGATTGAGAGGATCTGAAGCAAAAGTAGGGAGAAGTTAGATTCGAATCTAATTTGAGGAGACGAAGATGAAGAGGAAGAGGAGACGTACTTCTTGGATTTCGCAGGTGTTGAAGTCGTGAACGTCGGGGTTTTGAAAGAAGGTAATGTAATCCTCCATTGTTAGCTTCGAATTCGATCGCTTCTTCTTCTTCCCCATATCTCTCTCTGTCTCACTCTCACTCTCACTCTCAGATTTGTGAATCTGGAATGTTCACGGTAGAGTGCCCTTTGGTTATGGAGACCGGCGGTTAGGAGTCCAGCTAATTCGTTCGGTTGTTAAGTTGGGTTGGGCCTGGGATCGAGCGGGTCCAACTTAGTTTAATGATAAATTTAAAGATGGGTAAATTTCACTAATTATATTCATGTTTCACCAAATTGCATATTATACCCATATCTGTTTTTTTTTCCGGTTTGGTATACTCTGTTCATATTTTTTTGGGTGAGGATTGCTGTGTTCCGTCCAATTTAGGTATCATGTAATACCACGTGAACTTTTTTTATTGTTTTTTTTATTTTGTATTTTAACCTGATTTCTTTTTAGTTTACCCATGCTAACTATTGATATTTAGTTATGTAATTTTTTTTAATTAAAAAAACTTATAACTCTATTCCTCTATTTAAGGCAGGAAAGAAAAAAAAGTTAAAAGTGAAAAATAAAATAAAGAAAAGACAAGGAGTTGTTTTACATTAAGTATATTTTAATAGCTTAAAAAATTGTGGAAAGAAGGTTAAGATGTAAGAGAGAGTGTGTACGTTCTTACTCCATAGACATGTCAAAGCAGGGTATATCGGTCAATATGATCAAAATTTAATACCGTTGGAGCTAAATCACTAAACTGCAATAAGCTTAAGTACGGAGTATACCGAATCCCAAAACAGAAAAAGAATATAGTTATTTGCACTATATTTCAAATCACTTAATTAATATTTTTATTTCATAGTTAATTTATTTGAAGAAGAAAAATGATTTCAATTTTTAATTTTGGCTCCAAATTTGTTTGCATTTAAATATATATAAGTTTACTTGTATTTAAATAATTGATATTTATATTTTATAAATATGCAAAACAACCATATTTAAAACTTGTTTAAGGCCATCTAAAACTCAAGTACTTCCTTGACTGAGGCTAATACATAAATTTGGCACATTAACACAGTCCGTTACAACTTACAACAAAAAGTATACAAAACAAAACCTCAAACTATGTCGCCCACGTCACCACAAATAATGCAACCAAGCCAGACGCGAGGGAGTTTTACTTCTCCTCTTCGTCGTGATATTCTCCTTCGTCTTCACCCTCCACTTCAACTTGGCGGCTGGCTGTTAAATCTAATGAGGAGAAATTAGGGTTTATCTCTTAGCCGCTTAAGATATTATATCCTGCTTATCAGTATTGGAATATCACAGGGCACTACCTTTAGACCAGCTTATAAAGAGATTAGACTGGATTTAGGGTACTAGGCTTTGAGCCCACTCAACCCGTTCCAATAATTAATACATAACACGTGTAAACACGTGTTTCCCCATAGAATAATACACACAATATTATCCTATTATACTGAGAATATACATATACATCCAACAATCTCCTCTTATATTCTCAATATATTAGGCTACGCAATGTTATATTATTGGATCACAAAAATTCAAACATTATTGAATCATAAAGAACATGGATCATAGGCTAAATCGATTATAACTTGAATAGTTCAAATATGACTAAACTAAAATAATCAAATAGTTCTAAAACCATAAATGAATAGTTTACAAAGACTAAACCAACAAAGCAAAAATCATAATCTCAAGTCAACCAAATAATAAACTTCAAAATAAATGAAAAGTTTTAAGCTTAATCAAAGTAAAGACTCGTAAACTCAAATAGAAGTTTCTCCAAGCAATTGACAAATTATTCTTGTAAGATCTTTTGTGTCTACTCCTCCATATCGAGCAAATCATCATTCTCAAAATCAAAAGTTGACTGATTCATTTCCATTGCCTTTGTTGCCATCTATTTAAAACATAACAAATAGAGATCTCATGAGTCGCTTCTCTTAGAGTTCAAATGAAATGTATAAGAATATCTAGTTCAAGCTAAAGAACTTAGTACAATTCAACATAGATATGCAAATGTACATCATAAGCATCACAATCAAGTATCTTTATCAAAATAAAGTACAAGAACTATTATAGTTTCTACACAAGAACTATACTGTATTTCATGTTGGAATGATAGAACTGTTAGATCAATTATGGTTAAATTCTGAATCATCAAGATTGGAATGAAACATAAACCCTATAAAAGAGATATATCATCAAAGTTGGAATGATATAACAATAGTTCTAGACATCGAAAACACATCGACAAATTTTTATGCTTTCTTTTGGAATAAAAGATAATTTTATGTAAGTTTTGAAACATATATATCATCATCAAATTTGGAATGAAGTTATATATCAACAATAAATACATAGAACTTTTCTAATTATCTAAAGCATGTCAATTGTCAAGATTGATGCTTAAAGTTTGAACTACTCTATGGCTCTTAGCTTTGGATTCTAATTTATCAAAATAACTAGGGTGTTAAAACTTATCCTCAATAGTTTTTAACCCCATCTACCCCACAGTTTTGATAATTAGATCTCTACTTAGTCCTTTTGTAAAGGCATCAACCACATTCTTTTCTGATCGTACATCAATAAGGGCAACAGTCCCTTGTTTAATGAGATAGTTCAACTTAGCATTTCTAAGGCTCACAACACGTCTCTTACCATTGTAGAGAGTGTTTTTAGCTATAACATTTGCAGCTTGGTTGTACAGTACAAACTGAGAGTGGTTACTCTAAGCCTTCTCAAAGGAATATCTAACAATAGCTCTTTCATCCATTCCGCTTCTTCACCAGCACAAGATAGCGCAAAGAGATCTGACTCCATGGATGAAAAGGCAAGACCAGGTTGTCTTTTAGATTTCCATGACACAACTGCTTCTCTTAGTGTAAACACATAGCCACTAGTGGACCTACTGCCACCATTTTCTGAGCACCACGATGCATCAGAGTATCCCTCTAGTACTGAAGGATAACTAAAGTAGCACAAAGCAAACTCTTGAGTACTGTTTAGGTATCCCAATAGCCTCTCAAGGACATTCCAGTGTAATTGACTAGGATTTCTAGTGAACCTGCTTAGCATGCCTATCGCAAAGGCTATGTCAGGTCTAGTGCATGTCATAGCATACATGAGACTCCCAATGAGTTTAGAGTAATCTAACTGTCTCACTGCTGTGCCATCGTTAAGTGTCAACTTTTTGGTATTATCATAAGGTGTATTAAACCTTTTGCAATCACTGTATCTCCAGTCCTTCAACACAATTTCTCATTCATACGGAATTCGTTTTTGGCATATGAGTACATTACGGAATAGTACTCGATGAGAAGAACATGATCCAATCAATTTTCGGCACCGCAGGTAGTCAGATCACACCGGAATTCGGCCCGGAAAATCTGCAAAAACGTATTCCAACAAATCTAACTTACTTCTTGGATTTGGTTGACCGTGAAACTATGGACTTCTGGGTTTTTGGAAGGAGGCGATGTAGTCCTCTAAAGTATGCTTCGGTCGTTTCATTTTGGCCGTGATTTTTGGTTGGCAACTGGAAGGGGATCAAGAGAGGGAAAGCGCGAAGATTGGGGAGGCCTTCTTTGAAAGTGACATTGTACTCTTTTTTGTTACAGTGGCTTTCGAAGTTTGTTTCATTTGATGTCTAGTTGGGCAGTTCCATGTCGAAATTATCACAAGGCCCAACTAGAGGTGATAAAGAGGAGGGGAGGGATTTGGGATGGAAAATGTTTTTTTCAGTTCCAGGATTAAAATCATTCTTACGGAGGACCCTTTTGTTGTTGTTGAGGAAATTGAGGTATTCACTCGATCCAAAATTGCCAAATCTTCCATAATTTTTTGAAGTAAACGACACCTCATAATGGGGACATTTAGATCTTGATCGATTGACAAGAGTATGTGAATTACAGAATAAAATAAAGGTATGTATCTACAAACTATCACTTTATCCTGATTATATATTAATT
Organism: Hemerocallis citrina; assembly: GCA_017893485.1. Lineage (NCBI taxonomy): Eukaryota > Viridiplantae > Streptophyta > Magnoliopsida > Asparagales > Asphodelaceae > Hemerocallis > Hemerocallis citrina. Next base: position 68,182,741 of record CM030361.1, read on the forward strand.
GAACTTTTTTTTATTTCATGCACGATTAACAAGAGTAGATCTCGATCGAACTCTTGACCACTTATTTATCAGCAAAGAACTTTTACTAGTGGATCACACTAACAAATGCAACAAGAGTTGAAGTTCGAGGAGTCGTACCTCGTCAGATTTGTGTTGGATAAGCAAGAGAAGCCGGAGTCGGCGGAACCCCAAGCTCTCGCATCCCCTAACGCTACACTCAGAGATGGCCGATCCTGCAAGTAGCTGGTATTGTCAGAGTGGGACTTAACCTTGGATGGAGCACACGAAATAGAGCGTGTACACCGTGAATTCATCAGAGCCGCTAGAGGTAGGGAGGAGTGCCAAGGTCAGGGAGCGGCAAACCCTGAGGCCCAGGGATCTCCGCCTTGCAGCGGTGGCCAAAACAAAGACCTCATTCAAAAACCCATTGGACAAGAGGGTCACCCAACGGGATCCAACAGTCTGACCCAAAAAAGGCAAGACCTGCAAACCCCCTACCTTGCCTTGGAACCTCCATCAAACAGATCGCCCAAAGAGGAAGTCAACCCATACCAGATTCTGAGGAGAGGCATCGAGGGGTGCAATTGACCCCCAACATAGCAAATAGACAGAGTAGGTCACCAAAAGGGAAAAAGATTATAGCTTTGGAAAGAGAACGACTACAAAATGGTGCTAGTTTGGGGAAGAGGAGCGGGGTCTCGATCGAGAACAATGAGGTGGCCTCAATCGAGAAAAGAGGGAGATTTTCAGAAGACCAACTGAGGGAAAGGGAAAAGGTGGGAACTTTGGGAAGGGAGCGCCAGCAAAAGAAAGCTACTTTGGGGAAGAAGGCGAACGGGGCTGAGATCGAAACCTTGGGGAGGGTTTCGAAGGAAGAAAAATGCAAACTTAGGGAGGCTTTGGAGCGAGAAACGCCTCGGGAGGGTACCCCTTTGGGAAAGATGACGACCAAGCGAGGGGGTGGTAACAAAGATTCCGTCCCAAAAGAGAGAAAAACAAAGTTGAGGGAAGAGGTACAGGGAATGGCCATAGACGATTTCGGCAAAAACCCTGAGGGCAAAAGCTCGAGTAAGAGAAACGTAGAGGCAACAACCCTCTTTCGAAGTATAGGCTCCTCGTTTCCATCGCTCAATACATTGTGGGCAACGCCTGCCACCCAAAATGCGCCACATGGCACCTGCTCTGACAAAGGAGTCAGTAATGAAGGTATGATGCACTGCAAGCACAAGGAGACTTATCGTGGTCCCATAGGCATACAGAGCGACGCTTTGGTTTCTAAGGGAAAATGCTTAAAGAATGCTAACAGGGGCCTTTTAAATGGGACCAAAGAGGGGCCCATGTCGAAAGAGAAGGAATGTCTTAAGGAGTTGCTCCAACCCATATGCACAAGTCCTAGTAATTGTACCCCCATATCGCCTCTTGTCCTAGGGGAACAGTATGAGGTGGTAGGAATGGCCGAAGTTGGGCCTAAAGAGGGGCACAATTTTGGGCCTATGGAAGTAGGGATACTTGACTTAACAGAGAACCACATTGAGGAGGATGATCGAGAGGCGAGGCTAAATCTTGAAGATGATTATGTCTACTCTGAGGAGGAGTCCTTGGAGTCAGAAGAGTTTGCTGAAGAAGCTATGGACATATCCCCTGGTTTTGTCCCCTCCACCTTCCCCCTCACAACCTACTAGTTTTAAAGTACAGAAAGTGGCTAAGAGGACTATTGAGGAGTCCCTAGATGATTATCTTGAGATTGCTACGGTTGCCAAATCCTCTAAGATTAGCGACGGAGGTACGCGTTCCTTCTTAGCATGTATTTTTAACTTCATGTCTGATACTGAGATTTTTAGTCTAGCCAAAACTTGTTTTCTTGCAGTAGGCGATACCGATCGGAATGCGTTTCTCCTTAATAAGATTAAGGGGTGGGAGACCGATAGGGTAAACCTTATTTCGAACTCCACTTCCAAATCGAGTAACGATCCCTTATCTATCCATAGTTAATGGAGGCTCTATTCTGGAACGTTAAAGGCCTGGGCAGGCGGTGCAAGCGGGAAATGGTTAAGGAGGTCATCGCTAAGTCAAAGGCTAACATTGTTGGCCTTCAAGAGATCAAATTCTCACATATGTCAAGACTTAGTAGGTTGGGGGAAATCGAATCTCTGATTGGAGAATGTCCCCATCTGTTGGGGCATCTGGGGGTATCGCTGTAGGTTTTAACCCCGAAACATTTCATTGTCTGGATGAGCTCTACGGGCAATTTTCACTGTCAGTCTTGCTTTAACGTAAAGCCAACATGTGGACTCAATCAATTACGGTGGTTTATGGTCTGCAAACCTCTGCCTCCAGAATGGCCTTCTGGACAGAACTAAGAGCGATTCAAGCACACTAGCCACACCCCTGGGTGGTGGGGGGCGATTTTAATATCACTAGATTCGCCTCAGAACACAGAGGCAGAGGATCCAGTGATTCTGATAGGGAAGCATTTAATGAGGTTATCACGGACCTGGAACTGGTTGACATTCCCATCTCTGATAGGCTTTTCACCTGGTCAAACATGCAATCGTCACCCATTATAGCTAAATTAGATAGGATTTTGGTCTCCACTGACTGGGAGTCCAAATTTCCGCTGTCTTCGGCCAAATCACTTCCTAAACCCACTTCGGATCACGTACCTATCTTCTTGTCTTCCGAGGAAGCTCATCCCAGGAAATCACCAAAGTTTAGATTCAAAATAGCATGGTTAGATATCCAAGGCTTCCACCATATGGTATACGAGAGTTGGTCTCGCCCTACTAAGGGGACTGGGGTGACCGCAATATGGCGTAAAAAAAATAGAAGACTTAGGGGCAAGCTCAGAAAATGGAACCGGACCAGATTTGTGCTGATATGGAGGGCAAAACACTCCCTTCTTGAAGGTATTGAGGAACTTGAAAAGATTGAAGAAACTAGAAATCTGCTACAGGATGAGCGGAAAAGGTTGCTCCAGTTGAGGCAAGGAATTGACGAGCTCTATAGGCTTGAGGAAGTCAAATGACAACAGCGGTCCAGAATTTTGTGGCTCAAAGAGGGAGACGCGAACACAACATTCTTCCATCGAGTAGCTAGCGCCCGGCGTAGATCTAACCTCATTCACTCGATCCACTCGGACTCTAGAATGATCTAAGGCGATGAGGATATCAGAATGACATTCCAGTCCCATTTCAAGCTCCTCTTTGGACACAAAGCGGACATGAGAGTCCCTCTTCACCGCGAATTCTGGTAGGACCCGGCGGGCAACCCTGAAATAATGATGCGACCCCTAGAAGCACCCTTCACTGAGAAGGAATTCTGGGAGGCAACCCAACAACTTGGAAAAGACAAAGCCCCAGGTCCAGATGGTTTCCCGGTGCTCTTCTATCAGACATTTTGGGAGGAAATCAAAGGCAATTTGCTGAAGATGTTCGCAGATTTCTACGACCATAAGCTCAAATTAGGGAGAATTAATTTTGCGGAGGTTTTGCTGATTCCTAAGAAAGAAGATTCCCAGCGAGTGGGAGACTTCCGTCCTATTAGTCTCTTTAACTGCTCTGTCAAGATCATTACCAAGACTCTCGCCAATAGACCGAGAAAGGTAATGGATAGTCTCATTAGTCACGATCAGATGGGGTTTATTAAAGGATGATGTATTCATAACAGTATAGCCGCGGCCAAAGAAACTATCCACCAATGCTAGACATCGAACCTGAAGCTAGATTTCGAGAAAGCTTATCATTCGGTTGAGTAGGACTGTCTTCTGGAAGCATTTGCGGGAAGATGTTTTAGGGAAAGATGAATCGGATGGATCCACACATGTCTTTCTACCAGCAGAACTGCAATTTTGGTAAATGGGGTGTCGGGCCACCCATTTTCGTGCAAACGGGGCCTCAGACAAGGAGATCCGCTCTCACCACTTCTCTTCACCATTGTGGCAGACGTACTGAGATCCATGATGGCTAACTGCAGCAGAGCAGACTGGATCGTACCGGTGGCCAAGGGAGTCAATCGCCAAGGCTGCTCAATCCTACAATATGCGGATGATACTCTCCTATTTGGTAATGGCAACCTCGGGAAAACAACCATCTTCAAAGGAATACTATATAGTTTTGAAGCTTGGTCTGGCCTCAGGGTTAACTTCCACAAAAGTGATCTTATCCCAATTGCCCTGACAACAGAGGAGGCACTTCAACATGCCACAATTCTCAATTGCTCCACAGAGAATTTCCTCATTTAGTACTTGGGATTGCCACTTAGACCAGGAAAACTCAAAAAGACCGATTGGCTACCCATTATTGATCGGGTTGAGATCCGTCTAGCATGTTGGAAAGGCAAAACCCTAGCACTGGGAGGGAGAGTCACACTTATTAATGCAGTCATCTCAAATCTTCCGACCTATTATTTGTCCTTCTTTGAAATGCCGAGATAGGTAATCCAAAGGATTGACCGGACTCGAAAACACTTTTTATGGAAAGGGGCAGACCCGGATCGAGAAGGCTATCACCTTATCAGATGGGAAAAGGCATGCATAAAGAAAATACATGGAGGACTAGGTATTATTGATCTTCGAGATATGAATCTTGCTCTACTGGGTAAATGGTGGTGGAAGGTTTTCCACCATAATGGAGAAGGGTGGCAAGATTTTGTTCAGAGATATCTGCATGGGAATGGAACGAGAAACTTGGGCTTCAGGATAGGCCCACGTGTTTCCTAGTTCTGGAAAGGCATCGCTAAGGCCTATGAACCCTTCATCAGTTGTGTGATATTTGTTATCGAAAATGGAAGACTCACCAGATTCTGGTGGGATAAGTAGTGTGGGGATCACACACTTAGAGCCCTGTTCCCCGATCTATTTGATCATGCGTCACAACCACACTGCACGGTGGCCACAGCCTGGAAAAGAGGCACATAGAAACCATCCTTTAAACAATCGCTCAACCTGGGTTCTCAGCTTAGACTTTCAAAAGTTCAGAACTACATCACCAACGCTGGAATTAGTTGCTCTCAGGATCCAGATAAGAAATCTTAGGGATTGGAAAAGAGCGACAAGTTCAACGTTCACTCCCTGTATAACTGCATTCACTTTAGGGGATGTACCCCAAAGTGGTCATACTTGATTTGGAGGATGAAAGCACCGCTGAAAATCAAAGTTTTCTTATGGCTGGTGCTGAACGATACGATTTTGACTAGAGAAAACCTCACTAAACGCCAACCGAATGTAGATTCTCGCTACGGGTTCTGCCATGCTACCCTTGAGACTAGCGAACACCTGTTTCTACAATGTCCTAGGAGCAAAGCGGTACTCGTAGAGGTTCTCAGTGCCCTGGGGATGAATCAGTACCCTACTGTGTACGAGGACCTATGGGTAGGGCAAAAATTTATTTCTGAGAGAAGAACTATGAGGGAAGCGTGGTATATCGCTATCGTCGCAATGACCTGAGTTCTTTGGCTAGACAGAAATAATCTTTATTTTTGCAGAACTTGTAATAATATTTCTGGTAATTTGACTCACATTATGCATTTTATTTTATTTTGGGCTAATGTGGCCGCAGCAGGTCCCAGAGGGAGGATAGCGAGCGTATTCCAGGTTGAAGATTTTGATGATGATGAAGTTGAGATTGGTCCGACGATCGACTGGCCGCCAGCTTATCTTTCACTGTTCATAGATACCCACCGCCCCAGGGTTTGTTGGGGGGGGGGTATGATGTATTTTGGTTAGACGCATGTATGTTGCGGCCATTCTGGTATTCTTTTGTCCCACCCCCAGGATGAAGTTTATGTACTTTTGCTATGACTGTAGGATTTTGTACTTGACTTAGTACTCTGAGTTTATTTTATTAACCCCTTATTAATGAAACAGGATGACCATACTCTACATTTTCTTTTAAAAAAAAAGACGAAAAAAAGAAAAAAAATTGAAGCAAACTCTATAACTTAATAATAACTAGACCTCATAGTTGCTCTTAGATGACTAAACCAATTCATTAGTAATTGTAGTGTGAAATTAAATGTAACCTCCAAAATTAAAAAAACCACACATTAGTTGCCAAAATACGAATCTCTTTCCATCAAATCCTCTAACAAACTCGCCAGTCGCAACACAAAATCACGCCATTACCCCGGGTCACATGGAACACTAATAAATTGCTACGTCACACAAAAAATTCAAACAGGGATCAGGGCCTTCGTTTTCTTCTTTCTCCCTCGCTTCTTCGTCTTCCTCAACTCGATAGGCGAAACATCACCGACGCCGGAACTAGCAGTAGTACCGGAGATTGGACGGCTGAGATTCGTCGACTCCTCCTTCTCCTCCTCCACTGCCGATCCAACGGCCAACACAGATCCGATCGGGCAACCCTCCCACCCTATCAATCTGACGTCATCCTTCACCTCGTCAACCGTCAACGCGGCGGATGGGAAAGCAGTAGCGTGATTTCGAACCGTCGATCGCCTAGGGTTTGTCAGCTCCAGCTTGAATAGATCCTCCATCAATTTCCCCTGTTTTTTCACCCCAAATTGAAAAAGTAGAAACGTTAGGGTTTCGGAAGGTTCTAGAAGGAGAAAGTAAGTAAGAAGTGAGTAGATCTGAGATTACCTTAGTTTTGTTGGATGTATATGTATATTCTCAATATAATAGGATAATATTGTGTATATTATTCTATGGGGCAACACGGGTTTACACGTGTTATGTATTAATTATTGGAACGGGTTGAGTGGGCTAAAAGCCCAGTACCCTAAACCCAGTCTAATCTCTTTATAAGCTGGTCTAGAGATAGTGCTCTGTGATATTCCAATACTGATAAGCAGATTATAATATCTTAAGCGGCTAGAGATTAACCTAACACTAATTTCCCCAAATCAGTATTAACAATCTTAAGATATTACCTTCTCACCTCCGACCAAAAGAACCCGACTTCTGCTACATCCAGACCACCGTGGGCGCCGTCGCTGTCGTCGTTCGACCTAGTCGCAGCCGCCTCCGACCACCGTGGGCGCCATCGCTGTGTGGTTCGATCAAGTCGCGGCCGCCTCCGACCACTGTGGGCGCCATCGCTGTCGTGGGTCGATCAAATCGATGCCTGCCGTCACGAGCGCAGCCGTCGCCGTCGCGAGCGCCTCCGTCACGAGCACCGACGCTCCCCACGGCCAGCCGCTGCCCCGATCGTCCTCCTTCTCCTCTTTCCCAATCGGAATTTGGGATTGTTCGAATTGGGGTTTTGGGGATGGAGAAGGAGAAGCGGGATTTGGACTTGAGAGTTTTGGAGGAGAATCTGTTCGTCGGAATCCTCCCGCCTCCGCCGATGGGCGCGCCTCCGCCGCCGTCACCGTGCATCGACGCCTCATGGCGTCACCATCGCCGATGGTCGCCCCTCCCGTCGCTAATCAGATGGGTTTCGGGTATCACAAACCTTTCTTCCTCATTGCTGTTGATGGGTTCTGCTAGTCAGATCCAATAATAGGGAACCCGAAACAGAGTGATCCCATTGGCTCTTGATTGATGTTTGCTGTTTGGCTGTTTTGCTCTCTGGTTTGTGTTTGGTGTTTGGACTGTTGGAGCAGATCCATATTCAGATCCATCAGACCTGGATCAGATCTAAATTAAAGATAAGTTATCACCAAATTTAAATTGTTACTTAATTATTTGTTCGTATTAAGCATTGGTTAATTAAATGCAAATTTGAACAATTGTTTTAGCTATGTGCTAAAAATCAAATATCCATTTTGATAAGTTAAATTATAGATGTTGACTATAAATTTGTATCTCCAATTAAATTGTTGTGAATTAGATAGTGCTAATAAGTCGCTTAATTGGCTAATCTTTAACAATTCGATGACTGTAGGAACTCCAAAGTTACTTACAAATTGTGTGTATTGGAGACGATGGATTTGCATCATGGTATGATAAGTCTGCACTACGCAGGCTTCTCCATCGAATTTGGAAAAACACTTCTAACTTGAAGTGTCGGTATGATTTACTTTAACCTCTTAGTATTTTTATGTGATGAATGTATTAACGTTTTGTACGTTTGATCACATGATTAAGAGTTTTAGATCATAGTTATTCTCGCTTTGAAAACTAGCATGTTTAGGGTTGTTAAGTATTTTATCATACTATGTGTATATATATTTTGACAAATCCATTGTTTGCAGTTTGTGTGAGATTATATATTTGCTTCTCTAATAATTAAATTTTTTGTATAAGATTTATAACAAATGTCCATAACTTAGATAGGAGTATTCTGTAATGCAGAATATGACTCCATTATTTACGTTTTATTCTTTATTGTTCATTATACTGTGTGTGCAAAATTGAATTATAAAATATGGGTCATTATCTCGCTTAGTGTTTCGAAGATGATGAAGAACGAATAAAGAAATTATAGCTCAATTTGTTTGAGCACGTGGACATTGTTAGAATCACTAGAGAAAGCAAACAACTTTGTAAAATGTGATAGAGTAATCTTGTATTAGCTCTTATAATGTGCTTACATTGTCAATCGCATGCATAAGTTGAGTTTAACAAATGAAACAATTAATAATAATAGTTCTAATTATGTTCTTGAACCTAGCATAATTGGCTAGGATTTGAGAAATATATATTCAATTGTCTGTGAGGAAATGTGATCTAATTATCAAAATTGTGGGGAAACGGAGTTAAAAAGCTATTGAGTCAAAAGCTTTAACATCCAAGTTGTTTTGAGATTTAGAATCACTATGAACTATATATTCAATTGCTTGTTCTTGTTAAAACTCATAACTCTGCTAAATGACACTCCATTAAATATGACAAATATGAAAGTTGTGCTCAGATTATGATCACTAGAAAATCATTTAGTATGGTCCCTAGGAGCACACAACTACTTGAGTCAATACATTCTGATATTTCTGATCTCAGTAGCTTTGCAAATAGATGAGACGATTATTGGTCAGAAGTATTTAATCGCTTTTGTAGATGATTAATATAAGTCTGTCATATATATGAAGAACGAAGCACTTATTATTCTTAATGAATTAAAATTATAGTTGAATGCTAAAAATCAAGGGTTCAGATTTGATAGAGGTGGTGAATATGTTTAACAACTTTAGAGAAGTTTGCATTGGGCATAATCTCTACTGCACTCTACTTACAACAATCAAACAGTATTGATAAAAGTTAGAATCAAACTCTTGGTGAAATGTTGAATTCTATATTATTGACTGTTGTTTGATGTTGTATTGTTAATCATATCTCTAAATGTGTTACTACACTCTAAATTGAATACACTTTGTAGATCAAGGCATGAAAACACAAATAGTTTTGTTAAAGTGAGATTTTGTGTTGTGATACTTATGTTAGAATACATAACCCTAGAAGGCCTAAAGTAGGACCTACAACAGATATTTGTGAGTTTAGAAAGTGCAGAATGTAGTTCGGTGGACAGATGTTTGATCTATCTAATTTGTATTAGAAGAATCTAGACTTGCAGAGCTCTTTGAGGATGTGTTCATCAAAGATAAATGTATAAAATAATTTAGTCATACAGACATGCTCAATGATTCACAGTTGGAATCAAGAACTAGTCTTACTGACACTTGAAAACCTGAATGACAAATGAACTAAGAAGAGTCTTTAGTGGACAATGAGATGATTTTGTGTCATACAATAATACTTCAATTTAGTTGATCTGCCAAAAGAGGCTAAAACTATATTAAGTAAGTGGGGTATTGTAGAAGAAACTTAATTTTGATTGTTCAGTAGCAATTTTAATGCTTTTTAGTAGCTAACAGATTGACTGAAAAATGGGGTAGATTTATTTGATGTCTACTCACATGTCTGTCATATTGCTACAATAAGTATTCTTCTTACCCTTACATCTATTGAATTATTTTGTCATTCATAAAAGATATTTAAAAGTTTTGTACTTGATATTTTGTACTGAACAGTTTTGTACTGGAAAGTTTTGGACTAATATATTTAGTGAACAAGATTTACAATTTAGTAAAATCATTGTATGCTTTGAAACATGTAATATAGCTATCGTATAAATAATTTGACAAATTTCTCAAAGAGCCTAGTATATGAATCAAGTAATTCAGATCAGTGCCTTTAACTTTGTGGTGTGTCAAATATAATGGCTATTATTTACTTGGTTTTATTGACATGCTTGTTGATTGGAAGTGACATCTCTATCATAAATGGAGTGAAATTGTGCTATCCAAATAAATTTAGCATGAAACACCTAAGTGTTGTGGTCACCATATTATGTATAAGGGTGAGTTTTGGTTGGCAAGGGATAACCCTTAGTCAAACTCGATAAATCAATAATGTGTTTCAAAAGTGGGGATATAGTGATTGAAAGTGTGTTTTGAAACACCTTATGATTATGATAAAAAGGTTGACACCTAATGATGGTGCAACTATGAGACATGTAGATCATTCTAAAAGAATTGAAAGTCTCATGTATACAAAGATCTGCACTAGAATAGACATAGCCTTTGACGTAGGTATGATCTGCAGATTCACTAAGAATCCCATACACATTTGAGTGCCCTTAAGAGGCTAATGAGATACCTGAGTGGTACTCAAGAGTTTGCTTTGTGCTACTCAAAGATTAGTGAAAGTCGACAACTAGTGGATATGTGTTCGCACTAGGAGGAGCAGAAAATTATGGAGATTAATAGGCAAACAAGTGTTGCGTTCTCATCCAAGAAATCGGACCTCTATGTGTTATCCTCTGCAGGGGAAGAGGCTGAGTGGATTGAATAACTTATTGCTAATCATCCATTTGAGAAGTTTAATGTAAATTCTCAATTCTGTTATGCGACTATCAAGCTATAATGCACTGTAGCTCATAACTCACTCTATAATAGTAAGAGGAGTATATTAAGGCTGAAAGAAGCCTAGTTGAACTTTCTCATAGATAAAGTGCAATTGTGACAAGTATGGCCAATGCTCTTGCTAAGAGACTTGAAAGTGATATAATTATCAAAACTGTGGGGGAAATGGAGTTAAAAGCTATTGAGTCAAAAGCTTTGACATCCAAGTTGTTTTGAAATTTAGAATCCAATTGGAGCCATAGAGAAGTTCAAACTGAAGCATCAATTTTAGGCAGTTGACATGCTTTAGATAATTTGAAAAGTTCTATGTAAATTCTGTTAATATATAATTTCATTCCAATTTTGATGATACTATATATTTTCATAATTTACTTAGAATCATCTCATTATTCCAAAAGAAAGCATGAAAACTTGTCGATGTGTTTCCGATGTTTAGAATGGTTGTTATATCATTCCAATTCTGATGATATAACTCTTTTATGGATTCATGTTTCATTCCAATTTTGATGATTCAGAATTAACCATAATTGATTTGACTGTTCTATCATTCCAATATGAAACATAGTATAGTTCTTGTGTGGAAACTATAATAGTTCTTGTTCTTTATTTTATTAAAGAAACTTGATTGTGATGCTTGCGTTACATTTTGCTAAGCTATCGTTGAATTGTACTAAGTTCTTTAGTAGAACCAGATACTTTATGAAATTTGCTAGAATTCTTAGAGATATGTCTCTTGATATTCTTGTCTTCAATAAGCTAGCAAAGTTGGATGAGTTAAATCTGTCAAGATAGATTTCAGAATAATGATTTGCTCAAAATGGAGGAGTAAACATAAAGTAGTCTGCAAGGATATAGTTTTGGTTTATTTATCGAAAGAATAAATTTGCTACTTGCTTGATAAAACTTCTGTTGAGTTTAAGACTCTTGTATTCATGAGCTTAAAACTCATATTTTGTTCTTGAAGTTTATTTGCTTTGGTTGATTTTGAAACTATGACAGTCTCTCTAGTTGGTTTAGTCATTGTGAACTATTCTGTTTTGATATGGTTTTAGAACTATTGATTATTTTGGTTTAGTCATATTTGAACTATTCAAGTTATAATTGATTTAGTCTATTATCCATGTTCTTTATAATTCAATAATGTTTGAATCTTTGTGATCCAATATTATTACATTGCTTAGCCTAATATATTGAGAATATAGGAGGAGATTGTTGGATGTATATGTATATTCTCAATATAATAGGATAATATTGTGTATATTATTCTATGGGGCAACACGGGTTTACACGTGTTATGTATTAATTATTGGAACGGGTTGAGTGGGCTAAAAGCCCAGTACCCTAAACCCAGTCTAATCTCTTTATAAGCTGGTCTAGAGATAGTGCTCTGTGATATTCCAATACTGATAAGCAGATTATAATATCTTAAGCGGCTAGAGATTAACCTAACACTAATTTCCCCAAATCAGTATTAACAAGTTTTTGGTTGACAGAATCCGTTGATTGAGAGAATCTGAAGATTCGATTCGTTAAAATTAGAATGGAAGTGAATCTTCGGTGAAAGATCGATGAAAGAAGAAGCATGGATCTGACTTACTTCTTGGAGCTGATTCATGGTGTACTTTTCGACGTCTGGATTGTGGAAGAAGGTGACGTAATCCTCTAACATCAGCTTCGACCGCTTCATCTCTTGTTCTCTTCTGTCTGTTTTTCACTGTTGTGTGACCGTGAATGTTAGTGGATGACTATTTATAGAGATGGAAGTGAGAGAAAGCGCGCGTAAGGGAGGCATTTGGAAAGGGGCCCGGATTTTTGAATTATTTACTATGAATACCCTTAGTGGGAGTGGGAGTGGGACTTTTCATCATTTCCTTCGGGAAATAGAAGAAGTTCTACAGTGCAATTTTTTATTTTTATTTATATTTATTTATTTATTTATTTATTTATTTTTTTTTTGCAAAAATCCCCATTGCATAGTTACGAACTAGAGTATCCACATTGGTGATTCTCAAATATGATAAAATGGCAAAACTAGAAATAAAAAATGGGAAGTCTGCAGTGATCGTTTGCTATAAATTTATCAAAAAAATTACCAGACAGAACATGTTGTATCGTCTACCATGTTGAGTAAAAAAAATTTTATAAATCGCATGAGACGTTGTCCCGTCTCTCCTAATTTTTTAAAAAAATTTGCGTGGGCCGTCCCGCAATTTTTTTTTAAAATTTTTGTTCGGGAAGATACAACATGTACCGTCCCAAGTTTAAATAAATAAATAAATAAATAAATTAGCCAGACGGGATATATTGTCCCGTTCAGCATATGCGGTGTGAAGCCGGGGATTCGGTCGAAGATGAGATTTATCGTCCAACGCTTTTTTTTCTTTTTAAAAGTTGAATAATTATGTTCCCCATGCTTAATTGAATGTCAAATGACATTTTTACCCTTTGTGTTCACTTTGGGTTCATATAAATTGCATGCTATGTGAAATTCCACAGAATGGAATGACAATCGAGGTTAGACAAATTCTCTTTCTAATCTCCAAATAATTTTGGTCCCCCTGCAAATTCAAATTTTGTTCTCCGTAGAAAAAAAAATGGCTTCGACAATCAAAAGATTTATTGGGAGAGTCAAATCTAGACGTCACGCAGAGTCCGAACAATCTCACAACCGAAGTGAAGACGAATTGACTGGTCTGTGAATTATAGCGATCCATTCGAGTGAAACAGAGTTGTCGATGATCGACAACACGTACATCAGCTAATTACCGAGCATCCTATCGGTGGATTTGTTACATTCAGAGGGAATTGGAAAGGTCCGATAAAAACTTCCAAGCTAGTTTGCACTATCTCTAATTAAGCAGTTGATCGACAATGCCGGCTGGGACCGTTTTTTATACTATCGATACAGAGAAGTCGTCGACGCGGCTTGTTGAGGCATTGGTTGAGAGATGGTGGGACATGACCCACACTTTTCACCTTTCAGGCGACGAGTTGGGATTTACCCTGTTAGACTGGGCAATGCTAATCAGATTATCTATTGGAGTCGGTGATTTACCACCGTGCAACGATGATGCATACTCCTTTGATATTGTCCAGACTCGGTTCTTTGAAGAAATTACATCAGAAGATTGGAAATCATTTGGAATACGTTGCTCGTTCTTGAAGAAGTATTTTTCAGAAAGAATGGGTCGAAGCTGCTAAGACAGATCCTCAAGTGGCAATGAAAGTTTCCAGAGCTTTTTTCAAGTACTTTGTGGGTGAGTTTCTTCTGCCCAATGCTTCTTCGGTAGTTAGATGTGGTTTCCTTGCTGGTTTTGAAGATCTGAACCTAATTGGCACGCATGATTGGGGAAGTCCCACATTGGCATTGCTATTTATGTCTCTGGACTCTTGTAGCAGACTGAAAGTCAAAGCATTTAACGGTCCGTGGCAAGTACTCGAGGTAATATTACGAAAATATAATAATATGGTCGTAACAATATCAATAATACATAATATTAGTAGTTAGAATATCAATAATACATATTATTATGCTCATTTTTTTTTTGTAGTATTGGGCTTATGAATACACAAGTATCTGTACACCGATGAGTGATTGAACCGTAGCTTTTGAGATTCATTTACAAAATGCAGATATTAGACATAAAATTGCATGGTGGAATCGCAAAAATTTGGATCAGAGTAGAACTGACTTAATCCGTTACAATATCTCCATGTCCTGGAATCAGTTGGAGATGAGGTCATCAGCATCAATTATATGGTAACCATATAATGGATCGTCATATGAGAGCGAGTATGATATTAATTGTGCGATCTTCTTATCCCGCCAGCGTGTTATCTCCCAATATGGCGATCAGGTAATGAATTATGAAGTTAATGTTTCAATGCGTATGTTTCTTCTGATTATTAGTGTTAAATAATGTTTCAATGTAGGCAGTTTGGTATCTCGGTGATCGATGTTATCGCCAAATAACTGGGGTTATTGCTATCCCAGCAAATCCTCCTACTATTATGTCTCGAATGAAACCACATGGTTACTGTCAACCAATTGATGCTTCTACACTTGTCTGTCATGTTCCACAAAGTTTATATGATCAGTATTGGTCTAAGGTATTAGTGGGTCCTATTATGCCGACTCTCTCGCATGGAGCTAACGTTGATTTCATAGGGGCAGCTAGTTGCAGTGATCATTCTGCCCAATTACCATTTGCAGCCCCTCCATTTTGGTTGCCCTGACAATATCCAACACAACCGCAACTTGCTAGACTTCCATTGTATGGTGAGCTCATAGTTGAAGCGCCTCTTTTCATGGGTGCTACAGTGACGAGAAGCCTTGGTCAGTAAACTTTTGAGTTTGAAATGCGCGACGATCAATCATATGTGAGAAACTGACTAACCTTTTCTTTTCTTCGTGCTAATGTTTATTCTTAATGAGTTGACATATCATTACTATTTTTGTAGGAGGAGTTGTACAGACAGTGCCATGAACTATCAAGAAATAATTGTATATTACGAAGATTTATAACATATGAAATGGTGCTAGGAGATTCAGTTCTCTCGATAGCAGTTTTAGGTAGGAGATCGGTATCGAGAAATCGGCCTTCTACATCGCGGCAGACAGCAGTTTCAGGTGCAGAAGATTCAACTTGAACACCATCATTTGTACCTTCAACCCAATATGATTAGTAATTATGTAAGTTTGTATTATTAATGATAAAGGATGTGTTGTAGGATATTTTTGGTACTATGTTATAAATAATTCCACATGTTTGGTCTTCATATTTTGAAATGTAATTAATGATGTTTCACGTGAAGCATACTTTAATTTTCTTTAAACCAAACCAATTCCATCTCCTTTTTAATATTTTGGATCGATGTTTCACGTGAAGCATACTTTAATTTTTTTAAAACCAAACCAATTCCATCTCCTTTTTAATATTTTGGATCGATGTTTCACGTGAACCATCCTCCTATGTAACTCTTTCATTCCTATTTAAATAACCCCAACTTGCTGCACATATTAATATTTTGAGATCTACATCGTATGCCACTAAAATGTCTCATTTTTCTTCTTCTTCAACCTCCACTAACTCAGACGATGAATGAGATCATGAAGACGACATTGCAATAATGCATAACAAACGCATGCAGCAAATATCTTTGGGTATGCAAGATTCACGACGAGATATGCATCGCCGTTATATTCGCCGTGAAAGAGAGGAATGCTACAGACATTTGTGAAGGGATTATTTCTCTGATAATTCAGTTTACCCTGATAGTATTTTCCATGGTCGATTTCGAATGCGACAGGTTTTATTCAGTCAGATACTTGAAGCATGCATTGGGTACGATCAATATTTTCAACAACGGTCAGATGCTACAATATCTAGTGGCTTGTCTTCTATACAGAAATTAACAGCTGCAATGCGATGTTTAGCGTATGGATCTTCTGCTGATGCAGTCGACAAATATGTAAGGATTAGCGAAACTACAGTGCTAAACACGGTATGTAGATTGTATTGCAATTGTGAATATTTTTTGGCCGCAATATACAAGGAAACCCAATGCAGAGGATGTTAACAGACTCCTCGACGAGAATAAAAGCTTGTTTTGGGTGTGGAAAATTTGCTAATATGTTTGGTAATGTAGATTGCATGCATTGAGTGTGGAAAATTTACCTTGCAGCTTGGCATGGCCAATATACGGGTCATGCCCGTGAGCCTACAATCATACTCGAAGCGGTTGCTTCGTATGATCTTTGGTTTTGACATTCTTTTTTTGGAATACCGGGCAGCAATAATGATTTGAACGTACTAAACCAATCTATATTATTTAATGATATTCTTAATGGTTGTGCACCTCCAACTAATTATATTATGAACAATCATCATTACTCCATGGGATACTATTTGGCAGATGGAATATACCTCCTGTTGGCCACTATAGTAAAAACTTACACTGCACCAGACACACAAAAAAAGAAAACGTTTGCTCAAATATAGGAAGGTTCATGAAAAGATGTCGAAAGTGCTTTCGGGGTTTTACAGGCTAGATTTGCGAAAGTGATAGGTCCAGCTAGAATGTGGGATGCAGATAGTCTGTCTTATATAATGAAGTCTTGTATTATTTTACATAATATGATTGTCGAGGACGAACGGGAAGAAGTACTACATGATTATGATTACGAACAAAGTTCTTCAACTACAGCCATAATACCTAATAGAGCTTCTCCAAGTGAACATAGAACTCGAATGGCACGCAATGTTGTTATACATGATCGACAAAATCATCATCTACTGCAACAAGATTTAGTTGACCATATTTGGAATGAATGTGGTGATGCCGATTAATGGTTGGAAGCACGATCATATTCTTATTTAGTCTGAAGTCTTTTTTTATTTAGTCTGATGTTTGAACAAAAGAAGTTTTATTCATGTACTCATATCCGTTCATAATCTTATTGAAGTTTGAACATAATGTTGGCATATTGTTGTTTTGTTAAACATGTAATGCAATATTATCCTCCTATGTAATGCAAATGTATATAATCCAGTGTACAATTGGAAAGATAAAATTCAATTAAAAAGAAACAATACAATACAATAAAATCAAAAGTAGGCATACAGTACATAGGAATGTAATAATGAAAAGGATACATTTAAAATAAAGACGGTTCTAGATGGTAGATAGGAGTCAAATAATGATAAGGGTACAATTCATGTTACTGGAATGTAACTCCAACAAGACCAACCTAGATGTACATGTCAATCCATACTGTAACCTCTTTTTTGCATTATTTTTCGTTGTCTACAATTGAAATAATAACGTTAATCGTCAGAATATTGACTCAAGGCCATACCCATTATCCGATCTTCTTCCATTCGCTCTTTCATTTCCTGATCTTTTCTTTTTATTGCAAGTTTTATTTTTGTCGCATGTATCCTACGTTCTTGCGTCTCTTTATAGATATAGTTAAAATTTCTGATCTCTTCAGGCATAGCCGCATCAGAAGCATCTGCTTTATTTTTTGCCATCCTTTTTTTCTCTTTTCGACCAGGTGGCCAGGAGAGGGGTGTAGAAGAATCAAGGCCATGCGGTACATCCGATTCGACGTCAACACTCATGGGCGCACGTTGATTGTTACCACCATCAGATGATTGAGAACTCGAGACATATTCGAACACATGTGTGGTACGTAAAGAAAACTTTGGCAAATCCACCATCAGATGATTGACAACTCGGGCCATATTCGAACACATGTGTGGTACGTAAAGAAAATTTTGGCAAATCCTTGAGTACTTCATAACATTCATCAAATCTGAATGCTTTCCCGGTTGAATGCATGTATTCCATTCTTGCTTCCCGTATCCACACAAAAAACAACATATTATAATTTGTAACTTGAACAATAAATTTTAAAAAAAGTGAATTTTGTATTTTTACATACCTTATCGACTTCATTTGTTCCGCTCGATCGCAGCTCTATTTGTTACACTCGCCAGCTTAGCAACAAATAGAGAGACATCTTTGGAGATAATGTGAAATCGACTACATAGAGAATTTGATGTTTGATCGGTCATAGTGCCTAAAATAGCTTGAAATGTGGTGAATATACGATCCCAAAATTGGGTAACCGATTGGTCGGCACCGATTTTAGGATCTTTAGTGATTGCTATCCAACTTTGTGAAAGAATGACGTCTTCATTTGTTGTATAGGCTCTGCCCCTTGAACCCCGAGTTTCCATTCTTTTCGATGATATTCTCAGTCTGCTTTCGTTTGCAAGAGTTGGTTTGATTTTTTTTTTTTGTTTGAATTTGTAGACTCTTTTGTTGTTGTTGGCTACTTATTTATATATGAATACACCAAGAGCTGAGTGAATATCTAACTGTTGGAGAGAAAATAGACGTTGGATGCAATATAGCCGTTTAAGACGCAATAGCCGTTAGAGGGCAAGATGGGCAAAAAACAAAAGAGAAAAATATAAAAATAAAT
Organism: Hemerocallis citrina; assembly: GCA_017893485.1. Classification (NCBI taxonomy): domain Eukaryota; kingdom Viridiplantae; phylum Streptophyta; class Magnoliopsida; order Asparagales; family Asphodelaceae; genus Hemerocallis; species Hemerocallis citrina. The sequence goes on from CM030361.1 coordinate 68,201,555, forward strand.
AAAAATATGGGACGGGACATGTTGTCCCGTCCGATCACAAAAAGTGATCAAACAGGACAACATATCCCATTTGAGGAGGATACAATTTTTAAAAAAAGTACTCAGAACGAAACATCATGTATTTTCTGAGTTATTATTTTTTTAATTGTCAATTAAAAAAATTTTTAAGAATGACAAATAAAGAATGATTAAATTTTTTTTAATAGGGACGGAACAATATTTGAGAATCGTCTTTTGGTTTCTCAAATTTGAGAAGCGCCTGTAGCAATTTTATCAAAATATGGCAAAATAGAAAACGACTGCAGACGTCCATTTATCAAAATATGGCAATTTGACAAAAGTAGCAAACGACTGTCGATGCTTTTAGAAAAAAGGGGGGGGGGGGGGGGGGCAGCAGAAGTATATAGGCAAATTAAAAAGTTCCGGACTCATTTCAATGTTGATCATAATAATGACAAATAAAGCACACATCTTGATGCAATGATACCCTCCTTTCACCTGGTAGTAAGGAATTGTTTACTTACTAGATTTGCCCGTGGCCACGTACCTACGGCACATCTTCAGAACGATACAACATATGAAAAGCCTTGTAAACGTTAAATCAACTATTATCTGAAGTTTAAATAGTATGACAATAATTAGTTGTAAATAAAAGTCCATGTTTTCATTAGTATATGATGAAAAGTAATTATAAATTGGGGTATAAAAGTCCATGTTACCATATATATATATATATATATATATATAGAGAGAGAGAGAGAGAGAGAGAGAGAGAGAGAGAGAGAGAGAGAGAGAGAGAGAGAGGAGAGCCACTTGATAGATCTAGACCATTGATTTTGGGGAGATTGAAGGAGAGCCACTTGATAGCTTTCTTTGTGTTTTATTATATAGATAAGCCCGTTGCTCCAATTGGATAAGATTGTTTTTTGTTTTAAAACCACTTTTCAATAAGTGTTCTCTATACCCAATAAGTCATACAGATCTGTAGGATTTTCGAGATTTATGCATTTGAGGTAGCTTTTCAAAAGATGTTTTCTTCACTAAAAAAATATATTCGAAGTAACAATATTTTCATCGAAAACACTTTTTATGTATTGCAATACCAAACACAACCGTTCCTAGTTTGAGTTCCTTAGAGCATCTTCAATGGTGCTTTATAACTCTAAAATAGAGCAAAGTTGAGCTCCAATGGGGCTTTAAAACTTGGGTAATGCTACACCTACTACCAAATCTACTATTTTTCTCTTTACTACATTTGGTGACACACTACTATTGGATGTTTCTACCACCTACTCTACAATAACCTCCACTAAAAGTGTACAACATAAAGTAGTAAAGAGAAAACTAGTAGATTTGGTATTATGTGTAGCATTATTCTTAAAAGTTTGCTCTATTTTAGAGCAAACCCTCACCCCCTTTATATTGGGAGAGTATTTGGAGATTTCTCTCCAAATATAAAGGGGCCTCTGTAACACTATTCAAACCTTTTTTGACCTTTTTAAACCTCTATTTGCACACAACTTTTTTTTTAAATACCACTTGTATCCTTTTAAATTCTAAACTAGTTTATTAAAATCAACATTAATTAAAAAGTACTAACTATTTTTAAAATAAATATCAAATAATTTTAATATTGATTAGTAATTTGTGATTATATTTATTTTTTATTATTAATTTTGAACTAAAATTTTCAAATTAATTTTCAATTTAATCTGAGACTCAATCCGATTAACTGATAATAAATAACATTCATTAAAAATAAACAACATTCTAGATCAACTTTGTTTCTCTGTCTTTGTACTTTCATTCCTCCTTATATATTCCTAAATCATTATGTAGTATATTGTTAAATTAATTCCTAAATAATTTTACACTTGATTATTCCAAATTGTTACTACAAGTAAAAGTTCATAATATTAAATTAGTTCCAAAAAATACTAATATTAGTCTCATTTTAAAACTTTCGGCGAGACATTTGCAATAGTATAATTTTTCCCCCAAATATATTTTTAATACAAGCAAATTAATGTAAAATATATTACAACAAAACTAATTTAAAACACATTTTTTGGCAAAAAAATTATATTATATAAATTATAGAGGGGCATGGTTGGAGTGCCCCTTTATTTTCTCATCTCTGTAATGGAATATTCCGTGGAATTTTCCATTATAGAGATGAGAAATAAAGCCCCCCATTGGAGATGCTCTTAACGAATATTTATCCTGGTTGGCTTTTGCCAAACTCAGCTACAGGTTTTATTTGATGCCAACTTAAAAAATTATCTCCATATATATATTCCAAACTTTGGGGGGGGGGGGGGGGGGGGGGGGGGGGGGGCACACACACATATACACAAAGTTTATCATAATTTTCAAATAACATCCAAAATTTTCTCACACTATTTTCGTTAAAAAACTAACAGAATTATTTTTTGGTAATATTTTAAAAACTTCGGTGCCATTTGAGTATTATACAAACTTTGGGTGCTATTTGAGAAATAAGATAAATGTTGAGAGCTATTTTGTTATATATATATATATATATATGCATGTCTTCGGAACAATGCAACACATATAAATAGTAAAATATATGCAATCATGTTTAACTAACAAATTACATAGGTATCAATATTTATATGCAATACCACGTGGTTTAAGAGATATATCCATTTAAATCTTTCATTGCATTTGAAATAAATCAGGAAACACGGTGAAATTTTCTGAGCAATCAAAAGAAGCATAAAAATCTAGAAATTTACAAACCTAAAATCTGGGAAAAAAAATTAAATCTCTCTCTCTCTGTGTGTGTGTGTGTGTGTGTATGTGTATCTATTTCTATTATAAAAGTAAGAATAAATCTGTCCATATGAGATCTAAGCCGTCGGTCTTGTTTTATTTGGATCATCCAGAATTTACAGAAGGTCTTAATCATCCTAAATTTAATTTATACCAGGTCACTTATGGGCCTTAAGTTAGCCTAATAAGCCTAACTAAACAACGGGCCGCCCAACCCAAATTTCCATCCTTAATCTAAACTATTCCTCCTCCAAAATTCCCTAATTCCCTTTTCTCAAACCCTCACTAAAACCTTAATTATCCTCCCTCATCTCGTTTAATAGCAGAACTTAGGAAACTCTCCGAATCCCGTGACCTCACCTGCATTGAGCGCATCGGGACCCACTCCCACATCGGCGACATGGGCCTCGACTCCTCCATGGAACCCCGCACCGTCTCCGAAGGAATGGTGGACCAATAGCCAGTCCGTAAAGTCGCCAGCCTCATCCTCAACCTCATAAAGAGGGAAAGATCACCCCATGCTTCTCGCCGGCTAGCCGGGAACATGGAAGACGACGATTGCGATGGGATTGACGAAGTCGTTGTGGTTAGAGCTGCCGTTTGCGATGGTGGCGGCATTAGAGTTGTTTTCGTTGGAGATATCGAAGATGGAGGCAATGATGCAGGCATTTCGGAAGGCAATTTGGGTGAGGATTAAGGAGAAGGCCGAGATTATCGAGGGGAGGTTGTGGAGGTGTCGATTGATCGACCTGCAGCAGGTATAAATCGTTTTTGTTCTAATTTACAAGCTAAGTTCTTTTTCTGTTAGCTTGCATGATTGTGTATAGTTTTGTAGTAAAGTTAGGTTCTTTGCATTCTATGAAAAGATGGCGGCACCTTATATATATTAGTATACATTTGCATTCCTTAGACATTGCACAAAGCTAAATGATCTCAACAAGGCCTTCATTTCAAGATAAACTAAGTTGCCGAAGTGAGCCATTGATTTTGTTTCAATTAAAGGAGAGTCACTTGATAGTTTTTTTTTCCGAATTGCCTTTATATATATATATATATATATATATATATATACACCTCTTGGGTTGCGAACAAATTTTTGGTGTGAACTGCTATGCGAACACCATAGCATTATCAGTGTAAATTTCCAAAAAAGTATATGTGATGCCGCTAATCCCAATAGCGGCATCATTAGCACTGTTGACCAAGGCCGTAGTCATATACGCACACATTTTTACAATTATCCCATAATAAAAGGGATGTTGCAAAAGAAAATTGAAACCTGATTTCTTGTTCACTAGCTAAAAGGTTTACCAGTTACCACTAAGAAAATTTTACCATACTGCCCCATTTTTTGAAAATATTTGGCGCCTTGCCCCACTTCCGAAAAAATTTAGCAAAATGCCCTTGTTTAGGACACGTCAGCGACAAACGTTATTGGAAAAAACGGCATAGGTTATTTCCATGCCGTTCTTCCCAATAATGGCATCTGTTTGGTAAAAAAAGTTTCATGCCATTATTTGGAATAACGACATCTGTTACTTTTTGTCTAAAGATCTAACAGTCTTAATTGTGAGTTGAGAGAAAATTGAAAAACTAAAATAACCTATGCCGTTCTCTCAGAGAACGACAACGATTATACTGATGCCATTATTTTGAATAACGACATCAGTTATTTTCGTTTTGCACAGTTTCCTATATTCAGAAACCCCCAATCCTTTCTCCTACCCCTTGTCATTCATTTTTTTCTCTCTCTCTCTTCACTCCTGCAACCCACAAACCCTAGATTCCTAAATCAAAAAATTCCAACGATTGGAGTGCTCTAAAATTTCATACACCCTACCTCCTTACTCCCACTCTCATTTCATTCTTCATCCACAACGATTTTTCAAGCTAGTGGAGGTACAGTTTAATTTGAAGATATTATTATCTTAACTGTATGTTTGATATGTATTCCCATGTTATGCTTATTGTGAGTAGAGAATGAGTTGAATATGTTTGAATTTTTATGCATAGGTATGGAATTTGATATCCCTATTTAGTTATATTTTGGGGGTGAAGTAATTAAGGATCCCAAGATTGGATATTCTTATAGTGATGTTGAACCGGTAATTATTTAGGCTCCCCGCAACTTTATGTACTCAGAATTAATAGATAAGATATATAAAGTCACCAATTGGGATAGAAGTGAAATGAGTCTGAAAATTAGAGTCCGTTATGCTGCTGGTAAAGGGGATGTACAATATTTCATGTTGGTACCCATAAACAATGACAATTCTCTGAGGTCTATGATGCTTAGGACACTTGATCCAAGTTATAGTTGGAACGCAGTTGAGTTATATATCGATCAAACGAGGCTTCCAAATACTACACAAGTTGTTATTGAAAGTCCAAGGCCCGCTCGGACTTTGAAACCATCGGCCGAGTCACATGTAAGAATTTCAAATACAAACGAAGATACTAGCACAACTCCAACGGAACCTATTTCCTCCGAATACGAGCAGGTACTTCCGTAGTTATTGTCACAAAATATTTTGCTAGCCGGCATGGCAATGGAAGACTTTGACAACGCCGTTGTAAATATGATTTGGTCGAAGAGGAAGAAGATGAGGATCGCGGTCTCGAAGATGATGATGAGGAGGTTGCCATTGAAGCTCTGGTTGTTGTTGTCAATGTTGATGTGCCGGTTAACAATGCCTACGTGTTGCCAAGTCAGAACACAAGTGCAGCGATGCATGGATCTTAATCCAATGAATGGATGTCTCGTGCCACCATACATGAACATGGATCGTCTTCGATTGGTTCTTCCAACTTGGATGAACTCTTCATAGGTCAAAGATTTCCAACCAAAGATGCTTTACAACATCAAGTGATTATCAACCATACATTGATTCCTTTTACTCTACCGATTCGTTAGCAAAAACGTGGGCACCAACTTTCAATCATATGTGAAACGTGTGTCTCCAGCCTCCATCGCTCCACAAGAGCGGTAAGTAGTGCGTGGTCACATTTTTCGCCAACTTCGACATTCTGTAAAATCCGCTGCTTACCAAATAATTTTGAATACGAGGGTGCGTCACCATGATGGTGTGCATTCGAAAACTCATTTTTTCTACATCTCCTTTCCAAATCGCCTGCAACCTGTGATCTTCTTGCAGATAAAGCACGGTATGATCTATTGGACCTGGATGTCCTCGTGGTCCATGCGAAGTACTAGGTGAAGTACCCACATCATGGAAAGAAGATGGTTGTGCAGGATCCATTTGCCTATCAACATTAAATATAACACTTCAACTACAATATCAATATACATTATTACAAGACTAGAGATACTAAAATTTGTATTAAAATTTTATTACTAAACATTAACAAACATTCACCACCACAACATCTCCACACAATACAAATAGATAAATCTAACTTCACAAAGATAGCAATATAGGTAATCCACATCTCATTCTCCTATAAAAATCACTTCACATATCTATTAGTTACGTGGATCTATTCTACATCAATTTTACTATACTACCAATATAGCTCTTGCTAATCAATAACAATTTCATAAACCCTAGATCAACAATTCAACATTTCACATACCCTAGATCACCAACAATCCATAAGGACTTTTCCACAATTACTACTTAGATAACACAAATCTACAGCACTTGTAGTATACTACCAATGTATACATCTCTCATAAATCAAAATCAACGTTGTAAAAAAAAATAGGGATTTTCGAAACCTACCACAAATTTGGATTCCGGTTGATTTCGAATAATCAATGAGAGAATCAAAAGTAGAGTCTAGGTATAATTGTTGTTTGGAAACTTACAAATCACTCAAATAGTTGGGATTTTAGGAAATTTTATTTTAGGGATTAGGGTTACGGGAGTGAAGATGAAGATAGAAAAAATCGTAAGGCTAGGAAACTGTGCAAACCGAAAATAACTGATGTTGTTATTCAAAATAACGACATCAGTATAATCGTTGCCGTTTTCTGAGAGAACGACATAGGTTATTTTAGTTTTACAATTTTCTCTCTGCTCATAATTGAGACTGTTAGATCTTTAGACAAAAAGTAATAGATGCCGTTATTCCAAATAACGGCATGAATTTTTTTTCCAAACAGATGCCGTTATTGGGAAGAACGGCATGAAAATAACCTATACCATTTTTCCCAATAACGTTTGTTGCTGACGTGTCCTAAACAAGGGCATTTCGCTAATTGTTTTCGGAAGTGGGGCAAGGCGCCAAATATTTTCAAAAAGTGGGGCAGTACGGCAAAATTTTCTACCACTAAAGCATAGTAGCACTTGCCCAATACCGCATATCCAGGTTATACGTAATTTGTATTGCTTTGGACTTGCGACTTGTAAGAGCATCCACAATGATATTTCTCATTTTTTTAAAAATGACTGCTACAGTAATAGCAAATAGCGAAGTGTTCTGCAGTGGTTGTTTGCTATATTCTTCTCATTTTAATTTTTTTTTGCGTGGGACGGTATAACATATACCGTCGCGCTATTTTTAAAAAAATAATGGGACATGTACCGTCTCTCGTTTAAAATAAAAATAAAAATTTACTTACTGATTAACTATTAAAATATATTAATTAAATTAAATAAATAATATAATAATACCTAAATTTAATTAAAAACTAACTAAACGTAATTAATTAAACTAACCTACCCACTAATTAATTCCCCAATTCAAGGACAGTACAACATGTACCGTCTGAGAATTTTTATTTTTATTTTTATTTTTTATTTTTTATTTATTTTTTATATTTTTTATTTTTTCAATCTGGCGAATCTCCACCGTTCATTTGAATTTTTTAAAAAAATATGGGACGGTACATGTTGTACTGTCCGAGAATTCAAATTTTTTTTTTTCAATCCGGCGAATCTCCGCTGTTCATTTTAATTTAAAAAAAATAATTTATGGGATGGTACATGTTGTACCGTCTGACGCTATTAGATATAAAATAAAATAATTGGGACGGTATATGTTATACCGTCCGACGGGATTAAAAAGAAAATAATAATTGGGACGGTATATGTTGTACCATCTTTTATAATTTGAAAATGACAAATTCGTTTCTCAAAAAAGAGAAAGAACTGTAGCTATTTTACCAAAAAATGACAAAATAGCAAATGACTGCAGCATGATGCTCTAAGCAGTGCGATCCCGCTGTGAAATACTGTTTTTTTTAATGAAGACTCAGTGTGAGATGCTGTTTCAAATTTGTGACTGTACCCGGTCCTCATCAACTACTTTAACGGCCAACCACACCTTAATTTGTTCTGTTACCTTTCTCTCACTAATAACTCCCCATCAACTCATATCCCAGTTCCTTTCTCCTCCTCTCAGATCAGATCCAGTACTCTCCAATCTCTCTCTTCACAACAATGACACTGATGAAATCCAACCCCCTCACTCTCCTCCTCCTCCTCCTACTTTTCTCTCTCTCCTTCCAACCTTCTCCCTCACATTGCCAAAACAGTGAGGCCATTGCCAGCGAGGACATTGGGTACGACTCACTCGTATTCGCCAAGCCAGGAGGTGTTGAGCTCGATTCATTCGGATTCGCCGAACCAGGGCGTTTAGGGCTCGACGACGATACAACTGACCACTACTCCTTCCTCGACGACGACATCCCCGAAGGGCAACCCCCCACCGCATTCGCGGAACCAGGAGGTATAGGGCCCGACGATACAACCGACCACTACACTTTCCTCAATCCTGACTCCGAGGAGTCCATCTTTGGTGCGGGATTCAATATCGACAATGCTCTTGGTCCGGACCCGGATTATGGGCTTGGGGATGACACTGCCCCTGCAGCCGCGCCCGGCATGGGAGCTGCCAACAACCTTGAATATGATGGCGACGACGACCTCAACACGATCTGCGCCAAAACAGATGAGCACGCCGATCTCTGTCTCTCCATGGCCCGTTCTGGTGCAACAGGACCGATCAAAGGCCCAGCTGATGTTCTGAGCCTTGGACTTCAGGCGTTGGTGGATGCAACTAAGAAGGCGACCGAGAACAAGGCTAGCGTGGATCATGCTGCGTGCAAGGAGAATGCATATGGGTTGGAATCTGCGATGAATGACTTGCAGTATGCGCAGACTTCATTGGCGAAAGGCAATAATGGTGCACTGGTGAGTGCCATAAGTGCATTGTTCTCGGACTATGCTGGTTGTGGGGAGGGCGATCTGAAGAATTTGGCGTCGATTTGTATGGCGATTTCGGCCAAGTACTTTAGCGCAAACTAGTTTCGTTGGTGTTATTGTGTAGGGGTTGTAGTTAGAGAAAAGGAATAAAAATAGAGACATGTTATGTCAGGAGAAGGAGAAACATTTACATGTACCTTTTGCAATCTTCGCAGAAGTGATCATTGCTGCTTGTTTCAAATATGGCCATTATTTGATCATTTTTGTTAACTTTTTTCTTCCATTAATTGAATTATGAATGTAGCTGAAACTGTAGGTTTATTTCTTATATGGTCGAACTAAAATAATATCACTAGCATTTAGTTGGAAACTTATTGTTCATGGGGTTTCTTTAAATAAGAGATGGAGGGTTAGAATTTAGAAATAACTCTACGTCGTCCATGATGCCTTTGAGTGGGTTGAAGATGATCACGATGGAGACTTAGATCTTCTGACAAGTTAGATTACGTGTTCAGGGCTGAAGTTGCACGAATTTTGGGACATAAGTGATCCTAGCTAACTTGCTTTATTCAGGCGAGTTGTCATGACATGGAAAACCTGCCCTAGTACAAGGGTGCATGAACCCTGAACCGTTCGTGCAGACATTGGGTTCGGGCTAGTTTATTCGCAAGGTTGGTGGGTGTTAATTTGCAAACATTGTCGGATATATCCTGCTAAACAACATCATTAAAAAATATAAATACTATGGTCAATTTCCAAATTGCCCACAAATTTAAATTTATTGTTAAGATTATTGATAAGATTTAGTTTGTTAAGTTGTTAGAATAAATGTTCTAGTCTTTTGGGATAAGTAGCTATTTGAATTAGTCAAGTTTGTTACCATGCTTTTAGCCACTGCGTGGGGTGTTTTGTTATTCCTTCTGTAAGAGCTATTTATAGCTGCCTTATTCATTCAATAATACTGTGTCATTCCCATATTGTTCTTTGCATTCTAGATCTTGAATTTGTGTCTAACATTCTGGTATCATAACGAAACACATAGAGTGTGAGCGTGAGAGAAACACAGAGAGTGTGAGTGTGAGAAAGATGGCAGAAGGAAGCAATGGAAATGGGAAATTTGCGAATCCCAACATTCCTGTGTTTGATGGTCACTACGAACACTGGGCAAAGCTGATGTAGAATTTTCTCCGTTCCTAGAAGTACTGGAATCTTGTGGAGAGTGGTGTCTTCAAAGTGGCAGAAGAAGTGGAAGCTACAGAGGCACAACAGAGGATAGTTCATGAGCAGCAGTTAAAAGATTTGAAGATAATGAATTATCTTTATTAGGCTATTCCTCAAGAGATATTGGAGACAATTTTGGAGGATGATACCTCCAAGCAAATCTGGGATGCCATAAAGCAGAAGTATCAAGGCTCATCCAAAGTCAGGCAGGCGCAGCTTCAAGCATTAAAGAGAGAGTATGAATTGCTCAACATGAAGGAGGGAGAGAAGGTGGACAGCTACATCTCAAGAGCCCTAGCCGTCGTCAACAAACTGAAGATCAATGGTGAGCGATTGGAGTTGAGTACGGTGGTCGGAAAAATCTTGAGATCAATGACGACTAAGTTCAACTATGTCGTTTGTACGATAGAAGAGTCGCATGATTTAAGCACCATGACCGTGAATGAGCTTCATGGGAGTTTACTTGTTCATGAACAAAGAATGTATGGCCAAGAGGACGTGGAACAAGCTCTGAAAGTAACAACTGAGGGCTCTAGTAGAAGAGGACGTGGGAGAGCTACTTTCAGAGGAGGAAGAGGCAGAGGTAGAGCTCGTCAATACTACAATAAGGCAATCATTGAGTGCTACAAATGTCATCAACTCAGACACTTCCAATATGAGTGTCCAAGTTGGGGCAAGCACGCTAATTATGCAGAATTGGATGAGTCAGAGGAGATGCTTCTCATGGCCTATGTTGAATCATATGGAGTGAATTGAGATGATGTGTGGTTCCTTGATTATGGTTCACTACAACACACGCTGGATTTACCGGCGTATTTTCCCTGGTGTTTTACTAATCGCGCCGGGGTAGGATAAGACCAGGATAGGGTCGTAAAAATGTATAATTATACACCGGCGGTCTCTAAAAAATGCCGGTGAATTATAATATTCACTGGCGTTTTTATAAAAACACACCAGCGAATAGAAAGCGGAAATATACCCCACAAATCCTCTCACATTCACCGGCGTTTATTAATAAAAATGCTGGTGAATATACAGGGATTAATTCCCCAATCCTGCTGCGAAACCCTTAGCACATTTCGTTTTTTTTTATACCAAACCCTAAGTTTCCCCGTGCCGTCGCCATTGGGCCTCCTTCCCTTCCTCGACAACTCCTCCGTCGACGTCGCCATTGGGCCTCCTTCCCTTCCTCGACCCCCGTTCAGTCATTTCTCTCTCATCGCAAGTACTCTCTCTCTCTCTCTCGTGCTCTCTCTCTCTCTACTTCTTGATTTTGTGATGGTAATGGTTTGATTGTAATGGTGCGATTTTGTGATGGTAATGGTGCGATTGATTCTGTGATGTTTATGTTTGTGGGAATTTTAGGTGGTAATGGTTTGATACTCATTTAGGGGAGATCTCGATTTAGGGATAGCTAGCTTCGTTTGTGATACTCAATTTTGGGTGGTAATGGTTTGATACTCAATTTTGGGTGGTAATGATGCGATTGATTCTGTGATGTTTATGTTTGTGATAGCTAGCTTCGTTGATTTTATTTTCATCAACTGAAATTTTAGCATGATGGTTCAAGAGGCTTGTTGGTTCTTCTTGGTTCTTGTTGATTATCGGCTGAAACTTTAGCATAATCCGAGCATGATCATAAATTAATAAACTAGCATTGGTTCTTGTTGGTTCTTCTTGTTGATTATCGGCTAAGCTAGCTTCTTGTTGATTTTCGGCTAGGCTAGCTTCTTGTTGATTCTTGTTGAAGCTAGTGTTTTTGGTGAACATAGCATGGTTTGGGTAATTCCATCCCAACTAAATCATTGATGTTTCTGGCTCCAAAAGAAACCTGCACAAGGTTTGTTCTGACCAATTCTTGTACAGATTTTGGGAATTCTGAAGTTTTTAGATCCAGGATCACAAATTTTTATTAGGCTGTGATTGGATTGTTTAGTGACTGTCAACAAGTGTTCTTAATTGGGCTGTGATTAGAAAGAGACGAGTTGGAGTGGAGATCTGGAAATCCATATAAAGACATCTCGTTCATTATAATTTATTATTATTGTTGTTCTTGTCGCTCTTGCTGTTGTTGCTGATGTCTCTTTATGTACGTTTGCTGAAGAGAAAGCAAGGATGAGAGAGAGATGAGGAAAATGCCGCTATGTTAGCCTGGTGTATCCTCATTCTCTACCATTCCTCTTTCTGGCTTCTATATTTGGTTTCCTTCCACGATGATAGTTCCTTAAAACTACACTTGATATGAGCCCTATTCTTATTTTTCTTCAATAAAAATGGGAGTTTTGGTGATCCAACAAACATGTACCCGCATACTTCCAAATGGCATTTTCTTTAGAAAATCGGGCTCCAAAGAATCGATCTATGACTAGAATCTCCATTCAAAGCCCAATCAAAATTTGTCATCCTGGATCTAAAATCTTCTTTGAGCTACAAACATCAATGGTTTAGTTGGGATGAAGAATTAATAGAATAACATATATGCTTAGATATTGGAAATTTTCATTTTCTTTTACTGTTAAAGAAGCTGAATTCATGCATCTGATTGTCATCTTAGCATGATTTTTTTACCAAAATGGGTTAACTGTCAACTAAGGATGCTGTATGTATACCAAAATCCTCTAAATCAGTACAAGAATTGGGCTGAACAAACCTTGTGCAGGTTCTTTTGGAGCCACAAACATCAATGATTTAGTTGGGATGAAGAATTAATAGACAAACATATATGCTTAGATACTAGAAATTTTCATTTTCTTTTACTGTTAAAGAAGCTGAATTCATGCATCTGATTGTCATCTTAGCATGATTTTTTTACCAAAATGGGTTAACTTTCAACTAAGGATGTTGTATATATACCAAAATGCTCCAATTCTGTACAAAAATTGGGCTGAACAAACCTTGTGCAGGTTTCTTTTGGAGCCACAAACATCAATGGTTTAGTTGGGATGAAGAATTAATAAAGAAACATATATGCTTAGATACTGGAAATTTCTATTTTCTTTTACTGTTAAAGAAGCTGAATTCATGCATCTGATTGTCATCTTAGCATGATTTTTTTACCAAAATGGATTAACTTTCAACTAAGGATGCTGTATGTATACCAAAATCCTCCAAATCTGTACAAGAATTGGGCTGAACAAACCTTGTGCAGGTTTCTTTTGAAGCCACAAACATCAATGGTTTAGTTGGGATGAAGAATTAATAGACAAACATATATGCTTAGATACTGGAAATTTTCATTTTCTTTTACTGTTAAAGAAGCTGAATTCATGCATCTGATTGTCATCTTAGCATGATTTTTTTACCAAAATGGGTTAACTTTCAACTAAGGATGCTGTATGTATACCAAAATGCTCCAAATCTGTACAAGAAATGGGCTGAACAAACCTTGTGCAGGTTTCTTTTGGAGCCACAAACATCAATGATTTAGTTGGGATGAAGAATTAATAGACAAATATATATGCTTAGATACTGGAAATTTTCATTTTCTTTTACTGTTAAAGAAGCTGAATTCATGCATCTGATTGCCATCTTAGCATGATTTTTTTACCAAAATGGGTTAACTGTCAACTAAGGATGCTGTATGTATACCAAAATCCTCCAAATCTGTACAAGAATTGGGCTGACCAAACCTTGTGCAGGTTTCTTTTGGAGCCACAAACATCATTTAGTTGGGATGAAGAATTAATAGACAAACATACAATGATTTCTTTTGGAGCCACAAACATCTGAGTGCTGCATGTGTTTTTTTAAAAAAATTTTAAAAAAAAATTATATACCTACACCGGCGTTTTTACAAACGCCGGTATAACTTCCAAACAAAATTACAGCTCCTATGGCGACGTTTGTATAACGCCGATGAATGTATATCAGCTGAAAAATATGGCACATAGAAATACCCATACACTGGCATTTTTACGGACGCCGGTGTATACACAAGATTTACCGGCGGCATGAAAAAACGCCGGTGTAGACCCATAGTATTCCGCGACGCTCGCTTCGGCGGCATTTGGACTGGCGGTTTTAAAAATGCGGGTGAATGTTTCACCGGCATTTTTAAACGCCGGTGTAAATTAGAAAAAATGCCAGTAAATCCAGCGTGTGTTGTAGTGGTTGTAGCAATCACATGTGTGGTGATCCATCTGTGTTTTGTGAGTTGGATGAGGGGTTCAAACAGAAGGTGAGATTGGGCAACCATAAAAGGATGGATGTTGGTGGCAAAGAAAGTGTGCAGCTGTTTTTGGAAGGTGTCATTCATCTTGTAACAGAGGTGTTCTATGTGCTGGAGTTGAAGAATCATCTTCTTAGTGTTGGTCAGCTGCAAGAAAAGGGTCTACCCGTCCTAATGCAATTAAATCAGTGCCAAATCTACCATTCTATAAGGGGTTTGATTATTCAAAGCAACATGACGGCCAATAGGATGTTTGTATTGTTCGCCAATACGCAATCAATTAAGAAAGAAGCCAAAGAAGTGTTTCTGCAAGCAAATACTCAAGACCTAGCTCACCTCTGGCACTGTAGATATGGACACCTCAGCTATAAAGGTCTCAAAACTCTGCAAACTAAAGCAATGGTGCGAGGTTTACCGAATTTTGATGAGCCCAAATATGTTTGTACTGATTGCTTGGGAGGAAAGCAACATCTGGAAGTAATTCCAAAAAGAAGCACATGGAGAGCATCAGAAAAGTTGGAGCTAATTCATGTTGACATTTGTGGACCTATATCTCCCAAATCTGGTAGTCACAAGAGGTACCCAATTTGCTTCAAAGATGATTTTAGTAGGAAGGTTTGGGTACACTTTCTTACTTATAAGTCAGATGCTCTTACTTCTTTTAACTTATTTAAAATTCGTGTGGAAAAGGAGACTGGTTTGCCTATAAAATGTTTGAAGACAGATCGTGGAGGAGAATTCACGTCAAGTGAATTCAATAACTATTGTCGAGAGCAGGGGATTCGGAGACAATTGACCACTGCCTACACGCCGCAACAGAATGGAGTAGCGGAAAGGAAGAACAGAACTGTGTTGAATATGGTGAGGAGCTTACTGATTGAGAAGAATGTCCAAAGACCTTCTGGCCCGAGGCGATGAATTGGACTTTCTATGTTCTTAATAGATGTCCAACATCGTCAGTGAAAGACAAGACTCCGGAAGAAGCTTGGAGCGAGGTGAAGCCTTCTGTTGAACATTTTAGAACCTTTGGTTGTGTAGCACATGCTCATGTTCCTCCAACACGGAGAACAAAGCTTGAAAATAGGAGTCGCATCTGTGTTCTATTCGGGGTGAGTGAGGAATCAAAGGCTTACAGACTCTATGATCCTGTGTCAAGAAAGACTGTGATTAGCCGAGATGTGATCTTTGAGGAAGATAAAGAATGGAGCTGGGATGAGAGCTATGAAGAACAGATCAAGATGAATTTAGATTGGGAAGATGAAGAAGAGA
Source organism: Hemerocallis citrina (assembly GCA_017893485.1). Taxonomy (NCBI): domain Eukaryota; kingdom Viridiplantae; phylum Streptophyta; class Magnoliopsida; order Asparagales; family Asphodelaceae; genus Hemerocallis; species Hemerocallis citrina. The sequence goes on from CM030361.1 coordinate 68,217,179, forward strand.
GCAGTGAAGACGTAGAAGAAAGTGAAGGTGTGGAACAAAGCAATGGCGAGGGAGAAGCTACAATGAAGAATGAAGTATCCAAGTTAGGCTCTGGAAATTCTGATGCTCCGGAGTCCTCGAATGCGAGAGAAGTTCGAAACTGAAAAACACCATGTTGGATGAGAGACTACATCTTTGGTAAAGGACTTTCTGATGAAGATGTGGCTCATTTAGCACTATTTGCTAGTTCTGACCCGATCAGCTATGATGAAGCAGTGAAAGCAGAAAAGTGGGTGCAAGCTATGGATGCAGAGATGAGCTCAATCAAGAAAAATGGGACTTGCTTCCTAACTAACTTACCGAAAAGAGCTAAGAAGATTGGCGTAAAATGGGTTTACAAAACCAAGTTAAATGAACTTGGAGAGGTGGAGAAGCACAAAGCTTGTTTAGTCGCAAAAGGTTATGCACAGGAGCATGGAGTTGATTATGAAGAAGTTTATGCCTCTGTAGCTCGCATTGACACAGTGTGAATGATTCTTGCTCTTGCGGCACAGAAAGGTTGGAAGGTGTTCCAACTTGATTTAAAGTCAGCCTTTCTTCATGGAAATCTGACAGAAGATGTTTTCGTTGAGTAGCCGAGGGGTTATGAGATAAAGAATGAGGAGCACAAAGTGTACAAACTCAACAAAGCATTGTACGGACTCAAGCAAGCTCCAAGAGCATGATTCAGCCGGATTGAGTCATATTTCAAGAAGGAAGGTTTTGAGAAAGATGATAGTGAGCAGACTCTTTTCACCAAAGTCAATAGAAAAGGTAAACGCCTAATCATTAGCTTGTATGTTGATGACTTAATTTATACTAGAGATGATGAGGTTATGATGTGTGAATTTAAGAGTTCCATGTTGAGGGAGTTTGATATGTCTGATTTGGGGAGAATGAGATATTTTCTTGGTATTAAAGTAGTGAAGTTTGATGGGGGGATATTCATTAGTCAAAAGAAGTATGCTATGGAGATTTTGAGGAGGTTTGGGATGGAGCATAGTAATTCTGTTCAGAATCCTATGATTCCTGGGCTCAGAATCTTTCGAGATGAAACTGGTGTAAAGGTGAATGGCTCATACTACAGGCAGTTGGTTGGGTGCTTTATGTATTTAACGGCCACACGGCCTGACATAATGTATGCTATGAGTTTGATTAGCAAATATATATGTCAAAGCCAACTGAGCTACATCTTTTAGCAGCGAAGCGAATTTGCGATACTTGTAAGGAACTCCTGGTTTAGGTATTCTTTACAAGCAGGAAGGGAATAAGGAGTTGATTGGTTTCACTGACAGTGACTATGCTGGTTCTGTAGATGCTAGAAAGAGTACATCGGGGTATGCTTTTATTCTGAGTGGAGCAGCAGTAGCTTGGTCGTCTCGTAATGTAACACCCAACATTTTATTTTAATTAAAAATGAATTCTTCGATTTTTGCACATATGATGCAGTGCTATTTTTTCCATCTCTAATTCCTACTCTCATTTACTAATTTTAGCATGCATAATCTTATTTAGCCTTTTTATTTTAATCCATGGACCTAAAGATAAATTCTATCCCATTAAATTAATTAAAAGGAGAGTCCACTAGAATAATTAAGTTAGTAAATTAAAATAAGAGCTCATGAATCAAACCCATTAATTAAAACCTAATTTAAGTTGAGCTTGGACTAATACATGACAAGTTACAATTTTTAGTACATATTTAGAACTAGGAAAATTGTATTTATTTTTTTTGTGCATCTGTGCATTTGCACACAAGTGTTGGCCGGTCTTGCACTAGGGGGGAGGCCAGATCATTGGGTAGTGGGGGAGAGGAAAGGTTGGGGGTTATGTGTAACGCCCCGAATCCCAAATCACTGAGTTCGAGATGTTCTACAGGATCTTTTCACTTTCTTCAGTACAATTTTACAAGGAAATTAAAACTTCTCATCATACATCAGAGTTTACATCATATTACATTTACATTTATGCAGCGGAAGCAAAATATACAACATTTACATAAATGAATAACAACATGATAAGATCTTTACGTATCCATTCCTCCTTACATGTAATTTACCTGCATACAAACTGTGGGTACGTCAGTTTATTCAACCGACGATAATTATACATGGCCATCATCTCTATGCCAGAAACAGTATAATGAATCTCATTTCTTAACAAATCACAACTTGTTCAATATAAGCATGTAAATCAAAAGGGAACTCTTAATGATGTCGTGTCGTGATTGTGCACTTAATCCTTAATGCAATTTATTTAATTAACATGACACTAATGCGCACTTGTTCGAATTCTATGTATCCCATACTACATAGGTTCGAGGGCAAGCCTCTTAATCGTTCTTCATTTTTGTAGGGTTCAATCCCTCGCCATGACTTACTCTACTTCTGTAATTTCAGTGAGTATCCTAGATGATTCTATGAGTACAAGCATGTATCCTGTCCCCTGGAGTAGAATTTCGCGCCATGTCTTGACTCATCAAGCATGCATTCTGCGACAATTCAGCCTCCTCCCTGAACACAATCCTCTTGCAGTCACCAAAACACCCCACAAGCGTGACTAAAGTCCGATCATTACTGAGTTGTGCCCGCGCCATGTCTTGACTCATCAAGCATGCATTCTGCGGCTCACACACCCGCACCGTACCCTAGCTCTCATACTCATGTTTTTCTCTCACCTTCATCACCTCTTCACTATGCACTAAATATTAGAATCATGAATATAAATCAAGCTCTAGAGTTAGCCTCTCCACCAAACCGGACTTATCATTTCATTTCAATACATGACCAACCTTGGTCTTTCAATTCTCATTTCATTTCATTCATTTCACTGCCGGGGGAGACTTAGCTACTCTTTCATTCAATTTACAATTCACAACTTCCAATTGAGCACTTCAGCTCATCATTCAATTTTAGAGTCTCACAGACTTTCTTATCATGATCTTAGCCTTTCATATTCATTTAATTCTCAATTCCCATTTATGATTCATTTTACATAATTCACACAGTTATAAAAAGAGTCCACAGACTTCAGTCATAAGGTTTACAAACTTCCAACAGCAAAATAAAATGAAATTCATACACATCAAAGTTCGCTCTGTACAGTCGACTTGGAAGGACACCAGTCGACTCATACAGTCAAATACAGGTTCATCATAATTACTCGGGATAGTCGACTGCTGCACACAGTCAGTCGGCTATCCCGCAACTTTTCATGTTCACAATGTCAACCACATGACAGTCGACTGTTCATCCATCAGTCGTCTGTTCTGGGGTTTTCAACAGCACAATTCTAAGTCCAGCTCAGTCGACTTGCTACACGCACTAAGTCGACTGATCAGTTTCATAATTCAAATTAAGGGATTTATCTAATGGCTTTTACATGTTCTTGCATCATGATATCAATTCACCATACCCATATATTCATGTTTCGTAAACACAGAGTCTCTGATTGTTCAGGAACATCACAAACATGGAATTTCAAGTTACTAGTATACTCTTTTCTTTGGAGAAAATACTTTAAGCATGCATTCATACTGCTCGTAACTTTCTTACGAAGAAGAAGATATAACTCTCAAGTCATTATACCGGGTTAACATAACAGAACATCTCATTACATGACATTCCCCAAATAATCATAATTAAATTTGAGCACCAGTCGGCTGAACGCAGTGTCAGTCGACTGCTCCGACAGTTCTTAATTTGTTTAATCATCGCTAGTTCTTTCATCCATTTATCTTCCCTCCATCATATGTGTCATAGGGAAATTACAACTCAGTGATCACACCATTTTGTCTATTTGCATACAGTTTATCACCACATCACAGATTAATGGTCTCGTACCAGTCGACTTATCTATACGACAGTCGACTGTACCGACCCAATTCATCTTATTATCAACAGCATGTTCATGGCAATTCTACTACATTGAATTTACATTTCACAATATGGTAGCAGTCATAATCATCATAGCATATTTCCTACATTAGAAGTCCTGAGAAACACCCACCTTATATGAAGAAATAAACGAAATCCCGCAAAAGCTCTTCGATACGGTGCTGCACTCCTTGCTCCTTTGTTCCACACCGAACTCCTCAGAACTGCTGCTCATCTCCACAGAAAAGCTCCCACACACAAACTCATAAATAACTCTCTTACAATAATAATCTTAGTGTAAAAGAGATATGGAATGAGAAGGGGTATTTATACATAAACTAGAGTGAGATGGAGGGTTGAGATGCATTAGGAAGTTGGAAAATCAAGGGCTGAGATTGATAAGGGAGTTAAGAAAACTACCCATACCTTAAGAAACCACCCATGATCTCCTACCCACTATACCATAATCCGGCCAAGCTAGAGTGTGCTCCACACGTGTATGCAACATGCACGTGTGTACACCAATCCACACCACATGATTTGTACACCAAGTACCCGGATAAATAAAAAGAAAAATGCTGCACATTACAAGTGGTAGAAAATAATAAAAAGTTAGATTTATGGGCTTAAATCCATTTGGGCCAAAAATATTTAAAAAGGAAAATAAACAAATTAACATTGGGCTTTAGGGAAAAATACTTTATAAAAACAATGTTCTTATCCATCTTGTTGAAAATAATAGTCAACATGCTATACAAGCATACCATACATAAAAATAAGTAATCTTTCATATATTTGAAAAATCAGGGTATTACATTATGGGGGTTAAGATTTTGAAGGGTTGAAAAGGAGTTAGAAAATGAAAGGTTGAGTGGGTAATTAAGGAGAGAGTTATTAGGTGGAGATTTATGCAAATTAAACCCTCACATAATCCTATAAATACACCCTCATTTTTCCTTCTCTTGTCACACCTAAACTAAGCAAATTAAGAGACAAAAAGAAAGAGAGAAAGAGAGTACCTTGTGCTTGGAGACTTGCGAGAAGGAGAATGACAAGGAGGTGCTAGTAGAGCTAGGAGCTAGGAGCTAGAAGATGTCTCTTCATTGGGATATTTTTATTCTTCTTAGAGGTGGGTGATTTCTTACTTTCTAGTTGTAGAATATGCATGCTAAAGATTATAAATGAGTACTTTAAGTTGATGTTGATGTGAAATATGTAGATAAAACCCATGCTAGTGAAATATATTATGAATGAGAATAGTCTTGTGATGATTAAGCAAATAGTGGATACCATGCTAATTAAAAAGAAGAATTTTTGACTAAAGAACTAATACTATGAATCATGTTGGTATGCTTGTAAATGTTTTGTACATGTTGAACATATGAAATTTGTCATATTCAAATCATGCATGCCTTAGAATCTAATGACTAAGAAAGATGAAAGAAAGCAAAATAAAATTTAGTTAGTGCCATGAAATGTGTTGACATAAGTATTTTTGCTATATTTTATTTGAAAATAATAATTTTCTCCATGAAAGAGGTTTTTGTGAAATTCTCATGATTGTGAGACATGTTGGTGTTATTATAAAATTTTAATAGTGAGAACATAAACTAGTTTTATGAACACTATTATTAAATTCATGTTTTAAGAAAAAAATACAAGTCTATGTGTAAAATAAGAAGATGAATTGTTTAAAGAAATGGAGATATGGTTTTAATAAATTTGAAATTTTTTATTTACTATTTTTAAAATTCATTCTCAGTCAAGAGAAAGTTTATTTCAAAATCCAAAAAAGATTGGATCCTTGGATAAACAAGTTTGTATGAAAAAGAACCAATTTCTAAACAGTTTAAACAAAAGTATAATAATATAACTCCTAAAAAGAAATTACATTTGGACTTACTGGTTAGCCAGTGCACCACAGAGCACTGTTTATAAGAGATCTTGGGTTCGTAACTTGATAGTCACATTTATTTTTGATTCTTTAATTTAAAAACCGAACACTGGAGTTCATGTTTGGAATTTCAGTGAGACTATTTGGACACAGAGTCCATATGGACTTTATGGTTAGTGGGTTGGGTCTTTGGGCGTCACTGTAGCTGAGGTGCGGCCCTGGGTTCGAAACCAGTGGGCTGCAGTTTGTTTTTTTTGTTTTCTTTGATATTTTTTTGACATTTTCAGTGGATTTAAATAAGAATAAAATTTGGGAGAAAATACTAGAATTTATATAAAATAATATAAAATTTATTAAAAAGAGTTGTAGAAATTTTCTTGTATAATTTGAACATTTTTAGTGGATTTAAATAAGAATAAAAGTTGGGAGAAAATACTAAATTTTATATAAAATAAAATATAGTTTATTAAAAAAAGTTGTAGAAATTTTCTTGTATAATTTGAGGCATAAACATGGAAATTTAAGAATAGATCTTTCTTTTATTAAGAAGAGTAAAATCTTAATTTGTGAAGTGATTTTTTGAAGAGATTACATTTTTATTTTGTTTAAGAAATACTTTGAAGTGAATTGAGACATTGTAAGAGCTTGAATTTGTTAATAAAATTTCATGTGATGAAGTTGTGTTCTTGAAAGAAATTATTTGCTTATAAAGATTATGAATGAATAACTAGATCATGAATAGTGTCAAGACTAAGTAATGAATACTTTGTGGATAAGTGTTAAGACATGATATTGATCTTTTGTGAATAAGTTGAAGATGAAAATATATAAGTTTAAGACATGTTTATTGAATGGTATGTGTACTCATGTATTCTTGTACATGAAAAAGTTGTGATTTAAAGTTAGTGAGACCTCTGGTACCGACACTATTGAATTGAAAAGAATTGAGATATATTAGGATATGGCCATGGAGCTATCTCGTATTTATTGATTAAGTCCAGTAGGAGGTAAAACTAATTCTAGGTTTGGAAATTTATTCATGTCTTGAACTAAATAATTAGGCACATAAGTGAAGATGTAGTAAATCTAGGCAAACGTAAGTGGGGCACTCTATATAGTCGGCCAGAGGATTTCGGGACTATAGACCCAGTCGGGCGGAGGATTTCAGGATTGTGGTTGCTTCGTGGGAGATGGCCTTTTATTTTAAATCTGGGACTATGCGTAGTCGGGCGGGTAGTTTACCGTTCTCCAATGTATATACGTATACCGGGGCTAGAGGGGCACTTGCGGGATGATTCGCACGATGAGGGATCTGTTATAACAGTCGGGTGGAGGATTCCGGGACTGGGATTCATATTTGTGGAATGATCTAAACCTTGTTTTATTATTGGGTAGTTCTCATTGTGAGGGATCGAGCCTTTAAATGTGGAGTACGTAGGTGCTTGCCCTCGGACCTATGTAGTATGAGATGCATAGAATCCGAACAAGTATGCATTAGTGTCATCCTAGTATAAAATGTGTGCATTAGGTATTAAGGCATCGCATACACTTACATGTTTAGAATAATCACTTTTGACACTTTATTATTCATTCAATTATTATGGTTTGTTAAAGTATGAAATCGTTATATGTACGGCATAGAGAGGATGGTCGAGTATAACATTTTAGTCAGTTGTAGTGACTGACGTGCCTACAGCTTAATATACAGGTAATGGACTTTTTTTTGAAGAAATAAAGATGTTATGATGCAGTTGATGATTTACATTGATAAAGTTGTATAAGTTGTATTTTATTTAATTGTTGTATTTCTTTTATTATTCCGTTGTGTAAACAAATTGTAAAGAACTCTGACGTTGTTGAAAAGTTTTAATTTCCTTGTAAAATTGTATGAAGTGAAGTGTAAAGATCCTGTGAAATCTCGAATTCGGTCCTATTTGGAATTCAGGGCGTTACACATAAGCAGCCGATAGTTACTTTGAGCACAACCGAAGCTGAGTTTGTTGCTGCTGCAGAATGTACTTGTCAAGTAGTATGGATGAAAAGGGTGTTAAAGAAGCTTGGCTATGAAGGCAGTGAGAGTCCAGTCATCTTTTGTGACAATAGTTCAGCCATCAAGTTGTTAAAGAAACCTGTATTGCACGGCAGAAGCAAGCACGTCGATGTGCGTTTTCACTTCTTGCGTAATCTGGTGAATGAAGGAGTGATGCAGTTGGAATTTTGTGGAACACAGTAGCAGATTGCAGATATTCTTACCAAACCACTCAAGTTGGAGTCCTTTCAGGAGCTCAGAAAGAAACTGGGAATCTGTGATGCACCAAAGGTAAACTAGCTGCTTAGGCAGTCTAGTTTAGGGGAGGAAATGATAAGATTTAGTTTGTTAAGTTGTTAGAATAAATGTCTTAGTCTTTTGGGATAAGTAGCTATTTGAATTAGTCAAGTTTATTACCATGCTTTTAGCCACTGCGTGGGGTGTTTTGTTATTCTGTTATTCCATCGGTAAAAGCTATTTATAGCTGTCTGATTCATTCAATAATACTGTGTCATTCCCATATTGTTCTTTGCATTCTAGATCTTAAATTTGTGTCTAACAATTATTGGATGAGAATAATTCTTTATTGATTGATTAAATAAACTGAATACAATATGGCTCATACATATAGAAGAGAAAGGAAGACTAAACTGATACATAACCAATATGGAACTAAACTAATATATCATCTGACACCCCTCTCAAACTCAAGTTGGTTCAAGTAACAAGAGTTTGGAATACTGACGATGTTGATGTGGAAGGAATGATAAACTGTGGTGCAGTGATGGCTCTTGATGACGCATGTGACGGAACTGAGAAGTAGAGTGTTGCGGAAGGAAGTAGTGGTGGCGCACTGTTGAGATCTCACCCCGAACAGTGGCGGGATCTCCATATCCCGATATGTGATGGGATCTCACTCCTGACTTGAGACATAGTCGATGATGGGATCTCACCCCTGAACTGAGAAATAGACTGATGGGATCTCACTACTGACTTGAGAATGGTCGATGATAGGATCTCACCCCAGACTTGAGAATTATCAATGATGGGATCTCACCCCGGACTTGAGAATTGTCGATGTGGTGGGATATCATCCTTGAATTGAGAACTGGATGCTGATAAAATCCCTTCTCAAACTCACAATCGATCAACCAGAGTGAGTTTGCTGACGATCTGGATATAGAAGCACAAGAACCTGCAAGAAGGTTTTTATTTATTTTTATTTTTTTATATTTAAGATAGTAAAGAAAAAAAATTTGGGGTAGGGTTTTGGGTTTGAAGCGGGTCGGGTAGGGATTAGGTGGTATTTGGATCTGATTTAAGTGAGATAGGAATATAAGGTATTGGGTTTGGATGTATAGGGTTTGGATTGTATGCCGAGTTTGAGCTTGTTATGAGGGTCGAGTTTCGATGAAGAAGTGAGTTAGGGTTTCGATGAAGAGGGATTGTTGGTCTGGGAAGGTGGCGGCTAAGAGGATGGTCAGGTTTCGATGAGCTGGAGGTGAGTTAGGGTTTCGATGATGTAATGCCCCGAATTCCAAATAAGACCGAATTCGAGATTTCACAGGATCTTTACTTCACTTCGTACAATTTTACAAGAAAATTAAAACTTTTCAATGATACATCAGAGTTCATTTACAACTTTGTTTACACAGTGGAAGAATAAAAGATTACAATATTGAAAACAAAATACAACTTATACACTTCATCAAGTAAGTCATCAATTTCATCATAACATCTTCATAGCAAAGTCCATTACCTGCATATCAAGCTGTGGGCACGTCAGTTACTCACAAATGACGAAAATGTTATACTCGGCTATCCTCTCTATACCGTACAGATAACAATCTCATTACTTTAACAAAATCACAAAAGATTTGAATGAACAAATAAAGTGTTGAATTGTGGCTACGCTAAACATGTAAGTGTATGCGATGTTTTAATGCCTAATGCACACATTCTTATACTAGGATGACACTAATGAACACTTGTTCGGATTCTATGCATCCCATACTACATAGGTCCGAGGGCAAGTGCCTACGTACTCCACAATAAAGGGCTCGATCCCTCGCCATGATAACTACCCAGTAATGAAGCAAGATTTAGATCATTCCACGAATATGGACCCCAGCCACGGAGATCCACCGCCGACTGTTATAAAAGATCCCTCATCATGCGAATCATCCCGCAAGTGCCCTTCTAGCCCGGTATATGTATATACGTAGGAGTATGGCAAACCCTCCGCCCCACTACGATAAGTCCCGGATAAGGCCCATCTCCTACAGAGCAACCACGGTCACGGAGATCCACCAGCGACTGGGTCTATAGCCACGGAGATCCACCGCCGACTATATAGAAACAATCCACTTACATTTGCCCAGGTTCACTACAACTTCACTTATGTGCCTAGTTATATAGTTCAAGACATGATAAGTTTCCAAACCTAGAATTAGTTTTACCTCCCACCGGACTTAATCAACATTTATCGAGATAGCTCCATGGCCATATCTCAAAATCACATCTCAAAATCTTTTATTTCAATAGTGCCGAAACCCGAGGTCTTACTGATTCTAAATAACAATTTCTCATGTACAAGAATCATGGGTACACATACCCTTTAGTAAACATGTCTTAAACCTAGATATTTTCATCTTTCAACTTATTCACAAAATAAACATAATCTCGTCACCATTCATGATCTAGTTGTTTATTCATATTCTTTTTTTTAAAACAAACATTCCTTTCAAGTACACAAATTTCACCACATGAATTGTTATAACAAATCTAAACTATCACGATGTTTTAATTCACTAAAAATATTTTTTAAACAAACTACAAGTGTAATTTCTTTAAAAGATTACTTCACAAAATAATATTTTTCTTTCTTCACCACAAAATTTCTATTCTTAAGGTTGCATCTCTTTTTATATACTTCCAAAAAATACACAAGAAACATTCTTATTATTTTTTCCATTTCATTTATCATTCATGTTGAAGTTTATTCCTTAAATTTTTCTCATTAAAACTCCCTCAAAAAATAAACAAAACTTTAAAAGAAAGAAAATGGGTGCTCTGGGTTTCGAACCCATGACCCCTGTACACCCGCAGTCAACGCCCGGCCCCAGACCGACTAGCCACTTGGTCCAAGTGGACCTTTGTCAAAATCATAAGCCGAATTACCCTTAAGTTCAGTTTTAGTTTCGAAATTTTATAAAAGAAAATGAAAGTGAATGTGACTATCACGTTTTGAACCCAAGACCTCTCACAACATTGCTCTATTTTGCACTAACTAACCAATAAGTCCAAGTGTATTTTCTGTTTAGAAAATGTACTATTGTACTTTTGTTCAATTATTCAGAAAATGTTTCTTTTTCCATGAAACTTGTTTATTCAAAAAATCAAAATCTTTCTAAAATTTTTGAAATAATCTTTTTCTTGACATTAGATTTTAAAAATAGTAAACACAAAATTTCAAATTCATTAAAACACTATTTCTACTCATTTAAATAATTCTCTTTCTCATTTTTCACATAGACTTAGGTTTTTCTTTAAAAACTTAAATTTACAAAAAGAAAACTAGTGTTCATGACAAATAGTTGTGTTCTCACTTTCACAAAAAATTTACTTTTATAATAGTAGTAGTGTATCACTTGAACATGAGAATTTCACAAGAATACTCTTTCATGCAATAGTTTATATTCTTTTCAATTAGGACATACATATATCGATACATTACAAAATACTAACTAAGTTTACTTTCTTTCTTCTTTCTTAGTAATCAAGGCATGATGTGGTCAACAATATCATAAACACAAAATGTTGCAAACATACTAACATGGTTTATAACATAAAAGAATTCTTCCATTTAATTAACATGGTATCTATTACAACAAAACTACTTTCATATCATATTATACTAGCATGAATTTTATTTATAATTTTCACATCAAAATTCCTCTTATATTACTCATTTTAGCATACATATCCTACATTAGAAAATAATGAAATCACCCACCTTATGTGAAGCCTGAACAATAAAAGAAAAGACAACTCCACTTCTAGCTCCAAAGACTCCTAGTTCTTCTCCTCCTAGCAAAAGCTCATTCTCCTAGCAATGGCTTCTCCTCCTAGCAAGCTCTCCTAGCAAGAATTTCCTCCAAGCAGATAGAACTATCTTACTCTCTTTCTTTTCTTTCTTTCTTTTGATTTTGTTATTGTTTTTGGTGCCAAGGAGAATGAGAAATGGAGTTCTATTTATAGGATTTTGTGAGGGTCTAAAGTGCAAAATTCTCACCCTAATAACTCTTTATTTTAATCCATACAACTCTTCAATTTCTAAACTCCTAAAACCTTCAACTTTTCACCTTTCCAACCTTTCAAGAAATCTACTCCTAAAACTCCAACCCCTTCCCCTTACCCCTAGCCCAAACCCGGCCACAACTATGCATGAATCCGGCCAACTAAATGTGTGTGCATGCACATATGCACATACAAATTTAATACAATTTTTATAGTCCTAAATGTGTACAAAAGTTGTAACTTATCATGTATTAGTCCAAGCTCAACTTAAATTGTGATTTTATTAATGAGCTTGATTCTTGGGCTCACTTCTAATTAATTAATTTAATTATCCTAGTGGGCTCTTCTCCTAATGGGATAGATTTATTCTTTAGGTCCATGGATGAAAAAAAGGTTAATTAAAACTTATGCATGCTAAAAATTTGTAAATGAGAATAACAAAATGAGAATAAAAATTTTGCACATGCATCATACGTATCATACTATTTTAATCAAGATAGGAACAAAATAAATTTCTGTTTATAAAAATAGATTTGAATGCCTAAAATAAATAATTTAAATATATAGAAAATATTGCACGTAGCAGTGAAAACACATAATTGATACATGCATCGAAAACACGTAAAAAGTACGTAAAACCCAGAGATTGAAATAATTTATTTTAGTCATCTAAAATCAATACGGGAAATGCATAAATAGTTGGAATCCATAATATGTAATGAAACACGTTACAAAATACACGCGCGTAACACACAAGGGCAAAATTGTCATTTTCAATTTTGCGGGGTGTTACAGATGTAACCCCTGTTTTTCATTTTATGTATTTTTGACGGTATTTTTCATTTTTGGTTTATTTTTCTCTCTTGTATTTTTCTGAACCGTATATTGGATTTGTTTTCAATATATATTCGTTTTATTTCATTTTGAGCTCCTTGAGTTTGCTTGATTGTCTCTTTCGTCTCGTTTTTTTTCATTTTGATCTTTTCCTCATTTTTGGTCTCGATGTCTTTAATTCTATTTTTTCATGGTGTTGTGGTGGAGTTTTGGTGGTATTTTCTCAATCCCATTATTCTGATCCCTAATAAAATTTTCAAAAGCCAAAGAATTCACACCTAATTGTATTCCTATTTGTATTTGACCGAATATCCAATATCCATTTGTGTACCTATTACTAGTTACTAATACCCACAACCCATTAACCCACATCTAAGCCTATATATAAACCCTCCTTAACACAAACCCTAACCCGAACCCTAATTTTCCCTCTCCTACAAACCGGCTCCCTCTCTCTCTCCCTCTCCCGGCTCCCCAACCCAACCAAACCACCACTACCCCGGCCTCCCACCTAGGCCGACCTGCACCCTAGTCCACTCCGACAACCCCCCACTCCGGCATCCCTAGCTCCGGCCACCTCAAACCTGAGACCTCCACCCTTTGCTTGCCGATCACCATCACCATCACAACCATCAACTCTTGCATCAATCCCTTTTCTCCTTATGGTGTTCTCAAAGTGGGTGCTTGCCACTTTGATCGTTGCTTCAAGGAGGATCATTCGTGTGGAGTTTTTTCGTGATTGCCTGGATTCGTTGCTTGTAGCGGATTTCGTTCGTGGATTTTGCTTCTAGGCTTGGTTGCATCGTTCTTCATCCTCAAATTAAGGCAAGTAACTTGTACTCTTCATTTGTTTGATACAAGACCCAAAGTTCACCTATAGTGTAGTTGGGTCTAGAGACAATCTTAGATTGTATTTTCCTTGATGAGTTTTGTATCTATTGTGATATTTTAGCCATAGAAGACTCACGACACAAATCTTAATATGAAATAACCTAGGAATCGCCCGTTCTTGAATTTGGATCGTGTATGTATGTATATGCGCGATTTTGTGTTTTGGTTGATACCCATATGAAATAATAGGCGTGGACATGTTAATAACCCAAATTCATGATGTTTAGATACTTGGTAGGTTGTATTTCAAGTTTGGATGTGTTTGGAGCAATTTTCTTGAATCCATGTTGTTTTTGTTCTTAAGGGTAAAATCTGTATTTGCTGGATGTTCTGTTTTGTTTGCTGTTTTCGACTGTGCTACAGTTAGTATCTTGATTTCGGTTTAAAATATGAGTTTTAGATAATTTTGTCTATTTTCAAACCCCCTAGACCTTGCTTGATTTTGATTTTGTATGACTGAGTTATGATTGTTTTAGTACAGAGGTGTCGATCTATTCCAGATTCTGTTTTTCGTTAATTTTGCTAACAAACTATTTTCAAGAACCATACTATACACATTATCTTGATCCAATATTTCGGTCAGTGTTTCTTTATTAAGTTAGGGACTATCCAGAATTTTGGTGAATTTTATTGATAAGTTTTATGCGGTGTTTCATGCTCGTTTCTAAAATCCATACATGCTGTATTTTGCTCGCTGTTCTGTAAAGAACTCTATTTTCACTATGATTCCTTTTACTGTATGAAAATTGTCTATCAAATGTGAAAGTTAGTAAATTCTATCTATTTTCATATCCCTTTGACGGAATTGGATTTCGTTTCACTGGTTGCAAGATATCATAGTTTTTGTACAGCAGTGTTGGGCTTTCCAGATTCGCTAAACTATGTTTTCTTGATACTTTCGTATTTTTGATGACTAATCTATATTTACTGGAAAATTCTGAAACTTTATATTTTGATACTAGACATATAGGGGAATACTCCAGATTTTTCGTGGATTTAATTAATGTGTTTTCATGCTGTTTTCATGTTCTTGAATTTGTTTTCTTGATTTCTGGCTGAACCTAATTTCTGTATTCGAATCAGTTTTGAGCTGTATTGTTGTGAATTAGTATATGAATTAATTATACTCGCTGGATTTGTGTGGATATCTATTTTCCAGATCCTTTGACATATCTAGATTTTCTTGTTTTTAACTCTTGGAATCACTATTTTACTACAGCATGGTCTTTCTGTCCTGAACTTGAGATGTGTTTATTTTGTTTGTTTATGAGATATCTTGCACTCGTACATGTTTAGTTTCCTAATTGCACTTGTCACATGATCATGCCATACTATTCCTTTTATGTTTTGCACATTTATATGCTTGTATGACATTATTAATAAAATTAACCAAGCCGGGATTAAGGGTTAGATCTAGTAGTGGATAGTGCAGAAACGTGTACTCGGAAGAACCTAGTGGTTATTGGAGTTTGTTTACATGTGGAGCTTGACACGATTTACATGACACGTACACACATGATACTGGAGCTTGTTTGGGTTTTGGAGCTTGTTTACATGACACATGATTACATGATACTTGGAGCTTGTCCCTGAGTACACTACCCTGTATGGTCCCCTACAAAATCTAAAGCAAAACTGTTTGTTGTAGCAACTATGTAATAAAAACCGGGATGCATGAAGTTCTACCTAGATAGTAAATCACACAAGATTTGATACATGATACTTTAACATGATACTTGAACATGATACATGCTTGCTTGATACTTGACTACATGATACATAAGCCTTGTTTACATGAGGCTTGAAACTTGAAACTTGATACTTGATACATGAATATAAGACACTTGACACTTGATGCATGTTTACATGATACTTGATTCTTGATACTTGATTTAAGCCATTTGCACTTGTTCACTTTTGCCATGCTAGTTGTTTATTTAGACATCATGATTACACCATGCTAGGTTTGTTACTTAGATTCACCCCATTCCATGCACTTGTATGCTACACTATTTGTGATCCGCGACTTGCAATTGACGGGTACTTGTTTTTTTCTTTTCTCCTTCTCCTGCAAATTTACTAATTGCAGATCATGATGGACGGCTGCCAGATGGTATTGATGTACTAGTGCTGGATTGCATGCTTTATGTTTTTATTATTATTACTTGTTGCTCGAACTTGAACAAAATGTACTTGATGACTTGGATATTTATCTTGTATTTAGGCGATGTGACCTAGAATATTTGACTTGTTCAGAACTTGATTATTTGAGATTATTGTATTTGGTTTCAAGTAAATTCTGTTGGTATCTTGTTTCAATTTTGCATGAATGGTTGTTCCTTTTGCTTCCGACTCTGATTATCTTGTGAAATTTTGTAAAGATTCTCGAACAGCTTATGGATGATGAAAATCATTTGCTAGACTTTTGTTATGTATCTGTATTCCGTATTCTTTTGGGAAGCAGGGCGTGACGACAGATGAAGATGGATTGTTGGTCTAGGAGGGTGGCGGCTAGGATGATGGTTGGGTTTCGATGAGTCTGAGCAGTCGCACTCGTCGATGAGGAAGATGTGGGAAGGTGGTCGGGGATTCTTCGTCAATAATTAGGAAGTTGCTGTTGCCGGGGAGTTTAGGTGTTGTCGATGGGAAATTGGGTGCTGTCGATAAAGGATTTCACCGAAGTTTCGGGGATGAGGGTTTCACCCGAGTTGGATGAGTCGGTGGATATGAAGATTGAGTTCTTGAAGACGATGGCGACTGGATTCTTGAGGAAAGACGACGGCGGGGAAAGTTGGTTTGGGTGTTGTTTGATCTTGCTGATCCTGGAGTTGGGCAGCGTCGACGGCGGGGAGAGTCCTCGGAGTTGATGATGACGTTCTGATGCTGACGTTGATGTTGATGTTGATGATGACAGCTAGGGTTTTGGATCTTGTTGTTAGATGATGGCTAGGGTTTTGGGGGAGATTAGGGTTTTGATCATGATCGGGAGAGGAATGTCGGGAGGTGGAGTGATTCTGATGAAGACGAGAAACACCCCACCTTGACGACGAGGATCAAATTAGTATAGGCCTTATATGACAATAGGCTCTGATACCATGTTAAGATTATTGGATGAGAATAATTCTTTATTGGCTGATTGAATAAACTGAATACAATATGGCTCATATATATAGAAGAGAATAGAAGACTAAACTGTTACATAACCAGTATGGGACTAAACTAATATATCATCTAACATTTATAAAGGAATTTCTTAGTTCTTATGGCAAAAGAAGTATCCCAAATTGAAGTCAGAAATATCCACATAAAGAGATGCATATACATTTAGACACAAAGATATAAGTTCAATCACTCATGTCAAACATATTTTTTGATAATCTTGGCTCATTGTCATGCCTTGCTTCCCAAAAAACACGGGGTACAAGTGAGTGACGAAGCCCAGCGAATGATTTTAACATCATCTATAAGCTGTAGGATCGACTCAGCATCACAACAAGAATATAACAAGATATATATATACCACCAAGCATGCATGAATAATTTATTAAGCAACAGAAAATAATTGAAAACAAATAATAATATCCAAGTAGTTTTCAAGTCTGGATTAAATGTAAAACTCGGGAACATAAGCCCATTACAAGTTTTAAGTAGCAAGAAATAAATAATACAAGAAAACAAATAATCTAAGCATGTCTTTTCTCTATTTGAAGTCTAAAATCTATGCTCACCAATCCCGGCAGGCAGCACATCTCCAAAATCTGTTTAATAATTATAAAAGGGAAAAATAGAGAAAACAAGAGAAAACACCCTTAGTACAAGTTAGGGCCACAAATAGTAAAAACGAGTACAAGGAATATGGAATAAAATTTGGAATCAAGAATATAATAGGGATGCAACAAGTAGTGGGAATTCAAGAACTAACTAGCAAGAAGGACAACTCAAGTGATCAGGTTGAGTAACAAATACTAATAATAGATCAAGTTACTAGTGAACATATAAGAGTATCCAACATCAAGTGACAAGTATCATGTATAAGTGTCAAGTAACAAGTCTCAAGTCTAGTGTCAAGTTGTCAAGTACAAGTATCAAGTTGCAAGTGTCAAGTATTATATTCAAGTATCAAGTCTCATGTATCATGTCATCAAGTATCAAGTAAGCATGTATCAAGTTCAAGTTTTATGTATCAAGTCACCAATTATCAAGTAAACATGTATCAAGTCTTGTGGTTATTACTATCTAGATAGCACTTCATGCATCCATACTTTTACTACATGGTTGCTACATACAAATCAGTTACGTTTAGGCCTAGTAATGGATTTTATAGGGCGGTGTACTCAAGTATCAAGTAGGAAATACGAGCAAGGGATCAAACCATGGGCTCTAGAGGTGGCCCCCGTTACCCATGACGTGGCACTTAGTTCTACGTGACACTTAGTTCCATGTGATCGTAAATATATATCATGTAATCATATAATGGGCTCTAGAGGTGGACCCCGTAGACTCTAGAGGTGGCCCCTGTCACCCATGACGTGGCACTTAGTTCCATTTAACATAAAATTTTGGGAAACACGGGCTCCCTTTCGAGTACACTTACCTATATTGTCCACTACTATGGTCTTCCCCTTAAACCCCGATTTGTTACTTTTTATTAATTTTTATTAAGCAAGCATGCAAGTGTGCGAAACAAGTCAAGAAATTATAATCATGGACATGGAACAAGTTGAGATATTTATAAAGCATATTCGAGGGTCAACACGAATAAAAATATCACGAACAACGAAAGTCTCAAATCTGGACAGCACGACGTTGCTGTACCAAAACTGCGATTCCCGTTGCTACGAGATAGCAAATGTGGATCCGCCAAGAGATCTGGAAACTAGACTCTTGCCCGATTCCAACGCATATAATTAAGGTACATAAAGATTGTGGTAACATGTATCAAAACTTCAAACTATACTGCTTCTATATTCAGCCAGGATTTGTGACTCTAAGTTTATACATGTGAAACAGTATTGAAACATTATTAATTAATTCTGAAAAAATTTGGAGATGTTATCTAGGGTGTTTAGAAACAACATGTAAAATTTCAAGACAACTACTTAGTGGTAGCATAGTTAAAATAATTTGTAAACTAAAGAAGTGCAGCAGTTTTGTGAATCTGCAACTACTGACACAGCAGTAGTAAAACTGCGATATCTCCTAAACTGTAACTCAAAATTCGAAAATTCTGGAGGCTATCAACATCTAGACATTTAGAGCTACATTTCATGTTCAGGGAGCAAGTTCATATTTTGAGTTTAAAGTGGTAGAAACAGCAAGTAAAGTTTAGGACAGCAATAAGTGTGGATGTTTTCCATATATAAGTTGCATAATAATTGGTTATTATGAGTCTAGATTAATGTGTGATACAAAAACGGATGTAGTGGTTATCAAATCAGCAAGCAATATTTATTTCTCAACTCAAGGAATGCAAGATTATCACATACATGATATAACACACATCTATAAGTCTAGAGTTTCTTAATTTCATGTGTTCAAGTGTCTAGGAGATAAAATGAGTCCAAGTAGTTGTAAATATAACAATGAAATTGTTGTGACTCTTAAGATTATGGAATCGACGATGAATAATTCAAGATCAACAAATGATAATGCAAGAAGGAGTCACAACTACAACCTATTTGCGGTATTTTCAATTAAATGCTTGTACTAGGACAATAAATTGTACAAGGAGAATACTTGTCTTAACGACGGTGAATCCGAACACAAACCAATACGGGATGAGAATCCCGAGAGGCGAAGCACGAGCACGGACACGCGCATGCACGTACGAGACACGTGCAAAACAGCACACAGGATCGGATCTCCAAGGATCTGCTCTGGGCTCCAAAACAGCCAACACCGATCAGGAGATGGCTCGGATCTCGATGCGATCCAACGGCCGAAATTCAAAGTAGCCAACCTCTTCCTTTCCTTCTTCTTCTTGATCGGCAGACAGGGAGAAAGAGAGTGGGACTGTGACGGCGGCTGGCTAACGGCGACGTGATCGTGACTGCGATGGCGACAGGCAGCACGATGTCGAGGAGCGACGCAGCGATGGGGTGGCACAGTGGAGCTTGGTGGCAGCTTAGTTTTTGGGCTTAGAAACAGGGGAGCGGGGGAATGGGTTCGGAGTTGTTGGCGGTGCGAGCAGAGGCGAAGGAGACGAGGTGATGAGGATGGGAGCAGGGGATGGGGGCGACGACGAAGGGTAATGTCGGAGGCAAGTTTGGATGGGTTTTCGGAGTTTCGGTAATGGCAGAGAAGACGGTGGAGACGATGGGGTTGGGGCGATGGCGAGGAGGGGAGTGAGGTGATGCAAGGTGGTGGTGGGGACGATCGGAGGTGACAATGGGAGCGGCGACGGTGAAGGGAAATGGGTTATCGATGAATGGAGGAAGAAGACGGAAGAGAAGAAGGATAGCGACTGGGTATTTTTTTGGGTTTAAACAGTATAGGGGATTAGGGTTAGGGTTAGGGTTAAGTGTTTAGGGTTAAATAGTAAGGGTTTGGGTTATTGGGTATTTGGGTAGCGGGTTTGAGTGGGATCCAACTAGTGATTTGGTCAAAATTCATTAAAAATGGGGAAAAAGAGATAGATGAAATGAATAGTCCATTTCTACAGGAAGAATGACACAAAAGAGCAGAACGAACAATATAATTGAATTAGATATTGGCACAAAAAATTGAGTTGAAACCAAAGAATGTTTTTATTCGAACTGGAACAAAATATAGGATCTCAATTTGAATACAAAAATACCAGGAATGAAAATACCGTAGAAAAATTACAGATACGGGAAAATAGGAGTTACACTCATACACATTTAATCTGTTATAAATGGGTTTGGTTTTGAGCGGATTTCTGTAATTATTATTTCTAGACAAAAGAAATGAGGAAAAATCTAAAGCATGCTATCTGCTCAATCAGGTTGAGCATGTTTATTAGGAAATTATCAAAAAATAAAAATCTGGTTGGCATCAGGTTGATTCACCCAGTTAAACACCCCTAGATAGGAGGCGAGAAGTACTGATCGTATTGAAGTTGAATCTACAATAAGTGCCCTTTTAAAATCTCTCCTAATTCAATGTTGAAGTTGGTCAGCAACTGTTAATCAGATGGGGGATCGTTTGTAGACGTAAAGAATTCAGGGGGCTTGGAGTGCTAAACCTCAGACAGATGAACCAAGCTCTACTTTGTAAATGGTGGTGGAAGCTCAGAGTTAAGGCAAAATCTAAATGGGCAACACTTATTCAAAAAACTTACATAAAACAGGGTTGTATGCATAGGAAGCCGAAAAATCTGGTATGTATGTCCGGATTCTGGCGAGGGGTGACACGATGCCGTGTAATCTATTTGGCTGGGGCAACATTTACTTGTGGGAAGGGGGAGACTATCTGTTTCTGGAAAGACAAATGGTGCATACCAATTAATTTAAAGAGAAGATTTCCAGAAATTTATAAAATGGCTACGGATAAATACGATTGGGTAGAAAGAAATCGGAGAAATGGAGAATGGAAGCCAAGAATAACGGGCAAGCTTAACATGGAGGCGAGAAAACAAAAGGAGGAACTAATTCTCTTCCTACAGGATTGGAAGCCAATGGAAGAGGAAAATGAGGACAAGGTATCTTGGGCAGGAGGGAAGGATGGTGGATTCTCTGTCAAATCCACCTATAAATGGTTAAATGATGGAGGCATGCGATGTAATGACCCGATTTGGAGGGTTAAAGTTCCTCTAAAGGTCAGAACTCTCAATTGGCTGACGAGCAGGAAAGTTAGTCTAACTAGGGATAACTTGGAAAAGCATAAGTGGTAGGGCCCGATGATTTGTGTGATGTATCTTCTGGAGTGCGAGACGGTCGATCATTTACTGGTTCAGTGCCAGTACGCTAGGGCAATCTGGGGGAACCTTTTATTGCGACTAAGCATTACCGGGCCTCCACCAGATACGATTTATGACATGTGGGGGGGGGGGGGGGGGGGGGCAGCCATTTGCTGGGGTATTTGGTTAGAAAGGAACAGTAGAATCTTCAGGCATAAGCACAAGCACAACATGCATCAACAACTTTTATTCAGTATTATCGCTAATATCAAATTCTGGTCTCAAACGGCAGGTGCGGAAGCCACAAAGAAGATTAAAGAGGTGTTTGCAGATATCAGTTTGGCTTACAATGGAGCGGATGATGACGAGGAAGGGAGGACACCGGTGGGGGAGTGATCTTAGGATGGAGTGGGCTTTTGTCTTTTTGGGATGTTCCGATATACGGAGTCATCGTTTCTGTTGAAATTATTTCTTTTTGGGAGGGGACTTCTCTGTAAGGGAGGTAGGCTTATTTTTTTCGGGGATGAGTGTCATGGCCCCTTGTTGGGACACATGAATATCATCTCCCGTGCTTGATTATATTGTTTTGTTAAATTCTCGTTAATGAAGCGCGGGAGATGGTACCCACCGTTTTCAATCAAAAAAAAGTTGTTGGTCGGCAACTAAAGCATCCTCGACCAAACCAAGTATTAAAGGAAAAAGAAAAGAAAACAAAACCGTAGCGAGCTTTTTATATTCATTGTCATCCAAAAATTCAAAACTGTCCCTTTGTTTCTTTAATGTTTTCCTCTGCAAAGCGCACAACCACATATGAGATTGTGATATGAATACGACTTTGTTAAAAAATCTTTCAGTTTTCAAAATTAAATGAAATAAAAATATCTCCTTCCAAGATTTCAAAATTTGGGACTATATAGATTGCCATATGGTACCAAAATATTACATCAAAGCAACTAGTATCAAAAGCAGATTAGCAACAACAACATAAAAAACTATTCTCAAAAGCTGCTTGAATACAACTCTATTAATTTTTTTTGCAGTTGTCCATGAAACAAATTATCAACAAACAAAGCAAGTATCTCGATGCAACAAATTCACGGCAAACCATACCTTGTCTACTAACACTTTCAAGCTATAGCGGACCACGATCCAACTTCTGCCCATTAGTTATTGAGTTAAAATCATATGGAAGTTATCATGGTCTATGAACCGTAACACAACCTGATTTGCTTTCATATGATCCCCCCCACAGTGCACACTTATAATTTGTAAAGCAAATCAGTGGTGTACTGGTGTTAAACCGTCTAGTTCATAGACTAAGACCGTGGTCCATATGATTTGTTCTCCTAGTTATCACCCTACCCAACAATGACCCAATTAAATCCCCCAAATTTTTAACTGCCCCACATCCAACCTAACAACTACTTTAACGGCTAACCGCTTCTTATTTTGTCCTGTTCCCTCCTCAATTCATTCAGATTCCACCTCTCTTCCCCTCCTCTCTCTCTCTCGATCTGGATTTCGATCTCCAAACAACAATGACATTGTAGAAACCAAGCTCCCTCTCTCTCCTCCTCCTCCTCCTCTTCTCTCTTTCCTCCGCGGATTCTCCCTCTGTATGCAATATCAAAACCAAAACCGATGGCGATGTCGCTGCTGACCCCCCCATACCCCATGAAATGGCCGCCACCTTTAGCGCCGCCGCCATCCACCAGGCCCTCGACAACACCTTCGAAGAGGAGACCGAAGCCAAAAAAGCCAAAGGTGAAGCTTACGACAGGGATATCGCCACCGCCGTCCACCACACCATCGACAATGAGTTGATCATGTTGGAAATTTTTTTTGCAGATTTTCCGGGCTGGATTCCGGTGGGCTTCGGCCACCGGCGGCACCAAAAATTGATTGGATCATGTTCATCTTGTCGAGTACTATTCCGTGATGTACTCATGTGTCAAAAAAACGAATTCCGTATGAATGAGAAATGTTGGTCCAAAGTTGGGTACTCGAAATGTACTAACTTGGATATTGGAAGAAAAAGGATAGTCCCATATCGGAAATGGAGAACGTTTTTTCTAGTATATATACTAAAAAAAATGGACTAAAGGGCGTGACCCGGGGATTACCACTAATGTGTAGTGGAAAGAGGACTTAGCCAAAATGACAAACACACGTGCGCGCGCCCGGCCCAGCTCTGGCCTCGGCTCGGCTTGGCTCGGCTTGGTCTGGCTTGGCCTATATCAATCTCCTATAAAACCAGTCCATTTTGTCTGCCAGAGGGTATAGTTATGAAAAAAACAGTCCGAATCTTCTTCTTCTTCTTCCTCTCTAAGTCAGTACTGAGAATACAACACAGCTCCAGTTCGATCAGATCTCTGAAGTTAGGGTGCTGCTCTGGCATTTCGTCAACCACCGTCACACTACGGAGCAAAAATTGCTTTAAGGACAGAGATATTCATATCTCGACTCTGTATTGTATGGTTTGTTATTTTATTTTCTGTAATTGTAACTCTTCATAAATATTGTTAGCTTTTCTGTTTTTTGAAATTCATGTTCTAACAGATCAAAGAAATCAGAAACGGCCAGCAAGGACTCGGCCCCTCTGGCGATGTTGACGGCGATGATTTCATTGCAGGTAAGGAAGGAATCGACCAGGGTCGGGGAGATCCTTACGGCGACGAAAGTGGGCTGACAGAAGCTCGGCTCACAATAACTGATATGTATGCTCTCCTGAGACATCCCCATGACCGGAAGAGGATGCTGAAATGGAAGAATATATACCTGAAAAGCATCTGCGAGGGAACAGAAGACGTAGATCTCAGCCTCCCTGGAAGTTGCAACCTCAGTTAGCAAAATTATTGAAGGCCCAAGCGACGTTCTGGCTTTTCAACTTGGCGTGCTAGCTGTATCTTGGTACTCAACTTACTATGAATAACTTTGATGCTTACTTGAACAAATCAGGCGACGATCTTGCAGGGTTAGATCAAGAAGAAATTCACTCATGCGTGGAGGTGTGTGCAAGAGTGAGTACAAGGAGGCGTTGAAAGAGATCGAACTGGTAGACAAGGCATTGGAAAACAACAGCAGAGGGGTGAATATTGGGGAGCTTTATAACTGGTCTGTTCGCGAGATTAATTTTCAAACTGCGGGGAGGAGTTCAAACTATTTCTCTGGACCCACTGTTTGAGGACGAGGAAACGACGTTGATGAAGCAGACATCAATTTGCATGAGGATTATGGCCAAGTAGTTTAGGCCGTAGATTAGCGTCAGTAGTTGTTACAGGAGGGAACAGTGAAATGGGCCGCAGTAGTAAATAAGCCAACGAAGCTAGGCCCTAAAGATCAGTCAAGCAGCCCTGCCGTCTCAATGATTATGTCATGATGGGCTCAGAAAGAAAGGAAGATCCACTTGCGCGAAATAAAGGGGGTGGCAGCCAAGAACACGCGTTAGCACAGGAGTGGCAGATCGAAATGTAACATGGAATAAAAAGCAGAAATGAACAGTGGAGGAAGAGAAAAACTTTATGAGCAAATTTCTTCTTCACCATATTTTGTATTTCTTCTTCTAATCCTCTAGCATTTTATCATTTTTCAATCAAGAAATCCATCCTTTATCTGTAGTTTCTTTGAATCAGCATTGATAGTAACATTTGGTGCTTTCATTCTCGAACACAACAATGGCAGAAGGCACGCGATTCAGACAACAAACAGAGGAGGCAATCACCTGTTTGAAGGACAACGCCACGTAACATGACGATCAGATTCAGGCGTTGTTAGCGGCACAGCAAGAGATGATGTTGACATTCATCACCAGATTCACCATCTTGGAGGGTAAGCTTGATCAACAACAAATCCAAGTTGCAACATCAAACAATCAGATTCAGCAAATCCATACACACCAAGGGGGGGTAAGACCCATTCAACCTTAGACCCACTCTGATATTAAGAATCCTAGACTTTATTTCTCTCGATTTGAAGGTGAGGATCCAAATGGGTGGTTGTTCAAAGAAAATCAAATTTTCAGTTATCACAAGACAGCAGAAACAAAGAAGCTCATGATAGCAACCTTTCATATGGATGGTCGTGCATTGTCTTGGTTTCAAAACAAATTCGAAAATGGGTTATTCACTAGTTGGGAAAATTTTGTTCATGAACTAGATGTGCGTTTTGGTGACTCAGTATATGTTGACAATCGGGGGTTATTGTTTAAATTGGCTCAAACAGGCACTTTTATGGTATACTACGATGCTTTTGATAAATTGTGTAACAAGCATTCTCAGTTGCTATATTTCGGGCCTTCGACCTGATATTCGTAGGGAGGTGCTTGCCTTTCAACCTACATCATTGCGTCATGCAATGAGCTTAGCTAAGCTACATGATGAGAAATGGTTGGATGCAAAGAAGACTCAATTCAGAGGTGCCTCGTACAAGCCACCATGGGCGCCACCACCAGCGAGCAATTTGCTCCCCTTACTGCCTAAACCCCCAATGCAAGAGCTTAAATATCCTGTACGACGAATTTTATCATCAGAATGGGAGGCTAGGAAGGTGAAAGGATTGTGTTTCAATTGCGACTAGAAGTACACACCAAGCCACATTTGCAAGGGAAAAAAATTCTTATTGTTGTTATCAGAAGCGGCAGACATGTATGACACACCTGAGGTAGTAGTCGATATGGCACAAAGAACAGAGGAGACACAATTGCACACAATTGCAGTCGCTCCTGAGATATCATACCATGCCCTATTTGGCCAACCCTCCCCGAAGACTTTAAGAGTCCAAGGTATGATTCATAACACTCTTGTTCAAGTATTGATTGATAGAGAAAGTACTCATAACTTTATACAGGAAAGAGTAGCCATAATTCTCAAATTGCCTATACAACAAGATCTTCAATTCACAGTAACAGTTGGAAATGGCGCGACATTGCAGTGTCAGGAAAAATATCTAGCTGTTCCTATAACTATGCAGGGTTACACATTTCACATAGATTTTTATGTTCTACCAATTCATCGGAGTAAACTGGTCTTGGGAGTGCAATGGCCAGAACTGTTGGGGCATGTCACAACTGAGTATAAAAATGGGACTATGCAGTTTACTGTCAATGCCCATACCATTATTTTACAAGGTGGAGCCAATGCATTAGCTGAACTCTAACTCCGTCAACTCAAACGAATTGCAGTTACGTACGCAATAGTCCAGTATTTTTATTTAGTGGTGGATGATCTAAATTTTCAAACTGAAGAGCTTCCAACAGACTTGCAATTGATACTTCAGCAGCACGTAGCTGTATTTGCAGAGACAAACGACATTCCTCGAAACAGAGCTTACGACCACCAGATACACCTCATTCCAGCATTTAAACCACCCAATGTACAGCCCTACAAGTATCCACAATTTCAGAAGGCAGAGATTGAGCTTCAAGTGACCAAGATGTTGCAAGAAGGACTCATACAACAGAGTAAAAGCCCCTTCTCGTCTCCTGTATTGTTGGTAAAGAAGAAAGATGGAACTTGGCGATTTTGCGTGGACTATAGAGCACTCAATGCAATTACTATTAAGGAAAAGTTCCCTATTCCAATAGTAGACGAACTATTTGATGAGCTCTATGGCGCCAAATATTTCTCCAAGCTAGATTTGAAAGCGGGGTATCACCAAATCAGGGTTCAAGCCACTGATGTTGAGAAGACAGCTTTCAGAACCCATGATGGCCACTTTGAGTTCTTAGTTATGCCCTTCGGCCTAACAAACAAACCCTCCATCTTCCAGGCAGTAATGAACGACATCTTCAAGCCTTACTTGAGGCGATTTGTGTTAGTTTTTTTGATGATATTTTGATTTATAGTCAAAATTGGGAGGCTCATTTGCAACATTTATCGATGGTGTTGCGAACATTGGAGCTTAATCTATTCTACGTGACGAAATCCAAATGTTCTTTTGGGAAGCAATCCATGGAGTATTTGGGCCATATAATCTCAGAACAGGGGATACATGTGGATAATTCAAAAATAGACGCAATGATACATTGGCCAACCCCCACAAACATCAAACAGTTACGAGGATTCTTCGAGTTAACTGGATACTATAGAAGATTTATACGATCGTATGCATCATTGGCAGTGCCATTGACTGAATTGCTCAAGAAATATGGGTTCGGGTGGAACACAGAGGCAGAGATGGCATTTACAAATCTTAAGGAGGCCATGACTAAGTCCCCAGTACTTGCACTACCAAACTTCTCAGAGCCCTTTAAAGTGGAGACAGATGCATCAGGTGCTGGAATTGGATCAGTATTATCACAAAACAGACACCCTATAACCTTCCACAGTAAGAAAATATCACAAAGAATGATAAATTCATCCACCTATGTTCGAGAAATGTATGCCATAACCGACGCCGTGAAGAAGTGGAGACAATATCTGTTGGGGGGAGAATTTGTTATAATAACAGATCAAAAAAGCTTGAAGCACATAATAATTCAAGTAATTCAGACTCTGGAACAGCAAAAATGGAACCAAAAGTTAGCAGGGTTTAATTACAAGGCGATTTACAGGCCAAGCAAGCTAAATGTTTCTGCTGATGCTCTCTCGAGGCAACCAGAGATGAATACCTTACAGGTATCACAACCTAGAATTCTATTGTTGGATAGAATTAAAGAGGAATATATCCATCCACCTATTGCACAAGCTTACAGATTCCTCTGAACTCAATTCTGAATACACATTAAGAGATGGTATTATCTTGTATAAGAAAAGAATTGTGTTGCCTGCGACACTCATATCTAAAGTTCTTCTCACCCTTCACTCATCACCTGAAGGAGGACATTCTGAAGTCGCCAGCACAATATATAGAGTTAAAGCTAATTTTTACTGGGAGGATATGTCGAAGGATATTAAAAAGTTTGTACAAGAATGCACCGTTTTTTAGCAGACCAAATACGATACTCATCCACCTGTAGGATTACTTCAACCCTTACAAATCCTTGAACAAATTTGGGAAGATATCGCAATGGACTTCATTATAGGACTGCCTACAGTTAAGGAAAAGAATGAAATTTTGGTTTTTGTGGATCGCTCATCCAAACGTGCACATTTCGTCCTACTTCCAGCAAACTACAGTGCAAGCAAGGTGGCTGAGCTTTTTTATTAAAATGTGGTAAAGTTGCATGGCATTCCGAAATCTATTGTATCTGATAGAGATCCCTTATTTGTGAGCCAGTTCTGGAAGGAGCTTTTCACCAAGAAGGGCACACAGTTATGCATATCTAGCACATACCATCCACAAACGGATGGACAAACAGAGGTTCTAAATCGGTGTTTGGAACAATACGTTCGCAACTTCGTATCTGAAGAACCAAAAGAGTGGATCAAATATTTGGAGTGGGTAGAATACTGGTATAATACCACGCAACATTCAGCTATAAACATGACCCCATTTGAAGCGGTCTATGGCAGAAAACCTCCGACCCTACAGAGCTATATACAAGGAACTTCAGGCAACATTCAAGTGGACAATCAGTTGCAATCTCGCAATGAAATACTTCACAAAGTGTGCATAAGTCTCATCAGAGCGCAAGAAAGAATGAAGAGTTATGCTGACAGACACAGAGTAGAGAAGGTATTTGTGAAAAGGGAGTGGGTGTTCGTCAAGCTTCAACCTTACAGATAGCAGTCAGTGGCGCAACGCACCTCACACAAACTCAGCAAATCGTATTATGGGCCATTTCAAGTAATCAAGAGAATTGGGAAGGTTGCATACAAACTGCGGTTACCGACACACTCTCGCATACACCCAGTCTTCCATGTTTCAATGTTAAGAGCTTGCAGAGGAGACCCCAGCATAGTCGAGCCCATTCCACTTCCTGAGACCAAACCATTAGCCATATGTAATAGTTCACCCACTTCGAGCATTGCAAGAGCACACAGTTAAATGAGGTAATAGATTCACCGATGAAGTGTTAGTAGAGTGGGAAGGCTTATCACCAAATGCAGTAACATGGGATGATAAGGAGGCAGTAGTAATGGCATTTCCAAATTTCAACCTTGAGGACAAGGTTGCACTTGAAGAGGGCAGCAATGTTATAGGAGGGAACAATGAAATGGACCGCAGCAGGAAACAAGCCAACGAAGTTAGGCCTAGAAGATCACTCAAGCAGCCCCGACATCTCAATGATTATGTCATGATGGGCTCAGAAAGAAAGGAAGATCCACCTGTGCAAAACAAAGGGGGTGGCATCCAAGAACACGCGTCAGTACAGGAGTGGTAGATCGAAATGTAACAAGGAATAAAGAGCAGAAATGAACAGAGGAGGAGGAGAAAAACTTTATGAGCAAATTTCTTCTTCACCATCTTCTGTATTTATTCTTCTAATCCTCTAAAATTTCTCTTGCATTTTATCACTTTTCAATCAAGAAATCCATCATTTATCTGTAGTTTCTTTGAATCAACATTGATAGTAACAGTAGTACGTATGTATAGGGATTGTATTTTTTGTGAGTATAACGAGTTAAGGAGAGGGCTGTGCATGTGTGTAATGTAGAAGTAGGAGAAATATCTACATACATATACTAATTGTGTTGGCCACTGCGTACTGATCTTTACTATTATCTAATCTAAAATTTTGGCTTGAAAACTAGAGTACATCATACATGTAATGAAAGCCGAGAGTGTATTATGTGTTCGAGATTATGAGAGGTAATAATAGAACAAATTAGGGTTAATATCCTACATTAAGGGGCTTGAGATATTTATCCTAGGTATCAAGATTGGAATACCTAAACTACTACCACAAGCGACTGGTTTGGGCACTGGGTTGTTTAAAAAAGAGATGGGTTAAACCTGAGTGCACAAAATGAACCTTCTGAGAATGACTCTGGAGTTGATCTGCAACAGGAAGAAAATGAAAAGTGGCTCAAGGCATGGGTTTCACTTTCTTTAAGAAGCTATTTGGCCGATTCTGGAGATGAATCGTTATCACGAAACACTTCTCCCGAGATACAACGAGTTTCTGTCTACAGTGCTGCCTAATGCTCCAATAGCAGCACGTACCAACTTGCACCACACTGAGTAAAAATTGCTCAACAATTTGGAGAAATATTTTAGAAGAGATCAAGAATTTATTTTTCTCTTCTCTACTTCATCTATGTGACATAACCCATATATTTATATCCAAAATAAAAAACGTTTTTCTTTCTTTTTGATTTAATGTCATAACAACCAGACCATAAAGTGCCATAAAATGGTTTTAATGATTTTACTGGTCAAAAAACTAGCCAATAAGAAAGGAAACGTTTTTATTTAAAACCAAAAAAAATGTTGTGTTTTTTTTCTTTTTCAAGAGGCTCTAAGGCCCGACCGGGTCAAAAAAAATTAAATAAATAAAAAAATTATATATATATATATATATATATATATATATATATATATATATATATATATATATATATATATATATATATATATATATATATATATTATGTGGAATGTAGTAATTGAACCCCCGACCTCATGTGAACTCAAATTTTTAACCGTTGGGCCATAAGACAATGTTGTCAACAAGAGAAGTGTTTTACATGTATACTCAATTCCAAAAATCCCCCACTTATATATTTAAAACACTGATTTTTTTATTATATATATTTTAAATATAGAACCATGTATAAGTAAGGTGCCCGAAGACTTGAACCTTACATAGTAGACAATTCCCAAAATGCTAGAATAATGAGTGATCTTAAGTCTTGAACTTATTACCCATTTTTACTTAGTGATGGAAAACCACACGTGATTCTACCAGGTACAAATTCTTAAATGCCAGCACATTCCAGCCTTGTGCTTATCCCAGTATAGGCAAATGTTTTAGAGAATCAGCCTCATTCTCATAGAAGCGGCCACACTTCACAATCACCCCAGTGAGTCTATCAAGAATACTCTTGTAGCTAGGCACTCCTCCCATTCAGAGATATAGAGCTCATTAAGAGCCAAGCTCATCCTTACTAACGCTACAAGACTTCATGCACATACACATCAGGATCGACTAAGGAGTGGTAAACTCATGGGTTGCATGATTCCAATCACAGTATGGCTTGTTTTTTCCATTGAACCTATGTCTTGAGATCTCCAGTCGTATAGGTTGGGTTCCCACCAATTGTGAACCTAAATGGGCTTCAGTCCCATCCTTGTCGATGTGTTCCAAACTGTCTCAAGACAATCCTTTCGTCAATGGATCTGCAAAATTACTTTCCGATCTCACAAAATCCACAGTAACAGCACCAGATGTGAGGAGCTCTCTCACCGTATTGTGCTTGCGATGAATCGTTAATCTCTTACTGTTATAGTAAGTTTTTTGTAATTTAGCTATGGTAGCAGTACTATCTGAGTGGATTAAGATCGAAGGTATAGGCCTACTCCATGAAGGAATGTAAGACAAGAGGTTCCTCAACCAGTTTGCCTCCTCACTAGCCGCAGCTAGAGCAACTAACTCAGACTCCATAGTAGAGTAAGTTAAAATAGTCTGTTTCTTGGACCTCCAAGAAACAACACCACCAGCAATACTAAAAATATATCCACTTGTGGCCTTGGAATCATCTGAAAATGAATTCCAATCTGCATCACTGAATCCCTCAAGGACAGCGGGAAACCTCTTATAATGTAGTCCTAAGTTCATGGTCCTTTTCAAGTAAACTCTGTCAATAGTATTCCAATGCTCAGAACTAGGACAACTCGTAAATCTACATAATACTCCTACAGCATATGCAATGTCAGGTCTAGTGCAGTTAGTAACGTAGTGAAGGCTACCAATAATACTAGCATATTTTTTTTGTCTAACTGCAGCACCAGAATTTTTCAAAAGTTTAATATGAGGGTCACTGGGTGTACATGCAGGTCTACGGTCAAAGTAATTGTATTTCTTCAAGATCTTCTCAATGTAATGAGATTGATCAAAAGTAATACCAGTCTTAGTACGTGTGATTTTCAAGCCTAAAATAACATTGGCCTCACCTAGGTCCTTCATATCAAAATTTTGACTAAGCATAGTTTTAGTCTCTGATATAAATTCAAGCGAAGAACCACAAATGAGTAAATCATCTACATATAGACAAAGCATAATGCAACTATCACTGAATGCTTTATAATAAAGGCATTTATCAACATTATTAATAGAAAAACCATTTGAGAGTAATAATTGATCAATTATGTCATGCCACTGTTTAGGAGCTTGCTTAAGACCATATAAAGTCTTATTCAGCTTGTAGACATTGTGCTCCTGTCCTGGAATCACAAAACCTTCAGGCTGATCCATATAAAGTTTCTCTTCAAGTTCTCCATTAAGGAAAGCTATTTTAACATCCATCTGGTGAATCAACAAATTATGCACAGCAGAAATAGCTAATAGAAATCTAATGGTAGTCACACGAGTCATAGGAGAGTAAGTGTCAAAGAAATCTATATTTTCCTTTTGTACATATCCTTTAGCTACTAGTCTACCTTTAAAATTTTCAATTGTACAATCTGGTTTTAGCTTTCTCTTAAGAATCCATTTGCATCCTATAGTATGACTACCGCGAGGTAAGTCCACTAACTCCCAAGTACCATTGAGGTTAGTGAATCCATCTCATCATTTATGGCTTCTTGCCACAAATTAGCATCGGATGAGGTTAAGGCCTCACTGATAGAACTAGGGTCAGAATCTAAAGCATATACAACATAGTCATCACCAAAATTTTTAGTTGTTCTAGCACATTTACTTCTACGAGGCTCAGAATCTAAATCAACATTAAAATGTGTACTAGTTTGAGGTACGCTAGAGGAAGTAGAGGGCTGTGAACCTCCACTACTACCCCCACTGTTCCTCAATAAGTAAGGAAATTTATCCTCATAAAAACCAGCATCTCAAGATTCAATGATCACATTATTATGCAAGTCTAAAAATCTGGAAGCTTTACTGTTGATGCGGTTTGTTTCTGGGAGACGTGTGGATGCACCAGGTGTGAGTTCGGACTCGATTTGTATTGAAAGAGAAAGCTGCTTGTCAGACGACCCTCGGCTGACCGGGCGGTACCTGCGACGGGCTCGGAGTGAGGTGGATGTCTGGGCTCGGATCAGGAGGTTCGGATCCGAGGTCTTGTGTACCTGCAGACGGTCCTGAAACACCGGAGTTTATCCCGGCGGCGGACCCTCCGACGATCTAGTCAGTCTCTGTGAGAGAGTAGCAATAACTAGGAGAATTTAAGTGGCAAAAGATTGGTTACCTGAAAAGGTGGGTGAGGGTCTAGTATTTATAGAGAATTCTAACCGGGTTTGGATCCACTTAGGGGCCGGGTCTGAACCCGAAAGCCCATGGGCCTGACGTGGCAGAAGGCCCAGGGGGTTTAGGACTGACGTGGCAGTACCAGGAGTGGTATAGGGCTGATGTGGCAAAGCCCTTGGTGGTATTTGGAGCTGACATGGCAGATCATGGGGCTCCTGTGCTC
Organism: Hemerocallis citrina; assembly: GCA_017893485.1. Classification (NCBI taxonomy): domain Eukaryota; kingdom Viridiplantae; phylum Streptophyta; class Magnoliopsida; order Asparagales; family Asphodelaceae; genus Hemerocallis; species Hemerocallis citrina. The sequence continues at coordinate 68,251,344 of CM030361.1, forward strand.
CTGGGAGAATCTGGTGGCCTAGGTTGTGCTAGGTCATCCTCATTCTTTACCAGGCTGGTTGGACGGCCCGGGGGGCTGTCATGGATCGGAGGCCAAGGGCCATCGATGTTCGTCGGATACGAGGAGACCAGTTCTGTGGGGGTGAACTTGAGGTTCGGTGCCGACCATGTCTGGCTCGAAGCCGAACCAGATTGTTGCTTTTTCTACTTTTGAGTGAGAGCTGTACTGGGCCCTGGTTGGGCCCCAAGCCATTTTTACCCTACCACACAAGCCCCCCACTCCTGCGGGGGTGCAGGAGCTAGCCGTGGAGGAGTGTCTATGGTTGTAGAAATGGGATGACGAATCGCTGGGCCTTTATGAGAGGGTTGCGCTGATGTCTGAGCGAGCCTCGAGCCGGCAAGGGTTGGTTGCCCTGATGTTAGAGCGAGCCTCGAGCTGGCGAGGGTTTAAGGGTCGGCAAGGGTGATGGCGAGCCGGTGTTTCTTCCTGAGAAGAGTGCCCTGGTGCTCGACCGAACCTCGAGATGATGAGGGATTACGTGTAGGCAAGGGTGATGGCGAGCCGTTGTTTCTTCCTGAGAAGAGTACCCTGGTGCTCGATCGAACCTCGAGATGACGAGGGATTATGTGTCGGCAAGGGTGATGGCGAGCCGGTGTTTCTTCCTGAGAAGAGTGCCCCGGTGCTCGACCGAACCTCGAGATGACGAGGGATTACGTGTCGGCAAGGGTGATGGCGAGCCGTTGTTTCTTTCGGAGAAGAGTACCCTGGTGCTCGACCAAACCTCGAGATGACGAGGGATTATGTGTCGGCAAGGGTGATGGCGAGCCGGTGTTTCTTCCTGAGAAGAGTGCCCTGGTGCTCGACCGAACCTCGAGATGACGAGGGATTACGTGTCGGCATGGGTGATGGCGAGCCGTTGTTTCTTCCTGAGAAGAGTACCTTGGTGCTCGACCGAACCTCGAGATGACGAGGGATTATGTGTCGGCAAGGGTGATGGCGAGCCGGTGTTTCTTCCTGAGAAGAGTGCCCAGGTGCTCGACCGAACCTCGAGATGACGAGGGATTACGTGTCGGCAAGGGTGATGGCGAGCCGTTGTTTCTTCCGGAGAAGAGTACCCTGGTGCTCGACCGAACCTCGAGATGACGAGGGATTATGTGTCGGCAAGGGTGATGGCGAGCCAGTGTTTCTTCCTGAGAAGAGTGCCCTGGTGCTCGACCGAACCTCGAGATGACGAGGGATTACGTGTCGGCAAGGGTGATGGCGAGCCGTTGTTTCTTCCTGAGAAGAGTACCCTAGTGCTCGACCAAACCTCGAGATGACGAGGGATTATGTGTCGGCAAGGGTGATGGCGAGCCGTTGTGCCTTAGAAGGTTTGAGCAGAGTGGTCCGCCGTCTTTGCGGAGCATTGATGGCGCTCCGGGATCTGTGCGATGTTCCAATTTCCTAGGGGCATTAATGGCACCGCCTAATAAATACAGGTGGCGCATGGGCTTCCGTCGATTGGCTTTCCCAATGTCATGATAGCAGGCCTATGGAGGAGGCTATAAATACCCCTCTCCCCTAGCAGGTTTGATCATAGCAAGGGTGGTCCACTGGCCATCAGAGTGTCTACTTCGGCGGACGCCTGTCTCTTGCAAAATTTAAACCCTGGTAGTGTCGGAGAGGTGGTGACTCTGCCGCCCGGATCTTCTCTTGGATCTGATGGCCTTGATTCGGTAGTCAGATCTGGGAGAGATCAGGGCGAGAGGGATAACGACCGAAATTCGGACCGGGGAATAAGGAGCCTCGGATTGGTGGTGACTCTACCGTCCGGATCCTTTTTCGGGTCAGACGGCCCTCACACGGTTGTTTGGCCCGAGAGAGATCAGGACGGGAGTGGTACCCACCGTATTCTGGACCTGAGGCTGAAGAGCCTCGGATATGCGGGTCGATCCGCTTTCTGTTAGGGTTCTAGGCGATGGTGGCTTTCCTCCCACCCTCGAACTGTTCGGGGTTTCGGCTGATAAGGCCGTAAGCCCCGAGCTGCTCGCGGGTGAGAAGGGAGTCGACCGAGCCCTGGAGCCCAGGGCACAGGCGATGGTGGCTTTTCTGCCACCCGGGAACAATTTGGGGTTTCGGCTGCCGAGGCTGTAAGCCCCAAGTTGTTAGCGGGTGAGAGGGAGCCGGCCGAGCCCTGTAGCCTTAAATCTTTAAAAAAGAAATTTTTCCGCCGAGCACTTCATTCGAACCGACCCCTATGCCAGCCTGGCACCGGATGACGTCAGCAGCCCACGTTTCGAGGACGTGGCGCGATTTTCCAGGCGGCAGTTACACGTCAATCGGTGAACAGTAATTGCGGAAATCGAGGAGTTGTTTTTGTCCTCTATAAATGGTCCCCCCTCTCCTCCTATCGCCCACTTCTTTCTCGCTTCTTGCTTTTCAAAAAATCTTCCAACTCTTCAGCGCTCGTCCCTTCAGTTTGCTGCAGCAGGCTCGTTCTTCCGAAGCGATCCCAGGTTAGTTGGTAAGTCTGTTTAGCTTAGGCACAGATGGACAGGGCTCAGTCTGGCTCGTCAGCGTCGACGTCTGGGGGGGAAGTGAAACCCGCCTCCAAATCGTCTTCGTGGGAGGAGCCGGTAGGCGAGGAGGAGGTGGTACACAATGTGAAGCCGTTACGATCTCGGAGGCATTTTGTGGTGGAGAGTAGCGAATCTGAGGAGGGGGGCGGTAGTTCAGACGAAGTCCAGATTCTAGGGTTGGCTTCCGGAGAGGAGGGTGGTCCCGAAGGGGGTGAAGCCGAAGGGCCTCGGAATCCGACCGGTCTGGGGCGATTATCTACACCCTCGCCGGAACGAGCCAAGAAGAAGAGGGCTCCGAAGAAGAAGGGGTCGAGGACCGGTGGCTCGAGTCAGGTGCCTGTTTACCGTAACTTGATGACAGGGTCGCCCGTACAACCCAAGCCGTTCCGTCGATACCCCGATGATCTCTCTGATAAGGAGCTTTTTGGGGTCCAGCCGTCGTCGCCGAGCCGGAAGAGGGTGAAGATGGACACACTCTCGACCGTTCTGGAGGTAGGTGACTTGGAGGCTTTGCAGTTGGCATACCACATAGGATCCAGCTACGAGCTCATGCTGCCGAGCTCTACTCTTCGGCCGACCAACCCCCTGTCGGATAGGTATTGCATCCTCCCCGTGGACGCCTTCATCTCTGGACTGAGGCTGCCAGTCCACCCATTCGTTCGGGAGGTGCTGAATTGGGCATCCTTGGCGCCGATGCAGTTTGGGCCGAACTCCTGGAAGCAGATCATCCGCTTCGTGCTGATGTGCGAGGAGCAGAAGGTACCCCTACGGCTGAATGTGTTCCGAGCGATGTTGATGATCAGTTCGTCGGCAGAGGGTGTATACTACATCTCACCTCGGGGTAAGGGAAAGGTAGTCCACGGTCACCCAGATTCTATCAAGGATTGGAAGAAGAAATATCTGGTGATCCGGAGTGAGGATCCTTGGGATATCCCTACTCGATGGAACCACTCTAAGCCGAGCTACAAAACGCCGAGGCCGGGGGACCTGACGGCTGAGGAGTGGAGGTTTGTTGAGCGCCTCCGTCTGTCGTACAGCATCAATTGGACGAAGGTGACAGAGGCCCACCTGGCGAGCGTCGGACTGAGCCCGGCCGTGCTTAGTATGTAGTTGTTTCTTTTCTCTCGATCTTCTTGTACTTCCTTGCTCATTGTTCTTAATGGATTTTTTTACAGATATGGATGAAGAATCGATCAAGGCACTGAGGCTCACCATGAAGAAGAAGAAGGCCGAGAAGAAGGGGGACGCGGTGCAGACGACCGGGTTGTCCCAGGCGGTCTCCGAGGCCCCAATTCAGCTGAGGGCCAAAAGGACTCGCCCGGAGACAGGCAGGGACGCGGTGGTTCAGGGGGTCCTGGATCAGGGCAAGGCTGCTGACCTCGATAAGGGGAAGGGTCCCCTGGTGGATCCCGGGATAGAGGAGAGACTTCGGCGACCGTGGGTGCCGAATTGGTCGATCCGCGAGGGTGACTGCCTGACCCGAGGGCGCCAGGCCGTGGAGGTTGCAGATAAGCTGGCGACCCCCCGGGACCGCTCGGAGATGAAGGCCGAGACCCTGGACGAGGCGTACGTGCGCCTTGCGCAGGCTAATGTGCTGGTAAGTCAACCGAACCCACTTGTCTTGAGATTATGTTGCAAAGAAGGCTTTCCTAGTTGTGCTCGGTGACTGCAGGCGACCGTGCAGGGGGCCCACGTAAGGGGCCTTTATGAGGCCGCCTTGAAGCGGGAGCGCGACCGGGCTGACAAGGCCGTGCAAGAGGCGAAGGAGATGAAGATAGAGCTCGAAGGCTCTCATAAGAGGGAGCACGAGATGAAGACGGCCTTCGACAAGGAGAAGAAGGAATGGGCGAAGAAGATGGCGGCTCAGAAGAAGGAGTTCACCAAGGAGAGGGAAGAGCTGACAGAGACGGGTCAGCTCCTGGTGATCAAGGCTCAAGACGAGTGTTATGCGAAGGCCCTCAGCCACGTGAGGCACTTCTACCCGACCCTTGACCTGTCCAACTTCGAGTATGACATGGAGGTCGAGGGGACACCGAAGACCCCTGGCGAAGAAGGGCCTGCTCTTGACCCGTCTGCCGACCCCCCTGTGGACTCGCCTGCTGATGCTGAGGTGGGAAAATAAGTTGTATAATTTTTGTCTTTCTTTTTCCTTCTCTCGATTGTATTTGCCTTCCGCGGACTGGCCACCGCATTTTTGTAAGAAGCGACTCAATTTATAAAAAGGATTTTTGACCGGCCAAGTGTTTTGACCTCGGGTGTTTCCGACCCTCCTTGCTTGTGTGTTTTGAGTTGGGTGGTTTTCTTGTAGGTTGCGGCTCTCCTTCCCGAGGTGGACCCCCGTCGTTCCGACGTGGCGTGGCTCCGGAGCAAAGTTGAGGCCCTGGAGGCCACGTTGGTTCGCTACCAAAAGGGGGCTCGTGACACTGATGCGGCCTTTAACTATTATCGGAATAAGTCTGAGGCCTTAAGTGAGGAGGCGAGCCGGCTGAGGAGGGCAATGGTGGATCGGGACCTCGGAGGCGTCGGACCTGGATATACCATGTCGAATGCCTCGGTGCAGAGGCCCTCTTATAAGAGGTTACTTCGCGATGTCATTGTGGAGAAGGAGATGGAGATACACCGCTACAAGACGATGCTGGGTGTCTCGACATCTTCCTCAGTGGGTCGGCGAGCGGAGGGGGTTCCCTCTGCACTGCTGCTGCTGGAGCGTATGCGACCAGTCGATGCCCAGAGCTCCGTGGCTGGTGTGTCGACCGTGGCTGAGCCCAAGGATCATCATGACGAGGATAGGGCTCCTAGCCGCTCGGTCGGAGTGGTCCCGCCCTTCGTCGGACCCGAGGGGCCCTAAGATGGTGGCTTCCTCCAGTTTGAGATGAGTGGAGTGGTCCTATAACGGTCTTTGTTTGTTTTCTCAGAACCAAATAAAAGAGTATGAAATAAAGAATTCTTTTCCTCCTTCGCTCTGTTTAGTAGTGCAGTGAATGATGGCGGAGGCGCGGTTCGGCTCTGTCGATCCGTGAGGGATCGACGCGGGGCCTTAGGAAGAGTCCCTGGCTGAAGCTGGATTGGACCTACCGAGACGTTGGGGATGATACCGGAGTGAGGACTCGGGTGCCGATCCCATTGTTCGGTGTTAAGTCGGAGCTTCCGAGGCATTTGGAGTTTGACAAAAAGAGATTTCTTTTATACAAGATAGGGAGGGTCGCTGAAGCGGCCCTTTACACATGAAAGCCTACAAAAGATTTTATATACATTAGCCAAGCCAGAACCTATGTTCGCTCTTCTAGGAACTTCATTAGGTGCTCGGTGTTCCAGGGTCGGCTGATGAGCCGGCCGTCCATATCTGCCAGTCGGTACATACCAGGGCGTACAGCCTCGACTACACGGTATGGGCCTTCCCAGTTGGGGGCCAATTTCCTCTTCTTGGTTGGATCAGAGACGGACAGTTTTCGTAACACGAGGTCTCCCGCCTTGATGTTAGTGGGGCGGACCTTCTTGTTGTAAAACTTCTCGATCCGTTGTTGGTAGATGCTTCTCCGGATTGAGGATTTCTCTCTGACTTCGGTGACGAGGTCCAGGTTGGCTCTCAAGCCGGATGAATTGTCAGCTTCGTCGAAGGCCATGATACGGGGAGAAGGCAGGCCGACCTCGTGGGGATGACTGCCTCCGTCCCGTAGGTCAAGGCGAACGGCGTCTCTCCCATGTGGATCCTCTTGGTGGTTCGGTACGCCCATAGCACACTAGGCAGTTCTTCGACCCAAAGCCCTTTGGGGGAACTGTCGAGGCGCTTCTTGAGGTCGTCGAGGATTTGCCTGTTCGCGTTCTCTGCTTGGCCGTTGGACTGAGGGTGGCAAATAGCGGAGAAACGTTGCTGGATGCCGATGTCTGCACAGAAAGTTTGGAAGTTCTGACCTTGGAATTGGGGTCCGTTGTCTGTGACGAGGATCCTGGGGATTCCGAACCGGCAAATGATGTTCTTCCAAAAGAACTGTTGTACTTGGCGCTCAGTAATGCTTGACAGGGGCTCGGCATCGAGCCACTTGGTGAAGTAGTCGATGGCGACTATCAAGAATTTCTTTTGTCCTACCGCTGGGGGGAAGGGCCCCACAAGGTCCATACCCCACATGGCGAACGGTGTAGGGCTCACCAAGGATCGGAGATTGGCTTTAGGAAGCCTCTTGATGGGGGAGAACCTTTGGCAGGGGCCGCACCTCTTGACTAAGTCTTGCGAGTCTTGGAGCATGGTCGGCCAGTAGTACCCCTGATTCAGGGCCTTTCGAGCAAGTGTCCTGCTCCCCATATGGCATCCGCTGATCCCCTCATGAAGGTCTATGAGGGCGTAGCTAGCCTCATCGCTGGTGAGACAGCGGAGGTATGGTTTGCCGTCGGCCAAGGTGTATGAGCGTTTGAAGAGGATGTCATCAATCATGACAAACCTTTCAGCTCGGACTCTGACTCGTCTGGCCTCGGCCCTGTCTTCAGGAAGCTCGGCACTAATTAAGAATCTTCGGATGGGAGTGGTCCAGTCGTCCGGGCCGGTACCATCTTGCACACATATCGCCTCCGGCTCTGGGTCACTGATACTTGGCTTCAGGAGGATTTCTATGAGCACCGTCTGATCGAGACCCTCGAAGGAGGAAGAGGCGAGTTTGGACAACGCGTCTGCTTGAGCATTCTGTTTCCTAGGGACTCTGATAACCGTGGCACAGCTGAAGGACGCCAGGAGTCGCCGGACTGCCGCCAAATACCTCGCCATGCGACCATCGCGGGCTTCGTATTCTCCGGTGATCTGATTGACCACGAGCTGAGAATCGCTGAAGGCCCGGATTTGCTTGGCTCCGGCTCGGTGGGCGAGGGTCAATCCGGCGATCATGGCCTCGTATTCCGCCTCGTTGTTGGAGGCCGGAAAGTTGAGGCGGAGGGAGTATTGAAGTAGGAATTGGTCGGGGCCACGAAGGATGATGCCAGCCCCACTCCCCATTTCGCATGATGAGCCGTCGATAAAGACCTCCCAGGTTGGATCCGAACCCTCGATGTTGGGCTGCTCGGAGACGGTGCACTCCGTTATAAACTCGGCGAGGGCCTGTCCTTTAATGGCCACCCTCGGCTGATAGCTGATGTCGAACTGACTCAGCTCAATTGACCACTTGACTAAGCAACCGGAGTTTTCGAGCTTGTGAAGGACAGTCTTTAGTGACTGGTCGGTCAGTCTTGGACGAAGTGGGCCTGGAAGTAAGGACGAAGCTTCCGGGCTGCCATGACCAAGGCATAGGCTACCTTCTCTATCTTTGCGTACCTCGTCTTGGCTGGGAGTAGGACTTTGCTCACATAATACAATGGCCATTGAACCCCTTCATCTTCTCGGACGAGGACGGCGCTGAGGACGCTATCCGAGGCGGACAGGTAGAGCCAAAGCGGCTCGCCTGGCTCGGGCTTGCTGAGGAGAGGCGGGTTGGCGAGGTATTGCTTCACCTGTTCGAAGGCTTCCTGTTGATGGGTACCCCATTCGAAGCCCCCTTTTCCGCGCAAGGCCTTGAAGAAGGGGAGAGACTTCTCCCCTGACTTGGAGAGGAAACGGCCGATTGCAGCCAGTCGGCCCGTAAGCCTCTGAACCTCCTTGACATTCCGAGGCGGGGACATGTCAATAATGGCTTGGATTTTCTCGGGGTTTGCCTCGATGCCGCGTTGGCTGACGATGAACCCCAGGAACTTCCCAGTGGAGACACCGAAGGCGCATTTAGCCGGATTGAGTCTCATGTTGTGACGCCGGAGGACACCGAAGGCTTCCTCGAGGTCGGCGACGTGGTTCGGCCCGGCCCGGCTCTTGACGAGCATGTCATCGACGTAGACTTCCACGTTGCGACCGATCAGGTCTTTGAAGATTTTGTTGACGAGCCGCTGGTACGTGGCTCCGGCGTTTTTCAGCCCGAAGGGCATAACGCGGTAACAATAAAGACCCTGGTCGGTGACGAACGAGGTCTTGGAGATGTTTGGTGGAAACATCCGGATCTGATTGTACCCCGAGAATGTGTCCATGAAGGACAGTAGCTCGTGCCCCGAGGTGGCGTCGATTAAAGCGTCGATGCGGGGGAGGGGGAAAGGATCTTTCGGACATGCTTTATTAAGATCCGTGAAGTCGATGCAGATTCGCCAGCCTCCTGTTGCCTTCTTCACCATGACGACATTGGCCAACCACTCGGGGTAGCTGACTTCCTGAATGAATCGAGCGGACAAGAGCTTGTCCACTTCTGTCTTCACAATTTGTTGCCTCTCCGGGGCGACTTTGCGCCTCTTTTGGACGACCGGCTTAGAGTCAGGGATGACGCTCAGCCGATGCATAATCAAGTCTTCGGAGATCCCGGGCATGTCAGAGGGCTTCCAAGCGAAGAGATCAACGTTGCGACGGATGCAGGCGATGATCCCTATCTTCAAGTCCTCGGTGAGCGAGCGGCTCACCCAGAACCACTTCGATTCATCCTCGGCGTTGAACAGGACCTCTTCTAGTTCGTCGACAGGCTCGGGAGCTGGGCCGTCCCTCTCGGGTTCGAGTTCAACGGCGTCGAGGGGGAATACATCCCCTCCGACGGCGGTCATGTAGCACGACCGCGCTGCTTCTTGGCTACCTCGGACGACGCCGATCCCTTGGGGGGTGGGAAATTTAAGTTTCAGATGGTAGGCCGAAGGTACCGCTTGGAGGGAGCATAGTCCGGGTCGGCCGAGAATGGCGTTGTAAGCTGCCTTGATGTCGACAATCATGAAATCCATGGACTCGGTCCTCTTGACGGGAGCCGTTCCTGCGGTGACGTCGAGGGTAACAATCCCTTCTATTACGACAGGGACGCCGGAGAATTCATGCAACGTGTATCCGGCGGGCTTGAGCTTCCCTCTGGAAATCTTGAGATTCTCGAAGGCTTTGAGGAAAAGAATATTTATCGAGCTGCCGCTGTCAACGAGGATTCGGCGAACCTCACAATTAGCCATGAGGAGGCTAATGACGAGGGCATCGCAGTGGGGTAGGTGGACGCCTTCGAGGTCCTTTCCTGAGAAGGAGACTGGCCCTGGTTGTAGCTTGGGCGATGGGTTGTCTTGGACAGCATTCACCTCTCGGATGAAGGCTTTTCGGGAAGTATTTGATTCTCTTCCCATCGGCCCTCCGTGGACACAGTGCAAGATGAATGGCGTATCCGCGGCTCCCTCGGACTCGGGGTCCCGACCCTGGATGCGGTTTGGAGTAGGGTTCGGAGGCGAGAGCCTCTGGTTCCTAGCACCTCGCCGATCCCGTGGGACTTCTCGGGTGAATTCTCGGAGGTACCCTCTTGAGATGAGTTCCTCAATTTCGTCTTTCAGGGCCCGGCATTGGTCGGTTTCGTACCCATGATCTCTGTGGAAGCTGCAATAGAAGTGCTGATCTCGATTCTTGTTGTTGTTAGGTCGGGGAGGTAGTCGGACAATGCCTTTGTCTTCGATTTCTAAGAGGATGGCGGATACGTTATGTGTCAAGGGAGTGTACCTCTCGAAGCGGGGGACCGGCGGGACCTTCTTCATGGCCCCCGCATCCCTCGGAGCTTTCTTTGATGGTTCGACTTCTTCGGCCTTCCGTTTTCCCTTCCCGGTGGCCTTCCTGGCATCTTCAGGGTTAAGGGCCTCTTCTGCTCTAATGTATTTCTCGACCCTGTTGAGGAGGTCGGGAAAGTCGACGGGGGGCCTCTTCGCCAGAGAAGCCTTCAGCTGTCCATGATGGACGTTGTGCCGAAATGCCGCGGAGGCGACGCCTGGATCAAGGGAGGAGACCGACCTTGCCTCTGCGGTAAACCTCCGGACGAACACTCTGAGTGACTCCCCCTCTATCTGTCTGAGCCCAAGTAAAGAGGTGCTGGTCCTTTCAGCCTTCCGGCTGGTGATAAAGTGGGCAAGAAAATTGCCCTCTAGTTGGTCGAAGGAGTAAATGGAGCCGGGGGTAAGCTTCGAGAACCATTCACGAGCCGGACCCCGAAGGGTGGCAGGGAAGGCTCGGCACAGCAGAGGATCCGAGGCACTGTGAATCATCATGAGAGTTTTGAAACCCTCCATGTGATCAGCAGGATCTCCCTCGCCGTCGTAGGTCTCGAATTGAGGTGGTCGAAAATTCCTGGGTATTTCCGCTTGGAGGATGGGGGCGGAGAAGGGGGGACGGACAGGTCTGTACCCCTGAGCCGCTCGTTGGCCGCCATCTCCTATGTGATCGAGGCGATCCTCCATTTCTTGGAGGCACCTTAGGAGTACGCCACCGTCCTCGGGCTGGATTGTTGATGGGCTGGACACGCTGGCCTCGGCGTCCAACCCGGTTTGGGAATGGAGGACTTTTAATAGAGAATTCTAATCGGGTTTGGATCCGCTTAGGGACCGGGTCTGAACCCGAAAGCCCATGGTCCTGACGTGGCAGAAGGCCCAGGGGGTTTAGGGCTGACGTGGCAGTACCAGGAGTGGTATAGGGCTGATGTGGCAAAGCCCTTGGTGGTATTTGGAGCTGACATGGCGGATCATGGGGCTCCTGTGCTTCTGGGAGAATCTGGTGGCCTAGGTTGTGCCAGGTCATCCTCATTCTTTACCAGGCTGGTTGGACGGCCCGGGGGGCTGTCATGGATCGGAGGCCGAGGGCCATCGATGTTCGTCGGATACGAGGAGACCAGTTCTGTGGGGGTGAACTTGAGGTTCGGCGCCGACCCTGTCTGGCTCGAAGCCGAACCAGATTGTTGCTTTTCCTACTTTTGAGTGAGAGCTGTACTGGGCCCTGGTTGGGCCCCAAGCCATTTTTACCCTACCACAACTGTTATCTGCATAATCAATAAAAACACATTCATATACTCTACTTGCAAGTTTGATTCTTTTAGGGTCAGGTTTTCTGACTTATGCCAGATACCCCCAAACTCTAAAATAATCAATATTAGGCTTTCTACTTCTCCATAATTTGTATGGTAAATTATCAGAAGATAGATGTGGAATTCTATTTAAAACATGACATACAGATAAAAGAGCTTCACCCTATAAGGATTTGGGTGCTCCAGAACTAATAAGCGAAGCAACCAATTCAGTAAGAGATTTATTCTTTCTTTCAGCTTTTCCATTAGATTCATGTGAATAAGGTGCAGTAGTCTCGTGAATAATTCCAAATGATGCATATAATTGTTTAAATTCATTGAAATCATATTCTATACCTCTATCACTACGAAATCTCTTAATATTTCTTTCAAATTGATTTTGCACTTTAGTTACATAAGTTCTAAACATGTCAGTTACTTCACTCTTATGTGCCATAAGATAAACATGAGTATAATTTGAATGATCATCAATAAACGTGATGAAATATCTTTTGTCATTTCTAGTTAAAGTTCCATCCATCTCACACATATCAGAATGTATCAAGTCTAGAATTTTTGTTTCTCTTGCTACACTTTTATGTGAAGTTTTAATTATCTTAACTTGACTACAGGAGGTGCATTTCTCAAATTCATTTAAGTTAACTGATATGACCCGGGACGGGAAGAGAAAGACTTCGATTTTTCCGGCGGGCTTGATCGAGTAAAGCCAAAGACGCCACAAGACAAGGCCTTTTGGTATCATGCCAAGTTTGCTCATATTATTGACCAATTTCATGTTAACGTGACATAGTCTAGAGTGCCATAAATTAAAAAAAGAGGAGTAAACAAAAGCATTATTCTTATTCATTTCAATACTGAGTTTAAACATCCCATTACAAGCAAATCTCTTTCCCACAAAAATCTCATTCTTATTTATGACATACTGGTCGAATCCGATGCTCTGATGAAACCCAGCCTTCTTGAGAAGGTATCCAGAAATCAAGTTTTTCCTCATATCAGGAGTGTGCAAGACATCCTTGTGGGTTACAGTCCTGCTAGAGGTAAACTCCAAGTCCACCTCTCCAATGTCCATCACATTGATACAATGTGCATCACCAAATTGCACTTTCTGACCTCTAAGTTTTGAACCAACTGCGCTCATAGCAAACATTCCTAGTAGCGCCTGTATCAGCCCACCACCCATCGGATACACCGACCATGTTGATCTCAGTGATCATAGCCACTAAAGGCCCTTTGATAGCATTTGCCTGTGGTGCCGGAGTACGCGATCGACAGTTCCTAGCGATATGTCCGAAGCGATGAAACTTCCAACACTCGATAGGATCTGTTCCATTGTCTTTGGTTTGGTCTTTCTGGTTATTTCCCTTATTCGGATTCTGACGTCCATTCAAACCATTCTGACAGAAGTTCGAATTGAACTTCCGACTAGCATTCTTTTTGAACGGCTTATTTTTCAGTTTCAAATGGACCTTCGCTTTGTTCTATTGAACATGCAAGACTTCTTCTTTCTGGTCTTGTTTTCTGGATTCCTCCTTAACTCTAAGCCTAGTTATCAAATTCTTCATGGTCAGTTCCTTTGATTTGTGTTGCACGATATTCTTGTAGTCTTTACAACCAGGTGGTAACTTGTCAATCATCAGAGCTACTTGAAATTGCTCTTCGAGGGGTATTCCTGCTGAAATGATCTCATGAGCAATGTGATGTAACTCGTGTGATTGAATAGTTACCAGCTTGTAGTCGACCATGGTGTATTTAAGATAACGACTGACTGCGAATTTCTTCGAGCCAGACTCTTTTGGTGTCATATCTCTTTTGCAGGGCTTCTCCAACAGATCTAGCCATATCGGACTGTAAGTAATAGTCATACAGTTTGTCGGATAGCTCATTCAAGATAAAGTTTCTACATTTAAAATCGACATCCTTCCATTCTGCTATGTCATCTAAGATTTGTTCATTTTCATGGGCATTAACAGGTTATGGTTTAGGCATTACAGGGCAGTCTTGGGTAAGAAAATGGACAACTTCCTTCAGCGACAGATAGAAAAACATCTTGTTCTTCCAATGCATGAAGTTCAGGCCAGTAAATTTCTCGGGTTTGTTGGTTTCATACTTGCGGTCAAAAACTAGAGCCATTACGGATTACGGAAAATAGCTTCTTAAAATTATTTAAAAAAAAGATGGGTTAAACCTGAGTGCACCAAATGAACCTTTTGAGAATGACTCTGGAGTTAATCTGCAATAGGAAGAAAGTGAAAAGTGGCTTGAGGCGTGAGTTTCACTTTCTTTAAGAAGCTATTTGGCCGATTCTGGAGATGAATCATTGATCACCAAAATATTCTTCTAGGATACAGCGAGCTTCTATCTACAATGCTGCCTAATGCTCCAATAGGAGCGCGTACCAACTTGCACCACACTGAGTAAAAATTGCTCAACAATTTGGAGAAATATTATAGAAGAAATCAAGAATTTGTTTTTCTCTTCTCTACTTCATCTATGTGACATAACCCATATATTTATATCCAAAATAAAAAATGTTTTTCTTTCTTTCTGATTTAATGTCATAACAACAAGACCATAAAGTGCCATAAAATGGTTTTAATGATTTTACTGGTCAAAAAACTGGCCAGTAAGAAATGAAACGTTTTTATTTAAAACCAAACAAAATGTTGTGTTTTTTTTTCTTTCCAAGAGACCCTAAGGCCCTGCCCGGTCAAATATATATAGTCCCCTTCGGTTGCACACTACTTTTGGTGAGCACTCCGTGAACACTCACGAGATAGAGCACCTATGAAAAATCTGAACCGCTCATATTGTTCTATATGCCTAAGATAGCCTAAAAATAAAAAATCAAGTAATTTGAAGTTCATTTGCCCATTCATCATGCTGTTAGAATTTTCAGCCATACAATTTTGTGATGATGTAAATCATGGGCAAATGAACTTCAAATTACTTGATTTTTTATTTTTAGGCTATCTTAGGCATATAGAACAATATGAGCGGTTTGGATTTTTCATAGATACTCTATTTCGTGAGTGTTCACGGAGTGCTCACCAAAGTAGTATGCAACCGAAGATTTCTCTCTCTTTCTCTCTCTCTCTCTCTCTCTCTCTCTCTCTCTCTCTCTCTCTATATATATATATATATATATATATATAGGGAAAGGATCCATTGCACACTAGCCCAGTGTGCAAGCCCGTGCGCACTAGTGGTGAACCGTCCGATCTGGATGTTCCATCTTGATGATAATCCAACGGTTCACAACCTTTCCGATTATATGCTTAATATGGGGGGGGGGTATAATCGGAAATTCCCCCCGTCCCCCCCCCCCCACAGTCCCTATCTCCTTTTCCCTCTCTCTCCCGCTCATCTCCTTCACTAGCTGCGAAAAGAACAGAAAAAACCCTAGCCTCCTTTCTCACCCGCTCATCTGCATCCCTGCCTTCGATCGGAAAAAAAACCTAGCCCCCTTTCTCTTCCACTCATCTCCTTTGAAGCTTTCGATTGGAAAATATACTAGCCCAGTGTTCAATCCCGCTCATCTCAAACCCTAACCCTTCGATCGGAAAAAACCCTAGACCCCAAATCATCTCCTCTCCCCCTCGCGACGCGATCCAGATCTTGAGGCTCTTTTCATTTTCGAATCGAAGGCACCCCATCTTTATTGAAGGTAGCGATTTTTGTTTTTTTTTTTTTTTGTTTTTTTTGTTTTTTTTTGTTTAATTTTTTTTGGGAAAAGGTCGAATGAGCACGACTTTTCAACTTGTCATCAAATTTTCTTTCAAAAATTTATCCATGTACATTCTTCCCGAATCTTCAAAATATATTCTTTCTGTGTGTGTTTTTAAAAGACTGCTGCATCTCTTCCTCTATATATTCAAACAATGCGGACTCAATTTTCAAACAAAAATTAGTCTGTTCATTATTCGTGGACAACACACATTTTTCTTTTAGTAATACAATGAGCATTACTTAAAATTTATGTCGTCGATCTTTATAAACATGAACATATTGGTAATATGCTAATGCATGGCATTATTAATGATAGTGTAGGTCACAAAATTAGTAATTGATTACAGCACTTATATTTAAAAAAGCACTTTCAACTATCCATAAAAAACATATGAGGATGGTGTGAATCTTACTGCATCGCTAGACAGCTAGGTATTGTGGATTGACTAAAGAAATTAGATTTATATCAAGTGAAGTGTAATGACACCAAGGTTACAACCTTCATATTATGCATTTAATTCAATTTGATAGAACAAACACAAATATAATACTCCAGTTGTATGCATGTGCAAGTTGAACGTGTAGCATGTCTTTTTTGTAACATTTGTTAGAACAAGAAGTCACTTATTTTATATTTCGGAATTAGTTAATAGTATGTCTCTCTTTTGTAAGTTTATTGGCTTGAACATTACAACATCTTGAAGGATGGCATCAAACTATTCTTCCAACCAAATCCACAATCATTACAGTTGTAGCTCTAGGTCCTCCCGAGCTAGTTCGGGGGAGAGAATTGTAGGTCCTAAATGTTTCTGCCGATTACAGACAAGAGTAAAATATTCTTCTTCGGGGAAGAATCCTGGAAAAGCTTATTATAAATGTCCCAATTTTCCAAATGGTTGCGATTTTTTTTGCTGGGTGGAGAATTATGGGCCAGAGGAGGATAAAGATGCAAAAATCAGGGATTTGCATGATGAGCTTCGATCCAGTCATTGATAAGGTCGATAGATGTTGATGGTGCGTACAATTGTGGTTACAGGGCAGCTTCCCAGGTTTATGGAGTTGTGGGGTTGATTGGTGGGGTGTTGTTGTTTCTGGCTTTCTTCAAGCAGTACTGATATGTAATGTTCTCTGAAGTGTCGAGAAAAATGTAATTTGTAGTTATTATATTTTGTGGACCTGGTCACGAAGCTAGTATGAGAAGTTGTAGCCACATTTTGATGAAAAAATGTAATGTTGTCTGGCTTTCTATAAGTACTGATGTTAAATTTTGTTAATTTCTGTATCTATTATCACTATTATTTCGATCTTTTGTTGAACATGATGGAAATTTTGTGAAGTATATCAATCTATTATCACAATGTTTCAAACCAATATATAATGATGCAAATATGAAATTTTTGGATCTCAAGTCTCAGCTAAACCATCAATATATAATGATGCAAATATACAATGATGGTCTCAAGTCTCAGCTAAACCATCATACACAGTTAGCAAGGGCTTGGTTAGAAGAAATCTGGGCGGAGATCATTGGAAAAGATTGTGCTGTGTCTGTGTTACACTTATGTCACATGGGGATTCTGTTAGAGAGAGTAACTGGGCTGAATGTAGAGAATGGTTTCCTCTATAGTTGTTTTTGTGAATCAAATTCGATAGTTTCTGATCTAAAAGAACACAATTTCATAGCAAAAAATTAACTTCAATTGTGTAGCATTCTCAAAGGGAAACTGCTGATTGACATCAATAACTGTTTCAATCGCATCACAAAAAAAGAATATGAAACTCTGGAGCTTAAAGCAAGGTTGAACTCTTTTGAAGAGAAAATCATGCGATTGCAGTTGCAGGAAGAGTCCATGCTTGATAGGTCAAATTCAATAGGTACTGAACTTGCTATTTTGAAGAGAAGATGATAACACAAGTATTTTGATATCAGCCAATTGTCAAAAATAAGTATCTTCCAACTTCAGTGCACAAAAATTTAACCAGTAAGCCAAAGCCAAGTTTCACCCAAAGCCAAAGCCAAGTAACTACAAAGCAGTTCATATATGAGAGTACTGCATAAACATTAACAGATGAGCCAAAGTAGTATTTTGATATCAGCCAATTATCAAAAATCAGTATCTTCCAACTTCCTTTCATAAGTAGTGCACAAAAATTTAACCAGTAAGCCAAAGCCAAGTTTCAGCCAAAGCCAAAGCCAAGTAACAAAGCAGTTCATATATGAGAGTACTACATAAACATTAACAGATGAGCCAAAGTAGTATTTTGATATCAGCAAATTGTCAAAAATCAGTATCTTCCAACTTCCTTTCATAAGTAGTGCAAAAATATTTAACCACAAAGCCAAAGCCAAGTTTCAGCCAAAGCCAAAGCCAGTTAACCACAAAGCAGTTCATATATGAGAGTACTGCATAAACATTAACAGATGAGCCAAAGTAGTATTTTGATATCATCCAATTGTCAAAAATCAGTATCTTCCAACTTCCTTTCATAAGTAGTGCACATAACTTTACGCACAAAGCCAAAGCCAAGTATCAGCCAAAGCCGAAGCCAAGTAACCACAAAGCAAAATTGATGAAGTTAAATATTTTGTATCTTCAAAGATTGATGAAGTTAAATATTTTGTGATAAACTAGCATCCATTCAGTTATATTACATCATCCAGAATTTGACATTTGATGATAGAACTAGCATCCATCCATTATTATTCCGACAGAATTACACTCTTAATCATACAAAGTATTCAACTGTCAACTAGCTTCTTCATTAACTGACTAAAATAAAAGAAGCAGCAGCATCAGCAGTAGGCATCATCAGCATCCGCAACATTAGCAGTAGGCATCAGCTTCATCAGCCAAAGCCGCAGCAGCATCAGCAGCATCAGCAGCATCAGCGGCACCAGCATTAATGAAATACCTGCAGCATCAGCAGCATCAGCAGCATCAGCAGTAGGCATCACTTTTCCTATCACGCCTACATTCATCTGTGCATAACATTACTTGACTGCAAAAATAAAAGAAGCGTGCGATGAATTTCATACTGATTTATTAGATACCATAAAGTAATTGTACATTATAGGATGATTGTGTTCATGAAATGAATTTAAGTAGGCTCAGAAATGACTTCAATTCATGAGACTGTGATGTTGTAGTCACATTTGGCTGCAGTTGGACTGCCATGCCAAAATTGACGCCTAACAATCATAATCCCAATCATGTGGTACCACAATTTCAATTAAATGAATCGCAATTCATATCAGCCAAATTTCAACCAGTGAAACCAAAACAAAATAAAATTTGGTCACTACAAATGTTGAAATGAGCAGGTATAAGTTCAAGCAAAATCAACCATAAAGAGTACTGCATAACTTTCAACTATGATAAGCCAAAGATCTGCAAGAAATATATACAGACAGGCCACTCACTGAGTAGCAAAACAGGGAAAGGATCCGTTGCACACTAGTCCATTGTTCAATCTCGTGCGATCTGATTATGCACACTACCCAAAGCCAAAGCCAAAGCCAATTGTCAAAAATAAGTATCAGCCAAACTAGTATTTTGATATCAGCCAAATCCAAAGCCAAGTATCTTCCAAATTCCTTACATAAGTAGTGCACTAAACGTTAACCACAAAGCCAGAGCCAAGTATCAGCCAAACTTATACCCCCCCATGCAAACTATCACACGTAGTGCACAACCAAGTCAAGTTTGGTGTTTTGATATCAGCCAAATTTCAACCAGTGAAACCAAAACAAATTAAAATTTGGTCACTACAAGTATAGTTGAAATGAGCTCTAATTAAATGCAACAACTGCAATAATGTACAACCAGTGCGCACGAGATTGCACACTAAGATGTTTACGGACAGCAAATATATCCCTATATATATAGTTGGTAAACAAGAAAATAAATTCATCACTGCATATCAATTCATCCCGTACTCAAAAATAAAAGTAGGGTATCAATAGTTACCAAAATTGATTAGGAATGAAATACTTCCCTCAGTTTATACTATCGTGAGATTCCTCGGAACTATTGTCAGTAGATGAATTCACATCTTCTTCGTCGAATGCACGCTTGCCACTGAAAAAAAACAAAACACGTAAAAGTCATTAAACAGCAAAACTATAAAATAGATAATAACTAAGTGCAGATTAATTGACAGCTTTCTTAATTACACAAAAAACATTAACTACCTTTCATTTTTCTTTGGGCAAGTTCGCGCATCATGGCCTTGCCCACGCAAACCATAACAATTGCACTTCCTAGGTGGCTTTCTTAATTTCTCCAGCATTGGTTTCAACCTTTTCCCACTTGGTCTTCTCTTCGTATTACATTGACGAGGTTCTTCCACCGATACTTGAGACAAGACCAATTGCTTCCCATGTACCCGTGTTCCACTACCTTTAGCCCCACCACTACACCCTTCGGGAGCTATCATATTGAAGCCTTCAAGTGACTTGATCATAGCTTCACGCATGAACTCATACCCTTCATCGCAAGACAGTCCGATTTCAATTTGTTGCTTGGACAAGTTATTTAACTCACAATAGCGGGAAGCAAAATTCTCGCTATTATTGCCATCGACTTTACCAAAATTTATGGGGGTGTAGCTTCTTCTAATAACCTCACGGTTCCATCTTCTCATCATATATTGTTTGGGAAGTTCATTACAATTTGAATATTTAAGGAAGGCCAAGAGATGCCTACAAGGGAGGCCAACAAATTCAAACATACAACATGAACAACACCCATACCGAGTCTCTTTGGAGTAAGTAATGATGGTCTCTTTTTCCGACCTACCAATGAATGTCACTGTGTAGTAAGTGTTGATAGTATTCACGTCATCTTCCAGTAAATTCACATTAAATAGTAGGCTTTCCTTGAGTTCTTTTTGAAACTTTAAAAACATTGATAAAGTATAGACTTGTGCCATTTGTTCCTCCATATACCATCCGGTCTTCAATTTGGGTTTCCTATCTAGTGTACGGTGGTTCTCTTTAACTTCTTCTTCTCTTTTCCTACAAATAACTCTTTCAAAAATCAAAGCAAACTCATGAAGTGAATACTTCTTTTGGGTGTGCTTGTTGGAATTCATTCCCTGGCTTCTTTGACTACTAGACATACCCGCCCAAAAATGAGACCTATGGTATACGGGGGCCCATTTTTCACGAATATGAAAAATATCACTCAACTATTTGTTGTTTTCTGCCCCAAATTCCACAACCAAAGCCTTCCATTGTTCTTCAAAAGAGACACAGTCGTAAGAATTCCAAATATTAGCTTTAAAAGCTTCCATGAACTTAGAATTTTGTACCAATTGAGGCACCTCAGAAGGGATTTTATCTAAAATATGCCATATGCAATATCTATGGCGAATATGAGGAAAAACTTGTTGAATTGCAGCACCAATACCCCGGTCTTGGTCCGTTACAATGCCAACGGGAGCTTTTTTCATGACTCCTACCAATGTTTGGAATAACCACACAAAAGATGAAGCCGTCTCATTTGGGATGAACCCACAACCAAGAAAAATAGACTGCCAATAATGGTTAATCCCAACAAATGGAACAAATAGCATACCATAACGGTTGGTACTATGTGTAGCATCAAAAGAAACTACATCACCAAAAACCTCATAGTTCAAACGAGCAATCCCATCAACCCAAAAACAATGAGACAGTCTACCGGATTCATCTTGCTCGAATGCATAAAAGAAAGAAGGATCTTTTTCCTTGTGCCATTTAAAAAAGTCTACCAACATTTGACCGTCGTGACCTTTTAATGACTCCCTCAAATCTCTTTCATGGTTTCTAGCGTCTTTTAGAGTAAATCCAACCCTATCGTATCCCCCACTTGAACCTTCAAAAAAAAGCATTTGTTTGCATGTGGGAATATTTGCACCCGCAAGTTGCTCCATTATGATTTTATCTGAAATTGACACAACACGATTACGCGGCAACAAATGCCTTCTACCGGGTGTGGTGAATGCATGATTGTGCACATCATGGAAAGAATAAACAGACCATGAATTTGTTTCTTTGTTTAATCTCACCCTAACCAATGCATTGCAAGATGTCCTGGATGTAGTACATATTCTAATTTCATTATTCTTGCTTTTTGTCACCCCCGCTTTATTACATAAAAAAGTTTTTTCCACCACCTGACCATCCTTCAATTTATTACCTCCTTTACGCATTTGAAAACCCGAATATTTTGCATAGCCATCATAGTATTTTTCTACTAGCTCAAGGGTCTCAAATATCATACCTATCTTAGGGATTAGATGCTCTTCAACAGTGGGGGTAAAATCACCTTCTTCAACATACAAAAAATTGTCACCCAATTGTGAGCAACCTTCACCTAAGTCCATACCTACACCAAATTTAAAATGTTAATCAATCTCATAATTTGGGATTTTATTTAGACAGTAGTAATTAACGATGGGGTGCGAAATTAAACAAAAAAAAATTGAAAAGAAATCTCATAATATGGGGTGCGAAATCAATCTCATAATATGGGGTGCTCATTCGACCTTTTCCCAAAAAAAAATTAAACAACAAAAAAGAAAAAAAAAACCGCTACCTTCAATAAAGATGGGGTGCCTTCGATTCGAAAATGAAAAGAGCCTCAAGATCTGGATCGCGTCGCGAGGGGGAGAGGAGATGATTTTGGGTCTAGGGTTTTTTCCAATCGAAGGGTTAGGGTTTGAGATGAGCAGGATTGAACACTGGGCTAGTATATTTTCCAATCGAAAGCTTCAAAGGAGATGAGCGGAAGAGAAAGGGGGCTAGGTTTTTTTCCGATCGAAGGCAGGGACGCAGATGAGCGGGTGAGAAATGGGGCTAGGGTTTTTTCTTTTCTTTTCGCAGCTAGTGAAGGCGATGAGCGGGAGAGAGAGGGAAAAGGAGATAGGGACTGGGGGGGGGGGGGGGGGGGGAATTTCCGATTATAGCTCCCCCCCCCCCACCCATATTAAGCATATAATCGGAAAGGTTGTGAACCGTTGGATTATCATCAAGATGGAACATCCAGATCGGATGGTTCACAACTAGTGCGATCGGATGGTTCACAACTAGTGCGCACGGGCTTGCACACTGGGCTAGTGTGCAACGGATCCTTTCCCTATATATATATATATATATATATATATATATATATATATATATATATAATGTGAGAAGTGTTTTTTTTCTTATATTCTGTGGAATGTAGGAATTGAACTCCAACCTCATGTGAACTCAAAACTTTAACAGTTGGGCCATAAGATAATGTTGTCAACAAGTGTTTTGCATGTATACTCAATTCCAATAGTTCTCAACTCACTCAACCCGCAATCTTATATCGATACAATTAGTACATGTAACACACGTATTATCTATAAAATAATATTACACATAATATTATTAATATAACGAGAATATTACTATATATCCAACATTATGGACAACCGTGGACACAGATATTCAATGTCATTACTAAAAAAAATAGGCCATTTAGATCTCCGCTGTTTGATTCACAGTTTTGCTATATAGTTGGATTTGACTTTATATATATATCCAGTACTTGTTTAACTTTTTCAGAAATTTCAAAAGGTTACTTGATTTCAAAATGATTATAGCTTAATTTCTTGATTGGATAGATGTTCTTCATCCTTCAACCTTCTTGACTGCCTCTCTGCTTCTGACACAACCACGACCAATTGAAATCACATTTGAGAAGATATGAGTTAGATTGATTAATAGCTTTTCCAGCTTTAACCGGAAAGAATATTCGTTTCTTTAACAATAATCTAGGTTGACTCTTAATAATATGTATACGGAAACATAGGATGATATACAAATTGAGTTTCGAGAAAGTATTTTTCTTGTGCTAATTTTGCAATACGAAAATTGATATGTAGAACTAGAACACATAATTAATGTAATTAATCAATATGAACTAAAACAGAAAATAACACATGCGTATTTTATGTAGTATCAAAATAATATTAAAAAGTACTACGATTAAATACGAAAATAACATAGGTCATTAAGATCTCCATAGTTTAATAATAATAATATGGTTTAACTCAAAGTTTAATTAATTAATTTATTTTTTACTCAATTCTATCACACATTTATACGAAAGGGGGTTTGTTTTTAGGGTAAATATGGTTTGGGTTACCGGCTTAACAATGAACATCTACTTTTTTAACTTTGTTATATATCCCGTTATATATCCCTCAGAGCATCCACAGTGGTGTTTCTCATTTGCCAAAAAAGGGTAACAACATTAATAGCAAATAGGGGTATGCGCTGCAGTGGTCGTATGCTAAAAAATTTGCCAAAAATTTCAAAAATTGAGTGAGACGGTATATGATATACCGTCTCAACTTTTCGAAATTAATTTAAAAAGTTAATTACTTATTAACTATTAAACCTAATTAATTAACTAAATTAAATAATATAATAATAACTAAACCTAATTAAACAAATAACTAAACCTAATTATTATACCTAACCCACCTAATTAACTACTAAACCCTTTGACTATTTGACTTTTTGGTTGGACGGGGAAACATTCCCCGTCTGACCATTTGGTACTTTTTTTTTTCCTTCGGCCAATCAGGGACATTCATTTAAAAAAAAAATTTAAATAAATAAATAAAGGTTACAGACGGGATATCATTCCCCGTCTGACCCTTTCTAAAAAAAAATAATAATATACTATTACAGACGGGATATCATTCTCCGTTTGTATACAATAAACTATATTAAAATTTGTGAGACGGGGAATCATTCCCCGTCCTCTATAATTTGAGAATTCTCAAATCGTTTCTCATATTTGAGAAACAGAATTGATACGTTTGCTAAAAAATGACAAATATGAGAAATTTAGCAAACCACTGCAGCGCTCGTTTGCTAAAAAAATGGCAAAATGAGAATTTTAGCAAACCACTGTGGATGCTCTCAATTAGTACATAAACAACAACAACAACAACAATACATAACTTTGAAAATAGTACATAATGATTTAAAGTTTTTTTTTGATGTATCGGATAGAGCCAAAAGGCTCCAGCCATCAAAAATATATTAATCAATAATAACAGAATACAAATAAATAGTCGATGGCTTTACAAGATGTAAAACAATAACAAGCGAGCAATAAATAAACAAACTAAGGCTATGAACCAAAAATACAGATAACCAAAAATAATAACAGAATACATAATGATTTAAAGTTGAAATCAATATCAATCGGGCACTGAAAAACATAATTGTGGAAAATTAATGGATTTAAAAATAATAAATCGAATACTTTAATTCATGGGTGTTGAATTTTTTTATTTATTTTTTTTCATCCTTAATTCTTGACTAATTCTACGGTTCTAACACAACAAACGACCAAATCTCGCACACTTTTAGCCGCATCCACCTCAAATACATCCAACCTCAGTACCAGCCCAACCACACCTTGTTCTGTCCCTAACGCGTTTAAATTCCTTCTCTTTTCATGTACTCCTCTCAAATCAATAGCAATGGTAACATTACTACTGAACCTAAACTCCCTCTCCTTCCTTCTCCTCCTCTTCCTCTTCTCTCTCTCCACCACCGCCGCACAGACCGATCCCATTCAATGCACAGAACCCGGCAGAACATTGTCCGAGGACAATCCGTCCCCAGCATCGCCCCTCGACGACATTGAAACCATCTGCTCCTTAACCACCTTTTACAATCTCTGCAAAGACACGACTAGGAACATATATTCTGGCGAACCCACCATGTGGGCTAGCGTCGTCCGCACTGAATTGTACAATCTGGGGAATTTGACGGAGGGCGCCCTCAAGAAGGTGAAGGAGGTTCTCAACGATAAGAAGAAGATGGACGAGCTTGAGCAGGAAGGCAATCAGATGGTTGCTACGTGCAAATCTTACTACGAGGCTAACCTGGCCGAGAGTCTCCCGGCCCTCCAAAAGGCACTACTGGACCAAGATACGGAAGTGATGCATTCCGGTCTGCGTCAGTTGGTGAAATTGATAGAAAGTTGCGGGATTGGGTTCAGAGAGGGAGGGGTGGATTACAAGGAGGAGTTGGAGATGTATAACCTCGCTACCATTTGCATTAACATCGTATCCAAATATTGGGGCGCCATGGATTAATATCGCTTTTCTAGATGTAGTTTCCGTTTTATTTGATTATGAGGATTCTGAAATCATATGTGTGTGTTATGTAGTTTAATAATACCCTAAAGCTTATATGATATGACTTGATCAGTTTGTCATCTGTTTGCATAAGCTTCTTTAATCTCATTCTCAAATAAGCAAAAAAAAAAAAAAAAATTTAAAAGAGCACCCAATGCGAATTGTACTCCGCCGTTTATATAGTTAGATTATTAGAAGATGCAGAATACATAGTATTTTTCTTAGTAAAATTAATTAGACGTTTATTTACTCTCTCGATTCTAAATAACTTTCTTCAAGTTCTAATGATTAGTCCAAAAAAGGACGGTACCGCACGCGTAAGGCTACACTGATAATGCCCAGCCAACTACATCCACTTTTCAAGTTAGTGGTTACAATCGAAAAGATATTACTGAAAGGGAGGCAACTGCATGGAGTCTATATGAGGAAAAAGTATTTGGTTGCCATAAGTATTAATCAGGTACTTCGGAGGAGAGAGCTAGAGATAGAGAAAGTGAGATTTGTATCGTATGGCAAGGTGGTATATGGTTTTTTTTTTTTTTTTTTTCCTTTTTTTAATTAAAATGTGGAATATGACCACCTGTTTTATTAAAGAGAGTTTAACAAAACAAATACAAAGTACTCAGCTCAATATAAGAAACTACTAAGCATAAAAAGTAAACAACATAACACATCCAACAAAACCCTGGAGGATGAGACTAATCAAAGAAACAAGTCAACCAAGAAATCACATAAGGCCTCCAACAAAATCCTGGAGGGTGCACTACAACACAGGAGTTATTCACCGGCGTTTTTTTATACCTTCACCGACGGTTTTTTACGCCGGTGAAACATTCACCGGCGTTTATAAAAACGCCGGTGCAAATGCCGCCGAATCGAGCGTCGCAGAAAGATAGGCGTATTCACCGGCGTTTCCACTGGACGCCGGTATATCTTCAAAATACACCGGCGGCCAGACAAACGCCGGTATATGGCAATTTCTGGGTGTCGTCACATACCGCCGGTATATATCTTTTTACCGGCGATTGTACAACCGCCGGTGAATGTGTAATATTTACCGGCGGTCAGAGAATGCCGGTGTATGTATGTTTCTGAGCGCCATTCTTTCCCTACTTACAAGCACCGGCGTGTTGTAAAACGCCGCTATAGAGTTATTCACCGGCATTTTGTAAAACGCCGGTGTTTCTTAGGACTGTTGCAACTTACGGGTACACCGGCGTGTGTGGAAACGCCTCTCTAACGAAATTTTCAACTAAACAATTAGATACACCGACGTTTTATGAAACGCCGGTGTATGCCCGTTTGTTTTTCCTGCTCCAGTTTTCCATTCGATTTCAATTCACAATTTCATACGCCAGTGTATGCCCGTTTGTTTTTCCTGCTTTAGTTTTCCATTCGACTTCAATTCACAATTTCATTTAAAAAAATCTGTAAACTAATTCACAACTGATTCAACCAATTTCAGGGATATTAATGCGCAAATCACAACCAAACACAAGAATTAAAGATAATAAAGTTTCACACGTGTTATATCATCGTCCAAATCCATCGCAAAATTAGCACAGTGTCATAATTAACAAATACAAATACAGTAACGAACATCCCAAATATCCCAACGAAAACTTAAAACAATAATACAAGACATAACAACAGCAAGGAGGACATAACAACAGCAAGGATAGGCTGACCACAGATTCATACCCCTCGAGTAGCTTCAGTTCTGATCATCAGAATTTCCTTCATCTTGAAAACCGCTCTATGAAAAAAAATAAAATAATTTAGTTCAACAGTAGACCACAATACAGAATATACATATTTTTTAAGCTTGCAAAAAGATCTACCCAATTCATAAATTCTAAGATCAAAGTGCCAATTGCAATTGGAATTGTTAATGATATATAGAGAAGTAAAATAATTATATTGCAGTGCTAAAAAGCTAGTACTTAATTTTGTTTTTGAATATTATATCTAAAACTGCCAAACAAATGAAAATCAAGTATCTAACTTAAAACCTTTATATTCCACTCTGATTGGGAATATCCAGTATCTAAAACAGTAAAACAAATGAAAATCCAGTATCTAAGCATGTCTTTCGTGGATTGTTCAGACAATCCATGAAATTGTCATCGTGGAAGGAAATCAAATATAAGAAAAATAAGAAAAATAAGAAGGGGCTCATATCAAGTGTAGTTTTAAGGAACTGTCATCGTGGAAGGAAACCAAATATAGAAGCCAGAAATGGAAACAGAAAATGGTAGAGAATGAGGATACACCAGGCTAACATAGCGGCATTTTCCTCATCTCTCTCTCATCCCTTCTTTCCCTTCAGCACACGCACACAAAGAGACATCAGCAACAACAGTAAGAGCGACAAGAACAATAATATTAATAAATTGTTATGAACGAGATGTATCTATATGGGTTTCCAGATCTCCACTCGAGCCCTCTCTTTCTAATTACAGCCCAATTAAGAACAAAGACGGCGGCCACTAAACAATTCAATCACAGCCCAATGAAAATTTCCAGTATATAAGTATATATGTTTCTCTATTAATTATTCATCCCAACTAAACCATTGATGTTTGTGGCTCCAAAAGAAACCTGCACAAGGTTTGTTCTCACCCAATTCTTGCACAGATTTGGAGGATTTTGGTATACAGCTAGCATCCTTAGTTGACAGTCAACCCATTTTGGTAAAAAAATCATGCTAAGATGACAATCAGATGCATGAATTCAGCATCTTTGATAGTGAAAGAAAATAAAAATTTCCAGTATCTAAGCATATATGTTTCTCTATTAATTCTTCATCCCAACTAAACCATTTATGTTTGCGGCTCCAAAAGAAGCCTGCACAAGGTTTGTTCTCACCCAATTCTTATACAGATTTGGAGGATTTTGGTATACATACAACATCCTTAGTTGACAGTGAATCTATTTTGGTAAAAAAATCATGCTAAGATGACAATCAGATGCATGAATTCAGCATCTTTGATAGTGAAAGAAAATCAAAATTTTCAGTATATAAGCATATATGTTTCTCTATTAATTCTTCATCCCAACTAAACCATTGATGTTTGTGGCTACAAAAGAAACCTGCACAAGGTTTGTTCTCACCCAATTCTTGTACAGATTAATTTGGAGGATTTTGGTATACATACAGCATCCTTAGTTGACAGTGAACCCATTTTGGTAAAAAAATCATGCTAAGATGACAATCAGATGCATGAATTCAGCATCTTTGATAGTGAAAGAAAATAAAAATTTCCAGTATATAAGCATATATGTTTCTCTATTAATTCTTCATCCCAACTAAACCATTGATTTTTGTGGCTCCAAAAGAAACCTGCACAAGGTTTGTCCTCACCCAATGCTTGCACATATTTGGAGGATTTTGGTATACAGCTAGCAGCCTTAGTTGACAGTGAACCCATTTTGGTAAAAAAATCATGCTAAGATGACAATCAGATGCATGAATTCAGCATCTTTGATAGTGAAAGAAAATGAAAATTTCCAGTATATAAGCATATATGTTTCTCTATTAATTCTTCATTCCAACTAAACCATTGATGTTTGTGGCTACAAAAGAAACCTGCACAACGTTTGTTCTCACCCAATTCTTGTACAGATTAATTTGGAGGATGTTGGTATACATACAGCATCCTTAGTTGACAGTGAACCCATTTTGGTAAAAAAATCATGCTAAGATGACAATCAGATGCATGAATTCAGCATCTTTGATAGTGAAAGAAAATGAAAATTTCCGGTATCTAAGCATATATGTTTCTCTATTAATTCTTCATCCCAACTAAACCATTGATGTTTGTGGCTCCAAAGAAGATTTTAGATCCAGGATGACAAATTTTGATTGGGCTTTGAATGGAGATTCTAGTCATAGATCGATTCTTTGGAGCCCGACTTTGTAAAGAAAATGCCATTTGGAAGTATGCGGGTACATGTTTGTTGGATAACCAAAAATCTCATTTTTATTGAAGAAAAATAAGAATAGAGCTCATATCAAGTGTAGTTTTAAGGAACTGTCATCGTGGAAGGAAACCAAATATAGAAGCCAGAAAGAGGAATGGTAGAGAATGAAGATACACCAGGCTAACATAGCGGCATTTTCCTCATCTCTCTCTCATCCCTGCTTTCTCTTCAGCAAACGCACATAAAGAGACATCAGCAACAACAGCAAGAGCGACAAGAACTGCAATAATAATAAATTATTATGAACGAGATGTCTCTATATGGGTTTCCAGATCTCCACTCCAACTCGTATCTTTCTAATCACAGCCCAATTAAGAACACTTGTTGACAGTCACTAAACAATCCAATCACAGCCCAATCAAAATTTGTGATCCTGGATCTAAAAACTTCAGAATTCCCAAAATCTGTACAAGAATTGGTCAGAACAAACCTTGTGCAGGTTTCTTTTGTAGCCACAAACATCAACGATTTAGTTGGGATGAAGAATTAATAGAGAAACATATATGCTTAGATACTGCAAACGTATTAGTGTTTGTGAGTATGCAGTGGGGTGTAGCTATGATCACTAGTTGGATCACCAAAACTCCCAATTTTATTGAAGAACAATAAGAACAGGACTCATATCAAGTGTAGTTTTACGGAACTGTCATTGTAGAAGGAAACCAATTTAATATAGAAGCCATAAATGGAGCCAAAAAGAGGAATGGTAGAGAATGAGGATACACCAGGCTAACATAGCGCCATTTTCCTCAACTCTCTCTCATCCCTTCTTTCTCTTCAACACACGCACACAAAGAGACATCAGCAACAACAGCAAGAGGGGGTTGTTCCAACAATAATAATAGATTATAATAAATGAGATGTCTCTGTATGGATTTCTAGATCTCCACTCGAGCCTTTTCTTTCTAATCACAGCCCAATTAAGAAACATAGACGACAGCCACTAGACGACAGCCACAATGCAGACTCACAAACACTAATATGTATCTTTCATGCATTCAAAATTATAATCTCTTCAAAATTACCAATTTAAAGACTTACCGGTGGTGGGACTTGAGATTGCTGCCCTATTAACTGGGCCATTTGTTCTTGGAGGAGTGCCACTTGTGCCTTTGATGAAGTCATCTCCTCGTCCCGAGACCCACTTGAAGTAGATTCACTCCGCCCGAATAACCGCGAGGGGGTTGGGCCTAGCCCCATACCATGGACACGTCCATGCCTCTCCTTTCCCTTAACTGCGGTCAAGGCAAGTCGCTGGCGGGTACGAAAATATGAGGATGCCATCGTGGGGTCAGAATCTGAAGCGGAAGAGATTTCACCAAACTTTTTCCGAGCGTTAATCTGTAAAAGGACATAACAATCAGAGTTAAAAGCAGATGAGATTTCGACAAATTATTAGCCATTTACAAAAACAGCAAGAGATCATCAAAAAGTAAATGCAACTGAAGATATATATAAACAATAACATTGCTATAGCCTATATATAGTAGTAAATTTCTAATTACCACAGTCCGTTCTGCCTCAAGACTCGCATACGTCCCATCCTTCGACTTATGGGTGGCATCGAAAAAATCTATGTCGCCAAACTCCGTAGGACCCCCCAAATCTTCTTCCTATATATTAGTAAGATGAAATGCTTATAAACAAATAACTATAAGTCAAAAATGTTCAATTTGATTGCGCTTACCAATTCTTCCCGAACCAAAGCAAAGCTTTGTGTTCCAGCAAAGTGCAACACTAGCTGCTTTGACCTACTGGCAACACCCACCTCCACCCTTTTCTGTACATGCCACAATGAAGTTAACAAAAAATTTAATTAGAGAAGCCATACAACCACAAAGTCATTAAATTTTGGTTAGTAATGTAAATACCTGACCGACCGTCGAACACCAGTAATGCACAAGAAATTGCCAATCTGAAGGCTCCACATTCGGTGGCACAGCCCCTGCATTATCCGCCTCTGTAAGGTATTTTTCAAAAAACTTAGCCTTCTAGTCACTCTTGTAGTCCCTCCACTTTTTGGAGAGTGACTTTTCAACCCTAGGCGTAAGGGAGTCCGAGAACGAGAAGTATTGCTGCAAAATTTATGAAGTTTAACAAATGATAACTGAATTGCATAAACCGAATACCCATCACAAAAAATACATATTTCAATAACATATTTGAGCCTACCAATTATTTATTTTAGATGGGAAATACCTTGATTGTTGTAATTACAGTTGCCTTTGTCGTGGTTGGCACCTTCGGCCAACTCTCGTACGACAAAGGAATTATCCGTGGGTTCCTTGCTATTACCCCAATAAAGGATGAGAATTTGCTTGCATTATCACCAACCGGTTGCCCGACACCGTTTTCCTCCACCACAATCCTTTCGTCATTATTAAGTTTCCATATGCCCGGCATCTTAGTTTGCCCTCGATGTTTTTTGATAGTGGGCGGCATGCTACCCTCCCCCTCTTCTGTTTGACTGCCACTATTAGATAGTGGCTGCTCATCCCCATGGCTTTCGTTGCCATCATTTATGTTTATCTGTTTTCCACGCCTATGCATCTTGTACCTGTCAAAGATTCAATAAATTCATTAGAGGAGCAAAATTAATCAACCCATTTTGGTAAAAAAATCATGCTTAGATGACAATCAGATGCATGAGTTCAGCATCTTTGATAGTGAAAGAAAATGAAAATTTTCAGTATATAAGCATATATGTTTCTTTATTAATTCTTCATCCCAACTAAATCATGATGTTTGTGGCCACAAAAAAAGCCTACACAAGGTTTGTTCTCACCTACTTTTTGTACAGATTTGGAGGATTTTGGTATACATACAGTATCCTTAGTTGACAGTGAACCCATTTTGGTAAAAAAATCATGCTAAGATGGCAATCAGATGCATGAATTCAGCTTCTTTAACAGTAAAAGAAAATGAAAATTTTCGGTATCTAAGCATATATGTTTCTCTATTAATTCTTCATCCCAACTAAATCATGATGTTTGTGGCTACAAAAGAAACCTGCACAAGGTTTGTTCTCACCCACTTCTTGTACAGATTTGGAGGATTTTGGTATACATACAGTATCCTTAGTTGACAGTGAACCCATTTTGGTAAAAAAATCATGCTAAGATGGCAATCAGATGCATGAATTCAGCTTCTTTAACAGTAAAAGAAAATGAAAATTTCCAGTATCTA
Organism: Hemerocallis citrina; assembly: GCA_017893485.1. Lineage (NCBI taxonomy): Eukaryota > Viridiplantae > Streptophyta > Magnoliopsida > Asparagales > Asphodelaceae > Hemerocallis > Hemerocallis citrina. The sequence continues at coordinate 68,283,838 of CM030361.1, forward strand.
AGCATATATGTTTCTCTATTAATTCTTCATCCAAACTAAATCATGATGTTTGTGGCTACAAAAGAAACCTGCACAAGGTTTGTTCTCACCCACTTCTTGTAAAGATTTGGAGGATTTTGGTATACATATAGTATTCTTAGTTGACAGTGAACCCATTTTGGTAAAAAAATCATGCTAAGATGGCAATCAGATGCATGAATTCAGCTTCTTTAACAGTAAAAGAAAATGAAAATTTTCGGTATCTAAGCATATATGTTTCTCTATTAATTCTTCATCCCAACTAAATCATTCATGTTTGTGGCTCCAAAAGAAACCTGCACAAGGTTTGTTCAGCCCAATTCTTGCACAGATTTGGAGGATTTTGGTATACAGCTAGCATCCTTAGTTGACAGTGAACCCATTTTGGTAAAAAAATCATGCTAAGATGCAATCAGATGCATGAATTCAGCTTCTTTAACAGTAAAAGAAAATGAAAATTTCCCGTATCTAAGCATATATGTTTCTCTATTAATTCTTCATCCCAACTAAATCATGATGTTTGTGGCTACAAAAGAAACCTGCACAAGGTTTGTTCTTACCCACTTCTTGTACAGATTTGGAGGATTTTGGTATACATACAGTATCCTTAGTTGATAGTGAACCCATTTTGGTAAAAAAATCATGCTAAGATGGCAATCAGATGCATGAATTCAGCTTCTTTAACAGTAAAAGAAAATGAAAATTTCCGGTATCTAAGCATATATATTTCTCTATTAATTCTTCATCCCAACTAAATCATTCATGTTTGTGGCTCCAAAAGAAACCTGCACAAGGTTTGTTCTCACCCACTTCTTGTACAGATTTGGAGGATTTTGGTATACAGCTAGCATCCTTAGTGGACAGTGAACCCATTTTGGTAAAAAAATCATGCTAAGATGGCAATCAGATGCATGAATTCAGCTTCTTTAACAGTAAAAGAAAATGAAAATTTCCCGTATCTAAGCATATATGTTTCTCTATTAATTCTTCATCCCAACTAAATCATGATGTTTGTGGCTACAAAAGAAACCTGCACAAGGTTTGTTCTCACCCAATTCTTGCACAGATTTGGAGGATTTTGGTATATAGCTATCATCCTTAGTTGACAGTTAACCCATTTTGGTAAAAAAATCATGCTAAGATGGTAATCAGATGCATGAATTCAGCTTCTTTAACAGTAAAAGAAAATGAAAATTTCCCGTATCTAAGCTTATATGTTTCTCTATTAATTCTTCATCCCAACTAAATCATGATGTTTGTGGCTACAAAAGAAACCTGCACAAGGTTTTTTCTCACCCACTTCTTGTATAGATTTGGAGGATTTTGGTATACATACAGTATCCTTAGTTGACAGTGAACCCATTTTGGTAAAAAAATCATGCTAAGATGGCAATCAGATGCATGAATTCAGCTTCTTTAAACGTAAAAGAAAATGAAAATTTCCGGTATCTAAGCATATATGTTTCTCTATTAATTCTTCATCCCAACTAAATCATTCATGTTTGTGGCTCCAAAAGAAACCTGCACAAGGTTTGTTCAGCCCAATTCTTGTGCAGATTTGGAGGATTTTGGTATACAGCTAGCATCCTTAGTGGACAGTGAACCCATTTTGGTAAAAAAATCATGCTAAGATGATAATCAGATGCATGAATTCAGCATCTTTGACAGTGAAAAGGAGAGAAATCAAGAGAAATTACCTAAGAGAGAGAGAGGGGCGACGAGCAGGGCGATGAGCGGTGGCGTAGGAGATAGAGAGCACCGCGACGAGCGGTGGTTTTCGATCGCAAATTCACCGCGAAATAGAGAGAGGGAGGAGGGAAATCGAATTGGGCTGTCGAAGATGACGAAGGGACGAAGGCGAAGCGTGCGAAATAGAGAGAGGGAGGAGGGAAAACGAAGGCGGCCAAATTGGATTTGGAAAATTAGCGAGCGAAATGTTAGGGTACGCGGGGATTTATCTCAGTTAATTCACCGGCATTTTAAATTACAAACGCCGGTGAATGTATCTGTATATTCGTCGGCGTGTTTTATTAAAACGTCGGTGAATAATACCCTTCACTGGCGTTTTTAAATAAAACGCCGGCGAATATCATGATTCACCGGCATTTTATAGAGGCCGCCGGTGTATAACCATCCAATCTGACGCCCCATTCCTGGTCCCTCCCTACCCCGGCGCGACTGGTAAAATGCCGGGGAATATACGCCGGTAAATTGCACTTGTGTTGTAGTGGTGAGACCAATCAAAGAAGTACTAACAAAGATCGAGATTCCCTCCAAGATAACTTTGGAGGTAGGTGACAGTGAATTGATCAATCGAGGATAGGTTTGATTACGATCTCCTCATCGTCGTACGTACTCCTCCTCCACCGGTGGGAAGGTAATGGCGATCCTCCTCGTAGGTCCTGATGTCGCAGCTATAGCGCAAAAGAAAATGATGTCTATTATACAAGTAAGATTACCAGAAATACTATTATATGTCCCACGCAAGTAAAAGTTATTTCTGTCTAGTCATCAAACTCTTGTCATAGCAGCAATAGAGATATTGTAACACCCCGCAAAATAAAATGATTTATTTTGCATTATTAAATAATATTAATGTCATGTCCCGCTTTTCAAAAATACAGAATACGAGCGCGTGACGAAGCCTAACGAATGATCTTAACATCATTCATAAGCTGTAGGATCGACTCAGCATCACAACAAGAATATAACAATATATATATATATATATATATATATATATATATATATATATATATATATATATATATATATATATATATATATATATATATATATAACCAAGCATGCATGAATAATTTATTAGCAATAGAAACAATTGAAAACACAATAATAACATCCAAATAGTTACATGTCTGGATCAAGTTAAAACTCGGGATCATCAGCCCGTTGCAAGTTCTTAAACAGAAAGAATAATAATTCAAGAAAAACAAATATTCTAATCAAGTCCTTTCTCCACTTGAAGACTAAAACCTCTGCTCACCAATTCCAGCAGGTAGCTCATCACCAAAGTCTATTTAATAAATGTAAAAGGGAAAAATAGAGAAAACAAGAAAAAATACTATTAGTACAAGTTAGGGCCACAAATAGTAAAAACGAGTACAAGTAACGTGGAACAAAGATTGGAATCAAGAATGTACCGGGATACAACAAGTAGTGGAAATTTAAGAATTAACTAGCAAGAAGGACAACTAAACTAACAGGCTGGATAACAAATACAAATGGCGAAGCAAGTGATGAGTGAACATGTAGGAGTATCTAACCTCAAGTGACAAGCATCTAGTACAAGTGTCAGGTAACAAGTCTCAAGTCTAGTATCAAGTTGTCAAGTACAAGTATCAAGTTGCAAGTGTCAAGTTTAATAATCAAGCGTCAAGTCTCATGTATCAAGTCATCAAGTATCAAGTAAGCATGTATCGAGTTCAAGTTTCATGTTCAAGTCTTGTGGTAATTACAATCTAGGTAGCACTTCATGCATCCATTCTTTTACTACATGGTTGTTACATTCAATACAATTTCGTTTATACCTAGTAATAGATTTTATAGGGCGGCGTACTCAGGTATCAAGTATCAAGCAAGCCATGGTTCATGAATCGGAAAAATAAATAACAAGTTCACGAAGCAAGTTCGCGAATCCACTAACAAGTTCAAGAACCACACAATGGGTTCATGAATCAAACAAGTCCATGAGCCAAGTAACTGACTCCATGAATCGATCAAGATACAACAAGTTCATGAACCAAGTATTTGGGAAACACGGGCCCCCTTCCGAGTACACTTACCTATATTGTCCACTAATATAGTCTTTTCCTTAAACCCCGGCTTGTTACTTTTATTAATTTTTATCAAGTAAGCATGCAAGTGTGTGAATCAAGTCAAGAAAACATAATCACGGACATGGGACAAGTTTAAGATATTTATATAGCATATTCGATGGTCAACGCGAATAAAAATATCACGAACAACGAAAATCTCAAATCTGGCCAGCACGACATTGCTGTACCAAAACTGTGATTTCCGTTGCTACAAGATAGCAAAAGTGGATCCGTCAGGAGATATAGAAACTAGACTCCTTCCCGGTTCCAACTTATATAATTAAGATACGAGAAAGTTATGATAATATGTGTCAAAACAGCGAACTACACTGCTAATGTGTTCAGGTAGAATTTGTGAATCTAAGTTTAAACATGTGAATCAGGGTTGAAATATTGTAAATTAATTCTAAGAAAATTTGGAAAGGTTCTCTAGGGTTTCCATCAGCAGTATATAAAATTTCAAGTCAAACGCTTACTGTTAACATAGTTAAATTAATTTGCAAACTAAAGATGTGCAGCAGTTTTGCGAATCTGCGTCTACCGACACAGCTGAAGTAAAACTGCGATAACTCCTAGACCGTAACTCAGAATTCAAAAACTTTGGAGGCTATCAATATTTAGACATCTAGAGCTACATCTACTGTTCAGGGCTCGGGTTTCGGTTCAGATGTTAAAGGGGTCAAAACAGCATAATAAGATTCAGGACAGCAACATGTGAGAATGTCTTAAGTGTATAGGTTGCATGAAAATTGGTTGTTAGGCGTCTAGGTTAATGTGTGATATAATTACAGGGTAATGGTTATCAAAATAGCAAGTAATATTTATTTCTCTACTCTAGTGGGTGCAAGTTCATCACATACAAGATATATCATACGCCTACAAATCTAGGGTTCCTTAATTTCTTGTGTTCAGGGGATAAAATGAGTCCAAGTAGTTGTAATATAATACAATGAAATTATTGTGACTCTTAAGATTATGAAATTGATGAGGATTAATATTTGATCAACAACGACGAGTCAAAGAGGAGTCACAATTTCTAACTATTTGCAGTATTTTCAAATGAACGCTTGTACTAGAACAAAAATATGTACAAGATGAATACTTACCTTGATTGGATGAGGGCGATTAGATCCAATAATTAAGAAAAACGGGATCGAAAAACCCCGGGAGAAATCTTCCAAAAGCACATGCGAAGATCGTGCGAGAATCAACAGTAAGTGAGAAAATCTCACACCGGATCAGCCCAGAACAGCGGACAACTTCTTCGGATCTGCTGCGCCAAAACACGGGATAGCTAACGCAGTTAATGGGAACGCGACCTCGCACCAGATCTGGCCGAATAGGAAATAGCAGATTCGGATCTGCTGTGGCCGAACAGGAAACAGCGATCTAATCAGATCTGAGTTGCACGGATTTTGATGGATCCAAGGGCTAAGATCAAATCCCACTGATCTGTTCTTCCCTCCTCTACTGAACCAGAGAGTGAGAGAGAGGATGGCGACGGCACTGGTGAGCGGCGACCGGTGGTGTGATGCGAGGCTCGCGATGACGAGGAGGACGTCGACGGTAGCGGCACTGTCATCGAGGGTGTCGACAGCGAAGGGGACAGGCACGATGGCGATGACTCTGTTTGGGTTCGAAAACAGGGGAGCGATGGTGGGGGGAAATGGTTCAGAGGTGTTGGCAATGCGACGGAGGTGGAGAAGAGAGGGAGGCGATGGTAAACGGAGGATGAGAGGGTGAGGGCGATGGGGGTGGTGATTGGCGAGGCGACTTTTCGGGAGTTGAGTTCGAGAGTTGGGGACGATGGTGGATGGGTGCTGCGGTGGTGGTGATTGGCGAGGGGAGTGGCTAGGTGGTGGTCGGAGGTCGTGAGTGATCGGAGGGCGAGGAGGTGACAGTGAAATGGGTTCGAGGTTGGAGACGGAGTGGGTTTTCGGAGGAGTTGGGTAATGGCGGAGGTGTGGGAGGAAGAAAATGGAGTAGGTTCGGCGGAGGATGATGGGTGATGATGGCGGTGGTGGTCGGAGGGTGATGATGGTGGAGAGGAGAGGAGGTCGAAGGCGATTTGGGTTTGGGCGTTGGAGCGGAGAAAGAGTCAGGAGCGATAGGAGCAGGAGGAAGAAGATGAGGGTAGCAGCGGTAGGGATGGGGCTTAATAGTAAATGGGGTTAGGGTTAGGGTTTAAATAGTGTGGGGTTTTGAGTTATTGGGTATTAGGGTATCAGGTTTGAGTGGGATCCAACTAGAGAATTAGTCAAAATGTATTAAAATGGGGAATAAAGAGATGAATGACATAGAATAGCTCATCCTTTATGAAGAACGACAAAAAAAAGGCAGAACGGACATACAATTGAATTAGACAAGGCACCAAAAATTGAGTTGAAACAAAACAATGATTTTATTCGAACGGAAACAAAATGCAGGATCCCAAAATGATAAAAGAGTACAATGGGGAGAAATACGGTATAAAAATACAAATACGGAAAATAGGAGTTACAATTAAATTGGTAAAGTTGACCATTTTGACTATTTTCTTGAAATTGCAATTTTGCACGTGCAACACACGTGCAATGGTAGAAAATTTGGAATTCTTAAAACTTTATGGTTAATTATTGATTTTCCTTATTTATTTATGATATTTTAATTTTTCTGATTTATTTAAATTAATTTGACTATTTTCTGAATATGTCGATTTTACACGTGCAAATATTTTTTTGGGTAAAAATCTCTATATTTAAAATTTTGAATAAATTCTCCTATTTATAGTTGATTATATCCTAAATTTTGGAATTTTTCTGAATAAAGAAACTATTTTTATAAATATTTCGAAATAGAGGGACTTTTATGTAAAAAGCCGTTTTGGATCTCAAACAAATAATGAAAATTGGTTTTCACTTATTTTTGGGCTTTCCATGGTCATCAACGAAAATAAAATCTATTTAAATTTTATTTAGAGTTGATTTGGTAAAGATTTAAACAAATATGGTATTTTTGCAAATATGAAATTTAGGTTGGATCTTGGGCAAAATGTTTTTCTTGGAAAGTAAAAATCAGAAATTTTATTTGGAAAGTATAATATTTATTAGTAGATATTATTTCTGAATTTTCTGGATTTTTACGAATATTTTATGATATATTTGCAAATATTACAAAGAGATGGACTTTTGTGCAAAATTACCACTTTGAGTACAAATATGAATTTTTCTATTTTCTGGGCCATGCTTGATGGCTGGATAACTCATTAGTAAAAGAATTTTATTTTATTTTAAATTATTTAACTTATTTAACTACTTTATTAAAGAAATGTCTATATATGTAAATGAATAATTTGTTAAGGGATGTTTCCATATAACTTGTAAAACCCTAGAAACTCGGATTTTCGGCTATATAATGGCTACTACAGATGTCCCCCCTCCTCTGCAAAAACAAAAAATTATTTTACTATTACTTTCTTGGAGTTTCGAAGCGATGATCTTGGATTTTTACAAAATAAGGGCTTAGTCTTATTCTTTATTAAGTCGGTTGATTTCTTCAATAAGGTGAGTGACATATATTTGTTTTTGTATTGTCCTATGCATGTCGTATGTGATGAATTATCTATTAGAAACCATTTTAGGAATTGTATGAAGATATAATAAATTTTGATGGATGGATGAATTAAAAATTTAACCTTTTCATGAAAACTATGCCTTTGATGATTAAACTTTTATATAGCTGACTTGAGATTGTTAAGAACCTAATAGAAATCATGGGTATGATATTTTGTATTATATTCTTGCTGATTTGGTTGCATATAACAAGTTGTATGATGTAAATTGCACAAAAGTGAATAAGGCAGGGTTCTTCACTGTGTGTATATACCTATGCTCTGTTTTGATAATTTCGGTGAAGAAGAACTTAACAAATAGATGTTATAATTGCTTTTATTCATGAATAAACTGATGTTAGTAGTTTTATACATGTTTAATGAATTACAAAAAGGGTTTTTGACCAAAAAGAATCATGTTTGAAGTAAGAGTTTGAGTAACTGATTTCGGGTCTGATGGGTATGGCCGAAACTTGGATTTTGTGATATTTGTGATGATTTCGATTGGATTTGATTTGTTTGAATACTGAGACTATATCTAAACATTATACTACTTCTATTTGATGGATTTGATGCTTTAACTGATACTAGAACATACCTAGACACTTATATGTATATATACTCATATGTTACTGTTGACGAAGTTGATTTTTGATGTTTTATGGAATTTTGATTGAAATCTGAGTTCTTTTGATGCTGAGCTTTATTCAAACAATATACTACTTATATGTGTTGTTTCTTGATGTTTTACTAAATCCTAATCACATATATACACTTATATATAATCTCATATCCTATTTTAAAGAGTTTTACGAAAATTTGCTCCTTTATGATCTTGATATGGTTTTGATGTATTTTATAAACTCCTTTATGTTATACTAGTTATAATTAACCATCTTAGGAATTTGTGATTTAACAAAGTGTAATCAATGTATCATCCGAAATGTGCACAAACTTTAAAACTGTTGTATAGCAGCCAACGGTCGACCGACATTCTTTAATTTGGGAATTTTTCACTTGATAGTCGACTACCCTGGTTTTGCACTGTTTGAGCAGTCGACCGTCAGTCGCTTTACTGGCTGTTTTTGTTGAATTTTCTTCGTTCCTGTTAAACGGTTATTTCTTCGATATTGTGGACTATTGACCCATTATTTTAGATGATGTCTTTACTACAGATTACTGTATTTTACAAAGAGTTGTATTTTGATTATAATAGAGTTTTAATTGTATTCTTTTGATCTTATAAAGTGACATACATATGTTTTCTTGAAGAAATTGATAAATTGTGATATCTACGATTTCAAAATATGATTCTCGGTTATTTAAATGAATTTAATATTTTATTTGAATTCTAGAATTTTATGAGTACATTAAATGAATTTGGATTTTGTTGATTTAAAAAATTTTCTTGATATAGACGTTTTAATGATGGAGTTATGAGTTTAATGAAAGATTTGCTATTGACGATTGAGTTATGAGTCTCTAGCGGGTGAGTGGGACCCCTAGTACACCGGCAGTTCAAATTTTTGTGCTTTGGCCAGTTGTGGCTTTGTTGTTGATCAGTTGAGTTAATTCCGGTAGGGTACACCAACTCTAGGAGATTCGAAATTAATTAATTAACTTAATAGGATAAGGACAGTCACTAGATGGTGATATGATGAAATGAGTACAAACATGAGTTATGGATCTCATTATGGCCTGCGGTGTAAAATAATCCACGGAATTATCGAGGTGTGAGTGAAATAGTCTCCGGAATTACCTGCGGTGTGAGATTGATCTCCGGAATTATCGGGATCGAGGCGACACTCATGGGGTATTCGTGTGATGAGGTTCCATAGCTTGCGGTGTGGGGTATTCTCGAAGATTCCCAGGTATGAGTGAAATAGTCTCCAGATTTATCTGTGCATGGATAGAGATTGACCTCTGGAATTATCGGGGTATGGGTTAGATACTCACAGTTTATCTAAATCTTGTAGTAGTCATCGTAGTAAGATTAGTTGCATAACGCGTGATCTAATCCTATAAAGTGGAGAACGACAAGGGCTTGTACCGACCTATGTAGTATGGGATGCACAGAATCCGACAAGTATGCATTAGAGAGTCATCATCCTGCAATTGTGTTTCTTGAGTTGGTTTTATGCATGTCGTTTCCTGTTCCTACACTTGATACTTAGTCTAGTTTCACTTGTTGTTTTCATGTTTTATTTATTTATTAACTCCTTTTCACTAATTATTACTTTTGGTATATGTTATTTATGACTTTACCCTTTTATGTTTTATTTATGTTGCATTTTTTTTTATGTCTCACACCATTATGGCTGACCCCTGTAGTTTTGGGGGTTAGGGTTATCTCTAGCCTCATATTTTATAGGTAGATACTGTTAGCTTGGGATTGGATGCTTGTGGTAGAATAATAATAGGGCTTATGCAAACTGTAAAAGAATGTGTTGTAAAAGAAAGAAATTGTAATTCAAGGTGTTAATTTTCCGCTGTGCTTTGTAAACAATTGATGTAATAAAAAATTTTAATTTTTCATGTATTTGGTTGCTATGTTTATGATTACATTGAAGTTGATTCTGGAAATTGTGCCACGTGTTTCCGAGACATTATATTGGAAATTCGGGGCATTACAGATATACCATGCTTCTTTCATAATTTTTCTAACGACCCATACCTAGGACCTACCCACAACTCTTTATAGGAATTTGAGTAAGTCGTCGTGCTGAGGGCTTTAAGAACAACGGATAGCACTGATATGCTCCTATGACATTCAAGAAAAAAGTGATTTCTAGATTCTAGGACAGTATTACAAAAACCACATTTGGTGCCGACATGGGGCAGTCGCTTTACTAGATTTTCTCTAGTTAAGATAACATCGTTGAGGACTAACCATAAGAAAACTCTTACTTTCACGAGGGCTTTCGCCTTTCAGAGAATTGATGACCAATTTGGGCGACAACCCCTAAAATGAATGCAATTATAAAAGGAGCGGACAATGAAGGATACTGACTTCTCCAGCTCCCAAGGTGGTATATGTTCCTCCCTTTATTTATTTCACTCTTTCAATTTCTACATAACGTTTCTCTCTCGTGCGTGTTAATGTGATGAAGAAGACTGGTCTCCGCAGAGTTGTGGAGGAGAAATGTAGGACCTCAAAATTTTGGGATAAAGATATTTTGTTGTTGTTGTTTTTGTTGTTAATGTTGTTTCTCCCTAGTCTAAATTATGTACCACCATTACCAAACGGCCATAGGTATTTTTCTCCCATTGTCTGATATGAGGTCCAGGAGTACTACATAAAAAATAAAAAAAAATCATCTCCTTGTGCCAATTATCAAATGAAGGGATATTTTAGCAAATGTCCCCATTCAAAATGTGGAAACTATCATATACCCCCACTATTTTTAAAAACTAAGAAATACCCACAGTTTGGATGGAACCGTTAAAATTCCGTTAAGTTAACTTACGTGCATCACATGTGACATAGTAAAATGACCAAAATACCCATTACATAAGGAAAGGTTTCCTGAAGCAAAATTGGAGAGACAACGAAACGTCTCGCGGTTCCGTTCTTTGCGTCCGAAAGGAAATTTTTTTCCCTAGCGATCTACTCCATCTTGTTATATTAGGGTTTGAAGATGAAATACCCCATCCCTAATCAGCCATCTGCTCCACCTTATTATATTAGGGTTTTTGAAGAAGAAATCCCCCAACCCTAATCAGTCATTGTAAGCATCTTCTCCACCATGTTATATTAGGGTTTTTGATATATTAGATTTGTTTGATCGTTTGAAATTGTGATTTTTTTTTTCTAAATCTTTTTTAAGGTAAATTGGTCGTTGGAAGAACCATGAATTCGAGAAGGTTCGCATCCGAATCTTTGTTCTATTATTTTATTTAGATTTTAAAATATTTTAATTGTTGGCTATTTTTGATTTGTATGGTTAGGCTGGTAAAAATTAGTTTGATAGAAGACTAATATATTCAACCAGCAACATATTTGTAGTAATAGAGTTACTTCTGACATTGAGAGAAAAATAATCACTAGTAAAGTATATGTAAGAATAAGCATCAGTGTAAGGTGATTATATAATATCTTGGGTCTAAATCTAAATTATTAAACTGTGCAATAATTTCTATTTTGTTGCAACTATCATAGCAATAACAGTTGGTAAAATATACCAGACTAGATAGTCTAGTGCCTGAGAAAATCTCATATTTTTACTCAATCATCTGTCATGGGAATATATTTACTAATGACAATTCTGTAAAGACTAAAGAGATAGATTCTTTTTATCAACAAAAACTTAATATATACCTCAAAGTTGTCAAGTAATCTTTAACTTTCCCATAGTTCATGATCATAACTCATAAGACACAGATTCGATTAACTTCGAACACACAACAAAAGAGCATGAACGTATATCTATTGACAAAATGCATAATTATCATGTCATTCCTTAAGCATGGAAATATAATTACTATGGTCAAAAGCACAAATTAATCTCTAATAACATTAGACAGATGAAAGATCTAATAGCTTAACTGCAAACTCTCTGGTAACTATCATTGAGGTGAAAAAGAGGCAAGAGGAAATGGGGACTACATTTACTAATTGATCCTTGATGTGTATTTAACTAAAAAATCAAGTAATTTGGAACTATTGACTCTTGTATGCAACTCAATGAAGTTTGGTACATTTGAGAAATGATATCATTGTCTTGAAGACTCGCAGGGCTTAATACAGAAAAAAAAAGCTCCAACAAGTAAAACCTATATTTAGGGGTTTCAGTTCATATCCAAATCTTTGAATTGGGATTCAGACAACAACACAGCCGGCACATACGCTTTAAGGGGTTCGAGCTTTCTCCTGATTTAGAAAAAGGGCCACTAAAGTAAGTGGTCTCATATAGTAACAAACGAACATCATGTTCTACATAATTAGAAAGAACAAAGACTAGTTTAACCATTGCATCATGATCATGAAAACCTCTTTGATTAGGCTATGTACTGGTTCTATAGATCATATCCTGTGTTGTTGTTTTGAATACTATATAATGGTTGTTTTTGGTTTTGGATTTTTAAAAAAAACAATGCAGTGATGGCCCACAAATTGTTGTAATAGTTGATGGTACACAAGCTAGTGATGATGCACAACATGATGTGGATGAACCATGGTGGCAAGCTGTAGCCACCCAAGCTACTGTTGTGGAGTGTGAGAGAATCAACTCTAATGTGGGACAAGAAGATGAGACTGCTACTGCACCAAGAAGGCAGAATAGGTGTGGTTCCTATGGAACTTTGGGCCACAACAAACCAAAATGTAGGGGGGCAGTTTGGATCTGCAAATGCACAACCTAAGAGAAGACCCAAAACTAGAGGAGGGTTTACAGAGATCAATTCCAACCAAAGTGGAGCTACTTGAATCTTAGATCTTGCTTGTTAGTTTCTTACTTATGATAGCTATGGTTGTTGTGTTTTTTGGGGTCAAAATCAGACTTGGTTTCTTACTTATATAGTTTTGTTGTTTGAATTGTCAAAAGTTCGTATATTTGAATTGTCATTATAACAATGAGTCAAAAGTGCGTACTTTTGAATTTTCATTTATCTGACATATTCAAAGTACATGTTGCAAAGTTCTAAATTCTGATTTATAATTGCTAATGCATCTCAATTTTGGCTGATATATTGTAGTTTGACATAGACAAAAGTGCATGCACCCTTGCATCGCTCGAGTTCCCTCTGTGCATCTGTGATTGAATACCATTAGGTGTATTATAAGATTATGTGAAATCAACAATTGATTGTTGTAGCTCCTTTCTAAGTATCTATCTATAGAAGCAAGTTCGGTTGTAAATTCTTCAGTTGAAAGCAGTGAGCAGTGCATTGCTCTAACACAACTTAAATTGGATTCCAGGTCAAAGTGGCAGCCACCACACTGGCTATCATTTCAATAAAGCACGAAGATTTTAATTTTTATATGTATATATGTATATTCAAATAATCAATTGGTTAAACAAAGCACTTTTGGGAAATTTTCGAGCTTACCTGATGGCATAATTATACATACAAATTTTTCGTTTTCCAAACTGAGGGTATATCTTAGTTTTTTTTTTAAATAGTGGGTGTATATGCTAGTTTTCAGATTCTGAATAGGAGCATTTGCTAAAATACTTTTATTGGGGGTATTTTGATCATTTTACTGTGTTACATGTGATGCATGTAAGTTAACTTAACGAAAGGTTAACGGTTCCGTCCAAACTAGGGGTATTTCTTAGTTTTTAAAAATAATGGGGGTATATGCTAGTTTTCACATTTTGAATGGGAATAATTGCTAAAATATCCCTTAAATGAATAGGTGCAATTAATGTGTCTGCTAAAAATGTTAGCGGCGGATACAAATACATGTATTACACATTTATTGTATGTGCTCATTAATGTTGCTGGTATAGAGTAATAAAAAAAGAGGGATTAGTGTTGAGTTTGAAGGAGCCACTCTTTGAGGTGGATTATGAAGTTGTTATTGATTTGTATGTCGGTTTCAACAAAGTACTTTAGGGAATAGATTATGTGTACCATTTTTTGTACTTATAGGGACTGTATTTGGAGAGTATAAACATGTAAAGACTGTATGTGAAGATTAATTAAAATAAGAGAAGCAGATTGGGTACGTAATTAGTATACACACAAATAATAGAAATATTACGTATATTGTGCAACTACCGTTCTTTACTTTTATATAGCCTGATATGGGTAAATTCAGAGCCGTACAATCCCGACACACATCTTAATGTTTCTCACGAGTAGAACACTAACTCCACATCAACAACAAGCCTGTAAGAGAAATGTGGGCTACTTTCAGGCCCATCAACTTAACCGGACCTACAAATTTGAGTTGCCTTACAGCCTAAGAAGATGAGTTTCAGCTAATTAAAATTTTTCAATCAAATTTCCTATCTTAAATTGAATTATTAACTAATTATATTCTATCACCATGAGAATATAAAGTTTAAATTCGAAAGAAACATTTTCAAGTCCATCTTTTGGAACTAACTCCTAGCCAATAAATGCCCTCCACCTCCATCAAAAATAGGTCATCAATACTTTTCCATTAAAACTCTAAATCTCCTTTTAGAGTTACTAACCTGAGCATCTGAGGATCTTTTACCAGGGATAACCCGGTGTTCAGACTTTGTACAGGTTCGTTGATGATATCACAGCTGTCCAATTCAGATTCAAGCGCACTTAACCATTCAAATTCAAATCAAGATAAAAAAATGTCTTCAATCACCGCCATTCAGATCAAGATCGATGGTATAGACCTTTAATTTCCCCCTCATAATCAGAACTCATCATTTGATTGCTCCCATATAAAAAAAGTAGCAACATCTTCAAAATTTTTGATTATGAAGTGAGTGTATATTTGTATGTATAGATGCAAAGGAAATTGTCTAGATTTTGCTACACAAGTGTGATTCTTGTTTAGTAGTTTTTCTATATAGTGTTATAATTAGAGTGTGGGTAAATAGTGAATACCCCCTCTAAACTATAGGGTCAACAGATTAAACCCCCTCATTTATTGGTCAACGCAGAAAATCCTAAATTTTAATGTGAAATGTCCAAAATACCCTTCATTCCCTAAGAGTTTTACAAAAAAAAGTTGAAAGGGTTTGAATGAGCCAGGGGTGGGGTCGGAGCTTGTTGGGTGCCCCATCACCACCAAACTTGATCTGCATCATCCCCGACCTCCTTATCATCACCACCAACATCCCCATCTCCACCAAACCATATCTCAATCGTTCCTAACCTCCTCATCATCACCACTGACATCCCATCTCCACCAAACTCGACCTCCATCATCCTCGACCTCCTTATCACCACCACTGACAGTCAAAACACTAATTTCAACTCTGATTTCATTACAATCAAAACACTAACTTTTAAATCACAATATACATTACAACAATAATCAGATCAAGAAATTAAAATTTCAAAATCGAAACAAATGCACATAAACAAGATAAGCTACAATCTCGTGAGTGTAGCTTGGATTGTACTTTCCTACATTCTCAAGCTCGGATCGATACTAAAATTTGGGGGGAAAGATAGTAAATATGTACTTATTTAGCAAAAGTTTTATTTTTTAAGGGAATGGAGATGAACATAGACATGGCATTCGAAGTTGGGATTAGATGGAGCGATGGTGCTGGTGGTAGAGACGATCGCGACGAGCGCTAGCATGGGGATTTAGGGGTATTTATGGAAGCGCCAGCGGGGGCCAAATTTTCGGCGGGGAGGGGGGCTTTCTGTCGACGAGGCTGAAGGAGGGATTGTCGTTGTTGAAGACGACGTTGGAGGAGGAACAGGAGCAGGGCCGGATCGGGAGGGGGTTGAGTTATGCTACACCAGCCCCCCTCCAAAAAAATATTTTGGAATTTCCCTTATTTATTATTATTTTGTTTTTGTAATATTATTGTGGACTAAAGCTTCAACCCCCCTATAAATATTTTGTAGCCCACCCTACCCTCATTTTAGTGAGGCCCAAGCCCAACTCCCCCAAGCTCCAATCCAAACTCATACCACCCAGTTTTCCTTCTTCTCTTCTTCCAATTTTCCCTTTTTCCCTTCTTCTCCAAATAAAAAAAAAACCAAACCCTAGTGTTGCGCGGCTGCGGAGTGCTGACGATTGGACGAAGTCGACGATACCCCGACAGCGACGAAGTCGACGATTGGACCGGTACTCTCTTTCTCTCTCTCTCTCTACTTCTTGATTTTTTATTTGCAATGCTGTGATTCTTAAATTCCTTTAAACTTTGTCTTTTTAGAGAAATTAGTATGAATTCTCGTGGCTTATATATTGTTCAATGTATGATTAGAGAGATTGTCTCATGTCTAATTAGATTTTTTTTTTAAAGGAGATTGTCTGATTAGATTTAAAGAGATCACTAGATCATTAGAGAGATCACTAGATCTATTTGACTATTCAGGCATATTTAGCCTAAGACCCATGTGAACAGTGAATGTGATTTATGAAATTACATCAAATTGCAATCATTTATGTAACACCCCAGATTTATAATATAAATATATATGGAATATTAGAGAGTACGCCGATATAATGTTCTATGGGCTATAGAATAAATGGAGTAGTAATGGAGGCCTATAGAAATGAATATAGGGCTTGGCATTCAATAACTATAGGACAAAAAATATATACATGAAAGAATAGAATGAAGAAGTGGCTGGTGTGTTGGAGGTGACGTGGCATGGTATTTGGTTGATCATGATCAGATAAATGGCTTGGATTTGGTTGATCATGTTGATGTGTGGTTGTGATTTGTGTGGCTTGATTAAGTGGGTTGGAGAGGGATACTTAGTCCCACATCGGGAGTGGGGATACTTAGTCCCACATTGGGAGAAATGTGAGAGAAAAGAGAGAATATATAGAGTTAGCCAATGATTAAGGGTACCTACGTCCGGACACCCTTTTTAAGGCAACCTGTGGTGGGCAGTGGTTTAGGATTTATTTGTGTGCATACGAGTTGAATACGGAGCGTTACACTTTATATATTAAGGTTGGATAATTTTTTCCTTACCTTGTTAAGGTTTAGACTTTAGTTGTAGCAATATAGCATAACCAGATTATACAAAAAATTGGTTAGAGATTTCCAGCAAGTTCTCTTGAAGAAATGGAGCTATCAGTTATGTTGGAGTAATTGGAGTTCAGATTTTCTGATTGAGTGGTGTTTATAGTACTAAGGAGATTAATATTTATGTTATTTGCAAAAATTACAATTTTGCAATTTGATGATACGATGAATGCAAAAAGGAAACAAACTACACCCTCTCTTCTCAATTGTTTTAGTAAAAAAATGTTGGTCAATCATCAAGTGCTCAAGTTCCAATTTAATATACCCCTCTAGTATCTATAACAACTTTACATATATTTTGCATGTTATCTTGTGTGAAATTTTTCCTGTAACCCCCCATACTTTTCATTCCTCGATCCGCCCCTGAACAGGAGTCAAGGTCAAGGGGGCAAAGAGGATGTGGGAGTGTTAGGTGGCGGTGCCGCCGAGGGTGGGGGCGGCATGGGAGTCAGGTGTGCCCCACCCTTTGGAGTTGAAAGGGACGATGTTGATGTCGAATCCCATGGCAGCAACGAGAATGGAGAGGAGTGGTGGTGGTGGTGGAGACCTCATCCCTACCTCAGTGCCTCCATTCCAAACCTTCCAATTTCTTTAATTTTTAATTATTAAGGAAGAATGATTTTTATTTTAATTTTTTGACATTTTGTATCAAAATTTAGGGTTTTAAAAGAAAGTTGACCTCAATTCATAGTTTGGGGGGGTTTCTTTATTGACCAATAGATGAGGAGATTTACTGTGTTAACCCCATAGTTCAGGTGGGGTTTTCGCTATTTAATGGTTTTTAGGATTTGCATTTATTGTTTAATGGTTGGCCACAGTTTAACCAATACTAGCAATCTATACATGCAATTCACACCCTAGCAATTTTTTATTTTTTATTTTTATGAAGTAAATACTACGACGTAGTCAGACCTCGAACCTGTGACCTCCTTTTACCAATCTCGAACTTTTACCATTCTCTTTACAAATTACCCTAGTGGCACCAAATTTTATTTTATATGAATGACACTTTCGTAAATTATTATGTCGTAAATAAATTTGAAGTTTGAGGACATTATGGTAACTTGCTAATTAATTACAAACTAGTAATCTGCACATACGACACAAGTTCTAATTAAACTTTTTTATATAGTAAATAATAAGATGTAAACTGGCCTCGAACCTGAGACCTCCATTTACTCATCACATATCTTTTAGAAATTACCTCTAGTGGCACAAACTTTTATTTTATATGATTAGCATTTTTTAAATAATTACGTCGTAAATAAATTTGAACTTTGAGGGTATTATGGTAACTACTAACAGTTGAGTAAATGAATGGTTAATATAACTCCCACTTAAAATGAACTAGTAATTTACACACGTGATGCACGTCTTAATAAATGTATATTTTTAAACGTATAATTTCCGACGTTGTCTGGCCTCGAACCTGAGACCTCTTTTATATTAATTATGCACGGATGATGCACGGGGTTGAATGTCTACAAATGACAACCCCAACTCTCCCATTATAATATTAGAGATAGATGGTTAATATCACTCTTACTTAAAAAGGTGTGGTTAGATCAATCAAGTTGGTTTGTCTACAACTTTTCTATAAATGACAGCCTCATCTCGTATTATAATGTTAGAGATATATACAAAAAACAATTTAACTTTTCCTTCTCCAAGTATTTTAACCTATCCCCTTGAAAATTATAACCCCCTTAGAGTTTTGTTGGGGGGCACTTCTATTATGATTGTATTCGAGATGTTATTTATATTTTATTCTGTCCCATCCTCTCATGTATGTTGGGGGGATATGTTTTATTTCATGTTTAGTAGTTTTACTGTAATATGTCAAGTACTCTGAGTTTGTTTTGTTAACTTTTTATTAATGAAATAGGTTGGCTATATATTTTACATTTTCCTTTTAAAAAAAGATTTATCATTGACGAGTGCAGTGCACTTGAGAAGTTAGGTGTGATAGAGATTTAAAAATTGGGTCATGGATTTAAAGAGGATGATCAATATTATCCAACTTAAAAGTATATGGCTGAGATTACTTGTAACCCCCATTCCTGAGTGTACAGATTTTTATTTTTATTTTCGTATTCTTGTATTTCAATTTTCTATAAATTTTTTTCTATTCTTTTAAACACAATTGCATTCACTTGAATATTCAATTATTTTGTTAGAACTCAAATGCTATTCCAACTTCTACAATCTTACTCCTTTTTTCTTGATTATCTATTATTTTTGGCAAAGCCCAATATTAATCCATATTAATATTATTAATTGATATCTTCTAGAATGTGAAGCTCAACCTGTTAACCCAAGCCCACATTTCAAATGCAACCCGAAACCCACTAACTTATCACCATTTAAACAAGCCTCCTAATTATCTGTTAACCTAACCCTAATCCCTCCCCCATCACTACTGTAACACCCCGAATTTCAAAACAGACTGAATTCGAAGTTCCACGGGATCTTTACACTTCTTTCGTACAATTTTATAAGGAAAATAAAAACTTTTTGTTACATCAGAGTTACATCTTTAAATTACATTCAAACAGCGGAAGCAATTTACAATAATTACATGAATAAAATGTACAACACTTGAAACATTCTATAAGCAGCATGCATACTTTAATCTTGTCAATTTCTTTATCCTGCATAGAAACTGTGGGCTCGTCAGTACATTCAACTGACGCAAGGATATAAAACATCAATTTTCTTACTTAAAAAACACACTTGTCACAAGCAAAACTACGGGGACTTTCCTATAGATGTCGTGTTGTGTCGTGCACTTAGTCCTTAATGCAGTTGTTATGTTATATGACACTAAGGCGCACTTGTTCGGAGTCTATGCATCCCATGCTACATAGGTCTGAGGGCAAGTCCGTAATCGTACTTCATCTTATAGGGTAAGTATCCTAGATGTTCTATGATCTACGAGCCCATGTCCAGGAAGTCTGGAGGGGAATCCCACGCACTGATATGACGTATCAAGCAGGCAGACTATGGATAATTCAACCTCTGCCATGGAACGATGGCACCACCCACAGTCACCAAAAACCCCACAAGCGTCGCCACCAGGATGATAATTTCGAAGTAGTGCTCATGCCATGTCATGATGCATCAAGCAGGCAGTCTGTGAATCACTCTCACACTTCCAATTCGATGGCCCTCATACTCGTGATTTTCCCTCACTTTCGTCACATCACCACTATGTGTCTAAATCCTTAGTTTATTTGAATCATGAATAAAATCAACCCCTAAAGTTAGCTCTTTCCTCTATACCGGTCTCAATCAACAACATGACCAACTTGGTCTTTCATCTCAATAATTCCACTTTACAATTTAATTCGTTCAATTGTCGGTAATAGGATTTTAGCTACCCTCTAGTTCAAAATCTCATTTCATGTACATAACATTTGTGTATTCATATTCATAAAACCTTTCATAATTCATCAGGATATTTAACTTCACTTTCATGTACAATTTTCATGCATAAGACAAATAAATTCACTTTTTTCCTGATTTGTCACATTCAATCTTCATTCTTTCCATTACCAAATCTCTTTTCAAACTCGTTTAAACAGTACATTTATTTTTATCAAGAGATAATTTAACAACCTGAGAAATCAAAATAGTTTGGACAGTCGACTGTTAAAACTTGGCCAGTCGGCTGTTCTGCGATGCTTTAAAACTCAAAATAAAATTGACGGGACAGTCGACTGTTAAACATTACCAGTCGGCAATTCTGCGATGCTTTAAAACTCAAAATAATATGGACGGGGTACTTGACTGTTAAAAATATATGGTCGACTGTTCTGCGAGAATTACAACTCGAAGAACTAGATATTCAGGACAGTCGACTATCTACGCCTATTCGGTCGACTGGTCAGCAATGAAATCCGAGAGTTTGAATCATTTCTTCTTTCTTTTTTATTAACACAA
The DNA here is from genome assembly GCA_017893485.1 of Hemerocallis citrina. NCBI lineage: Eukaryota > Viridiplantae > Streptophyta > Magnoliopsida > Asparagales > Asphodelaceae > Hemerocallis > Hemerocallis citrina. The sequence continues at coordinate 68,304,873 of CM030361.1, forward strand.
AAATTGTTCATTTCTAGAACTTGGTCTAAATTACAAAAAGTTCATTTTTCCGTTAACTAACACACAGCTTTAGGATTTATTTAACATCAATCACAACAAGCATAATTTACTACCCAATATGGAGGTTCTTACGATTAGCATTTTCCTCATAAACAGAATTTCTAAAATTGCACTTTTTCCATAACCACATTTTTTTTACGTGGAGAAATATTTATTCTAATTTAGCATGCTAGATCAATGTCCAAATATCACAACAACAAACATATCATTCAATCAAGTTCGTTTAATCATTTCATACAATTTCACATATATTCCATTTTCACCTTAATCATGGTATTATCAAAGAACAATATTTTCATCTATTTAGTCTAACATGATTAGCACAAAACCTAGCATGGTACTATTTAGAAGTAGAGAAAATTGCACACCTTATTGTTGAAGAAATGAATGAAAACTCCTAGAATGCAAGAAAGTAGTCTTCTCCTCCTAGAATGGATTACAAATTGTCTCTTCCTCCTTGTGCTTGCTAGGAACCCGAGCTCTCCTTGCTTCCTTGATGATTGGCCGGCCACCTCTAGATTGGAAAACACACAATTTTGCACACTCTAATCTTTTGCTCATTATTGTCTCTCAATCTTTTGCTCTCTCTTAATGAATTGTGTAATATACTAATGAGAAGAATTATAGGGGTATTTATACATAATTTTGGTGGAAAGTAAAGGGCTAGGATTAAATCAAGTGGTTTAGGATCAATGGCTTAGATGAAATAGGGAGTTGCTATAACTTCCCATGATGCAAATAACCACCTCTCCACCTCATCCACTCTCCCTCTCTCTTGATTCCATCCGGCCACACTCCAAGGGTGTGTTTTGCACACTCTTGTGCATGCACGTGTTACCCTAGTGTCCCCCACTCACAAGTTGTACATACTAATTAATTAATTGTCTATTATTTGAGTCTACACTACAAGTTAGACTAAAATAAAGATTAATTGAATTACATGGGCTCACTAATGGGCCAAGGGACTATGGGCTCTACTAATTTAATTTATTAATTAACTAATGTGGGCTACAAAGGGAAAAATTGTTTAAGATTAAATTAGGCTTCTAAGAAAACAAATGAGGATTACTAATTCATGAAATATTTTAGAGAAATGCATGCATAAATTTTTACGTGCACAACACGTAAAAAGAAATCAAATCATTCCAAATAGGATTTGAAAATCCAGGGTGTTACAACTACCAGCCGCTAACTTCTCCCCCTATTATTCCATTATTTAATCCCTAACTAACCCTATTATTAATCAGCACAATGTCCATTAACCCTAAACCCCCAACAAATTTCCCCCATCATATTATTTCAACCCGACAACACTGCCACCGTGCCAACTGCCTGCACACCTCCCCGCCATTCCCGGCCACTTCCACGTCGCCGCAACTGCCGCTGCCTCCTCCCGCACACCCGAACCCCATCGATAACCCGCCACCGCAACTCGCAGCCCCGCAAACCCATCACCGACATAACCATCAGCCACCATCTCCACTGCTTTTTCCTCGCTACCTCCTCACCAAGCACCGCCGACCAACTGTACCACTCTCTCTCCTCCACTGCACCTCATTCCCGAGCTTCCCTCTTCACCTCCTCGCTGGTGCCACCTACAACATCACCACAAGCACCCGAAGCTTACCCCGAGCTCCTTCCACTGCCACTTACCGCAAACAGCACCCGACAGCCTCTGAACTACACCTCACCATCCACCGCTCCTTCCAGCAGTGCCTAATTTCTTCACCATGCACACCAATGACAACTCCACGATTAGCCCTTTGACTGCCCCACTCTGAAGACTTCCTTACTGTTCCCTACTTGCAGCCGATACCCAACATCTCCACTTGCTGCCTTCAATCATCATCGCTGTTGTTGCTATGTTGCTAACCCCTCCCTGTTGCTGTGACACCTTGCTGCCATATGGTCATCGAGCCATTGTCGCTACCATAGTTGCGCCGCCCTTACTTGATTGCTGCCACTGTTCTTGCTTGTTGCTGTTGTTGCTCTTGCTTGTCACTGCCATCGTTCCACGCTCACTCGTACTCATCGAATATAAGGCAAACGTCTCTTTTATACCCATATTGTTCTTGTGCAAGTATTTTCTTGACTTCTCGTAAGTAGTATTCCTATTGATTATCGTGTCTTAAAATCCGTTATCATCCATATTTATGAAAACACTCTTTGTAGATCTCAACTATTGAATTATGATATTGTTACATGCTTGTGATTGTTCCGTTTTTAAACCAACCGTTATATGTTGCATTGAATCATTCCATTTGCTTCTGTTAATTCAATACTCATCGAAGGATCGTAAACTCTATTGTAACCGTATACATTGCATGAACACGAATTAAAGTCATATATAATATGCGTATATAGATAAAATATAATGATTGAATAAATTTGATTGTATGTAATAGTATGGCTATATCCATAAATTTGATATAGTAGAAATGATAATTTCCATCATACTGCTGCCCAGAATTGTTTTTTCATGTTTTTAAAATATAAATATACTAAATTTTGCATCTAATAAATTGAACTGACATAATAAATAGATAGAACGACTTTATACCATGTATTGCATAATTATTGATACTGTTCACACTGATTATATCGATTGCATGTTAATGATTGATCACAACTGTTCTACTAATTATACCGACTACATGTATATCAACTGCATGTTTCATGATTGATCACAGTAAAATAATAACAAGTCGTGGGTAATAAAGAGTACGACCTAGTAGTGAACAATATAGGGGACTGAACTCGGAAGGGAGCTTGTGGTTTCCCTATTGTTACTGGATACTGACTGACTGAATAACTGAATAGTTGAATAACTGAATCATGTTTTCTTTTTACATGTTTTTCCGAGTATATGATCTATATTCTATAGAATTCACTACTAGGGTCAAAACGTTCACTTGATTGATATGCATCAGAACCTGTAGTATGAGACGCAGGATTGCATGCATTAGATATGTTAATAAAAGATTGGTAGACTTAAAATTGACACTGAGCACTGACACTTGCATCTTGATCATTGTTTATTGTTACCAACCATCGTATTATTGACAATTGCATATCAATTGATTGAACTTCATGATTATAATTGCATCTTGTCATCCTTATTGATATTATACATGTTCGTATTATTTCTCTCTTTGTTTTCATTTATATTATGTTCATTGCTTGCAACTACTTGTCGTACGTAGCTTGTTGTAACGGGCATTTCCTCCATCTCTAAATGTTGAGCTTGTAGGTATCGCAGAGGAAATTACCGAAGAAACTTGGTGAACTGTTTACTGCATTGTAAATTCTCGAGCATTTTGTAAGTTGTATCTTAGGTATTGGTTATTGATTCTAGTATTGTTCATGTGATTATTGTTATTACATGTGTTGTTGAGCTTACTGGTATTGTACAGCTTATGGATGATATGAGTTGATATACTTATATCATTCGCTGAGCCTTAGTTGTGTGCCCATACTTTCGTATTTTGGGAAGCGGGGCGTAACATTACTTTTAGTTGATTGCTTATCCACACTTAGCAGAACTCAAACTGTATATTACTAGTAATTTGCACGTGCGATGCACGTTCTAAATATTTTTTTATATAGTAAATAATAAGACGTAATCTGGCATCGAACATGAGACCTTTCTTTATTCATCACACACTCTTTACAAATTACCCATAGTAGCACAAACTTTTATTTTATATGAGTGAAACTTTTGTAAATAATTATGTCGTAAATAAATTTGAATTTTGAGGGTATTATGGTAACTAACAATAGTTGAGTAAATGAATGGTTAATATAACTCTAACTTAAAAATGAATGGTTGAGATTAGATGGTTGAATGTTTACAAATTACAGATGGTCTACAAATGACAACCCCAACTCTCCCATTATAATATTATTATTAGAGATTAGAGATTAGAGATGATTAGTATTGTTATTGTTATTATTGTAGGTTGTAGATTGGAGATTGGAGTACTAGTATTGAACTAATTAAGTCCTTTTCTGTTTAACTAATTAAATTTGATAAGAACTCATTTGTATGATTTCCGAGATTTTAATTTGTACCAGTAATCTGCACGTGCGATGCACGTTCTTGTTAATTATTATTATTATTATATAGTAAATAATAAAATGTAATCTGGCATCGAACCTGGGACATCTCTTTACTCTCATCACATATTCATTACAAATTACCCATCGTGGCACAAACTTTTATTTTATATGAGTGGTACTTTCGTAAATAATTATGTCGTAAATAAATTTGAACTTTGAGGATATCATGGTAACTAACAACATTCGAATAAATGAATGGTTAATATAACTCCCACTTAAAAATAAATAATTGAAATTAGATGGTTGAATATCTACAAATGACTAGCATTGTCACTTTTACCCGATACTCGGACCCGACCCGGTCCCGACATTGGACCAGAACTGACCCGATCTATAAGGGTCCGGATCCTAAAATAAGACCCGATGCACTTTCGGGTCAGGGTCCGGATCCGCTCAAAATAGAACCGACTCGGACCTTGACCCGTTAAAAAAGACCCCCAAAAATATGAAATTTGAATAATAGAGTTATAGGGATATACATGTTAATAGTAACTGTTGAAGATATATGTGTAAATATAATATTTATTCATGTACTTAAGTACAAAAATTGTTAAAACCATAGGGTGTCGGGTGCAAAAATACTTAAGCACAAATATTTATTCCCCGATAATGGACCCGACGGGTATATATTTTTAACTAGGACCCGGACCCGATTCTCGCAAACCCGGGTCTGGGTTCGGGTCCCATTTTTGGACCTGTGAGGTACCGGGTCCGGTCCGGTCCGGGTAGTAGAGGACCCGATAGCAGCTCTACAAATGACAATCCCAACTCGCCTATTATAATATTAGAGATTAGAGATTAGTGATCGGAGATACAATTGTTAAGGAAATGTCTAAGTTCACCTATTTGTTTATGCACCTGGCCCTTACTTCCAATTTTATTCTTATACTAGATTTTCCCGTAGGCATGTGCCTACGGCACGTCTTCAGAATGATACAACATATAAAAGGCCTTGTAAATAGTAAATCAACAATTATGTAGCTCAAGTTTGAATAGTATAACAATAATTAGTTGTAAATAAAAGTCCATATTTCTATATATATATATATATAGAGAGAGAGAGAGAGAGAGAGAGAGAGAGAGAGAGAGAGAGAGAGAGAGAGAGAGAACTGGGGGATTAAATAAATAAAGGAGTTGTTTTGGGGGGATTTGAATTTGAGTTTTGGAGAGAATGTGTTTTGTGAGGTTAGATCTGGGTCTTTGATTTTGGGAGATTGAAGGAGAAACACTTGATAGCTTTCTTTATGTTTTATTATACAGATTTTTTTAGTTATTTGTACTGTCTTACCTTTTTAGCCTAATACAAATACAAATTTTTTATTAAAAAAAAAAACTTAATGAACAGCAAAATAGTAAAGAAACCGTGGCTAAGAAAGAAATGTCTAAAAAAATACCAAGTCCTAAAAACAATAAAAAGATTAGTTACTCACTAATGGCTAACATTGTTTAAACTATCTATATTTACGCAGGGATCACATTTTTTCGAATAATTTTATTTTTGTTGTGCACTTTTCAACCGTTGGTCAAATCAAATATATATTCCTCTTTTTCCTTGTATTTTCACGTATCTCTCCACTTTCCAATTTTCCTTTTTGTTTTCAATTCTCATCTGCAGCCACCATGAAATCAAGTTACCTCTCCCTCATCCTCCTGCTCTCACTTTTGTCGTCTCTTCATCTTGTCATCTCGGATTCCGTCTCCGACGTCGAGGATTATGATTTCCTCGATCCCGATGTCGAACCTCCACCTATCTCTTCTACACCAACAACTACATCTCCATCACCTTTACGATCTTCATCATTTGCATCTCCTCAAGCTTCCCCGTCCCCATTATTGTCACCTCATGTTTCTCCTAAATTATCTCGTTACGCTTCCCCATCTCCATCTCCTTCAATGGCGCCAGCTCCTCGTCTATCTCCACGCTCCTCACCATCACCATCACCATCCCCATCTCCATCTCCATCTGCTTCAATGGTGCAATCTCCTCGTCTATCTCCACGCTCCTCACCATCCCCATCTCCATCTCCTTCAATGGCGCCAGCTCCTCGTCTATCTCCACGCTCCTCACCATCTCCATCTCCATCTCCTTCAATGGCGCGATCTCCTCGTCTATCTCCACGCTCCTCACCATCCCCATCCCCTTCGTCCCCATCTTCATCTCCTTCAATGGCGCGAGCTCCTCGTCTATCTCCACGTTCCTCCCCATCCCCATCCCCATCCCCATCCCCATCTGCTTCATACACTGAGGACTTAGAATAACGTGTGAGACTACAATTATAATGTTGGAAACAGCTACACCCACCTTTCTAGTGACCCACATGCAATATGAGAGAGGGAAACAGACTAGCGAATTGGGTAGCAAATCACTGTCATAAGGAGCGAACTACTGTAAGCTGACACTCAGATTAGCTTATGCAATTGTGGAGCAGTGGAGGTGGATGCGTATAGTGTGAGTTGTGTAAGAGAGAGGTGTGATTTTGTTGCAGTTTGGCATGGATGCGTAAAGTGTGAGTGGTGTTAGAGCTAACTAGCTAGAGAGGGGTGATTTTGTTGTACCGTAGCTTGTAATTCTTGATTATCAAATAAATAAATAATCAATATAATAAAACACAAAAAAGCTATCAAGTGGTTTTCATTTAATAGGATTGAAATCAATGGTACAGATCTAATTTTACAAAACATATTTTTCCGCCCAAAAGTTTCTCCCCAAAACTCAAATTCAAATCCCAAAACAACTAGGGGTAGGCATTGGTCGGTATCCGATCTAATATGGATCATCCACCACCGATCCAAAGAAGATCGGTTTTTTAACTTTCTCATCTTCAACCAATCCGAACCTTAATTAGATCAGTTTTCATCCATGTCGATTAAGCTCGGTTTGGATTGGATTAGATGGTCAGTTTGGCGTGTTACTTTTTACCTTCAACATCAATCATAATTTTGTTGAAATTTAAAAGATCAACTTCAATCAAACTTAAGAAACAACTTGCTATTTGTTATTTAAAAATGAATTTAAAATGAAGATTCATTAAACCACAAGTTGTTAATGAATTTTGTATTAATTGTTTGAGATGATGACGTTTAAATGGGAGAGATAAACTGTTTTTTCGCTTGCATACTTCTGTAATCTTAGTTTATTATCATAAAAGAAACATCAACAATCATAGCTAATTGAATTTCAAGTACAATAAAAAAAGATTTAGAAAACAATTTCTGCTTGACTTGATTAAAGTGACTACTAAATGTTACATCAACTTCATGTATCTATTAAGCTGGGTCACATTGTAAATCAAGTATTTTTCAACAACATAACACATGATTATGGAGAACCAAAACATAGGTAGAATAACTGCTCGGTTTGTATTAAAAAAATTAAAGAAGACTGTTTGTATCTCCAACAAAATGAGAAATGACTATTTGTATATTCAAGAAATGAATGGAGAATTAGATTTTTTATGGACTTATGCATAGAGGTACGGTCGGTTCGGTTTCATCGGTTATTTGAAAGCTCCATCCAACAACCGAACCGGTCCAGTTGATTATTGAAGACTAAGAACCGGGCCAACCCAAACCCCCAATTGGTTCAGTTAAAAACTGGTCGGTTTGGGTTGGATTTGTTCGAATTGGTCGGTTCGGATAATAGTGTCTACCCCTAAAAACAACTCCTTTATTTTTTTTTAGTTTTTTTTTTCTCTCTCTCTCTCTATTTACTTATAAATTTATATTTTCAGATTTCAGGTTTGTTAATTTTCGTATTTTTTATGCATTTTTTCATTGCTCATGTTACATTGAAAATAGCAAATATCTCATCAACAGTTAAATTTCATTATTTTTCACACTCAAAGTTCTAAGATATTGGATTTTACACCCCCATTTATAATTATTTTTCAACATATACTAATGGAAACATGGACTTTTTGTAATACCCCAGATTTTAAATTAATATTTTTAAGATTAATAAATGGATTAAAATGATTTTTTGTGATTTAATAAATATTTTTCTGAAGTTTATCTTTTTACACGTGCAAAACACATGCAAATATCTTCTTGGAGAGTTCAAAATTAGAAATTATTTTGGAAAAAACCTATTATTTATTAGTAAGTATTATTTGTGATTTTTTTGGATTTTTTTGATATATATTTGACCTATTTGCAAATATTACAAAAAGATGGACTTTTGTGCAAAATTACCACATGGAGTGAAAACTCCAAATTTTTGGATTTTTGGGCTGAGCATGATGCCTAGCCAACGCAGAGGCAAATAGTTTAATTTTTATTTTAATAAATTTGGTTTATTTTACAAGTTTTGGTAAAGATGGATCTTTTTGCAAAATTGCTATTTAGATGGCAAAAAATACAAATTTCATTTTCTGGGTTTAACAAACAGCGCCGGCAAGTATTTGGTTAGTTATTTTTGTTTTTAAGTTTAAATTCAATTGGTTTATCTAATTACTAAGTATATATAAGGATCTATATATGTAAAGATATATTCAAAAGAGATATTTTACAAATCTATTCAAAAACCCTAATTACTTGGATTTCCGGCCTATTAATAAGAAAGTGCAATCGTCTCTTGCTGTGCTACACAAAGGGATTTTCTTTATTATTATTTTATGGGGATTTCAAGCGAGGATCTTGGTTTTCTTGCGAAATGAAGGATTTTCTTATTCTCCTTATTTTTCTTCGGTTAATTCTTCAATAAGGTGAGTGACATATATTTATTTTCTTATTGTTCTAAGCATGTTGTATGTGATGATTGATTATTAGAAAGCATGATTAAGGATTGTATGAAGATAATATGAAATTTTGATGAATAGATGAACTAAAAATTGAATATGTTCATGAAACCTATACTTTGATGATTAAAACTTCATATGGATGATTTGAGATTGTTAAAGAACCTAATAGAACTCATGAGAATGATGTTTCCTTCATATACTTGCTGTTTGATTCATTATAAAAAGTTGTATGATATGAGTATTCATGAAATTGAGAAAAAGTGGATTTTTGCTATGTATATGTATGGATATACTCTATTTGGATTTTAGATGAATAAGAACTTGATTAAAAATATGTTATAATTGATTATATTCATGAGTAAACTACGGTGAGTGTTTGTGCATAACTTTAATAAATTGTAAGATGGGTTGCTGAATTAAAAAGGTCATGTTTTGATGTTTAGTAAGGGGCTTTGTCTTCGGGTCTGAAGGTGTGCAGGCCACAAGTTGCTTTTGATGCTTCTGGTAAAATTTTGATTGAGATATGAATTGTTTTGGCACTGAGTTGATTCGAAACAATATACTACATATACAAAATGGTTTCCTGATGTTTACTGATGCAAACATACACTTACCCACACTATATATATATATATACTGTCCCATCCCGCTTTCTAAAAACACGGAATACGAGTACGTGACGAAGCCCAGCAAATAATTTTAACATCATTCATAAGCTGTAGGATCGACTCAGCATCACAACAAGAACATAACAAGAGATATATATAACCAAGCATGCATGAATAATTTATTAGCAACAGAAACAATTCAAAACACAATAATAATATCCAAACAGTTTCAACTCTGGATCAAGTTAAAACTCGGGAACATAAGTCCGTTACAAGTTCTCAAGTAGAAAGAATAAATAATTCAAGAAAATAATTATTCTAAGCAAGTCTTTTCTCCACTTGAAGACTAAAATCTCTGCTCACCAATCCCAGCAGGTAGCACGTCTCCAAAGTCTTCTTAATAAATATAAAAAGAAAAAAATAGGGAAAACAAGAGAAAATGCCCTTAGTGCAAGTTAGGGCCACAAATAGTAAAAATGAGTACAAGTAATGTGGAACAAGAATTAAAATCAAGAATGTAACAGGGATACAACAAGTAGTGAAAATCCAAGAACTAACTAGCAAGAAGGACAACTCAAGTAAACAGGTTGGATAACAAATACTAATAGTGAAGCAAGTGGCAAGTGTACGTGTAGGGGTACATAACATCAAGAGGCAAGCATCCAGTACAAGTGTCAGGTAATAAGTCTCAAGTCTACTGTCAAGTTGTCAAGTCTCAAGTATCAAGTTATAAGTGTCAAGTATTATATTCAAGTATCAAGTTTCATGTATCGTGTCATCAAGTAATAAGTAAACATGTATCGAGTTCAAATTTCATGTTTCAAGTCTCATGTATCATGTAATCAAGTATCGAGTAAACATGTATCGAGTTCAAGTTTCATGTTCAAGTATTGTGGTGATTTCTATCTAGGTAGCACTTCATGCATCCATACTTTTACTATATAGTTGCTACAGTCAATGTAATTTCGTTTAGACCTAGTAATGGAGTCTATAGAGCAGTGTACTCAGGCATCAAGTATCAAGTATTAAGCATGCACAGTTCATGAATACGAATTTAAATAACAGGTTCACGAAATAAGTTCGTGAATACTAACAGGTTCAAGAACCACACAGTGGGTTCGTGAATACTACAGGTTCATGAGCTAAGTAACTGGCTCCATGAATACATCAAGGTGCAACAGGTTCATGAACCGAGTACTGGGAAACACGGACCCCCTTCCGAGTACACTTACCTATATTGTCCACTATTATGGTCTTTCCCTTAAACCCCGACTTGTTACATTTATTAATTTTTATCAAGCAAGCATGCAATTGTGTGAAACAAGTCAAAAAAACATAATCATGCTCATGGGACAAGTTTGAGGTAATTATATAGCATATTCGAGGGTCAACACGAATAAGAATATCACGAACAACGAAAATCTCAAATCTGGACAACACGACGTTGTTGTACCAAAACTGTGATTCTCATCGCTACGAGATAGCAAATGTGGATCCGTCAGGAGTTCTAGAAACTAGACTCCTGTCCGGTTTCAATGCATATAATTAAGGTACATGAAAGTTTTGGAAACATGTGTCAAAATAGCAAACTATACTGCTTCTATGTTCAGCCAGGATTTGTGAATCTAAGTTTAAATATGTGAAACAGGGTTGGATCATTAAAAATAAATTCTGAGAAAATTTGGGGATGTCCTATAGGGTGTCTAGCAACAGCATATAAAATTTCAAGTCAAACGCTTACTGTTAACATAGTTAAATTAATTTGCAAACTAAAGATGTGCAGCAGTTTGTGAATCTGCGACTACCGACACAGCTGTAATAAAACTGCGATATTTCCAAGACCGCAATTCAGAATTCAAAAATTCTAGAAGCTATCGATATCTAGACATCTAGGGCTACATTTACTGTTCAGGGCTCAAGTTCAGATTCTGATTTTAAAGGGGTCAAAACAGCAAGTAAAGTTCAGGACAGCAACAAGAGTGACTGTTTTTCATATATAAGTTGCATGATAATTGGTTGTTAGGCGTCTAGATTAATGTGTGAGAAAAATACTGGGTAATGGTTATCAAAACAGCAAGTAACCTTTATTTCTCAACTCAAATGGGTGCAAGATCATCACATACAAGATACAACATACATCTACAAATCTAGGATTTCTTAATTTCATATGTTCATGTGACTAGGAGATAAAATGAGTCCAAGTAATTTTTAATTATAACAACAAAATTGTTGTGATTCTTAAGATTATGGAATTGATGAGGATTAATATTTGATCAACAACGACGAGTCTAGGAGGAGTCACAACTACTGACTATTTGCGGTATTTTCAAATTAAACACTTGTACTAAAACAAAAATTTGTACAAGATGAATACTTGCCTTTAGGACGACGATTAGATCCGGTAATTGAGAATAGCGGGATCGGAAATCCCGGGCAAAATCTCACAAAAATATGTGTGAAACCCGTGCGAAGAAACCAATAGCAACTTACGATAAAACTCCACACCAGACCGGGGAGAACACCAAACAGCAATGAAGGATCTGCTGCGCCAAAACACGGGACACTAACTCTGTCCAATGGAAGCTCTCATACACACTGGATCTGACCCAAACACGGGACAGCGAGCAACGAATCAAGAGCCCAGAACAGCGGACAACAGGGGCGACCACTCACGATTCGTCTTCTTCAATCGGCGGAGAGAGAGGGGGAGCGAGCGACCTCGGCTGCGGCTTTGTGACTGTGGTCGGCAACTGGATGGACAGCAGGCGGGACGGCGACTGATGGACGGCGACTGGGGCGGAGCTCTGTTTTTGGGTTCAAAAACAGGGGAAGAGTTGGCAGGGAAAGTTTCGGGGATTTAAGCATCGGTGAGGTGACGAGGGGGGATGAGGGCGATGCAGTGGTGGTGAGGAGGTGATGAGGCGACGAAGTATTGGAGGAAATGGCGGGTGCAAATGGGTTTCGATGGCGAGATGGAATTGATTTGGGAGTTGGGTTATGGTGAAGGTGGATTTAGATGGGTTTCGTAGGTTGGGGATGATGACGATGGATACGGGAGGGCAAGGAGGTGGAGAGGACGACGGTGGAGATGTGGCGATGATGAGAGGGAGCGATGTGAGGGGTTGACGAGGCAATGGAGGTGGTAGGGAAATGGCGAAGATGATGGAGACTGGGTTTTTCGTGAAATGGAGGAGAAGGATACGGGAGGAAGAAGGTAGGCGGCGGGTTAGATGGGGTTTGCACAGTAAAACTAGGGTTAGGGTTAGTAGGTTAGGGTTATATAGTTAGGGTTTGGGTTATGGATCCAATAAGAATAGGGTAGGGTTTTAGGTATTGGGTATTGGATTATCCAATAAGGAAAAATAGAGTTTTAAATTAAAATAATAAATAATAATAAATTAATAAAATCATGGTATACATAAATCCAATAGTATATAAAATCTAATAAGGAGATAAAATAACTAATACATGGTAGGATTATATAACAAAGATATATTTGTTCTATAATATGTACATGATTTGAATACTACAATACAGTTATCGATAGAGATATGTTTTAAATTAAGAATCAAAGGTGAAAGAAAAATAATAATAATAATAATCATAAACTTAAACATAATAATCAAAGTAATAGTAAAAGATTTGTATTATAACAAAATATCATTAGGAACTAGTTATAAATAAAACTATTGATTAAAAATAGATTTTTAAATATGAGAACCAAGAACACATTTTATCAAAAAAAAATTGGGAGCGAAAAAAATGATTTAAAAAAATTTTAAATACAGAAAATACGGATTTGGAAAAACAGGAGTTACAAATCCTACCCACCTTACAACAAAATTTCGTCCTCGAAATTTGCTTAGGCGGTATATAGGACAAGGCAAACAAACTTGGAAAAGGGTAGCAAAACAGGGAATTAATGGGGAATGAACAAAGCAAAGGGCAACACCAGAAAAGAAGGAGTGGATGACAATGAGGTCAAATGGAAGGCATGAAAGAAAAATAAGCAGTATCAAGAGGAAAGAAACCACACACAGTAATAAAGCAAGATAGGGAGTAGGTAGAACTGGAATCAAGGAGAAGAAGACAGGGAAGAATTGAGTCAAATAATGAATGGGTGAATGATGGCAAAATGGAATGCAAGATGGAAGTAACCGGCATCAAAATGAAGAAGAACACCACAAAACTTGCAAGATAACAAAGCAAGGAGATGAAGAAAATAGAAAGAGCTGGAATCGAAGAAGGGATGGACAAGGAAAAGATGAACCAAGCAATGAGTCAATGGATAAGAACAATTGCAAGAGATAGGGAAAAGCAAGTAATGCAAGGAAAGAGAAGCAACAATAGGATCCTGAGACCTGTGGGTTATGGGCCCACCACGCTTCCGCTGCGACACTCTGATGGTGACGTTCCAAGCTCCAGACATGTCATTGTAGACCACGTGACACCAAGAGACGATCCGAGCAGGAAGAAAAGAATGAAACACCAGGATTAAAGAGAGTCTGGGCTCCAAATAAGATAAGCAATAATGCAAAATGGATATAAAGCTTGAGCTTCAATCTAAATAATTAAAAGATATAATACAGATCAAAACTAATGGTTTTAACAGATATAATAACAACAACAAATATCAATGGTAATAATATCAATAGTAATAGAATAATAATAACAATAATAAAAACTAATAATAACAATGATAATAATAAAATTGTAACAATAATAACAAAATAATAATAATAACAATAATAATAACAGTAATCAAAATCATCATAATCATACAGGTAATAATAATAATATACTAAAATTAAAAAAAAAATTAAAAAAATATCAATAATACTGATAATATGACAATACATACACGACAGTGTTGGATTTAACATATTCATGAAAATGATGCAGTAATAATAGAAATAATAATAGCACTAAAAATAATAACAATAATAATAAAAATAATAGCAATAATAGTGATAATATCAACAATAATAAAATAACAGTGACAATAATAGCAAAAATAATAACAACAATAATAATAATAGCAATAGTAATAACAATAATAATAACAATATCAATAATAATAATAACGAACACAATAGTAATAATAATAATAGTATCAGTAGTAATAAAATAGCAGTAATAATAATAGAAGTAATAACAATAAAGATAATGAACACAATAATAATAACAGCAATAGAAATAACAATAATGATAACAATACCAAAAATAATAACGAAAACAAATGCAATAATAATAATAATAGTAATAATAATTTAATACACAAAATAGAGTAAAATCAACTATACGAGTTCAAATTGTATGGAAACATAAAGTGTAACAGTATAAACAAGATGTCATAAAGAAAATAATTCTTTACCTTTAGTTTCATTATATAAGTAAAAATTGTCTTGAAATATCAATTAGCAAATAAGTAAAAAATCTTGCCTCCTTAACATCAAGTTGCATGTTTGCCTTCACGACATCAGGTTGCAGGTTGTCGTTTGGATATTCGGTTGCACATTTTGCCTTCCCGATATCCAGTTCAATTAGCCTCCATTGACATCGAGTTGCATATTTGCCATCTCGACATTAGGTTGCACCGAAGTGGTGAAATGTATATAAAATTGAGCATGCTCAAGCTCAAAACAAATTAATAATAATAATTATAGTAACAATAAAAAGAATAATACCAATAACAATAATAATAACAAAATATTGATACTAATAACAATAAGAATAACCATGATAATAACAATGATCATAACAATAATAATAACAGTAATCGCAAAAAGAATGATAAAAATAATAATAATATTAACAATAATATTAAAATATTAACAATCTAGTAAATGTAATAATGAAAGACAAGATATAGTTTGGGCCCAACATTTTTGTGGAAGTAATTTAATATTAACAATAATAATAAAATAATGAAAACAACAATGAGGATATCAATAGTAGTAACAATAATAAGAATACTAGGAATGATAATGAAAATAATAGCAATAATAATAGTAGTAGTAATAATAGCATTATACAACAAAATAAGAATTTGTCGTATCAAAATAATTCAGTAGAAATACATAGTTGATCAAAATGAAGAGTGAAGTTAAAATACACCATTGTTTGACATAACAAAATCATTGTTGAGAAACATTTCTTTTTTTTATATAGAAGATCGAAAATAAATATAAAAATTAATAATCGAAATATAGAAAGTATTCGGGAAAAATAATTATAAAGAGAAAATTAGGTTGGAAAAAAATGAATCCATACCCAATAAAGAGTTAAAGAGAAGGATTACTAGAAGGGACAAAAGAAAAAATTAAGGAATTGAATACGAAGGAAGAAGGACGAGGAAAAAATCAGAATTGAAGAGAATGTAGCAGGGAAGAAACAACCAACATGATACTCAATATGATTCAACAAATGAAAATGAATGCAAGACAGGAAAATCAATGAATGACACACGAGCTGAAATAAGAAGAGATCAAAATGGATGGGATAAGACTTGTATCCAGATCGAGTTGATTATTAAATTATTCATGTGATTGCATGACCTGTTTAATGTTGAGTTAATCCTAGCTGAGTCAAGCTTGTCTAATGTATTAGTCAAACTAACACATTAGCCAAACCTGAGCTCTGATACCACTAAAAACCTTGTCACACCCCGCTTCCTAAAAATACGAAATACGAGTACGTGACGAAGCCAAGCGAATGATTTTAACATCATTCATAAGCTGTAGGATCGACTCAGCATCACAACAAGAACATAACAAGAGATATATATAAACAAGCATGCATGAATAATTTATTAGCAATAGAAACAATTGAAAACACAATAATAATATCTAAATATTTTCAAGTCTGGATTAAGTTAAAACTCGGAAACATAAGCACATTACAAGTTCTTAAGTAGAAAGAATAAATAATTCAAGAAAACAATTATTCTAAGCAAGTCTTTTCCCCACTTGAAGACTAAAATCTCTGCTCACCAATCCCAGCAGGTAGCACGTCTCCAAAGTCTGCTTAATAAATATAAAAAAGGAAAAATAGGAAAAACAAGAGAAAATGCCCTTAGTGTAAGTTAGGGCCACAAATAGTAAAAACGAGTACAAGTAATGTGGAACAAGAATTGGAATCAAGAATATAACAGGGATACAACAAGTAGTGGAAATCTAAGAACTAACTAGCAAGAAGTACAACTCAAGTAAACAGGTTGGATAACAAATACTAATAGTGAAGCAAGTGACAAGTGTATGTGTAGGGGTATATAACATCAAGTGCCAAGCATCCAGTACAAGTGTCAGGTAACAAGTCTCAAGTCTAGTGTCAAGTTGTCAAGTCTCAAGTATCAAGTTGTAAGTATCAAGTATTATATTCAAGTATCAAGTCTCATGTATCGTGTCATCAAGTAATAAGTAAACATGTATCGAGTTCAAGTTTCATGTTTCAAGTCTTATGTATCAAGTAATCAAGTACCGAGTAAGTATGTATCGAGTTCAAGTTTCATGTTCAAGTATTGTGGTGATTTCTATCTAGGTAGCACTTCATGCATCCATACTTTTACTACATGGTTGCTAAAGTCAATGCAATTTCGTTTAGACCTAGTAATGGAGTCTATAGGGCGGTCTATAGGGCAGTTAACTGTTTTGAAGATTTCATCAAAAAATCACTTCTTTGAGATCTTGATGTGTTTTTGATTGTTTTATAAACTCATATATGTTTTACAAGTCATACTTTAGCATCTCAGGAAATGGGTTTTTCAAGTTTGCGATTATACAAAGTGGAATCGACGTATCAGTCGAAACATACACAAGATTTTAACCTGGCTGCATAGTAGCTAGCAGTCGACCGCCATTCATTTTTTTTTGAAAATTTCAACATGGCAGTTGACCGCCGCTAATTTGCACTGTTTTGGCAGTCGACTGCGGCTCTATTTTTTTGAGAATTCACACTCGACAGTCGACTGCCCTGTTTTTGAACTATTTGGGCAGTCGACCGTCAGCTGTTTTTTGGATTGTTTTGTTGAGTTTTCTTCGTTTCTTTTAAATGGTTATTTCCTCGATATTATGGATTATTGCTCTACTATTTTAGATGATATTTTTACTACAGATTACAGTATTTTACAGAAAGTTATATTTTATTTATAATAGAATTTTAATTTGTATTCTTATGACCTTATTAAGTGAGTTATATGTGTTTTTAAAAGAATTGATGTTTTGGTGATATTCTACGACTTAAAAATGTGATTTTTTGTTATATGATTGGTTTAATATTTTATTTGAATTCTGGAATTTTATGAGCACATTAAATGAATTTGGATTTTGTTAACCTATGAGGTTTTATTGATATAAACGTTGATGAACATAAGAGTTTTATTGAAAGTTTTGGTATTGATATTCGTTTTGTGAATCTCTAGGAGTTAAGTGAGAGTCCTGTGAACCGGGAGATGACATTATGTGAATTTATGATCAGTTGGGTCTTGGGATTGTTTTTGTGGAATTAAGTCCGGCAGGATACACTAACTCTAGAGATGGGAAGAAATTGTATTTTAAAAATAATCAACTTAAGGACGGGTTCTAGTGGAGATGTGATGGAACTTGGGAAACGTGAGAATATGCTTTAAGGGTTTGATCCAACGGATGCGTTCCAGGACTTGTGTGTTGTTCTGTCTCGAGAGGACATTTGTATGTTCGCATGTCGATGGTCTATAGGCCTATTCACGGAGCATACATGGTGCATTCGCGTGTCGAGGGTCAGCAAGCCTATTCACGGGATGTACCTGGTGTATCTATGCGTCGAGGACCTCGCAAGCCTATGCGTCGAGGACCTCGCAAGCCTATTCATGGGGTACACGGCTGGGAGGTGATTCTTCGGTTTTTGAGCTATTCTTACATGATGCTTGCATGTCGAGGGTTGTGATGCCTATTCGAGGAGTATTTTGGATCTTGTTTCCATCACCGTAGTAGGATTAGTTGCATAACGGGGGATCTAACCCTATAAAGTGGAGAACGTTAAGGGCTTGCACCGGACCTATGTAGTATGGAATGCATAGAATCCGACAAGTGTGCATTAGAGAGTCAGCATATAGAATTGTGTTTTCTTGAATTGGTTTTATGCTTGTTGTTTTCTGTTTTTCTTACACTTAACACTTAGTCTAGTTTCACTCGATGTTTTCATGTTATATTTATTGCTATTTCATATTCTTTTCATTACTACTATGGCCTTGTGTTGATCATGACTTTATTCTTCATGTTTTATTTATGTTGCATTTCTTTTAATGTCACTCACACCATTATGGCTGACCCCTGTAGTTTTGGGGGTTAGGGTTATCTCTAGCATCATGTTTTATAGGTAGGTACCTATAGCATTAGGATTTGGATGCATGTGGTAGAATGACAATGTGGCTTACATAAATTGTAAAAGAAGTGTTGTAAAAGAAAAGATTGTAATTCAAGGTGTTTATTTTTTCGCTGTTATTACCGCTAAATCTGGTGTGGGGGCAAACAGATAGTATTTGTGGATTCTTAGGAAAACTGAATAGCCAAACCTAAAACCTTTTCACCGGTATTTGACCGTTGACTCCCGCCGTTCACCTGCAAAAAGTGCGAGACACTGGGGTTGATCCCGGCTACACACCCTCCGACGCTCAAGTCAGAAATCAGAAGGGATTATGAAAGAGCATTTAACTAGAAAAAGATTGATTACCTCTTAATGGTGGTGGATGGGGGGTATTTATATCCGCCTTTGGGATCAGATTAGGAATGAAATCCCTGATTCCCAGTGAAATGATAGAGCGAATCAGGATCGTCGATTGAATACAATTAGAAACCCTAATCCTATCCAGCTGGACTGGGTTTATTGCGGGTTGGAATCCGCATCCAATTGAGATGGACCTGTTCGTGGGCTATTGGGTCTTTGGGAAAAAGACCAGTATCCATTTCGGACCTGTTTATATGTGAAATTACCGTTTTACCCCTAGGCCTTAAGATTCGTGCCCGATCTGGATGGTTTCGATTTAACCCCATTTTTAGCCATATCACGAGCCCCCCACTCCCGAAGACTGAGTTTGGTCAGCCTTTGAGGAGTAGTTTTACTGTTCAAATGGCTTGCGGAGTTGTATCGGAGTCCAAATAGGAGGTGTCGAATCTTTGTATGGGGTATTGTGGCAATTTCTGAGTTGGTTGCGTGCTCAAGGTTGTTCTTGAGCTCTCCTGGGTTTTCGGTGATTTTTCTTCATTTTTATCTAATTTTGCAAAGTGGTGATTTGTTGTTCGGGGGTCTTAATTAGCTACTCTAAGCTATAATTACTTATCCAGAGGATCGAAGATACTTCCCCGAATTTATAACTATTTTTTAGAATTTTTAATCAATCCATCCGAATCTTTAACCATCTTTTTCGCAATATTTAGATAGTCAACTTGATCTTATTCATGACGTGGTGAGATCTGAGCCCTTCATCAGCATTAGGCGTGAATTTTGGGAAGATCTAGCGCATGTGCTTGCTTGGAGGAGTGATTTCCTTCATTTCGGGGAGAGACACCTCAAGTAGGGTCGGTCGTCCACTTGAGTGAAGGAGCATTTGTACAAGACCCCTTCAACAAGGGTGTACCGCTCCGCTCTCGTTCGGACTCGACGGGCTTCTTTTGGGTCTTCCGAGAGGAGCCCATCCCTTAAAAATTCTATCAGAGGTTTCATCCAGTTGTCTTGAAGTTGGTCGGGCAGCGACTCCATAGAGTCGGGAGTTTCTTCTTCTATGCTCGGTTTCAGGAGCACTTCAATCAGGACGGTCTGCTCGAGACCTTGAAGGGAGGAGGAGGCTAACTTGGAGAGGGCATCTGCTTGGGAATTTTTCTCTCTAGGGATTCGCTGAATAAGTGCCTCTTCGAATAGAGCCATGCGATTTTGGACCTTGGCTAGATACTTAGCCATTCGGTCATCTCACGCCTCGTACTCGCCTAAGACTTGATTCACGACCAGCTGAGAGTCGCTAAAGATCCGGAGGCATTGTGTCCCTGCCTTACGAGCCATACCGAGGCCGGCTATAAGTGCTTCATACTCCGCTTCATTGTTGGAGGCTTTGAAGTTGATGCCGAGGGAGTATTGGAGAACGAAATCATCTGGGCCTGCCAGAATGACCCCGGCTCTGCTCCCTTCGGTACAAGAGGACCCGTCTACATAGACCATCCAAATAGGGGGTCCGTTTGCTGCTTGACTGACCTCTGGAATGGTGCTCTCAATAATGAATTCGGCTAAGGCCTGAGTCTTGATTGCGGTTCGAGGCTGGTATGATATGTCATGCTAGCTCAGCTCGATCGACCACTTCATGAGGCGGCCGGAGGTCTCCGGTTTGTGAAGGATTTGTTTAAGCGGCTAGTCGGCAAGGACTACCACCGAGTAGGACTGAAAATATGGGCGAAGCTTCCTAGCTACCATGACCAAGGCGTACGCCATCTTCTCCAATCTTGGGTAGCGGAGCTCGGCATTCCGGAGTACCTTGCTCACGTAATAGATGGGCTTCTGAGCCTTGTCTTCTTCCCTCACCAAGACAGCACTAAGGGTTTGTTTGGAGGCAGCTAAGTAGAGGTAGAGTGTTTCCCTGGGGATAGGCTTGCTTAGGAGAGGGGGGTTGACTAGATAGGCTTTAAGCTGATCGAATGATTCTTGCTGTTGTTGACCCCATTCGAAGCCTTTAGGCCCCCTAAGTGCTTTGAAGAAGGGAAGACACTTCTCCCCTAACTTAGAAAGGAAGCGCCCTATGGCAGCGTGGCATCCTGTAAGCTTCTAAACCACATTTTTTGGAGGAGCCATTTCCAATATGGCTTTGATCTTCTCGGTTTTGGCTTCGATTCCTCTTTGGCTGACCATGAAGCCAAGGAATTTCCCCGAAGAGACTCCGAACGCACACTTGTTCGAATTGAGCCTCATATCATGTTTCCTCAGTACATCGAACGCCTCTTGCAGATCGGCCACATGATCGGCCCCATGGATGCTCTTGACTAGCATGTCATCAACATATACTTCCATATTTTGGCCGATCTGTCCTTGAAAGACCTTGTTGACGAGGCATTGATAGGTCGCACCGACATTCTTTAGCCCGAAGGGCATCACCCTGTAGCAATAGAGTCCCTGATCGGTAACGAAGAAGGTCTTCGGGATATTCGGGGGGAACATGCGGATTTGATTGTACCCAGAGAAGGCATCCATGAAGCTGAGCAGCTCATGGCCCGAAGTGGCATCGATCAGGGTATCAATGCTTGGGAGAGGGAATGGATCTTTTGGGCATGCTTTTTTCAGGTCGGTGAAGTCGATGCCGATTCTCCAAATTCTGTTGGACTTCTTTACCATAACCACATTGGAGAGCCATTCAGGGTAGTCGACCTCTTGTATGAACCGGGCCTTAAGGAGCTTGTCCACTTCTTCTTTTATAGCTTGTTGGCGCTTGGGAGCAAACTTGCGCCTCTTCTTTTGGAACGGTTTGGACCCTGGGGCAACACTCAGGTGGTGGACGAGGAGCTCTTCAGAGATTCTTGGCATGTCGGCAGCCGACCATGCAAAGAGGTCGCGGTTCTTTCTAATGCATTGGACTACGTCGGAGCATAGGGCAGATGGGAGGGTCTTGCTGATAAAGAACTTGCGGTCTGGATCCCGCTCGGAGAAGAGCACTTCTTCCAATTCATCTACCGGCTCGGACGTTGGTCGGACGCTCTCTTGGAGAATTTCAAGAGTTTCGAGGGATAGGACTGGACCCCCGGTGGAGGTCATGTAATATTTGCGGGCCATCTCCTGACTGCCTCTTACTTCCCCTACTCCTGCCCTGGTGGGGAACTTCATCTTGAGGTGATAAGCCGACGGGACAGTCTCTAGAGCAGCAAGGCCGGGTCGGCCTAGAATCACATTATAAGTAGCTGGGACATCGACTACCATGAAGTCCATCGGCTCCATTCGGGTAGTAGGAGTCTTACCAGCGGTTACGTCGAGGGTAATTACTCCTTCGATAGTCACTGGTACTCCCGTGAACCTGTGGAGCGTATAGCCGGTGGGCTTGAGCCTGTCCCGCGATAGCTTGAGTCCTCAGAAAGCCACGAGGAAGAGAATGTTAACGGAGCTACCATTGTCCACGAGAATTCTCTCTACTTTAAAATTCGCCATATGGAGGTTGATCACAAGGGCATCACAATGGGGGGTTCGGACACCCTCAAGGTCCTCATCTGAAAAGGTGACCGGTGCTCCAAGGCCTTTAGGGGGAGGTGTGCCATGAACCGAATTGACTTCTCTTATAAAAGCCTTCCGAAAAGAGTTGGAGGTGCCTCCCATGGGGCCTCCGTGAATGAGATGCAGGATACGCTCCTCTTAGAATTCGGGAGTCTCATCGCGTCGTTCAGGACGTTTGTTAGCCCCCCTGGGGGGAGGAGGAAGATCAATTCGGTCTTTTCTCACAAATTTAGCCAGCTACACCCTCTGGATGAGGGCCTCAATTTCATTCTTCAAGGCCCGACAATCATTGATGTCGTGGCTGTGGTTCCGGTGTTAACAGCACCACTTCTCTTTTTTCCTCTTCTTGCCAGGGGTATTCATCTTAGGGGCAGGAGGTATAACCTCTTCCTTGTCAACTTCCATGAGAATAGTGAAAATGTTGGCATTAAGAGGAGTGAATTTCTCGAACCTGGGAGGAGGGCAGCGCTAGCCCCCATTGTCCTTCTAGAACTTCTTAGCTCCTTCTTCTTTAGCTGCCTTTCTTTTGGTCCCGGAGGAAGGCCCCTCAAAAGTGGGGCGGTGCTCAGCTTCCTCAGCTCGAATATACTTCTCGCTTCTGAAAAGGAGGTCGGAGAAGTTTTGCGGGGGCTTCTTGGCTAGGCAGGACCGAAGGCTGGAGTTAAGGACATTCGACTGGAAGGCTGTCGCAGCGACCGACTGGTCGAGGGAGGCAATGGACCTTGCTTCTACCGTGAACCGCTTCACATAGTCTCTGAGCTTCTCACCCTTCTTCTGGTTGAAGTAGAGTAGCGAAATGCTGGTCTTCTCTGTGCGGCGGCTACTCACGAAGTGGGTGACGAAGAGGGTCTCAAATTGTTCAAAGGCGAATATGGAGGATGGGGCAAGACGAGAGTACCACTCTCGAGCTGGACCTTTTAGAGTGGCCGGGAAAGTTTTGCAGAATAAAGCATCGGAAGCTTGGTGTATCGGCATTAGGGTTTTGAAGCTCTCGATGTGGTCCACAGGGTCTGACTCCCCAGAGTAAGTCTCGAACTGTGGGGGCTTGAAGCCTATTGGAACGGGCGCCTCCGTAATTGTTCGAGAGAAGGGAGGTCGGTTGGGACGGAGGGTCCTTCCTCTAAGCTCCTCTTCCTTATCTAGCTGACCCAGGCGCCTCTCCATCTCGTGGAGACAATGGTAGACGGTGTCATCCCCTCGACGGTAGACAAACGAGCCTCTGGACTCGTCTTCGTACGAAGGGGAGCAGGGGCTACGACGACGGTAGCTCCGGGAGTGGCGAGGACTAGGAATATGATGGCAGCTGTTAGGAGCTGGGGGAGGAGTTAGGGACCGATGTCGAGGACTTTGGACCGGAGGAGGAGTAGGGATTCTCGGAGCATTATTGATGTCTGGCCGGAGGTTGAGGGCTTGCAAGATAGTTGCTTGGAACTGCTAGAACTCGGCACGGGTGATAGGTGCGTCATCATTCCTTGGGGGTTGCCGACTAGCAGGAGAATGAGGCCTCCTCCTATGGTGCCCAGGGGACTCTCTCTGTCTTCTGTGAGGAGAGGACCTCCTATGCTCTCGGCGATGAGGAGACCGCTCATTCGGACGTTGTTGGCGGGAGGCTCCCTCTCAGGCCCGCCTATCATCCAAATTGCGGTGAAGATCCTCTTCTTTCTGCCGATTGTTGAGGGTGTTGCAGAGGTCATCGGAGGCCCGGGGATTGTAAGATGCCATGGAATCGGTATAGGGGTTGTGCACGGAGACGTGGTCATGTTGGAGAGGTCGTTTCTGAGGATTGGGACGGGAGCCCCCCGCGCCGACATTCTAAGGCCCGGTTTGACCGCGAGGGCGTTGAAGATTCTGAGGAGGAGGTTGGTCCTGCTGCGGGGCCTGATTAGGTTGAGGAGAGGGTCCTTACGGCTGGACGGTTTGGAAGGAGATTTCCTGTTGTTGCTGAGAAGGGGTAGGTCCACGGTTGGACCCTCTGGACCTGAGTTTTCTTGGAGGCATGGCTGGAGAAGATCTGACCGACGGGAAAAGGAAGGGTTGCTATTCGTGCTTTTCCACAGACGGCGCCAATCTGTTACCGCTAAATCTAGTGTGGGGGCAAATAAATAGTATTTGTGGATTCTTAAAAAAACTGAATAGCCAAACCTGAAACCTTTTCACCAGCGTTTGACCGTTGACTCCTGCCATTCACCTGCAAAAAGTGCGAGACACCGGGGTTGATCCCGGCGACGCACCCTCCGACGCTCAAGTCAGTAATCAGAATAGATTATGAAAGAGCATTTAACTGGCAAAAGATTGATTACCTCTTAATGGTGGTGGATGGGGGGGGGTATTTATAGCCGCCTTTGGGATCAGATTAGGAATGAAATCCCTAATTCCCAGTGAAAGGATAGAGCGAATCAGGACCATTGATTGAATACAATCAGAAATCCTAATCCTATCTAGCTGGACTGGGTTTATTGCGGGTTGGAATCCGCACCCAGTTGAGATGGACCCGTTCGTGGGCTATTGGGTCTTTGGAAAAAAGACCTAGTACCCATTTCGGACCCGTTTGTAGGTGAAATTACCGTTTTACCCCTAGGCCTTAAGATTTGTGCCTGATCTGGATGGTTCCGATTTAACCTCATTTTTAGCCATATCAGCTGTGTTTTGTAAAAAATTGATGAAATAAAAGTTGAAAAAAAATTTATTTGTCTTTTGGCTATGTTTACTATTACAATTGAGGTAGATGTTGGAAATTGTGTCACGTATTTCTAAGATATTATATTGAAAATTCGGAGCGCTACACTTTTATTTACAACTAATTATTGTTTTACTATTCAAATTTGAGCTACATAATTATTGTTTTGCTGTTTACAAAACTTTCATATGATCTATCGTTCCGAAGACGTGCCGTAGGCACGTGCCCATAGGCAAATCCAGTCTATATAATAAAACACAAAGAAAGCTATCAAGTAGCTTTCCTTCAATCCCCTCAAAATCAAAAGTCCAGATCTAACTTCACAAAACACATCCACCCCCCCCCCCCCCCCCCCCCCCCCCCGCAAAAAAAGTTTTCCCCTAAAACTCAAATTCAAATCCCTCCTAAAATAACTCATTTATTTATATATATATATATATATATATATATATATATATATATATATATATATATATATATATATATATATACACACACACACACTAATATAATGCACGTGCGATGCACGAATACAAAAAGTATATAGTCATTAAATTAAATAAAGTGCTCATAAGAAAAATATATTAAATCATTCTTCTTAATAGACAGATATAGTACCCGTAATATATCTTGCTCCTGATCGGTAGGACGTTGAAAGGTCACCTTAAGAAGAGCAGTTATTTGTTTCTCATTCAACCTCTTTGAGTGCCTCTGGCCTTCAACAATCTTGCATACCTAAGTATGCAACAATATTAAAAGATAAATATATCCACACTATAGAGATGTATTGGCAAGATCATTGAGGTATATGAAACTGTTTTCATTCCAGAGATTAGCAAGATAACTAAAATCATAGGCGAGACAAAAAATTTGACAACATACCTCCATTGGCAGATAATTTGGCATCTGTGAGTTACCGACTTGTAGGCATGGCCAGTTTATATGTTGAATATTGAAGCCATAAGTCTCTTGGATGTACTGAACAACTGACTACACAGTGCCATGATCATCCACAGGGAATCTATTGAAATATAAAACAAATAAAAAAATCAAAAGAAAAAATAGATAAAAAAAAGTGGACAACTCAAAAATAGATAAATAAAATAGAATGCCCATAAGAAAAGATATAGTAAATGATTCTTCTTAATTTTGTGACTATGGTCCAGATCAAACACATTTCTAAGATAAAAATAGTTTAAAAGTTATATTTATCTCACCTGCCCGGAACTCTCTAAATGCCCTTTATAAATGCGACCAAATCCCTTTTCACCCAAAAGGCTTCCTAAAGTTCTTAGTAGCCGCGGCAAGTTCTCGAAAAGTAGATGTTTGGGTAGCAATATGCGCAGATCCGTCTTTCGGGACTAACGCTTCTTTTTTAGACTCTGAATTACTCACTGACTTTGATTTTTCTTTCAAAACCAAACAAATCAGAATGATTCAATAAGAGATATAGAATTATAAGTATAAGAGGTAAATTCTACACGGCACATAACATAATTCAATCAGTGAGTTTCTCATAGACTTAATAATGCACGGCAGAACAACGACTAAAAAAATGCCACTATTCCTAGTTCCATTTTCCACATTAACTATCTCCTCATTACTACTACAAACTTTTGGCCTCCATAACACATATGTTAACCATTTTAATAGTCTTTCTAATTGTTTATCCCAAATCTGCAATACCTTACTGCTCATCTTGTTGACCAACTTCCTAATTAACTTATCCTGTTGTACAATTTAAAGTCTAAGACTTCAAGGAAAAATATTAGAAATTAAGGTCAGTGGTGTTTCTTGCCTGCATATTACAAAGCAAAAGATTAAGTTCATTCCCTCATTTGATTGAAGTTTAACATATTATAGTACCCCGTATTTTTAAATATTATTTTGAAAGGTTTATAAATGAATTAAAATGATTTTTGGGGATTTAATAAATATTTTCAGAAATTTATCCTTTTTACACGTGCGAAACACGTGCAAATATTTTCTTGAGAAGTTCAAAAACCAAAATTATTTTATGGAAAATCATAATTTATTATTTGGGATTTAATTGTAATTTTTCTAGATTTTTCTGATATTTATTGGATCTATTTGCAAATATTATGAAAAAGAAGGTTCTTTTTGCAAAATTGTCATTTTGAGGGGTGAAAGTGCAAAACTGTTTTCTGGACTTTTCAAATAGTGCCGACTGGAAATAAGGATTTTATTTTGCTTTTAAATCTCAATTTAATTGATTTTATCAAGATTCCAAGTATAGGGATCTATTTATGTAAGGTTATATTTTAAGGGGTTATTTTGCAAATGTGTTTAAAAACCCTAATTCTCCTATCCCGGGTATTGAAAAGAAGTGCAGCCGTCTTTCGCTGCACAACACAATGGTTTATTATTTTTTTTGGAGGAGTAAGAAGAGGATCTCGGATTTCGCTAAAGGAAATGCTTCTTATCAAATTTCTTCATTTGAGGTGAGTGACTTATTTTGTTTTGCTTTGTATATGTTGTATGTGAGTTATGTATATTGTTTTGTTGTTTGTTTTATGTATGTGAGTGATTTTTTAGTCTTCTTTTATTTTGTGAATGTTGTATGCAAATGATATGAATGTTTTAATGGATCTTGAATGTTGAATTTTATTTGCTAGAAAGCATGTTTAGGGTTTGAGTATGACTATGAAAATGATGGATTGGATGCATGAAAAATTGGATTTTATGAAACCCTAGTGGTATGTGAATACAAATTTGATATGGTGATGTATCAATTGATTACGGTTGTGAGTTGTGGTAGAGATTCAGTTTTTGAGAAATGTGAAAGAAAAACTTATGAATCAAGAGATCATGACATGAAAATCGAAATTTGAGAAATTAGTTGAGTTGAGAAAATATACCCAAATTGGGGATTTTCCTTTAGATTTGATATTTATATGGTTTGGATCTGATTACGAACTATTTCAGTGATCGATAAATTTTTAAGAGACTCTATTTTTTATTATAGGCACAACTTATGTATTAATCGAAAGAAATCGACAAAATCTCTATTTTCATAAATTCAAGTAGTTTGATTTAGTTTTGTGGACTATTATATGTCCTACAAGTTATATTTGATCATATAAAAAATATGCTTTTTGTAGAAATCGTTTTCATAAAGTAAAACTACGTATCGGTTGAAATGTGCACAACCAAAGTATACAGTCTGTAGGTCGACAGTTGACTGGCATGACTTCTCAGTCGACTGACACGACCTGGCTGCTATGTTCTCGAGTTTTCCTTGAAATTTCGTTCGGGACAGTCGACCTATACCCTTTACAGTTGACTGGTACCACTTAGAATTATTTTTCAAAGTTATTGTAATTTTCTCTCTGGACAGTCAACCTATACCCTTTACAGTCGACTTCTATACTTAGAATTATTTTCTTAAAGATTATTGGATTTTCGCTCTGGATAGTCGACAGAAGATTTTATAAGTCGACTTATAACACTTAGATTATTTTCTTAAAACTATAAAATTCTCCTTCTGGACAGTCGACTTGCGCTTGTTATTAGTCGACTGATACTGATGTATCTTTATATTTCCGAATGTTCTTTCAAATGATTTATTCTCAAAATGTTCTAATCTATAACTTACTATTCTATACTTTATCTTCTATTGAACATATGTTTCAAGATGTTAAGTTGAGCAATTTATGTTGGAAGGTTGGTTTGGATAATTAAGTGTAAGTCTCTAGAGGGTGTGTGTGACCCTAGTATACCGGCAGTTGAGTTATTTATATTTGGGTCTGTTGAGGCATTTTAGTTGATCAGTTGTTGAGTTAAGTCCGGTAGGGTACACCAGCTCTAGAAGATTCGTAAAGTAAGTAAATAACCTAAATAATAAGGACAGGAACTAGTGGTGATATGATGAACGGGAACATAGGTTATGGACCTCAGTATGGCTTGTGGTGTGAGATAATCCCCGAAATTATCCAGGTGTGAGTGAAATAGTCTTCGGAATTACCTGTGGTGTAGGATTGATCTCTGGAATTATCGGGGTCGAGGCGATGCACATGTGGTATTCGTGTGATGAGGTGTCATTGCTTGCGGTGTGGGGTATTCTCAAAGATTCCCAGGTGTAAGTGAAATAGTCTCCGAAATTATCTGTGGATAGAGATTGACCTCCAGAATTATCGGGACATGGGCTAATACTCACAATTTATCTTTATCTCGTAGTAGTCATCGTGTTAGGATAGTTGCATAGCGGGGGATTAAACCTTATAATGTGGAGACGTTAAAGGCTTGCACTGGACCTATGTAGAGTGAGATGCATAGACTTCGACAAGTACGCATTAGAGCATCCACAGTCGTTTGCTATAATTGCCATTTTTCCAAATTTGAGCAAACGAATAGAAAAGTAGCGGTGCAGTCGTTTCTCATTTTTCCATATTTTGGCAAAGCTTCTATTTCCATTTCTCAAATATGAGAAACGAACTGAGCATTCTCAAATTATAAAGGACGGGGTATGATACCCCGTCTCTTCGATATAATTATTTTTTAATCGTATCAGACGGACGATCATATACCGTCCCAATAATTCTCTTTTTTTTTAAAAGAGGACGGACGGGGATACATACCCCGGACTGGGTATGATACCCCGTCTCTCTAATTAACCCAATTTTTTTTTTTAAAAGTGTTCAAACGGGGAATGATACCCCGTTCAGGGTATCAAACCCCGTCCCACATTTTGACCAAATTTTTTTTTTTTTTAAATCCCGTCAGACGGGGATAGATACCCCGTCCGGGGTATCATTCCCCGTCCGGGAGTTACTTTTAATTTTTTTTTTATTCCTAATTTGCCTAACATTCAATCCTATGTTTTAATTAATACTGTGTCAACAAACATACCAAGGCACGGGGTATTATAGTCAATCTTTGGACCATTTCATTATAGTCAACAAACATTGAATGCCTGATTTCATGGACGGGGTATGATACCCCGTCCAAGCTTTGGACCATTTTTTTTTTCATTTGAGAGACGGGGAATGATTCCCCGTCCTACCCAATTTTAATATTAAAAAATGTGGGACGGTAAATCATATCCCGTCTCTAACGAATATGAGAAAAATTTAGCAAACCACGACTGCAAGCACTTCGTCCATTTGCTATTACTGTAGCTGCCATTTTATGAGAAATGAGAAAAACGACTGTGGATGCTCTTAGAGAGTCCGCATATAGAAATGTGTTTTCTTGACTTGATTTCACGCATGTATTTTTCCTGTTTTCTACACTTGACACCTAGTCTAGCTTCACTCATTGTGTTTTTCGCGTTTGTGATTTCCTATATTCATTTACTCTTGTTTAATTTCTGTTGTTGATAAATCCATGCTTTACTTACGTTGTTTGTTTTATGTCACTCACACCTTTGTGGCTGACCCCTTTAGTTTTGGAGGTTAGGGTTATCTCTAGCTTCATATTTTACAGGTGATTTTTTAAGGCTCGGATTTGGATGCTTGAGTTCAATTGATATAGAGACTTATGTAATTTGCAAAATAAAGTGTTGTAAAGAAAAGAGAATTGTGATTTAAGGTGTATTGTATTCTGCTGTGCTATGTAAATGATTATTGTAATGAAAGTTGAAAAAAATTTATTGGTGTTTGGTTGTGTTTAATATTACATTGAAGTTGATGTTGGAAATTGTGCCACGTATTTTCTAAGATATCATATTAGAAATTCGGGGCGCTACAGAGATTGGTATCAGAGCATGCTTCAATAGTAATAATAAACACGGTATAAAAATAACCTAGGTGTGGACACTAGAGCGTGATTACCTAGGTGCGGACATTAGAGAGTGAGTATCACATAGAACCGAAACATGATGTTTTACTTTTGTGGTACAGTTGAGGTTTAGCCAATGGGTATTGATATGAATATGAGTGGTGTGTGGTGCTCTAACTTTTCCCTCATTTTGCAATATTCAGAATGACAGGACCCAGAACCAGGAATGGTAACAATATTGATGGAGCTGGAAGTTCCCACGGAACTGGAGTTGATCTTGAGGCCGAATTTGCCAGGGTTTACCAGACTTTGAATGCACTGATGGCAGCTAATTTGGCTCAGAATCAGAATTAGCATCAGAATCATGTAGCTGGACCAGGATTGGTTAACGCCGATCCCATCAAGCAGATCGAGTCCTTCAAGAGGATGAAGTCGCGAGTATTCGAGAGCAATCTGATCCAAACGAAGCTGATGATTGGATTAGACGGATGGAGACAATCTTCAAGGTCTCAGAAACTCTGGCAGCCAATAAAGTGAAGTTGACCACTATGCAATTAGAAAAGGACGCTAGTGTTTGGTAGCAAACGGTAAAGAGGACTTTGGGGAACCAGCAAATGACTTGGGAGATTTTTCTGGAAGAATTCAGGGATCGTTTCTTTTCCCTGGATATTCAGGAGAAGAAGGCGACAGAATTCTTGAATCTACAGTAGGGCAGCATGACCGTGCGAGAGTATGAGACCAAGTTCGCTCAGATGTCGAGGTATGCACCGGAGCTGATAGTTGACAAGGCGAAGAAAGCCAAGAAGTTTGAGCAGGGCTTGAGGCCAAACTTGAGGTCGAGAATGTTTCCGTCGGGCATAAGGAGGTTCAACAAGCAGGTCAGGAGAGCAGCTATGACAGAGGAAGACATGGACCAGTTCCAGAAGAGGCAAGAAACCTGGAACAGGAATAAGAGGCCAGCATCAGGTCAGAGTGGGAAGGGATTCCCAGCGAAGCAAGTCAAGTTCAGTGGTCCAGTGCAGAAGGCACCTACCACTCAGGAAGTGACTTGTTATTACTGTAAGGAGGCAGATCATTACGGGTCAGCGTGTCCTAAGTTGGCGAAGCAGACTTGTTTCCAATGTGGGCAGGCAGGACATTCTAAGCCTCATTGTCCATAGTTGAGGAAGGATGGTTCAGGTGGAAGTAAATTCCAGAGACAATGGCGAGTGTTCGCATTAACCGAGGAGGACGCGGGTAACTCGGAAGATGTGATCCAGGGTATGCAAGAGTTTTGATTTTATTTTTAGTCAATATAATAAGTAAGACCTTTATTTGAGAATAATTGGAGATTGAGTATCATTCTTCATGTAACAGGGATTGTTTTGATTAATGGAATAAAGCAAAGGTTTTATTTAATACTTGTTCATCGCAATCTTTTGTGTCGCCAAATTTTACAAAGGTCTTAAGTGTGGAGCCTAAGTTGTTTCCAGACAAGGTTTTATCGGTGGCAACGCCGTCAGGTGAAGAATTGATTGCTGGTCGATATTACGAGGGCTATGGTATCGAGATTGGCAGAAGGTTATTCGGCATTGATCTGATTGAGCTGCAAGTCTTAGGAGTGGATGTGATCGTGGGCATTGATTGGATGGCAATATATAATGCCACAATTGAATACAAGCAAAAAGAGGTGTTAGTGAAAGCACCAGGTGGTCCCGCAGTGACTTTCCAAGGGAAGAAGAAGATTCTGAAGGGGCTGCAATGGTATCCAAGATGGCGATTTCAGATGAATTCAAAGGCATTCCCATTGTCAAAGATTTTCCTAAGGTGTTCTTGGAAGATTTTCCAGGATTACCGCCGCAGAGAGATGTGGAGTTTTGCATCAATGTTCAGCCAGGGAGTGCTCCGATTTCTAAGGCTCCGTACAGGATGGCACCTGTAGAGCAAGACAAACTGAAGAAGCAGATTGAGGAGTTGTTGAGCAAGGGGCTTGTTAGGCCGAGTTCCTCACCGTGGGGTGCGCCAGTGTTGTTAGTCAAGAAGAATGATGGGTCAATAAAGATGTGCATTGACTACCGGGAGTTGAATAGGGAGACTATTCAGAACAAGTATCCACTTCCGAGGATTAATGATTTGTTCGACAGGCTTCGAGGAGCAGCTGTATTTTCGAAGATTGATTTGAGGTTAGGGTATTATCAGGTTCGAGTCAAGGAGGAAGATGTGAGTAAGACAGCTTTCAGGACTCGTCATGGACTCTATGAGTTTTTAGTGATGCCATTCGGGTTGACGAATGCGCTAGCAGTGTTCATGGATATGATGAATCGGGTTTTGAGGCCATTTATTGACTCCTTCGTGGTGGTTTTCAACGACGATATTTTGGTGTATTCGAAGTCGGAGGAGGAGCACTCTATGCACTTGACAGCGGTATTACATAAATTGCAGGAGCATAGCTTGTATGCCAAGTTGTCGAAGTGTGAGTTTTGGAAGTTTAAGGTAGCTTTCCTTGGTCATATCCTTTCTAAGGAGGGAGTAGCCACTGATCCTCAGAAGGTTGAAGCAGTAAAGAATTGGCCCAGGCCAACGTCTGTGAAGGAAGTCAGAAGTTTCTTGGGTTTGGCTGGTTACTACAGGAGATTCATCCAGGATTATTCTCATATTGCAATTCCTTTGACAGGTTTGACCCAGAAAAATGTGGCATTTTCATGGACTGATAAATGTGAGGCGAATTTCCTTGAGTTAAAGGAGAGGTTGACTACTGCACCTATCTTAGCTTTGCCACAAGTTAGGAAGGATTATGATATCTTCAGTGATGCGTCTCTCAGAGGTTTGGGTTGTGTCTTGATGCAAGAAGCCAAGGTTATTGCTTGTGGTTAGAGGCAATTGCGTCCGCATGAGAAGACTTATCCGACGCATAATTTGGAGCTAGCAGCTATTATCTTTGCCTTGAAGAAGTGGATGCATTATGTTTATGGTGAGAAGGTCAATATGTACACTGACCACAAGAGCATGAAGTACATTTATCAATAGAAGGATCTAAATCTTCGGCAGAGAAGGTGGTTGGAAGTATTGGAAGACATTCATCCTGAGATCAAGTATCATCCGGGCAAGGCGAATTTGGTAGCTGATGGACTTAGCAGGAAGAGTAGTTTATCAAGTTTGATCACTACTCGAAGTGAGTTAGCAGCAGAGTTTGATCAGGCAGGTATCGAGGTAGTGTTGCAGGGTTTAGGGGCGTCTTTGGCTCAGTTGAGGCTGCAGTC
Organism: Hemerocallis citrina; assembly: GCA_017893485.1. Taxonomy (NCBI): domain Eukaryota; kingdom Viridiplantae; phylum Streptophyta; class Magnoliopsida; order Asparagales; family Asphodelaceae; genus Hemerocallis; species Hemerocallis citrina. The sequence goes on from CM030361.1 coordinate 68,339,269, forward strand.
TTCCTTGAGAGAGAGGATTGTGGAAGGTCAGAGATCAGATTCAAAGATTCAGAACATATTGCAACAGGTTTCAAAAGGCAAGCTATCAGAGTTTCGTGTCCAAGATGGAGTTCTTTGGATGGGTGAGAGGTTGTGTGTTCCGGATAATGCATATTTGAGAAAGAGTATCTTTCAGAAAGCACACAGTATCTTGTTGTTAGTACATCCTGGAGGCACGAAGATGTACAGGGACATCAAATAGCACTTTTGGTGGTTTGGTATGAAGAGGGATGTGGCAGATTTCGTGGCAAGATGTCTGACTTGTCAGCAGATCAAAGCAGAAAATCAGAGACCTGGAAGTTTGTTACAGTCGTTGCCTATTCCGGAGTGGAAATAGGAGAATATCAGTATGGATTTCATCACAGGTTTGCCGAGGAGTTCGAAGGGCAATGACTCGATTTGGGTTATTGTGGACCGTTTGACTAAGTCGGCTCACTTTCTAGCCATGAAGATTACTTGGTCGTTGGAGAAATTGGCTGAGTTGTACATTGGTGAAATTGTGAGACTTCATGGAGTTCCTGTGTCGATTGTTTCTGACAGGGATGCAAGGTTCACTTCAAGGTTTTGGAAGAGCCTACAAGCAGCATTAGGCACCAGAACTGATTTCAGTACCACTTTTCATCCACAGACCGATGGTCAGACGGAGAGGGTGAATCGAGTGCTGGAAGATATGCTGAGAGCTTATGTTATGGATTTCGGTGGTAGTTGAGAGAGATACTTGGCATTGGTTGAGTTTGCTTATAACAACAGTTACCATGCGAGCATCGGGATGGCGCCTTATGAGGCTTTGTACGGGCGGAGGTGCAGGACACCTATTTGTTGGTACGAGGATGGCGAGAGGCAGATGTTTGGTCTTGAGATCGTGCAACAGACGACAGAGCAGATTAAGCTGATTCGCAAGAGGTTAGTTGAGGCTCAGAGTCGGCAGAAGAGTTACGCTGATACTCGACGAAGGGACTTCGAATTTGAGGTTGGGAATGCAGTTTTCCTCAAGGTGTCTCTGACCAAAGGAGTGATCAGGTTTGGTAAGGGAGGCAAGTTGGCGCCAAGGTATATTGGGCCATACAGGATCATGGAACGGATTGGCAAGACAGCATATAGGTTGAAGCTTCCAGAGGAGTTGGCACAGGTGCATGATGTATTTCATGTGTCATTGTTGAAAAAGTATGTGCCATATCAGAATCATCAGTTGGTATAAATTCCTGAAGGTCTACAGGTGAACTTGAGTTACAAAGAACAGCCTGTTGAGATTGTTGACCGTAGGGAGAAAGTTCTTAAGAGCAAAGTGATACCTATGGTCAAGGTGCTGTGGAGAAATCAGCAGTTCGAGGAGGCTACTTGGGAGCCAGAGGATCGCATGCAAAAGGATTTCCCTGAGCTTTTTGTATGAATGTATTTTCTTTTATGTAATTGTAATTCTTTGGATGATTGTACCTTTGAGTTGAGTTGTATTCCTTCTATTTTGATAATGTTCTCATATGCAATTGTTTGAATTATGTTTCCATTAATGAGATATTGTTTTTCTTGTTGGTATGTTGTTTGGACCCATTAGCAGCAGTTCTGAGGACAGAACTCCTCTAAGGAGGGAGTGATGTAGTACCCCGTATTTTTAAATATTATTTTTAAAGGTTTATAAATGAATTAAAATGATTTTTGGGGATTTAATAAATATTTTCAGAAATTTATCCTTTTTACACGTACGAAACACATGCAAATATTTTCTTGAGAAGTTCAAAAGCCAAAATTTTTTTATGGAAAATCATCATTTATTATTTGCGATTTATTTTTAATTTTTCTAGATTTTTCTGATATTTATTGGATCTATTTGCAAATATTATGAAAAAGAAGGATCTTGTGCAAAACTATTTTCTGAACTTTTCAAACAGTGCCGACTGGAAATAAGGATTTTATTTTGTTTTTAAATCTCAATTTAATTGATTTTATCAAGTTTCCAAGTATAGGGATCTATTTATGTAAAGTTATATTTTAAGTGATTATTTTGCAAATGTGTTTAAAAACCCTAATTCTCCTATCCCGGGTATTGAAAAGAAGTGCAGCCGTCTTTCGCTGCACAACACAAGGGTTTATTATTTTTTTTGGAGGAGTAAGAAGAGGATCTCGGATTTCGCAAAAGGAAAGGCTTCTTATTAAATTTCTTCATTTGAGGTGAGTGACTTGTTTTGTTTTGCTTTGTATATGTTGTATGTGAGTGATGTAAATTGTTTTGTTGTTTGTTTTATGTATGTGAGTGATTTGTTTGTCTTCTTTTATTTTTTGAATGTTGTATGCAAATGATATGAATGTTTTAATGGATCTTGGATTTTGAATTTTATTTCCTAGAAAGTATGTTTAGGGTTTGAGTATGACTATGAAAATGATGGATTGGATAGATGAAAAATTGGATCTTATGAAACCCTAGTGATATGTGAATACAAATTTGATATGGTGATGTATCAATTGATTACAGTTGTGAGTTGTGGTAGAGATTCAGTTTTTGAGAAATGTGAAAGGAAAAGTTATGAATCAAGAGATCATGACATGAAAATCGAAATTTGAGAAATTAGTTGAGTTGAGGAAATAATACCAAATTGGGGATTTTCCTTGAGATTTGATATTTATATGGTTTGGATCTGAGTACGAACTATTTCAGTGATCAATAAATTTTTAAGAGACTCTATTTTTGATTATATGCACAACTTATGTATTAATCGAAAAAAACCAACAAAATCTCTATTTTCATAAATTCAAGTAGTTTGATTTAGTTTTGTGAACTATTATATGTCCTACAAGTTATATTTGATAATATAAAAAATATGCTTTTTGTAGAAATCGTTTTCATAAAGTAAAACTACGTATCGGTTGAAATGTGCACAACCAAAGTATGCAGTCTGTAGGTCGACAGTCAACTGGCATGACTTCTCAGTCGACCGACACGACCCGGCTGCTATGTTCTCGAGTTTTCCTTGAAATTTTGTTCGGGACAGTCGACCTATACCCTTTACAGTCGACTGGTACCACTTAGAATTATTTTTCAAAGTTATTATAATTTTCTCTCTGGACAGTCGACCTATACCCTTTACAGTCGACTGCTATACTTGGAATTATTTTCTTAAAGATTATTAGATTTTCGCTCTGGACAGTCGACCGAAGATTTTATAAGTCGACTTATAACACTTAGATTATTTTCTTAAAACCATGAAATTCTCCTTCTGGACAGTCCACTTGCGCTTGTTATTAGTCGACTGATACTAATGTATCTTTATATTTCCGAATATTCTTTCAAATGATTTATTCTCTAAATGTTCTAATCTATAACTTACTATTCTATACTTTATCTTCTATTGAACATATGTTTCAAGATGTTAAGTTGAGCAATTTATGTTGGAAGGTTGGTTTGGATAATTGAGTGTGAGTCTCGAGAGGGTGTGTGTGACCCTAGTATGCCGGCAGTTGAGTTATTTATGTTTGGGTCTGTTGAGGCATTTTAGTTGATCAGTTGTTGAGTTAAGTCCGGTAGGGTACACCAGCTTTAGGAGATTCGTAAAGTAAGTAAATAACCTAAATGATAAGGACAGGCACTAGTGGTGATATGATGAACGGGAACATGGGTTATGGACCTCAGTATGGCTTGCGGTATGAGATAATCCCGGAATTATCCAGGTGTGAGTGAAATAGTCTCAGGAATTACCTGTGGTGTGGGATTGATCTCCGGAATTATCGGGATCGAGGCGACACACATGTGGTATTCGTGTGATGAGGTGTCATTGCTTGCGGTGTGGGGTATTCTCAAAGTTTCCCAGGTATGAGTGAAATAGTCTCCGAAATTATCTGTGGATAGAGATTGACCTCCGAAATTTTCGGGGCATGGGCTAATACTCACAGTTTATCTTTATCTCATAGTAGTCATCATGTTAGGATAGTTGCATAGCAGGGGATTAAACCCTATAATGTGGAGACGTTAAGGGCTTGCACCGGACCTATGTAGAGTGGGATGCATAGACTTCGACAAGTACGCATTAGAGAGTCTGCATATAGAAATGTGTTTTCTTGACTTGATTTCACGCATGTGTTTTTCCTGTTTTCTACACTTGACACCTAGTCTAGCTTCACTCGTTGTGTTTTTCGCGTTTGTGATTTCCTATATTCATGTACTCTTGTTTAATTTCTGTTGTTGATAAATCCATACTTTACTTATGTTGTTTGTTTTATGTCACTCACACCTTTATAGCTGTCCCCTTTAGTTTTGGGGGTTAGGGTTATCTCTAGCCTCATATTTCACAGGTGATTTCTTAAGGCTCGGATTTAGATGCTTAAGTTCAATTGATATAGAGACTTATGTAATTTGCAAAATAAAGTGTTTTAAAGAAAAGAGAATTGTAATTTAAGGTGTATTGTATTCCGTTGTGCTATGTAAATGATTATTGTAATGAAAGTTGAAAAAATTTTATTGGTGCTTGGTTGTGTTTAATATTACATTGAAGTTGATGCTGGGAATTGTGCAACATATTTTCTAAGATATCATATTAGAAATTCGGGGCGCTACACATATGGAGCCATATCCCGAAGTACACAATCCCTAATGGTCTGTTTAAGATCTCAGCCAAAAAGTTGAGCTAACTATAGTTATACAATATAAACAAACATCATTCATCATTAACACCAAAGATGACCTCATTTTCCAAGTGGAGACACCGGTATGCTAATTAAAATCTGCATCTCCACTCAAAAAACAACTGTAGTTCTCAAGCCACCACATTCAAACAGGGAATTGAAATTTAAACTTTTACATAGATAATTGTTATAATTATGTTATATGCACGTCACTGACACGCACCTTAAGAAAAATATTTCCAAAGAAACAAATCATTCAGAACAATCTTTAAAGACAATTACCTCGTTCTTCTCATTCTCCATCAATAAATCCAGTCCCTCCAGTGACCAAAATCCTCATATTCGCCTGCGAATGAACATATATAAAAAAATAACTCAACCATCCGTAAAAACCCACAAACTCAAGTATCAACCCCACACAATCCACAACTCAATAACCCACACAAAAACGGCCACATACAACACCTTATTCTAATGTGGGATTTCTACCAATCAAACACAATCCAAAAGGGTATGTTAGTTTGACACAAAGTAGCATAAAGTTCAGAAAATGGTGCTTTTTTTTTTCCCAAATCCTATATTTTAATTCTCCATTCCAAATGGATTATTATCTTCACAGCTATTGTCACATCCGCAGCAGCAGAGACTACAACTTCAACCATCATCATCCCACTTTTCGCACCTTCAGCCTCAAATATTTAACTCCCAACCCCCCCATATGATGAACAAATTTGCTGCAATGCTTGGAGCGGCTGACTTTAGAGAGCAAAGGGTGAAACCTTCTCCTAGGGGAAAGCATAATATGCGATTCTCTCAGCAGAGTTCTGAAGCGAGCAGTCAAAAGAGCGAATCTGCATGGCCACAATTTAGATCCAAGTACATGTCAGCTGAAGAGATAGAAAGTATTTTGAGGATGCAGCATTCGTCAACTCACAACAATGATCCTTATATAGATGATTACTATCACCAAGCTAGTTTAGCAAAAAAGTCTATAGGTTCAAGGGGCAATAACACTTTCTGTCCATCATTTATCCGAGATCTGCCTTCTCGATCCCGCAGTGGTAATGAACCACATGGATATCTTCAAGTTGATGCTTTAGGAAGGGTTCAATTTTCTTCTATCCGCAGGCTCCGTCCTCTTCTGGAAGTAGACCCTCCTGTAACCGGAGATGGAATGGTTGACCCAAAACCTTCAGTCAAGCCCCTTGAGGAAGAGCCTATGTTGGCCGCTAGAATTGCAATCGAGGATGGACTCTGCCTTCTTCTTGACGTAGATGATATTGACCGATTATTACAATCGAGCCAGCCCCAAGATCGGGGTTCCCAACTGAGAAGAAGGCGGCAGGTACTTCTAGAAGGACTTGCAGCATCACTTCAGCTAGTTGACCCACTGGACCCAGTAAAGTTGGCCATTCTGTTGGACTCTCACCAAAAGACGACCTCGTATTCCTTCGTCTCGTCTCTTTGCCAAAGGGCAGAAAGCTTCTTTCTCGCTTCCTTCAGCTTCTTTATCCCGGAAGTGAACTTACTCGTATAGTCTGCATGGATTTGTTTACCTTATAAGCCTACAAATTGGTGGGGAAGTTCTGCTGCAGAGAAAAAACAGGCTCATTATCCCCATTCCGACAATATGCCCGGCCTAATCCAAATTCTAGAGCTCGTGATACAGGAACTGCAACAGCATTGCCAACTTGTATATACCTGGTAAGTTGCAAAAAAGACATACTTTCAATAAATCACCAATTCTGGAAAGGTATACAGTTTTTGGTGCTTTTCACCACATACAAAAAACAATATGAAACAAATCACAAAATTAACGATAAAAGAAACAAAGATCATTGAGGTATATAAAACTGTTTTCATTCCAGAAATTAGCAAGATAACTAAAATCATAGTCGGGACAAAAAATTTGACAATACAGCCATAAAGAAATGTCTTTCTAGTACCTCTAAGACCATCAACAAAAAAGACTTTACTCTTCTTATTAATGACTACTTCTGTGATAAGATTGAATGCACACTTCTGATTCACATTAAGTTTTTCATTTAAAGAAAAATCTTCATAAGAAATGGGTATCGATTTCTCATCTTCTATTAGTTGTGGGATATCGACATCTTCATTAATATTGATTACAGGTAAGTCATAGTCATCAATGCTCTTGCCATACTGGTTTAAGAGACTGTTGAGCTCTTTCAGCAATCATACTTCACATAGTCCATTCAGGTTGCTTGCAGATGAATAGTCCTCGGACATATATAATTTAAATTAGTTCCAGAGTTGTCTTACTCCAACTGGCTCGCAATATATCAATAATGTTGTAAAAAGTCTTCGTAGAGCTGATGGCATATGAGTATTGGATGCTTCTAGAAGACAACTGTTGATGCTGTTATCGCTCTCCAACAAACCCAAGACCTCTGTTACTTGCTTAAATGTTGGATATCTAATCCCATTTACAGTAAGTAAGTAGTCAAATGATAATGGACCTCTAACATGATTTAGCAACATCCTTAAATAGTAGCGATCACCTTCTCGAGGAGAAATGACATACATCCTGCCGATTTGACGAATATTAATTTGTCTCTTGCTCCATTTCTATTCAGTGCTCTTCCACCTATGAAGACATGTTCGAAAAGCATAAATGTTATCATCAATAATTACAAGTATATATAACTGTCATCATTTATTCACTTCACAATTAAAAGTTATTATCAATAACCTTATATTCGAAGAAGATTAAGTAAAATATCCAAAATGTCTCCATAATTCATACCTGTAATGCTCTGGAAACTCCCTGTACAAATATTGTCTTGCTTCAGGTTCTTCATTATTTTTTTTAAAGAACTCTGTCAACATCGTTTTTTGCATTCGATCATCAGCAAGTACATTCTCAATTGACTGATGAGCATAATATAGAACTTGTTGTTTATTCAGCAAGTGAATTTGCAATGAGAGAACTGATGGATACATTCGAGTCATAGGAAAATCAAATATTTTCCAGGAAGCTTCTTGAGGGCATATCCAACGAGCATCAACGTGCAGTGATATTTCATCTGTACTATCACCTGGCTGGATTTGAAAGTACACACGATCAGGCCCATTGTAAACATACTTATAGATATATTTAACAGAAATTATACTCGAACAAATTTCAACATTGATATGGCAATTATATTTTTTCCACAGCCATGGGTTATAAGGAACCACCCATCTATTATCGATCAGTTGATTAGAGTTCTCCCTTAAAGAGATATATTGACCAGTATCTCTTCGACGATACACGGGATATGAGTTCTCTCCTTGCAAAGTTGTAGGAGCAAATTGTTTGGGATACTCTTTCTTACATTTTCCATCTTTCATGCAAGCTGATTTGGGATTCAAATGCCCGCAAGGTCCATGAATCATATGTTTCAACACAATCTCATATAGTTCAGGCTCTATATTCCGATCTGGAATTTCTGCTCTTACTATCCTATCGTAATCATCCGCAGAAATAATTTTGTCTCTATCATCAAGAATGATTAATATATGAGCATGAGGTAATCCACGCTTCTGAAATACAATGACATGTACGTGTGCAATGACTCTCCCAAGTACTCTTCTGTCAAATATATCTTTCTTAAACTCCTCCAGTTTAGAATGAAAAAATCTTGTAATTAATATGGTCTGTCTTGTGGAAGCTGCTCAGGTAGTAATTCATTAAAAATTTCAATCCAAGACGGATTGCAAGTCATAGTAATGAATAAGTCAGGCTTGCCATATTTTTGCACCAAAGCCATTGCATTTTGATATCTTTGATACATATCTCGGGGACTTCCGACATAAGATGCAGGTAGCACAGTTCTCCGACCCACATTTCCTACAAAATAACAAACAGTACAACAAATTAGATAGTTAACATGTTTGATAGAAAATATTATTCATATCATTTTGTGAATTATATACAAATGACAGAATTTACCAGCAAATGTCTCGCCTGCATTTTGTGCATCTTGTAAACCTTGGTACATTTCAGCACGTATTTCATGTTGATGATCGTGAATCCAACGCAACCTCTGTGTTGCAATTTTAACATAGTTGTCCACTAAGTATTATTGGAGTAATCGCCCACCAAGAAGGAAAACGGATGTGTCTTCTTCACGAATCTAGGAACTCGATAAATTAGAACATTAATGATAGATAAATAGATTGCTTATTGATTAGGAACAAATATCAAATACAAATAACCAACTATAATCAATACCTGCAGTCGAAATGCATAATATTCTCTACATGATACTTTTCATTCGTTATTATGATTGTAGATATCCCAACCATGACTTCCATAAGATAATAAAAGAGGATATTGGAGAGGATCATAATACCCAGTAGTATCTGGAACATTGTGAAGTTGATTAGAATAAGTTTTCACAACAATTTCTCTTTCATGGCAATCATAAGGATTATCCCCGGGAACCCACACTGCAGCAACTTGTGAAGAAGTAGGCAAATGATATTGTCCTCCATGATTCGGTCTTTCCTTAAGTATTAGCTTGCAATTGTCAAGATTAGAGCATCTTGAAAGACAACGCAAATTATGAATATATGGATTGTGCGCATGGAGAATTTGTTGAAGCTTTTCCACAACTGGCCTACTCACCAAATCACTTTCCATTAATCTATTATCGAGTTCATGCTCGGTATCATATATATGCAGTTGCATATATCGAGGTCTAGAATTATTATGTGGAATAAGACTACCAATCTTATGGTATATGGCACCCTGAGCACGAAAAGTGTAAATACCCATTCTACTATTAGAAAACCTGTCATCAAGATGCACCCCAATGGAAGTAAATGCAAACACATGGTTATAAGTACGTATGTGTTGCCTAAAATTTTTTCCTTCTCAAGACTTATCAATATAAAGGCTCATCAATTCAGGAGGAACTGATCTTCTTGGCAATTGTACTCTACCTGTTTGACAACACAAATCATTGGATTCTTGGAAAATAGTTTCCCCCGACAATGTGTGCACCTTCTTGTAGGTGGTAGATGAAATCGTTCATAGGGAGATGTATCCACATGGTTTCTTGCAGAATTATGATGTCTCACAATAGTTTGAACTCTTCTTCTCACTTGATTATCTCGAGTTGTTCCTACATTAAATTTAAGAAAGATCACAGAAATAAGTAGAAGAAAATGAGGAATGATAAGGATATGATTAACGTTATAAAATCATACCTTCAATCATATTAGAGTGATAATTTCTTTGATACTGCCTACGCCTCTCTCTTTCTTCATCGAGTTGATCTTCAGACATTGACAATTATCGATTTCTCGCATATTGTCGTTGTCTCTATCTAAGCATATCCAATTGTGATGCAGTCATATTAGCTCTTCTATTTACGTGATATTGTCTAAGGTACTCTCTACGTTCAGCAAGCTATTGATATTCTAAAAGTTGATGTATTTCAGTTGGTGCTGCAATTTCTTGTTGATACTGTAATTCTCCTTTGTCTACTATTTCTCTGTCATTACATGGTTGATTATTTGCATTCATATTAGAGCGTCGATTTCTTTGATACTGCCTACGTCTCTCTCTTTCTTCAGCTCGTTGATCTTCAGACATCAATGATCGTCGATTTCTCATATACTGATGTTGTCTTTGCCTTTGTTCTTCCAACTGTGATGCATTCATATTAGCTCTTCTATTTCTTTGGTACTGTCTAAGCCTCTCCCTACGTTCAAGCATTTCTTGTTGACATTGTATTTCCTTTTCACCTATTATATCTACATCATTGCCCTATTGATTGTTCGTTGGATATATGCTATCCATTTACCTTGAAGGAAGTAGTGTATACTTAAAGGTTACTTGAAAAAGCAATATTACTTGAAAAAAATAAAATGATATAAAAAAGGCAATAACATAACCAGAATCCTTTGATCGAACCAAATTTATATCAATAACATATCACACTAATTCTGAATCTAAATATTGATTTGACAATAACCAACATGAAAGTGACATTTACCTGCCAATTATGTTCTTCTTATTCGAAAACCACGTCCTTTCAATACCCTTTCCTGTAATACACCTAAAAAATACACACAAATGAAAAATTAATCTCCCATTTAATTTTTAATAGCATAATATAATCATATAATCATAAAAAACCACTTTGTTATAGATCAAAGAGTAATATTCATAATTAGCTCGACTAAAAATGAAAAGAAAAAAAGACAATCAGAAGTACCAACAACAATCTAAATTGATCAAGTTTAGAGTAAGATTTTTCTAGAAGTACCAATAATAATTTCCTCAACTTACAGTAAACGAATAGAAAAAGCACACAGCTAATTATTGTTAGGACTTGTTGCATACAGCTAAACGAATAGAAGATTTTTCAAATAGAAAAGGCACATAGGTAAAAGATGTTAGGACTTGTTGTATACAATAGACGAACAGAAAAGGCAGACATTAATTGTTGTTAGGACTTGTTGCATACAGCTAAACAATAATTTCCTCGGCTTCTATTTTTTTTTTTGTTCAAATCAATAATAATTTTCATTAACACCAATATTAATTACAAACTCAAATCAAATATGAAAAATGAGACTGAACATCTGTTTCATGACTGGGTCAACTACAATTAACATGTTGATGATTTTTTTTTCAAGTTCTAGATTGCTGTAGGTAGACGAATAGAAAAAAACAGACATCTAATTGTTGTTAGGACTTGTTGTATACAGTTAAACAATAATTTCCTCAGCTTCTATTTTTTTTGTTCAAATCAATAATAATTTTCATTAACACCAATATTCATTAGAGACTCAAATCAAATATGAAAAATGAGATTGATATATTATGCTATAAAAAAGGCAGTAACATAACCATAATCCTTTGATCGAACCAAATTTACATCAATAACATATCACACTAATTCTGAATCTAAATATTGATTTGATAATAACCAACATGAAAGCGACATTTACCTTCCAATTATGTTCATTTTATTCGAAAACCACCTCCTTTTCAATACCCTTTCCTGTAATATACCTAAAAAATACACACAAATGAAAAATTAATCTCCCATTTAATTTTTAATAGCATAATATAATCATATAATCATAAAAAACCACTTTGTTATAGATCAAAGAGTAATATTCATAATTAGCTCGACTAAAAATGAAAAGAAAAAAAGATAGTCAGAAGTACCAACAACAATCTAAATTAATCAGGTTTAGAGCAAGACTTTTCTAGAAGTACCAACAATAATTTCCTCAACTTACAGTAAACGAATAGAAAAAGCACACAGCTAATTGTTGTTAGGACTTGTTGCATACAGCTAAACGAATAGAAGATTTTTCAAATAGAAAAGCCACACAGGTAAAAGATGTTAGGACTTGTTGCATACAATAGACGAATAGAAAAAGCAGACATCTAATTGTTGTTAGGACTTGTTGCATACAGGTAAACAACAATTTCCTCAGCTTCTATCTTTTTTGTTCAAATCAATAATAATTTTCATTAACACCAATATTCATTAAATACTCAAATCAAATATGAAAAATGAGATTGAACATCTGTTTCATGACTGGGTAAACTACAATTAACATGTTGATGATTTTTTTTCAAGTTCTACCTACAACAATCGTTTAGATTGCTGAAGGTAGACGAATAGAAAAAGCAAACAACTAATTGTTGTTAGGACTTGTTGCATACAGCTAAACAACAATTTCCTCAGCTTCTATCTTTTTTTATTCAAATCAATAATAATTTTCATTAACACCAATATTCATTAGATACTGAAATCAAATATGAAAAATGAGATTGAACATCTGTTTCATGACCTGGATCAACTACAATTAACATGATGATGATTTTTTTCAAGTTCTACGTACAGCAACTGTTTAGATGGTAGAAGAGATGTCACTGAAATTAAATCCAAAAGAAGAATCAAGATGAGAGAAGAAATGGTAGATATACATACCGACATCAATTCTATTCTTCCTTTTTTTCCTTTTGAAGTGATCACCTAAAATCCAGCAGTAAAACTTCAAATTAACAATGTTACAAATTCAACTTACATCAAAATTACACCATTATAATTTTATCATTATGAGAGAGGGGGAGGGGGGGTTTACCCCAGATCGATTTGCAGAAGAACCCTTTGATCAAAACCCTTGAGATAGAGAAAGCCTAGGTGGAATTTTTGCGGCTGAACCGAGAGACGAGTAGACGGGATGGGGACTCCTTTTTTTTTTCCTTTTGAAGTGATCACCTAAAATCCAACAGCAAAACTTCAAATTAACAATGTTACGAATTCAACTTACATCAAAATTACTCCTTTATAAGTTTACCATTATGAGAGAGAGAGAGAGGTTACCTGAAATCGATTTACAGAAGAACCCTGGGTGGAGGATGGGTGCGCGAGAGAGGAAGCGACGATGGGTGGAGGATGGGTGCGCGATGGGAGGGCGGATGAGCAGGAGAGGAAGCGATGATGGGTGGAGGAAATGTTAAAACCCTTGAGATAGAGAAAGCCTGGGTGGATTTTTTGCGGCGGGAGAGGAAGCGACGATAGGTGGAGGATGGGTGCGCGAGGAAGGGCAGATGAGCGGGAGAGGAAGCGATGATGGGTGTAGGAGAAGATGAAGCCGATGGGTGGAGGATGGGTGCGCGATGGGAGGGCAGATGAGGGGGAGAGGAAGCGACGATGGGTGGAGGAGAAGATGAAACCTATGGGTGGAGGATTGGTGCGCGATGGGAGGGCAGATGAGCGGGAGTGCGCGATGGGAGGGCAGATGAGCGGGAGAGGAAGTCGCGATGGGTGGAGGAGAAGATGAAGTGCCTTTTTTTTGTAGGGATTGCACGTGCATCACACGGGTATGATTAGGGGATTTAATTTGACCGTATATTGCCTGGGTTTACTCAGTTACAAAATTAGGGTTTTGTTTGTTTACAATCCCAACTCTCCCATTAAAATAGTAGATATATATATATATATATATATATATATATATATATATATATATATATATATAGAAACTTGGATTTTTATTTATAACTAATTATTATCATACTATTCATACTTGAGCTACATAATTGTTGATTTACTGTTTACAAGGCTTTTTATATGTTGTATCGTTCTGAAGACGTGTCGTAGGCACGTACTCACGGACAAATCTAGTATTACAATAAAAGAAAAGAGATATTACTGAAAAAGTAACAACTGGATTTAGTCTATATGAGAAAAATATAGTATTAGGTAGTAGTCCCAATAAATTTATCATGTACCTCGGAAGAGAGCTAGAGAGATTAAAATTTGAATGACAACAATATATAGTAGGTGCTATATATGTTCCCTCCATTCATGTAATTTATTCTTTCCATTTCCACATTGTGATTCTCTCTCCAACTCCATGTTAATGAGAGGAAAAAATTTGATCATTTTCAACAAGAAGCTTTCAATAGAGTTGAAATAGAGTAGAGTAAAAAGAATAATTTATTCAGCTCATTCTAAAATTTTGAAAATAAAAACTTTATTGTTATCGTTAATATTGGTTCTCTCTCCTCAAATTATTTTTCTCCCATTATTTCATATGACGTCAAGAAACCAAGAAGTAATCAAGGAATAAGTTTTCATCTTCTTGTGTCGAATACTAAATGGGGAGGTGTGTGCGCTAAAAAATTTAGTTGTTGCTCGAACAAATTAATTGCATTTGCCTTAGATAATGCTATACATATTACTAATTTCACTGTTTTTTTTTTCAAATACTTATGCGGTTTGTTTTTTAGGGGTGACTGCAACAGGTGTGAGTTCTCTCAATTTGTAAAGTGGAAGCTTTGGTACTGACTATATGCCCGACCCTCAGCTGAAGGAGCGGCTCAGGAATAGGTGGTAGTGAGGTGGAGGTCGGATGCTCGGCTCAGCTCGGCTCGACTCGGTCTCGTGTACCTGCACTCGGCCTAAAAACACTGGGATTGATCCCGATGGTAGACCCTCCGACGGTCTAGTTAGTCACTGAAGGGTAACAGTAGCTAGGGTTTTTAGAAGGAAAAGACCCATTACCTGTGAAGGTGAGAGAGGGCCTGGTATTTATAGGCAGTGCAAAGCGGATCTGGACTGGTTTGCCCGTGGGCCTGACATGGCAGAAGCCCATGAGGCTTAGGGCTGACCTGGCAGACCTGATGATCAGGAGTGAGCGGTTTATGAGGGGATCCTGTGGCCCAGGAGGAGCCACATCATCTGACCCATATCAGGAGCCCCCCACTCCTGGAGGGCTGGATAATTCAATCGTGTAGGAGTGGTTTTTTACTTCTGTAGGAAGAGCGGAGTGGTGTGTACGGCGAAGAACGGGATATGTATCTTCCTGAAGAGGTCAGTGGGGTAGGATGCTGGGGATCCCCTCCTGAACTCACGAGGGGTGTTGAGTGCTGAAGAGTATGAGCTCAGTTTGTCGAGCGTCGAGTGTTGGTGGACGAGCCCCCTCACTTATTGGGAAAGCAAGAGGACGTCGAGATCCGAAGAGTATGAGCTCGCTTTTCCGAGCGTCGAAGGTCGGTGGACGAGCCCCTCACTTGTTGGAAAAGCAAGGGGACGTCTAGATCTGAAGAGTATGAGCTCGCTTTACCGAGCGTCGAGAGTCGGTGGACGAGCCCCCTCACTTGTTGGAAAAGTAAGGGGACGTCGAGATCTGAAGAGTATGAGCTTGATTTGCCGAGCGTCGAAGGTCGGTGGACGAGCCCCTTCACTTGTTGAAAAAGCAAGGGGGCATCGAGATCTTAGGAGTAGGAGCTCTCTTGCCGAGCGTCGAGGGTCGGTGGACGAGCCCCCTCCCCATTTGTTGGAAAAATAAGGGGACGCCGAGATCTGAAGAGTATGAGCTCGCTTTACCGAGCGTCGAGGTTCGGTGGACGAGCCCCTCACTTGTTGGAAAAGCAAGTGGACGTCGAGATCTTAAGAGTAGGAGCTTGCTTGCCGAGCGTCGAGGGTCGGTGGACGAGCCTCCTCACTTGTTGGAAAAACAAGGGGACGTCGAGATCTTAGGAGTAGGAGCTCGCTTGCCGAGCATCGAGGGTCGATGGACGAGCCCCCTCACTTGTTGGAAAAGTAAGGGGACGTCGAGATCTGAAGAGTAGAAGCTCTTTTTGCCGAGCGTCAAGGGTCGGGAGATGAGCCCCCTCACTTGTTAGGGTATAATTTGTGGCTCGCGGTTCCATCCGAGCATCGAGCCCCAAGTTGTTGAGAGAAACTTTTTGTGGCTCGCGGTGACATCCGAGCGTCGAGTCCCATGCAGTCGAGAGAAACTCTTTGTGGCTCTCGGTGACATCCAAGCGTCGCGCCCCAAACCGTTGAGAGAATTTTTGGGGCTCGCGGTTCCATCCGAGCGTCGAGCCCCAAGCCATTGAGAGAAACTTTTTGGGGCTCGCGGTGACATCCGAGCGTCGACCCCCAAGACTTTGAAAGAAACTTTTTGCGGCTCGCGGTGACATCCGAGCGTCGAACCAGAAGCCGTTGAGAGAAACTTTTTGGGGCTCGCGGTGATATCCGAGCGTCAACCCCCAAGACTTTAAGAGAAACTTTTTGCGGCTCGCGGTGACATCCGAACGTCGAGCCAGAAGCCGTTGAGAGAAACTTTTTGGGTCTCGCAGTGATATCCAAGCGTCGACCCCCAAGACTTTGACAGAAACTTTTTGCTGCTCGCGGTGACATTTGAACATCAAGCCCTAAGGCATTGAGAGAAACTTTTGGGGCTCGCGGTGACATCCGAGCGTCAAGCCCTAAGCCATTGAGAGAAACTTTTTGGGGCTCGCGATGACATCAGAGCATCGACCCCCAAGACATTGAGAGAAACTTTTTGCGGCTCGCAGTGACATGCGAGCGTCGAGCCCTAAGGCATTGAGAGAAACTTTTGGGGCTCATGGTGACATCCGAGCGTCGAGCCCTAAGGCGTTGAGAGAAACTTTTTGTGGCTCGCGGTGACATCCGAGCGTCGAGCCCCAAGCCGTTGAGAGAAACTTTTTGGGGCTTGCGGTGACATCCGAGCGTCGACCCACAAGACTTTGAAAGAAACATTTTGCGGCTCGCGGTGACATCCGAGCGTCGAGCCCTAAGAGGTTGAGAGAAACTTTTTGGAGATCGCAGTGACGTCCGAGTGTTGACCCCCAAGACTTTGAGAGAAATTTTTAGGGCTTGGGGTGACATCCGAGCATCGAGCCCCAAGCCATTGAAAGAAACCTGGAGTGGCTCGTATAGAACAAAGGTGAAGTACCCGAGAAGTTTAACCCCGCGTACCGAGATGTTGCGTTTATTGACAGAGCCAGGGGTAAAAGGGAATTTTTGCGCTCTAGGCTAACGTCATCAACATCTTAGTGGCCGTTAGATCTTAATGATCAAGATCAAACGGCCAGATCTCTTTGCGGAATTCGAGGAGTCGCCTCTCCGCTTATAAATCCCCCTCCCCTCACCTCATTTCTTCACTTGGCTCTCACCTTCTAGACAACAAAAATTTCCTTGCAAGCCGATGGCGATCACTTTTCGTTGATCTTTAAGTTCTTCGGTGAAACAGGTTAGTATTTTTGTTTTACAATGTCCCGTACTCAGTCCAGCTCCGAGGCAGGCTCATCCAGTCGCGCCGAGCAGGAAGTTCACCCGTCTTTGATATCTTGGTCTTCTGATGACTTTCGAGTGAAGGAGGAGGTTCTATCGGTTGGGGGGTCAGGAGACGAGGCTGTTGTAGTTTATAACGCGGCTCCTTTACGAGTTCGGGAACCGGATGGGGACCCTATTGAGCAGAGCGAGCATAAGGTGGGAGACTCCGAAGAGGAGCTTGTTGATGAGGGGAATGAGGTCGGGGAAGGAGACCCGGATGAAGAGGAGCAGGTCGAGGAGGGCAGTGATCCGGAGGGGTCCGATCAATGGACTGAAGGAGGTGGCAAACATGGTGAGGTCGGAGGAACCGCAGAAGGGGTAGAGGAGGAAAAGACAGACCTCCCACCATTGCCTCCCCTAGCGACCCCTTCCCCTGATAGGAAGCCTCGCCCCCGAAGGAAAAATATGAATATGGCTCCAGGTTCAAGTACCTCCCTCTTTCCAGCAAAAATCCAGGGTCGATCAGGATGTATCCTGACGATGTGGAGGATGTTCTTGCGTACACTTCATTGCTGCGGGACGAGGTCCGATCCATGATCAAGATGGACAGCGTGAAGTGCACCTTGCAGAGGGACTACTTGCCGATCTTGAGGGAGGCCTATTTTATCCCGCAGGAATTCGAGAAACTTGTGCCGAACCCAGGCATCCACCCGACTACCGCGCTAGAGTCGAGCTTCTGTATGTTCCCTGAGGATGCTTTTATCACGGGGTTGAGACTTCCGCTGTATCCGTTCATTAAGAGGGTGCTAAGCCGGGGGGAGTTGAGCCCCGTGCAGTACGATCGCAACTCATGGAAACACTTGGTATGTTTCATCTTGAAGTGTCAGGAGAAAGGGATCAAGCCGAGGCTCACATACTTCCGCACCATCCTGGGGATGAGCTCGCTCGGGGACCAGGAGGGTATTTTTTACCTCTCGCCACGTCCTCATAAGAGAGTGATGCACGGACATCCGGACTCCAAAAAGGGGTGGAAGGAGAAGTACTTCATAGTCCGGAGCGAGAAGCCTTGGGAAATTCCAACAGTTTGGAATTTTGGAAGGCCGAACCACAAGCCACCGAAGCACAAAGACTTGACCGAAAAGGAGTAGGCGAAGGTTGATAAGATCGTGAAGAAGCATAGCATCGGTTGGCCTCGTTTCACGAAGCTGCATCTCGCTCGAGCCAGACTGAGCCCAGCCATACCTAGTATGTTTTTGTTTCCATTTCGCTTTTCTTTCTGCCTTCGTGTTAACATTTTCACTTCCCTTTTGTAGAGATGACTGCCAAGGAGCTCGACAACCGGAACGCCTTGGTAGCCCTGGCTGCCAAGAGGAGGGTCGATATGGCGAAGAAGGCTACCCCGGGGGCGGGGACCAGCGACCCAAGGCCCGAGGAGTCGGCCCCAAAGGGGGCGAAGAAGCACCACCACCATTCGTCGAGGACGGCGAGAGATCCGAGAGCGAGCTCCGGCAGTAAAAAGGTTGCCGAGGTCACAAAGGGGCCTCTCCCGCCACTTCGCTCGAACGCCGTGGAGATGGTGGGTCAGCAAGGCATGAAGCCGTATGCCCCCGACTTGGGGGTCAGGTCAAGGGATACGCTCCTCGAGGGCCCTATTGCGGTGGAGGTGGTGGAGCACCTCGCCACGGAGTGGGATCGTATGAACCTGGTCGTGGAGACGGCCGATACGTCTTACATGAGGTTCGCACAGGCCCACCTCACAGTAAGTGTTCATTATTCGTTTTTGGCTTAGTTTTGAAAAGAATTCTTCTAACTTGATTCTCCTCGGCCAGGTGATGCATTATTTGCGCAGCACTTCCATAAGTGCCTCGAGAAGGAGATCGTGGTCGAGAAGAAGAATGCAGAGCGCTATCTTCGGGAGGCCACCAAGCTGAAGGATGAGTTGACGGCGACGGAGTTTGCCCATGCAGTCGTCCAAGCCCAGCTGGTCTCGATCACGGAGCATCACGCGAATGAGCTGTCGCACTTTAAGGCGAAGGCCAAGAAGGAGAGCAAGGAGATGGCGATCACCATGGTGGACACCCTGATCGCCTCCCAGGACGAGGCCTACAACAAGGCCAAAGAACATGTCCAGCAGATCTATCCGGACCTTCGGATCGATCATCTCCACTACGGGTGGCAGCTCCCCGAGCTTCCGCTGACGCCCTGCAGCGGGGAGCACAAGGAATAGGGGGACCCTCAGCTAAAGGCCGGGGGAGATCAGGCTGACGAAGAGGTGTCGTCCCCCTCCTAAATCGTAGTCTAGGAATTTCTCTTTTAATAAAAGAAGATTTTTTTGCCAACGCTCTATAACTTGTGCTTTTTTGCCTTTTTTGTGACCTGTTGTTTTTCCAGTCTTTTTGATAGACGCATGAGGTCGTCGGCGCCGACCTTGGTTCTGCCGAGGTCTCCTGGGCAGGAGCTGGGCTGGGGTCCATGGAGAGTTTTTTGGCTCACCACCGTAAGTAGTCTCAGGATCGAGAGGCCGCAGTGAACTATTTTATGAACAAGTCTAAGCAGCTCAGCCTAGAGGTCGCTCGTCTGAAGAGGGTCATAGCCGACCGGGGCTGGTGGATGGTTGAGACGAATTGGTCAATCTCGAAGGCCTCGACCGGGCGAGCATCTTCGGAGTCCTTTCATCGTGAGGTGGTTGTAGAGAAGGAGTCAGAAATTTGTAGACTGAAGCTGGTACTCGGGACCGGTCCACTCGAGGAGGTAAGCAATTCCGTATTGGGACCTTCTCCCATATTTTACCTGGAGACGGGTCGGCCCGCCGATGCGCAGAGCTCTGTTTTCGGGGTGTCTATGATGGCCGGGCCGGCGGGGTGCACGGAGGATCCCGTGGGAAGCACCGAGTTTGAGTTTTAAGCCGAGCGTTGAGCGATTTGTAAAATTTTCATTGTATTGTGTGGCCGATTCTGGCACTCTGAGTAATAAAACTTCGATTCCTTTACTTTAAGAATTTGTTAAGCGAGACCGGTAGGGTCGTAGCTTGAAACCCTTGTCAAGTGGGGCTTCGCTTGAGGTCACCGCCAAGAATCGAATCAAATAATGAGTCAACGGATGAGAACCAATGTAAAGAAAATAATGCAAACAATGCAGGAAAGGAGAAACAACAAGAGAATCCTGGGACCTGTGGGTTATGGGCCCACCACGTTTTTGCTGCGCTACTCCGATGGTGATGTCCCAAGTAACATACATGTCGTTATAGGCCACATGACACCAATCGACGAACCGAGCAGGAAGACAAGACTGAGACACCAGGATCTAAGAAAATATGGGCTCAAGATAGATATAAATAAATAATGCAAAATGATATAAAGTTTGGCTTCAATTTAAATAATTAAAAGATATGCTATAGATCAAAACTAATGGGTTTTAACAAAATAATAATAACAACAAATGTTAATAATAAAAATAATAATATCAAAAATAATAATATTATTATTATTATTAAAAATAATAATAGCAATAATAATAACAGTAATAAAAATCTTCATAATCATACTGGTAATAATAACAATAATAAAATTGAAAATGTTAACAATACTGATAATAATAATACATACATACATGACAGAATAGGATTCAACACATTCATGAGAATAATGAAATAATAATAATAATAATAATAATAATAATAATAATAACAGTAAAAATATATATATATTAACAATACTGGTAAGAATAATAATGCAAAACAGAATATAATTTGGGTTCAACATTTTTTTTGTATGAAGGTAATTTAATATTAACAACAATAATAAAATAATAATAATAATAATAATAATAATAATAATATCAGTAATAATAATGATACCAATAATAACGAAAACCATAGCAATAATAATAACATTATAAAACAATTTGGCTTATCAACTCTATAAATAAATCAAACAGGAATATATATAGTCGATCAATTATAAATGGAAAGTGAAGTCAAAATATACCATTAATCTCCAATCGTAAGAAAATAGGAAGACTATTCACATAGAATAAGAAATCAAAAGTGAGGAGATAAAACCCAAATATAAAAAGGTTGATAACCATACAAACGACAAAGGAACACAACCGTTAAAAGTTATATAAAAAATAGTTTTGGAAAAATAACCATTCAAGATACATAGAAATACGAACAAATTTAGCTAAGTAAAGAAAATATTAATAACAATGAATGTAAAAGACATATAATAATTAGTGAATGTTGACATTATAATTAATACTCGAAAAACACATTAAAGGGTAACGAGCAAAATAGACCAAAATATATATATGCAAGAAGACTTAAAAGGAGTTCATTAAATATTACAAAAGTAAAGGTCAAATCATTAATTAGGACGTGAAAACAAAAGTAAGTGAGAAATCTAAAATATTAAAGAATTGGAAAACGGTGACAATAAATAGTAATTCCACTACTAATCGGAATGGATATAACGGCGTATCTATCCCGGCGTTTATGCCCAAACGCCGCGATAGATCGTCATTATAATATTTTTTTTAATAGCGGGCCTCTATAACGGCGGTGATATATTACGCCGTTATATATATAATATATAACGGCGGTTGTATAAGAACCGCCGTTACAGGTACGAGCGCATAATCTCGCTCTTTGTTTAGCGAAAACATTATTAGCGCTAGTAATATCCCCCCAAAATCGAAAACATAATTAGCGCTAGTAAGATCCCGCTCCGCTCTTCGTTTCCCCCCAAAATCGAAAACCCTAATCGAAAATCTTCCAGCGCCGCTCTTGTAACGCCCCGAATCCCAAATACACTGAATTCGAGATGTTCTACAGGATCTTTTCACTTTCTTTAGTACAATTTTACAGGGAAAATAAAACTTTTCATCATACATCAGAGATTACATCATAATTACATCTTTCTTTTGCACAGCGGAAGTAAATTTTACAACAATTGAAATAAAGTACAACAACAATGATACAATCTTTAAGCATCCATTCTTCTTTAATCTTTAACATGACATATACCTGCATATAAGACTGTGGGTACGTCAGTTTATTCAACCGACGAACATTATACACGGCCATCCTCTCTATACCGGAAATAGTATAACTTAACTTTTCATATTTAGCAAACACAAACTTGTCACAATTCAAACTAAAGGGACTACCCTATTGATGTCGTGTTGTGATTGTGCACTTAGTCCTTAATGCAGTTTAATTATGTTACATGACACTAATGCACACTTGTTCGGATTCTATGCATCCCATACTACATAGGTCCGAGGGCAAGCCCTTATTCGTTCTTCATCTTTATAGGGTTCAATCCCCCGTCATGTCTTAAACTACTACTGTAACTACGGTAGTGTCTTAGATGTCCTATGATCTATGAGCCCATGTCCAGGCAGCCTGGAGGGGAATTCCACGCACTGTCACGACGCATCGAGCAGGCAACCTATGGACAATTCAGCCTCCGCCATGGAACAATGGCACCACCCATAGCCACTCGAACATCCCACGAGCGTCGCCACCGGAACGATAATTCCGGAGTAGCGCCCACGCCATGTCTTGACGCATCAAGCAGGCAACCTATGAATCGCTCTCACACCGCTATCCGTTGGCCCTCATACTCATGTTTTTCTTCTACTTTCATCACATCTCCACTATGTACTAGTCCTTAGTTTTATTTAAAAAATCATGAACAAAATAATCTCTAGAGTTAGCCTCTCCATCAACCGGACTTATTCATTTGTTTCATCATGACCAATCTTGGTCTAATTTCATCTCAATTCATTTTTCTCAATGCCGGGGAGACTTAGCTACTCTATTTCAAATTTTATTTCACAATCTTTAACTCATGACAATTTCCATGTCGAGTTTTCATACTCATTCTTTTTTTTTCTCAATTCATGATTACACTTTATTCACAAGTCCACAATGAATACTTTTAACTCACAAAGTTCATATTTATAGTCAACAATTTCTTTTTCCCTTTCATAAAATCATGGTTTTAATTTCATAATCATACATGAATCCATGCAACTTCATAATATCACTATTCAACATTCATACTTCACATATTGCACAATATTCACAAGTAAGAATAAATAATATCATGTTACACAACAAGTACTTTTTCCAATTACTTTATAATAGCCTATTTCACTTAATTCTTATAAGTTATAAATTTCCATAAGTATAACTCTTATAACCAAAGCTCTAATTATGCCTTTTATTCACAAACCATATTGTATTTCATTCAAATAATACCCAAATCACTCTTATAAAATTCCTTGTATTTTTATGAGAATTACCATATTTATTTCATAATTTTTGGACTTCAAAAACCCCCAAAAAAATATTTTTTCCCTATATGCCGAACCCAAGATTCGAACCAGGCGCCGCACCAAGACAGCACAGAGCCCCGACCACTGGGCCGGTCGCTGAACACGCTATAAGAGCGACTGAGGTCTATATATACCCTTGGTTCGCTGTTTACTGTTTTGTTTGAGAATTTTAACAAAAGAAGTGTGGCTACTGGGATTCGAACTGTGCAAGCCAGAGAAGTAAACCGCAGTCCAAGACCACCTGAGCCACTGGCTCGGGTTGTCACTAACCCAATTAAAAATCCATTTATATTATATTCACACTGCTTTAAAAATAACTCGATATTCAAATAACCATAGTTTCTTATTGCTTTGATAAAATTTTCTAAAAACTTCCAGATTAAATCCTGAGTCATATAAGTTCATACCAGTAAAATAATATAATTTTTTGGTACTAATGAAATATATTTTTCACACACAAAAATCCAAGATTTATTTATTAAACTACAAGATATTGTATTTTCGACATTGCCATATAATTAATCTACTAGTCTTTTTATTCAATAATTTTATGGTGATAATTTACTGATATTAGTTCTTAATTCAACCAATATACATGTCTACAATAGTTCACTTCTATATCAACATAAAGGTCCATTCATCACAATTCAACTACTAGTTTTGTGAGTAGTATTTTCATTAATCAACCAATGTCATAATGAAGTATACTCACCACATCTCAACATACAAATATTTCACTTTTCTTCACAAAATAAGGTGTACTCTTTCTTAATAGGTTCCATGTTTCCAATTTCATAATTAACAAGCATGCATTATGTCTCTAATCATAATAACAACATTCTCAATTAAATTTAATTACCATCATAACTTCATACTAATAAACATGGAGCAATCTACACACAATTTAATTTTAACACTAAAGCCATATAAGTTAATCACCACATTTCCATCAATTCACATGCTAATTACTCAATTCAAGTGGGCTCTTATTAATATTTTTCATGCATCTTTAATGGTGGAAACTTAGCATGGATCTAAATTAGAAATATAAAATGTTTTACCCACCTTAATTGGAGAGAAAACACAAACAAAAGCAACCAAGTCCTTGTAGATGAGAACACCTCCTCCTAGCCAAAAGAGTGCACAACTCCAAGCTTCCAAGCCACCGAATGCTTCCTCTAGTCCACACCGAATGCTTCCCTTCCTTGATGCCGGCCACTCCAAGCAACCAAAAACCCACACAACTCTCTTATCTTTTATAACTCTCACTATTATAATGCTATAACTTAGAAATTATACTTTGCTTATGAAAAATTAGCCATGAGAAGGGAGGTATTTATACTAAAAGATGAGTGGAATGGAGGGCCAAGATTGTTTTGGTGGTTGTTGGATGAAGGGACTAGATTAAAGTAGGAGTTAGAAGAACTACCCACTTCCTTGAAACTACCACCATGATCACCATACCCAAAATCAAAATTCCCTCCAAAAGAATGATACCCGGCCTAGGAGAGAGAGTGTGCAATGCACGTGTACGTGTAGTGCACGTGCATGCAACTAGGCCAAATTTGTACCTTTTTAATTTGTATAAAAATAAATTTGTTAAGAAAAGGTCTTCTACATGACAAGTTTAAATAAAAAAAAAGATTTATTCATGGGCTTTCTTTTTGGGCCAAAATAATTTATAAAAATAAATAAAATAAAATACATTTGGGCTTTTAAGAAAAAGGGCTTTTCATTAAATTAAAATAAGGCTTTTTAAAGAAAGGGTTTTTTGTACTAAAATAATTTGAGAAAATATATTTAAATATACACATCATGATAAAATAGTCCAATCAAAATATTGCACGTGCACACTACGTGCAAAATAAATAATTTTTCATTAACTGAAAAATCAGGGTATTACAGCACTCCCTCCTTAGAATAGTTCCGTCCCCGGAACTACAATCAAGAGCGCGAAAACAAACAAAATACAACACACACAACAAGAACAGAAGATACAAAAATACAATCAAGCAAAAAGCTCAGGATAGTCCTTCAACATCCTCTCCTCAGATTCCCAAGTAGCCTCTTCAACCAAGTGGTTTCTCCAGACTACCTTGACCATCGGTATCGTCTTATTCCTCAAGACTTTCTCTCGACGATCAACAATCTCAACAGGAGACTCGATGTAATTCAGGTCTAACTGCAAACCTTCCGGCACTTCAGGCAAATGATGACTCGGGTCTGGAATATACCCTCTCAGCATAGACACATGAAAGACATTGTGCACCTGAGACAACTCTTCCGGTAATTCAAGCCGGTAAGCAGTTTTCTCGATCCTTTTCAATATCTTGTACGGGCCTATAAACCTCGGGGCTAACTTCCCGCCTTTGCCAAAACGAACCACACCTTTACTGGGTGATACCTTCAGAAAGACGAAGTCACCAACCTCAAACTCAAGGTCCCTTCTCCGGTTGTCTGCATAGCTTTTCTGCCTGCTCTGAGCTTCCACCAACCTTTTCCTGATCAGATCAATCTTCTCAGAAGTTTGCTGCACAAGCTCAGGACCAAACAACTGACGCTCCCCTACTTTATACCAACAAACAGGAGTCCTGCACTTCCTGCCATACAGAGCTTCGTACGGCGCCATCCCAATACTGGCCTGAAAACTGTTGTTGTAGGCAAACTCCACCAAGGGTAAATGCCTTTCCCAACTGCCTCCAAAGTCTAGTATACAACACCGAAGCATATCCTCAAGAATACGGTTGATTCTCTCGGTCTGCCCATCGGTTTGCGGATGAAAAGCAGTGCTGAAATCTGTCTTGGTACCCAAAGCTGCCTGAAGACTCCTCCAGAAATGCGAAGTAAACCGCGCATCTCGATCAGACACAATAGTCGAAGGAACGCCATGAAGTCGGACAATCTCACCAACATACATCTCAGCCAACTTGTCCATCGAAGCAGTGAGTTTCATCGCCAAAAAGTGAGCGGACTTGGTAAGTCGATCGACTATAACCCAAATAGCATCATTGCCTTTAGAACTCCTAGGCAATCCCGTGATGAAATCCATACTGATGTTATCCCACTTCCATTCCGAAATAGGTAACGGCTGTAATAGACCTCCGGGTCTCTGATTTTCGGCTTTGACTTGCTGACAAACCTCACACTTTGCGACAAATTCAGCCACATCCCGCTTCAAACCTGACCACCAGAAATGCTGTTTGATGTCTTTGTACATCTTAGTACTCCCAGGATGTACCGACAAAAGAGTAGCATGCGCCTCCTGAAGAATACTCTCTTTCAGGTCCGCCTAATTTGGAACGCACAGCCTATCTCCAAACCACAGCACTCCGTCCCTGATCTGAAATCCGGGCAACCTGCCAGCACTGACCTGCTCCTTCATCTCCAGGATATCAGCATCAACTTCCTGACTTCCTTCACTGTAGTAGGCCTTGCCCAATCTCTCACTGCCTCTATCTTCTGAGGATCAGTTGCCACTCCCTCCTTAGAAAGGATGTGACCTAGGAATGCCACTTCAGACTTCCAGAAATCACACTTGGATAACTTGGCATACAACTGCTGCTCTTCCAACTTCTGCAAAACTGCTGCCAGATGCTCAGTGTGCTCCTCCTCAGACTTGGAGTACACGAGAATATCGTCGATAAACACCACGACGAAAGAATCAATAAACGGCCTCAGAACTCTGTTCATCAAGTCCATGAAGATTGCAGGTGCATTCGTCACTCCGAATGGCATAACTAAGAATTCGTAATGCCCATGCCGAGTTCTAAACGCAGTCTTATGCACATCTTCAGCTTTCACTCGAACTTGGTGGTAACCTGATCGAAGAT
Source organism: Hemerocallis citrina (assembly GCA_017893485.1). Classification (NCBI taxonomy): domain Eukaryota; kingdom Viridiplantae; phylum Streptophyta; class Magnoliopsida; order Asparagales; family Asphodelaceae; genus Hemerocallis; species Hemerocallis citrina. Next base: position 68,366,666 of record CM030361.1, read on the forward strand.
CTATTTTGGAGAATACAGCTGCTCCTTGTAGACGATCGAACAAGTCATCAATTCGAGGAATCGGATACTTATTCTGAACAGTGACCTTATTCAGCTCCCGGTAATCGATGCACATTCTCATCGATCCATCCTTCTTCTTTACCAAAAGCACTGGTGCTCCCCAAGGTGACGCACTAGGTTGAATAAAGCCTTTTCCCAAAAGTTCCTCAATCTGCCGTTTCACCTCATCCTGTTCCACTGGAGCCATCCTATACGGTGCCTTAGAAATGGGTGCACTTCCCGGTTGAACAGTGATGTTGAACTCTACATCACGATGCGGAGGTAACCCAGGAAAATCTTCCAAGAACACAGTCGGATAGTCCCGAACCACAGGAATCCCTTGCACTTCCACAGGAGTCTCTTCCTTGCGGATAGTTGCCACCAGCTTAGAACATTTCCGCTTCCCTTGGAACACGACTTCAGGTCCACCTGGAGCCTTCACTGTCACTGTCTTGGTCTTACATTCGATGCTTGCACTGTACACCGACATCCAATCAATGCCAATGATAACATCGACTCCCAAGATAGTCAGCTCGATCAGATCAATGCCAAAGATTCTATCCCCAATCACAATCTCGCAATCAGCATAATACCGATCAGTGGTTAAAGTTTTCCCTGACGGAGTAGCTACTGATAAGATCTTGCCTGGGAAAATCTTCGGTTCCACTCCCAACACTTTAGCAAACTTTGGAGACACAAAAGTATGAGAGGATCCAGTATCAAACAATACGACAGCTTTCATTCCATTAAGATAGAGTTCGCCTGTTACATAATATACACCATTACATAACAGTCTCACTAAACAAAGGGAAAAGAAATGACAAAGACTCTAAACACCAGCCCTCGTACCAGAGATGACCTGATCCGCCTCCTCAGCATCAGCTTCTGTCAAGGCAAATACTCGCCCTGATTGGTACGGCCTCTTCCCAGCCTGCTGCGTTGGTGCGCTGCTATTACTGCGCTGAAGTTTGGGACAATGAGATCGGTAGTGTCCCGCTTCCCCACAGTTAAAGCAAGTCACCGCAGGAGGTCTCACCACATTGTTTCCAGGTCCTCCAGCTACACTAACAGCGTTCGCCCCTGTCAGTTTGAACCTCTGTGCAGATGGTTGCCCCCTGAAACTCCCCGAATGTGCAGGCCTCTTACCAGACTGCCAGTTGTTCCTCCTGTTCTGAACAACTTGGAACTGCTCCATATCCGCCTCCGTCGCTGCCGCCCTCTTGACCAGCTTATCGAATCTCCTGATACCAAGGGGTATCATACGAGATCTCAAGCTAGGCCTCAGACCATGCTCGAACTTGCGAGCTTTCTTGGCCTCATCCATCACCAGCTCTGGAGTGTACCTGGAGAGCTGAGTAAACTTGGTCTCATATGCTCTCACCGACATGCTGCCTTGCTGAAGCGACAGGAACTCCATCGCCTTCTTCTCCTGGACGTCGGAGGGGAAATAATGACTGCGGAATTCTTCCAGAAATTCCTCCCAGCCAAGCAACAGACCTCCCATGGTCCTCTTCATGGATTGCCACCAAACCGCCGCATCCTTCTCCAACTGCAAAGTCGCCAACTTGACCTTGCTACCCTTCGGTGTCTCCAACACCTCAAAGATTGTCTCCACTTGCTGTATCCAGTTGTCAGCCGCATCTGGGTCTGACTTTCCCTCGAACACGGGTGGTTTCATTCTCTTGAACGATTCCACCAGCTTTATCGCCTCGGGCACTGGATTCGCCGGCCCCCTAGCTTGGTTCTGAGCCACTGCATTCAGCGTCTGGTAGACCCTAGCAAGTTCAGTCTCCAGATCCAAACCTTCCCCATTCCTTGCTCCTCTTCTCGACATATTCTGATGCAAAAGATCCGTCAAATTCGAAGTATATAACAAGAATTTAAACCAACTTGCCTTTCATTGAATTCCAAAAGTTTATACATTCGAATTTAAAAGAAACATTTTTGACATCAGAACGGAAAGAAATAGAAACTACAACACTCTAACTCCTACGGGTCCTCTTCGCTGCTCGAAGTTCTTCCCGCAGTTCATTAACCTCATCCTTCAGCACATCAGTTAGGTTCTTTTTCTTCTCAAGTTCCCAAATCCGATGGCTAAGAACAGAATAGTCGGCCTTCCGCTTCTCCAGCTGAGCCTCCAACAATCCAACTCTCTCCTTCAGGGTTTCCACTTGTCTCTGAAGAGAAGTCACAAGACCACTTGGAACTGGTACTTCTTCTTCGTCAGAAGAAGAATCATCAGATGAATCCGGAGGTGGGGTGATCTCTCGGGATTCAGGGTACTCCTCATCATCGGAATCAGCTTGTCCAGGGTAGTACTCGTCCTCGGAAGTCCTCGGAATCAGCCTGTCCAGGATGGTACTCTTCCTCAATGATATGCCAGTCGTCGCCTCCAGCAGGGTCGAAGTGATCCGCCATCTTAGAAATAGAGAGGAAGAAGCATAAATCATAGAGCAACACAAATGTAAGTCACTTACATTTAAATCTCTAGACTCAAACACACACTCTAATGTCCACTTCTAGGGTGTCGTTCCCTATAAATTTGTACAAGTGTGAAAGTGTAGAAAGCGTGGCTCTGATACCACTCTGTAACGCCCCGAATCCCAAATACACTGAATTCGAGATGTTCTACAGGATCTTTTCACTTTCTTTAGTACAATTTTACAGGGAAAATAAAACTTTTCATCATACATCAGAGATTACATCATAATTACATCTTTCTTTTGCACAGCGGAAGTAAATTTTACAACAATTGAAATAAAGTACAACAACAATGATACAATCTTTAAGCATCCATTCTTCTTTAATCTTTAACATGACATATACCTGCATATAAGACTGTGGGTACGTCAGTTTATTCAACCGACGAATATTATACACGGCCATCCTCTCTATACCGGAAATAGTATAACTTAACTTTTCATATTTAGCAAACACAAACTTGTCACAATTCAAACTAAAGGGACTACCCTATTGATGTCGTGTTGTGATTGTGCACTTAGTCCTTAATGCAGTTTAATTATGTTACATGACACTAATGCACACTTGTTCGGATTCTATGCATCCCATACTACATAGGTCCGAGGGCAAGCCCTTATTCGTTCTTCATCTTTATAGGGTTCAATCCCCCGTTATGTCTTAAACTACTACTGTAACTACGGTAGTGTCTTAGATGTCCTATGATCTATGAGCCCATGTCCAGGCAGCCTGGAGGGGAATCCCACGCACTGTCATGACGCATCGAGCAGGCAACCTATGGACAATTCAGCCTCCGCCATGGAACAATGGCACCACCCATAGCCACTCGAACATCCCACGAGTGTCGCCACCGGGACGATAATTCCGGAGTAGCGCCCACGCCATGTCTTGACGCATCAAGCAGGCAACCTATGAATCGCTCTCACACCGCTATCCGTTGGCCCTCATACTCATGTTTTTCTTCTACTTTCATCACATCTCCACTATGTACTAGTCCTTAGTTTTATTTAAAAAATCATGAACAAAATAATCTCTAGAGTTAGCCTCTCCATCAACCGGACTTATTCATTTGTTTCATCATGACCAACCTTGGTCTAATTTCATCTCAATTCATTTTTCTCAATGCCGGGGAGACTTAGCTACTCTATTTCAAATTTTATTTCACAATCTTTAACTCATGACAATTTCCATGTCGAGTTTTCATACTCATTCTTTTTTTTTCTCAATTCATGATTACACTTTATTCATAAGTCCACAATGAATACTTTTAACTCACAAAGTTCATATTTATAGTCAACAATTTCTTTTTCCCTTTCATAAAATCATGGTTTTAATTTCATAATCATACATGAATCCATGCAACTTCATAATATCACTATTCAACATTCATACTTCACATATTGCACAATATTCACAAGTAAGAATAAATAATATCATGTTACACAACAAGTACTTTTTCCAATTACTTTATAATAGCCTATTTCACTTAATTCTTATAAGTTATAAATTCCATAAGTATAACTCTTATAACCAAAGCTCTAATTATGCCTTTTATTCACAAACCATATTGTATTTCATTCAAATAATACCCAAATCACTCTTATAAAATTCCTTGTATTTTTATGAGAATTACCATATTTATTTCATAATTTTTGGACTTCAAAAACCCCCAAAAAAATATTTTTTCCCTATATGCCGAACCCAAGATTCGAACCAGGCGCCGCACCAAGACAGCACAGAGCCCCGACCACTGGGCCGGTCGCTGAACACGCTATAAGAGCGACTGAGGTCTATATATACCCTTGATTCGCTGTTTACTGTTTTGTTTGAGAATTTTAACAAAAGAAGTGTGGCTACTGGGATTCGAACTGTGCAAGCCAGAGAAGTTGTAACACCCCGTAAAATTGGAAATTACAATTTTGCCCCTGGGTGTTACGCACGTATATTTTGTAATGTATTTCATTACATATTTTGGATTCGTACTATTTATACATTTTCCGTATTGATTTCAGTCAACTAAAATATAATATTTCAATCCCTGGGATTTACGTGCTTTTTACGTGTTTTGATGCACGTGTTTCCACCACTACGTATAATATTTTCTATAGGTTTAAATTATTTATTTTTATGTATTTAAATCTATTTTATAAAACGAAAATTTATTTTTCCCCTATTTTGATTAAAATGTATTTTTCAATTTTTTTTTGCACGTATGGTGCACGTGCAAAATTTTATTCTCATTTTGCTACTCTCATTTTACTATTTTTAGCATGCATTAGTTTTATTTAGCCTTTCTTTTGATCCATGGACCTATAAACTAAAATGTAGCCCATTAGTAGAGGAGCCTACTAGATAATTAAATAAATTAATTAGTAATGAGCCCATGTAGCAAGCCCACTAGATGATTAAATAAATTAATTAGTAATGAGCCCATGTAGCAAGCCCACTATTAAAATCACATTTTTAGTTAAACATGTACTAATACATGACAAGTTACACATATTAGTACACATTTAGAGTTATAGAAATGTGTTCATATTTGGTTATGCATGTGTGCATGCATACACAAATGTATTTGGACCATTTTTTGGGCAAGGAGAGGAGAAGAGTTGGTAGGTTGAGTTAGTGGAGAGTGGGGAGATGAGAGGTTGGGAGTTTTAGGAGTTAAAAATATGAAGAGGTGAGAATTAAAATGAAAAGTTATTAGGTGGGAGATTTTGCAATATAGTCCCTAGCATTGTCCTATAAATAGCAACCCATTTCTCATTCTTTTTCACACCAAAAATAAAATAAATAAGAGAAAGAGAAGAATAAAAGAAAGAGAGTGAGGGTCCTTTTGGAGGAATTGCTAGAGGAAGCCATTGCTAGGGGAAGGGAGCTTGCTAGGAGGAGGAGCCATTGCTAGGAGTTGTCTTGGAGCTAGAAGAAGTGTCACATCTTTCCCTTCAATCGTTCAAGCTTCAATAAGGTGGGTGTCTCCTACTTTCTAATTCTTTTTTTTGAATGTGCATGTTAATAGAAATGAATGAGTAATATAGAATTTGATTTGATAAAATAGGACAAACCTATGCATTGGATGTAATGAAATATTGCTTTATTGAGTAAACAAACCCAACTTATGTTAATTAGTTATGAGAAAGAAATGTTGATTTGTTTTGTCATGAATTAGTATGCATGAATGAAGATATAATTGATTGTATGAAAAATGTTGGGAATACATTCTTTTGCAAAAATATTTTTGTAAAGTTAATTGAATACCATAAACTTGTTTTGATTGTTACCATGCTAATTGAAAAGAAGAGTTTAACTAAAGAATTATTACTATGAACAATGTTAGAATACCCGATATGTATGAGAAATTGTTAAAGAATGCTATATTTCGACATATGATTAAGAAAGAAAAAGAAAATAGAAGAATAATTTTTGTTATTACATGTCGACATATGTTGAAAATACAAACTTTTGCATGAAAGAATTTCTTTGAGATATCTATGGTTGATTAAGAGACATGTTTGATTTTAACACAAATTTTAATTAGTATAATGATAGATATAAACTAGTTTTAAGAAACTTGATCCTTAATTTTCGAGTTTGGGAAGAAATGCAAATTTTTGTAAAGAAAGGAAAAATCTATTTTTGAAAATGAAGATAGATTATAAAAATAAATTTGAATTTACTTGATTATTATTTCTTGATTTCATCTCAGTCCAAAAGTGAGATTTATTCCAATGTCGAAAATGATTGGATTATTGGGTGAACAAGTGTTATTAAAAGAAACCAAATTCAAAATAGTATTAACAAAAATACATTAATACAACTTCTAAATAGAAAATATAATTGGACTTAAAAGAATTATTGTTTTCAAAGATTGTGAACGAATGAATCATGAGTGATGCAAAGATGAGACATTGATTAAAGTATGGATAAGTTAGAGACATGAATATAATAAGTTAAGACATGATTATTAAAGGGTATATGTACCCATGTTTCTTGTACATGAAAGATTATGATTAAGAATTAGTAAGACTTCGGTTACCGGTAATTTTGAAAGAAAGAATTGATATGATTTTGAGATAATGCCGTCGGGCGATCTCGTATTTTGTGAATAAATCCGGTATGAGGTAAAACTGATTCTAGGGTGATAACATATTCATGTCTTGAACAAAAAATAATTAGGCACTTAAGTGAAGATGTGATAAACTTGTGCAAACGTAAATGGGTGCTTCTATATAGTCGGCGGTGGATCTCCGTGGCTATAGACCCAGTTGGTGGACTGTGGTTGCCCCATAGGAGATGGACTAATTTTATCCGGGACTTAGGGTAGTCGACGGATGTTTACCATACTCCAAAGAATATGTATATACTGGGGCTAGAAGGGCATTTACGGGATTATCATCACGATATAATAGCCAGGGAGGCTGGGATCTGTTATTATAAGCCAGGGAGGCTAGCCAGGGAGGCTGAGATCCGTATCTGTGAAATAACTCTAAAACTTGTTTTATTACTGGGTAGTCTCATGGCGAGGGATCGAACCCTTCAATGTGGAGTACGTAGGCGCTTGCCCTCGGACCTATGTAGTATGGGATGCATAGAATCCGAACAAGTGTGCATTAGTGTCATCCTAGTGTAGAATTGTGTGCATTAGGCATTAAGGCATGACATACACTTATGTTTAGAATAATCACTTTTGACACTTTATATGTTCATTCAATCTTTTGTGTGATTTGTTAAAGTATGAGATCGTTATACTATTTCCGGCATAGAGAGGATAGCCGTGTATAACATTTCGTCAGTTGTAAGTAACTGACGAGCCCACAGATTAACATGCAGGTAAAGGATCATTCATGGAGTTATAAAGTGGACATGCTGTTGCTGTTTAGAAGTTAAAGATGTTGTAAATGTTTTATTGTAAATTTCAGTCTTCCGCTGTGTAAAACCAAGTTGTAATTGAACTCTGATGTATTGTGAATGAAAAGTTTTAAATTCCTTGTAAAATTGTACGAAGTGAAGTAAAGATCCTGTGAAATCTCGAATTTATCCTTATTTGAAATTCGGGGTGTTACAGATGGTATCAGAGCATGCTTCACAAGTAGTACAAGTTTATAAGGAATGATAAAAAGTGACGATAAATTTGGGAACAAACCAAGAGAGTCCTTCTGTCAACCGGGTGTAAACAACCCTAAGCGACACGGTACTTAAGCGTCTTCGGACCACCGCTAGCTGGGAACCGACTCTTACGGCTAACCCAAGTGAATCCGAACTTAATAGACTAAAGATTTGATTAGGAAGAGTAGTAAGATCATTAACTATAGTTTAGAACCCGTGGCACCTTAGTGAGTGGTTACAATTTTATTCCTGTGGACACTAGAGTGTGAGTTTCAGTCTATAGAGATTTAAATGTAAGTGATTTACATTTGTGTTGCTCTATATACACTGATGTTTTCTCTCCATTTTCTTTGGATGGCTGGAGTCGTGAAGGGAGTAGTTATTGACTTCGTTCATGATGTTCTCCTTGTATATATTAATATGAGAGTGTATGCGAGCACATTTCCCCCTGAGTATCAGAGTGGCGCAGTGGAAGCGTGGTTGGCTTGGACCGTCATTCATGATACCTTACACACTTTCCTCTCAAATTATTTTTGTAGATCATTATCATGCTACTTTCTCCATATTTTTTTTTCAAATAAATATTTTCTTATGTTATTAAATCATTTGAATATTTATTATTTGTCTATCTTCCTTAGTCTTGATATTTTAAACTCGTTTTTCAAACTTAAAATTTTATCTTTCATGTATTTATGTCGCTTTATATTTACCCGTTTATATCTAATATTACTTTACGTATTTTGTCAAGTTTTAAATTACTATTTATTAAGTTAATATTGCAACCACTATTTTTTCTTCATTTATTATTTTGGATTTTTCTTATGAAATTTTCTTATGAGCACTCATTTTATATGATTTTGATTTCTATGAAACTATAGTATCTTATCCTATATGTTTTTTTTTTAACAAGATTGAAATTTTCTTGTTATATACATATGACCTACCATTTTGTTTCCATTCGGTACTATTATTATTGCATATTTGTTTTGATATATTACTATTAACCACTACTCATTACTTTTATAGTTTTACGCTTCTTTAATATAATGCATATACTCACGATTTATACATTATCTTTTCTCAAATTTTAACTGTCTTTACACTCTTAGTTATTACATATATTTTTCCAATGATTTCTATATATATCATATATTTCAATATTATACATATCATTTTACCCTCATCTAATTACCTTAATACTTTTGTTTATGTCTATTGTCCTAAATTACTATACTATATAATTATTGTTTTCAATTGTGTTTTCATCTCGTGTATGTGCTTTACACTATTTTGTCTTAATGTTATAAATTATTTTCATCACTACAAAATTTTGTATATTCAAAAGTATTTCGACGTATACCTTTTATTTTTTCAAATTGTGTGTATAATTATTATAGTTCCCTTACAAACTATTTTATTAATTGATATACAAAGTCATTTTATGTTTTCAACAAAGTCTTATTCCCATTTATTTTTCCAAAATCTTATTCAATGGTCATGTTTTAAATTGCTAATTTTGTGGATTTTCTACAGTTTATTACATTGATAAATTTTTTTTTCTAAATTTCCTATTGACCATGTTTTCTTCACCACATTGTTTTCCGAACTATTTCGAAATTAACGACATGATTGACTTTACCCTTTTATCTAATAGCTTACCTAACATTATTTTTGTACGAAAATTTCTCTCAAACTATTCTGTCTACTGTCACATTTCATTTCTTATGCCATTGTCCTATTTTTCTTGTTCTGTCTTGTAACATTTTAATATTCATAATTTTCCAATATATAGTTTATCTTGTTTTCCTCGTTGCATATTTTAAAGTTTGCAGTTTCCTAAATACAAGAGTAATATTTTCTTTGGCTTGTACAAAATACAATCTTTACCCTAGCGAGTTCCGGGGACGGAACTACTCTAAGGGGGGGAGAGTGTAACACCCCGTAAAATTGGAAATTACAATTTTGCCCCTGGGTGTTACGCACGTATATTTTGTAATGTATTTCATTACATATTTTGGATTCGTACTATTTATACATTTTCCGTATTGATTTCAGTCAACTAAAATATAATATTTCAATCCCTGGGATTTACGTGCTTTTTACGTGTTTTGATGCACGTGTTTCCACCACTACGTATAATATTTTCTATAGGTTTAAATTATTTATTTTTATGTATTTAAATCTATTTTATAAAACGAAAATTTATTTTTCCCCTATTTTGATTAAAATGTATTTTTCAATTTTTTTTTGCACGTATGGTGCACGTGCAAAATTTTATTCTCATTTTGCTACTCTCATTTTACTATTTTTAGCATGCATTAGTTTTATTTAGCCTTTCTTTTGATCCATGGACCTATAAACTAAAATGTAGCCCATTAGTAGAGGAGCCTACTAGATAATTAAATAAATTAATTAGTAATGAGCCCATGTAGCAAGCCCACTAGATGATTAAATAAATTAATTAGTAATGAGCCCATGTAGCAAGCCCACTATTAAAATCACATTTTTAGTTAAACATGTACTAATACATGACAAGTTACACATATTAGTACACATTTAGAGTTATAGAAATGTGTTCATATTTGGTTATGCATGTGTGCATGCATACACAAATGTATTTGGACCATTTTTTGGGCAAGGAGAGGAGAAGAGTTGGTAGGTTGAGTTAGTGGAGAGTGGGGAGATGAGAGGTTGGGAGTTTTAGGAGTTAAAAATATGAAGAGGTGAGAATTAAAATGAAAAGTTATTAGGTGGGAGATTTTGCAATATAGTCCCTAGCATTGTCCTATAAATAGCAACCCATTTCTCATTCTTTTTCACACCAAAAATAAAATAAATAAGAGAAAGAGAAGAATAAAAGAAAGAGAGTGAGGGTCCTTTTGGAGGAATTGCTAGAGGAAGCCATTGCTAGGGGAAGGGAGCTTGCTAGGAGGAGGAGCCATTGCTAGGAGTTGTCTTGGAGCTAGAAGAAGTGTCACATCTTTCCCTTCAATCGTTCAAGCTTCAATAAGGTGGGTGTCTCCTACTTTCTAATTCTTTTTTTTGAATGTGCATGTTAATAGAAATGAATGAGTAATATAGAATTTGATTTGATAAAATAGGACAAACCTATGCATTGGATGTAATGAAATATTGCTTTATTGAGTAAACAAACCCAACTTATGTTAATTAGTTATGAGAAAGAAATGTTGATTTGTTTTGTCATGAATTAGTATGCATGAATGAAGATATAATTGATTGTATGAAAAATGTTGGGAATACATTCTTTTGCAAAAATATTTTTGTAAAGTTAATTGAATACCATAAACTTGTTTTGATTGTTACCATGCTAATTGAAAAGAAGAGTTTAACTAAAGAATTATTACTATGAATCATGTTAGAGTGTTTGCAAATTTTATGTTTGTCGAATATGTGATTTTTCTTTTATGAGAAATTGTTAAAGAATATTATATTTCGACATATGATTAGAGATATGATGAAAAAGAAAAGAGAAGGAAATAATTTTTGTTATTACATGTCGACATATGTTGAAAATACAAACTTTTGCATAAAAGAATTTCTTTGAGATATTCATGGGTGATTAAGAGACATGTTTGATCTTAGTACAAATTTTAATTAGTATAATGATGGATATAAACTAGTTTTAAGAAACATAATCCTTAATTTTCGAGTTTGGGAAGAAATGCAAATTTTTGTAAAGAAAGAAAAAAATCTATTTTTGAAAATGAAGATAGATTATAAAAATAAATTTGAATTTATCTCAGTCAAGAGAAAGTTTATTTCAATATCATAAAGTGTTGGATCTTTGGATAAACGATTTTTAGGTAAAAAGAAAAAAAAAAACTGTTATGGGTCAGTCGGGTAAATATTTTCCAACGTGGACCAGTTTGGTAAATAATTTCAAAAGTGGACCAGTTTGGTAAATAATTTTGAAAGTGGACCAGTTTGGTAAATAATTTCGAAAGCGGATCAGCTCGGTAATTATTTGGGTTGAGGACAAAATACATTAGGGCCTTCTCCCATTATAGTAGTAGAGAAGTAGAGATTAATTAAGAGCATAATTTAGATTTTTAGAAGAAAAGTAAAGTGTTGGTATGAGAATAAATTGTCTCAAGGAGATTATTTCTTTTAAATTGAATACTTGATTAATATACATGCTCAAATTGGATAATGAGTTTCTGACTTAAGATTTTAATTATTAAAGAGTATGAGATTTATCATTGTGTGAAATGATTTTTCTTTTGAAAAGGTTATACTCTAAATTTTGTTTAAGAAAGGTTAATGTGGTTGAGATATATTATATGTGCTTAAGTTGCTAAAGAGACTTAAAGTGATGGATTTATGTCATGAAAAGAATTATTGTTTTCAAAGATTGTGAACGAATGAATCATGAGTGATGCAAAGATGAGACATTGATTAAAGTATGGATAAGTTAGAGACATGAATATAATAAGTTAAGACATGATTATTAAAGGGTATATGTACCCATGTTTCTTGTACATGAAAGATTATGATTAAGAATTAGTAAGACTTCGGTTACCGGTAATTTTGAAAGAAAGAATTGATATGATTTTGAGATAATGCCGTCGGGCGATCTCGTATTTTGTGAATAAATCCGGTATGAGGTAAAACTGATTCTAGGGTGATAATATATTCATGTCTTGAACAAAAAAATAATTAGGCACTTAAGTGAAGATGTGATAAACTTGTGCAAACGTAAATGGGTGCTTCTATATAGTCGGCGGTGGATCTCCGTGGCTATAGACCCAGTTGGTGGACTGTGGTTGCCCCATAGGAGATGGACTAATTTTATCCGGGACTTAGGGTAGTCGACGGATGTTTACCATACTCCAAAGAATATGTATATACTGGGGCTAGAAGGGCATTTACGGGATTATCATCACGATATAATAGCCAGGGAGGCTGGGATCTGTTATTATAAGCCAGGGAGGCTAGCCAGGGAGGCTGAGATCCGTATCTGTGAAATAACTCTAAAACTTGTTTTATTACTGGGTAGTCTCATGGCGAGGGATCGAACCCTTCAATGTGGAGTACGTAGGCGCTTGCCCTCGGACCTATGTAGTATGGGATGCATAGAATCCGAACAAGTGTGCATTAGTGTCATCCTAGTGTAGAATTGTGTGCATTAGGCATTAAGGCATGACATACACTTATGTTTAGAATAATCACTTTTGACACTTTATATGTTCATTCAATCTTTTGTGTGATTTGTTAAAGTATGAGATCGTTATACTATTTCCGGCATAGAGAGGATAGCCGTGTATAACATTTCGTCAGTTGTAAGTAACTGACGAGCCCACAGATTAACATGCAGGTAAAGGATCATTCATGGAGTTATAAAGTGGATATGCTGTTGCTGTTTAGAAGTTAAAGATGTTGTAAATGTTTTATTGTAAATTTCAGTCTTCCGCTGTGTAAAACCAAGTTGTAATTGAACTCTGATGTATTGTGAATGAAAAGTTTTAAATTCCTTGTAAAATTGTACGAAGTGAAGTAAAGATCCTGTGAAATCTCGAATTTATCCTTATTTGAAATTCGGGGTGTTACAGAAGTAAACCGCAGTCCAAGACCACCTGAGCCACTGGCTCGGGTTGTCACTAACTCAATTAAAAATCCATTTATATTATATTCACACTGCTTTAAAAATAACTCGATATTCAAATAACCATAGTTTCTTATTGCTTTGATAAAATTTTCTAAAAACTTCCAGATTAAATCCTGAGTCATATAAGTTCATACCAGTAAAATAATATAATTTTTTGGTACTAATGAAATATATTTTTCACACACAAAAATCCAAGATTTATTTATTAAACTACAAGATATTGTATTTTCGACATTGCCATATAATTAATCTACTAGTCTTTTTATTCAATAATTTTATGGTGATAATTTACTGATATTAGTTCTTAATTCAACCAATATACATGTCTACAATAGTTCACTTCTATATCAACATAAAGGTCCATTCATCACAATTCAACTACTAGTTTTGTGAGTAGTATTTTCATTAATCAACCAATGTCATAATGAAGTATACTCACCACATCTCAACATACAAATATTTCACTTTTCTTCACAAAATAAGGTGTACTCTTTCTTAATAGGTTCCTTGTTTCCAATTTCATAATTAACAAGCATGCATTATGTCTCTAATCATAATAACAACATTCTCAATTAAATTTAATTACCATCATAACTTCATACTAATAAACATGGAGCAATCTACACACAATTTAATTTTAACACTAAAGCCATATAAGTTAATCACCACATTTCCATCAATTCACATGCTAATTACTCAATTCAAGTGGGCTCTTATTAATATTTTTCATGCATCTTTAATGGTGGAAACTTAGCATGGATCTAAATTAGAAATATAAAATGTTTTACCCACCTTAATTGGAGAGAAAACACAAACAAAAGCAACCAAGTCCTTGTAGATGAGAACACCTCCTCCTAGCCAAAAGAGTGCACAACTCCAAGCTTCCAAGCCACCGAATGCTTCCTCTAGTCCACACCGAATGCTTCCCTTCCTTGATGCCGGCCACTCCAAGCAACCAAAAACCCACACAACTCTCTTATCTTTTATAACTCTCACTATTATAATGCTATAACTTAGAAATTATACTTTGCATATGAAAAATTAGCCATGAGAAGGGGGGTATTTATACTAAAAGATGAGTGGAATGGAGGGCCAAGATTGTTTTGGTGGTTGTTGGATGAAGGGACTAGATTAAAGTAGGAGTTAGAAGAACTACTCACTTCCTTGAAACTACCACCATGATCACCATACCCAAAATCAAAATTCCCTCCAAAAGAATGATACCCGGCCTAGGAGAGAGAGTGTGCAATGCACGTGTACGTGTAGTGCACGTGCATGCAACTAGGCCAAATTTGTACCTTTTTAATTTGTATAAAAATAAATTTGTTAAGAAAAGGTCTTCTACATGACAAGTTTAAATAAAAAAAAAAGATTTATTCATGGGCTTTCTTTTTGGGCCAAAATAATTTATAAAAATAAATAAAATAAAATACATTTGGGCTTTTAAGAAAAAGGGCTTTTCATTAAATTAAAATAAGGCTTTTTAAAGAAAGGCTTTTTTGTACTAAAATAATTTGAGAAAATATATTTAAATATACACATCATGATAAAATAGTCCAATCAAAATATTGCACGTGCACACTACGTGCAAAATAAATAATTTTTCATTAATTAAAAAATCAGGGTATTACAGCTCTTCTTCTTCCCGCTCCGCTCTTCGTCTTCCCGCTCCGCTCTTCGTTTCCCCCCAAAAACGAAAACCCTAATCAAAATGGTGAAGATAAAAGGCATCAGAATTGTGCCAAATCTTTTTGAAACATTGTAATAATCCTGTAACAGACTAGTAGCCCGACAAACCAATATAAATGATGAAGTGTACCGACAAATGACACAGAATAACACCTGATTACAAAATGAGCAAAATGCAATATATAGAAGCACTTGCAGTAACTTCTTCTATAGGTGTGAAGTTCGGACCCAAGAAAAAGAAGCATAAAAACTCGATGAAGAGGACCCATTGAGATTACAAAAATTCTATATAGAATTTTTAGAATATGGTTTGGAGAGCAGAATTTTTAAGATATGGTTTGGAGAGCAGAATTTTTAGAATTTTTAAGATATAGAATTTTTCTTATAACAACACTTTGAAATGTCTTTTAAACTTCTATATATGTCTCATAGTAGTTCATATTGGTTATATAGTTATGACCCTGTGAAAATTGGACTGACATGGTTTCAATCACAGGTATTTGGTTCTTGTGCATCTACCTCCAATCGCACATCCTATCCGGATGTGTTCAAGATGCAAGCCAAGATGCAGGAAGAGATTGACTGCTTGAAAGATATGATTGTTTCTTTAATCTCTCAGCAAAACCAGAACTCTAACAATCCAGTACATGGAACTGTAAGTATTCAGCAATATTTTATGATATTAGTATGAAATTTAACTATTGCATTTTACTTGTGTGGTGCCTAGTGTAGTGAATAATCTAATAAATGACACTATTGTGAATTATACAGGGCCAGCGAATTCCATCGACTTCTAGTCATGCACATACATCTGGGCAAAATATCAGTGGGAATCAAAGCAATGCCGAGCCGCTTCAGTAGACTTTGCCATTTTTGAGTTAAATTTGGACTTTAGTCTTTTTATGTTTTGTTGAAACTGAATTTATGCTTTGTCAAAGAAATTGATGTATAACAAGTATATTTTTAACTCTTTGTATGACCATTTTTAGACAAGTAAGTATTGTTTATTGTGGTCCATGATTATATAGTTGTTTATTATGCTGCTATTAGTGTTTTAAATATTTGATCGTTCAAATTTGATATGACTACAGATATTTTGAATTTGTGACATTTTTTAAATAGTGGGAAAAACCCGAAACCCCCTATCAATTAGTTTTGAGATAAATATGCCGGGAGGATCCACCAATCGTGGTGAATTATAAAAAAAAAAGAACCAATCCCGGCGTTTAGGAACACCGGCATAGCATATCGAAATGATCTAGAAAATATATGCGCATGTGTCTATCATGGCATTTATGAAGCGCCGTAATAGATCTACGACTTGTAACGGCGTTTTAAACAAGCGCCTTAATAGACCTACGGGCTGTAACGGCGGACTTAACAAGCGCCGTAATAGACCTACGAATTGTAACGACGCTTTTTAAAAACGTCGTCATAGGCTATGAGTTGTAACGGCGGTTTAAAAATACGCCGTTACAGGCAGCACACCTATAGCGGCGTTTGTAAGAAGCGCCGGCATAGGTGTCCGATCTGCAACGGTGCTTTTCTGGGCCGCCGTTACAGGTCATAGGCCTGTAGCGGCGGCTTGTCAGACGCGCCGTTGTAGACCTATGGTCTGTAACAGCGGTCTACAAAAGCGCCGCGATAGACCCGTGATCTGTCCCGATGGCCGATGCAACGGCGCTTCTCGCGGCGGTATTTGTAATGCCGCTACCATCTATGGCGGCGTTTATAAACGCCGCCATAGACAGAAAAAAACGCCGCGATAGGCGTTTCGTTTAGTAGTGTTCACAAAAGAACGAAAACTTAGACCATAGTTGATGTACTCAATCTTAACATAAATGTAAAAAATTTGTAAACACAAAATAAAGTAAAATCAACTATACTAGTTCAAATTGTATGGAAACATAAAGTATAATTGTATAAACAAAATGTCATAAAGAAAATATTTCTTTACCATTAGTTTCATTATATAAGTAAAAAGTCTTGAAATATCAATTAGCAAATAGGTAGAAAATCTTGCCTCCTTAACATCAAGTTGCATGTTTGCCTTCACGACATCAGGTTGCAGGTTGTCGTCTGGATATTCGGTTACACATTTTGCCTCCTCGATATCCAGTTGCATTTTGCCTCGATTGACATCGAGTTGCATATTTTCCATCTCGACATTAGGTTTGCACCGAAATGGTGAAATGGAATATGTAACCTTCCACATGCACAGGGATATTGGACATTTAATTTAAGTATGATGTTATGTTTTCAAATTCGTGATATGAAAATAGTAGAAAAGTAAAAAATGGAGTTGAAGGTCACATAATGGAATATCAAAATAGATGTATAGATTATAAATATCAAACACCATAGTACAAAATAGTAGTAGTGAAAATGACTTATAAAAGAAGGGAGAAAAACGGAATGAAATACATCCATAAGCACAATGCAAATGTGAATGAGAAAATAAATATGCAGTGTAGCAAATTTACATAATAAATATATCATTAAAAAAATACAGTAACGTAGGAATTAAACATGCCTCTAACATGTCGTTGAAGATCCATCGATGCCGATCGACGAACCAAGCGGGAAAAAAAGAATGGATAGCACCGGAATTTAAGAAGAACAAGATAGGGAAGAAACAACTAGTATGATACACAATATGAATCAACAAATGAAGATGAATGCAAGGTACGGAAAGCAATGAACAACACATGAACTTAAATACGAATGAATCAACAAGGCAAGCAGAAATAAGAGATTGCTTAAGCCGAAATCAAAAGAATATAGGTACGAAAAGAATAAATTTATACCCAATATAGAATCAATAAATCAGGACGACTGTAAGAGATAGAAGGAAACAAGGAATCAAATAATTGAATATAAAGTAATCAAAATGAATGGAATAAGACAAGTGTCCAGATCGAGTTGATTATCAAATTGTTCATGTGATTGCATGGCCTATTTAATATTGAGTTAATCCTGACTGAGTCAAGCCTGTCTAATGTATTAGTCAAACTAACACATTAGCCAAACCTCCCTCTGATACCACTAATAACCTTATCATGCCCCGCTTCCCAAAAATACAGAATACAAGCGCGTGACGAAGCCCGTCGAATGATTTTCATCATTCATAAGCTGTAGGATTAACTCAGCATCATAACAAGAAATATAACAAGATATATACAACCACGCATGCATGAATTATTTATTAATCAACAGAAGCAATTGAAACAAAATAATAATATCTCAAATAGTTTTCAAATCTGGATCAAAAGATAAAACTTGGGACTATAAGCCCGTTACTAGATTCAAGTACCAAAAAAAATAAATAACTCAAAAAACAAAATATTTAAAGCAAGTCTTTTCTCCAACCGAAGCCTAGAACTTCTGCTCACCAATTGCAGTAGGCAATTCATCCCCAAAGTTTGTATATATAAAAATAAAAGGAAAAATAGAGAAAACAAGACAAACGCCCTTAGTGCAAGTTAGGGCCGCAAGTAGTACAAGTAAGGGTATGAAAACAAGTGCAAGAAATATGCAACCAGATTTGGAATCAAGAATGTATAACATAATATAATAGAGATGCAACAAGTAGTGGGATTCAAGAACCTAGCTAGCAAAAAAACAACTCAAGTGACAATGTTGGGTAACAAATACTAGTAGTAGGATAAGTGGCAAGTGAACATGTAATGGTATCAAGCATCAAGTAACAAGTATCACGTACAAGTGTCAAGTAACAAGTCTCAAGTAACAAGTCTCAAGAAGGGTATCAAATATTACAAGTGACTAATTAATCTTAAGTCTAATGTTTAATTCTATCTATGTAGCACTTCATACATCCACTTTTACTACATGGTTGCTACATACAATCAGTTACGTTTAGGCCTAGTGGTGGATTTTATAGGGCGGTGTACTCAGGGATCAAGTATCAAGAAAGTCATGTTCATGAATCGAGTAATCATATAACTAGTTCATGTGTCAAGTTACAAGATAAGTCATGAATCAAATATATATACTGGTTCATGAATCGAGTAATAACAAGTCCATGAATCGAATTATAATATACTAGTTCATGAATCAAATAATATACTAGTTCATGAATCGAATAATAATATAACTAGTTCATGAAGCATGTATCAAGTGGAAAACACGAGCCCCCTTCTGAGTACACTTACCTATATTGTCCACTACTATGGTATTTCTCTTAAACTCCGGCTTATTATTTATTATCATCAAATAAGCATGAAAGTATGCAAAACCTGTCAAGTAAACATGATCAAGAACATGAAACAAGTTTAAAATAATTATAAAGCATATTCGAGGGTCAACACAAATTAAGATTATCAAGAACTACGAGAATTTCAATTCTGGACAGCATGACGTTGCTGCACCAAAACTGCGATTTCCGTTGCTACAAAATAGCAAATATTGATCCGTCAAAAGGCCTAGAAACTAGTCTCCTGCTCGGGTCCAATTCATATAATTAAGACACATAAAAGTTATAGAATCAGGAGTCAAAATAGCAAACTACACAGGATTTGTGTTCAGCCGGAATTTATAAAACTGAGTTTATACATATGAAATAGGTTTGAAACTTTGTTAAATAATTCTAAGAAAATTAGGGAATGTTCTCTAGGGTGCCCAGTATCAGAATGCAAAATTTCAAGTCATTTACTTACTGGTAGCATAGTTAAAATAATTGTAAACCAAAGTGGTGCAACAGTTTTTATGAATCTGCGATTACAGACCCAACAGCAGTAAATCTGTGATATCTCACAAGCCGTAACTCGGAATTAAATTCCGTCAAAAGGGTAGTAAACTAGACATCTGGGGCTAAATTTCATATTCAGGACTCAAGTCTAAATTCTGATGTTATCGGGGTCGAAACAACAAGCCAAGACAGGACAAAAACTAAATAAGATACTTTTTGCATAAAATGTATCATAATTATACTAGTTTTGAATGAGTATATCAACAAAAGGTTTTGACTCTTAGAACATGTAATCGATAAGGCATAAATGAGATCATCAACTGATAAGCCAACAGGGAGTCACAACTACAACCTACTTGCAGTATTTTCAAAGAAAAGCTTGTACTAGAATAATAAGTTGTACAAGAAGATACTTGCGTTGGGGGCAACGGATCTGACAGAGAGAAAGAGAATAACGGGAATAGATTCCTGGGCGACGAGCACGATCGGCACGGATCTCGATGATCAAGAGGATGATCAAGATGATGAAGTAGATCTGATGGTTACGATCCAACGATCAAGATCAAGGATCGATGGGACGGCTCTGATCTGATCTGTTGATGATCAAGATGATCAAAGATCGGATGTTCACGATTTGAAGAGGAGCTCACTATTGGCGGAAACACACAGAGACAGCGACAGCCAGGGGGTGGTGATGGCGATCAGCACAGGGCCGCAAGGCGGCGGCCGCAGGGGGTGCTCGACGACGGCAGTAGGGCAAAGGAACAAGCACGGTGGTTGTTGGTCGACAGGATGAAGGCGAAGGCAATGGTCGAAGCTCTGTTTTCGATATGAAACAGAGGAGGAGCAGTGGAGTAGGGTGGCTCGAGCGGGAGGGCGCAGCCAATGGGGTGGTCGACGAGGAGTTCCGGAGGCCGAGGATAGAGATGCGATCAGCAATGGCAGAAGGCCATTGCAAGGAGTTAGTCGACTGTCGAGGATTGCTGGCTATCGACTAAGGGGAGAGGAGCTCGGAGCCATGGCATCGACGGCAGGGTGGTAATGACGAGGGTGAGTGGTGCAGTCGGGTGGTTGGCAGACTGGCGGTGGATGCTCAGTTGATGAGGATGGCAGCTGAAAAAGATGGGCGACGCCGCGAAGGGGTTGAGTTTCGGTGGCAGAGGCTGACGGGGAGGGTAATGGTAAGCGGAGGCAGGGCACTGAAGAGGGGTGCTTGGCAATGGCACTGTGAGGTGCAAGGGTGAAGCAGCATCGGAGGGTGGCGCAGGGGTCGTGATGGGGGTAAGATGAGATGCAGGGTTTTCGGAGCAGGCTTGAGGAAGGGGAAGGGGGTGAACAGGAGGAGTAGGGTTGGCGGCGGGTGTATAAACAGTAGGGGGTAGGGTTAGGTTAGGTTTAGGGTAGGTTTATATATATAGGGTAACGGGTTTTAGGTTATTGGGTTAATGAATGCGGGTTGAATAGGTTCTAAGAGAAGATAGGCTTATAGGGTTTAATAATAAATAAATCAATTAATATAATATAGTATCGATTAAACTTTATGCTTGTTCGATACAAAATTTACAATAATAATAACAATAACAAATTCAAACAATTTATGTAGAATAGGTTGAAATCTGAAATTCGATTTTGGATTTCACAAAATAAATCAACTAGCAATAATAACAATAATAGTAATAATAGTAATAATAATAATATATGTATATCAAAAATCAAATTCAAGTTTAACAGATTTATTAAAATAATCCAAACAATATATAATATAAATAGTCGATCAATAAACTAAAATACACTGTTATTCAAAATATGTGCAATTTTTGAATAATAAAATGAAATAGAAAAATTTCTTAGAAACCAGAATAATATTTTATTAAAATTCTATCAATCAAAAATGTAATTGTTGGAAAAAGAATTTAAAAGTGAGAAGAAAGATAAAAAATTTAAATACCAAAAATACACGAAAAATATGTATTTGCAAAAACAGGGGTTATACTAACACGCACCGACGACGATGAGAGAACAGCAGCACAATAGCAAGAGATGGCATCAACGAGATGTCCAATGGCTACGATGAGTGATGGAGGGCTTGATCGATGTTCGGATTGATGGAGACAACAGTGGAGGCTCAGTCGACAGCGGGTGTGAGGAGGTTGGAGGCGTTGGGTGACTACAGCAGTGGAAGGAGGGGTTGCTGTGGTTGTTGGTGACGAGCGGCAATGGCAAGGGCATCGGTGTTCGCAGCGACATCAAGAGTGGCAGGAAACAACGACGACAATGGAATTCAGCTAGTTATTAGGAAAGGCAAGGGTTGTCAGAGTGGAGGCAATGGTAGGCGGCGCTCGGTGAGGAGGCAGCGATTGGGCAGTCGGGATCGAAGCTGATGGTGGCGCTCGTGTTGCAATCAAAGGATGAGGAAGAAGGTGGCAGTGATGGGTGGTCATGTTAGGTTTCAATTGCGAACACAGATTGAATACACAGCGGGAAAATTACAAAAATTATTGAAACCTAGCCATGGATCCATGCGAAAAATATAAATCATGTTTAGGAATTATACCTTATGGATGGATCTGCTGTCTCCAAGATATGTTGATCACAGCACTGCAATGTTGCGGTGCCTCTAAGGTATCCACACGAACGGATCAAAACCAAGCTTTCCTCACACCGCGGTGCTAGCTGCGGGATGGGGCTATTCCTCACGGTCTCTCACTCATAATTTCTGTGATGGCTATGGTTTTCTCTTATAACTCTTTTCCACATATATGTATCGTATATATAGCTGCAGAAAATTAACCCTAAAAGAGTAATGAGGTTGTTGGTCTCAATATCTGATCTGGGTCAGATTCGTGTGTAGGCCTCTGAACTTTAATCAACCCATTTAATCTAATTAAATGTCCAACCGATGTCAGGTGTCCAACTCTTACTTGGATTTTCAATTAAATTTATCTTATGAATTTTAATCCTAATTATGATCCATTCTAAGTGTGTGATCCTGTAGGTTCTCGTTACGTTGACAGTGATATTAAAATCATATTCTAGTATTACAAACAGTGAGCGGTATCTAGCACTACATCACTGCCACTTAAGTAACGGGAATGTCAGTGATTAGACATAACATATCCGTGACCATTGTTACTATGTAGTCTATTCCCTTTGTCCAGATATCTTAATTGACCATAAGGCATAGAGTGTGTCACCCTTGTATAGTTCAATCTTTGGTTTCTTGATGTCCGAGTAGACTTACTAAAATAAATGAGCTCAATATCTCATATTGACTTATTTGAGCACGGACATGCATTTTGCAGTCTCACTCAATCAAGGGGCCCATAAATATCGCTCATGTTATGTAAGAGGGACAAATCCTATCTAAGTCACTCACATCCCTCCGCATGATTTGTAGTATATCCAATAGTCGACATTATAATTACCTTATTACATGCGACGTTTGACGACATTATAATATATAACTCCTCATGTAGGGAACCGTAGTGACTTCAAGTCAAAGGACTATATACACCATGGTCACTGTGAGAATCTCTTAGGACACTCACGTAACAATCCATGTAGCGTTCTCATGGTGTCAGTCCAGTAAATTATTACTCTAATATGTACTTATGTGAAGACTTGATATCTCATATCCATGAACCGTAAGATATGGTCATCAGCCTACGCACATACTAGTCTCTATGCATTATTGTTGTCTTAATTCATAATAATACTTGACTAGGGATATCTAAGAATAGTGTTTTGACTACAACCAACAGGATCTCACAATCAAGTCATGCACTTGATATCCCATGGTATTGAACCTACTATTCTAAGGAATTTATTATGCTCATTTAATCACAATAAACAATACAATAAATGAAATGCCTCATATATGAAATAAATGTCATAATGCAATGTAAACTAGTAATGTCAATACACAACTGGCATCTATGGCATACACCAATAGGTCGGTAAAGGAGGAGCGTCGAGGAGCGAGGTCATGGTGGAGGTCGGTAGTAGTAAGGTGAGGAGAGGAAGCAATCGAAGCGCTTGATGAGCATGGCAATGGCGTGCGCGGTGGATGCAATCGGGGGGTGCTGGCTGTTAATGGAGGTAGTCGGTGCAGGTGCTAGGGATGGAGGCAATGGATAAGGGGGTCGGTGGAGAGTACAGCAATGGTGAGGAGGCGGTGGTCAGGGTGGAGTCGATGGGTTCGGTTGCTCGGGGCTGGTCAGGAGATTGCTGTTAAAGGAGCAGTGGGGTCTGGGGTGCTATCGATGGCGGCAGCAAGGTTAGAGTTGGTCGGTGGTGCGCACAGCAATGGCGGGAAGTAGTGAGAGGTTGTTGGTGGTGCTATTATCGGCGGCTGCGAGGGGTAGCGGGGGTGCTGCGGTGAGGGAAGGAGAAGAGGGGTTGATGTCGGGGCGACTGAGAAAAGGCTTCGGGTTGGCAGAGTGGAAGAGGCGTTCAACGACAGAGGAGTGCAGTCGAAGTGGCGAGATGGGTTTTTCGGAGTGAGGTAGAAAAAGAACATGAGGATATTAAGGGTGAATTAGTTAGGATTAGTGGAGTAGATTATGGGGTAGTTGTGATTAATAATATGGATTAGTTAGAGATAATGGGGGATTATGCAGTTGGAGTTTGGGCTTGGATTATGGGCTTGAGTTCTGAGCTTTTATAAAATTAATAATAATGATAATGAATCAAATAATATGTGGGTTTTACTCAATAGAGAATTGGATATGGATGTCTTTTAAGAAGAAAATTAATAATCATAAGAATGGGTTGGGCAGTTGGGCTTAATCAAAATAAATAGATAATCAAATAATAATGGGATATGATGAATTAGGAGCGTGAATTTAAAATAATCAACGAATAATAATATAATTAGTTTTGGACTAAAATGTAAATAATTAATCAAATAGGAATAGAAAATAAACTTATAAATTGGAATAAGACTTTTTTTTAATATACAATCATTTGAAATAAACATAGTTGTTGATTAGAAAAAACTTTAATAGAAGGTCCAAATGAATTTAAAACAAAATGAGTTTATAAATAATCAAAATACAGAAAATACTCAGAAATATGTGTAAGCAGAAATGGGGTGACAAGGCAAGACCCTCTACCTCTACCTGGAAGCTTCTGAGCTAGCACTTAGCACCGTCCTCGTCCGACAAGAAGACCGGGTTCAGAAACCCATTTACTACGTCAGCAAAGTCCTCCAAGACGTCAAGCTCTGATACATGAGGATGGAGAAAATGGCATATGCACTAATTACAGCAGGCTGAAAGCTTTGCTCTTATTTTCAGGCTCACTCCATCCATGTCCTCACCGACCAACCCTTGAAGCAAGTCCTCCATAAGCCGGAGAATTCTGGACGGCTGATCATGTAACACCACATACTTAAGAGTATATATATATAATATTATATTGGGAAAATATAATAATATATATAATTATTATTATAATAATAGAGAAGGGGGTAGTTGGGCCTATAGAGATGTCTATAAGCCTA
Organism: Hemerocallis citrina; assembly: GCA_017893485.1. Lineage (NCBI taxonomy): Eukaryota > Viridiplantae > Streptophyta > Magnoliopsida > Asparagales > Asphodelaceae > Hemerocallis > Hemerocallis citrina. The sequence goes on from CM030361.1 coordinate 68,391,815, forward strand.
GGTGTGGGAATTTGGTGATGAAGGTGTGGGGGGGCTCTGTGCATTGTGTGTGCAGTGGGGCCCAGGAGAAGGGGTGTGCTACACGTGAGAGCACAGAAGAGTGTTGTGTGTGTGCATTTACATGGTGTGCACGTGCTTTAGATTTGTGTGGGGGGGGGTGATTTGTACTGTATCAGTGGTGAGTTTGGTGAGATTAGTGTTTATATAGATGCCTATGATCAATTGGTACCTACAAGCTATAGCACCTTTTGTGAGGCATGCCTATGGTGGGCAGCTGTAAGGATTTGTTTTGTTCACATGTGTGCACATGCGTAGTCGCGTGCACAGCTGAGCCGGGCTCGGGGCGTTACAGATCAAGTGGTCAATTAAGCTGAGTTAGCATGACATCAACTACAAGACAATGACCGCCATTAAGGGTTAGGCATTGGCCGAATGCATGACAGAATGTACCATTCTAAATACACCCGAACTAAAGGACTCACCCGTCTGAAGCTTTTATGTTGAAAAATCATGTTGTGAAGAAGAGAATGAGGCAAGAGTGATACTGCAAGGTCCAGAAAAAGCTATCCTCCAATACTCTATGTGCTTGAAGTTTCAAGCCTCTAATAACGAGGCATTGTTCGTCGTGCTGCTCTTTGCTAAGAAAGTCGGGGCAGAACGTTTGAAAGTTTTCAGTGATTCACAGTTGGTAGTAAACCAGATTTTGGGAGAATAGGAAGTCCTAAATGCCCGTATAATCTGGTACCTGGCACACGTTAAGGAGCTACTTGTAGACGTCAAAGAGACCTCGGTCACTTGAATCCCCTGCGAAGAAAATAGTCAAGTAGACACCCTTTCCAAACTTGTGTCATCCTCCTTTGAAGGGATCGATCACACAGTGCTTGTGGAAGTCCTGATCTTCCCGAGTATTGATAGGGAGAATGCAGAAGCGGTCTGAGTCGGCTCTCTAATGCAGTTGGAAAATTGGATGGACCCCATAGTTGACTTTCTTCATAATGGAATCCTCCAAGATGAACCTGCCGAGGCGAGTAAGGTCCGGCTGTGAGCGGAAAGGTACATCCTCATGGAAGGGGTATTGTCCAAACGGTCATTCACAATGATTGACGGACATCATTATCTTCGGTGCCTATTTCCTGAAGAAGCTTAGTATGCCCTCAATGAAATGCATGGGGGAGCCAGCAGTTGCCACATAAGGGCTAGGACCCTCGATAGAAAGATCCTCTACCATGGGTACTACTGGTGAATGCTGCTAAGCGAGGAGGATCAACACGCCGAGCAACCTACACCCTCGTCCTTCGGATTTTCATTTGATACACTCTGAAAAATGGCACCAAGCACCATTCACAAGGAGAGTCGGCACGCCGAGCACATGACACCCTTGTCCCTGATTGTAATTCAAGGCACACTAAAAAATGGCATTAAGCTCCATTCGCGAGGAGGGTCGACATGCCAAGCACCCTACAACCTCATCCCTCGGGTTGTCATTCGAGACACTCTAAAAAATAGCGCAAAATGCCATTGGCAAAGAGGGTCGGCAAGACGAACCCTATATACCCTCGTCTCTCGGATTATTATTTGAGAAGCTCGCACAAGTGGCATTGCTAAAAAGTTCGGCATGCCGGACCCTATACACCCTCGGTTGCCGAACCCTTTACTACTTCGGCAGTCGAACCCCTTACTGCTCGGACGGTGAACCCCAATGTTGATGTTCGCTGATTTTTCCAAATCGACAATCTACTCCTCGAAGTCCGCTAGAACTGGTATCCAGGAGTGGGGGGCTTATGATATGGGTAAAAATCACAGTTAATCACGACCGTGCGATCTATGCACGAATCTTGAAATTTCCTAAAGAGCAAAGCAGTCATTTCTACAACACTACAGGCACAAGCCCACAACAAGAATATGGGTCATCTACAGGCCCACACACAAATTGCTACCCGATTAGAAGAGATTAACCAACCATTTATGGTTGGTAACCAAATTCCCTAATAATCAGGGAGATAATTAACGATTCAAGATTTCGAATCAACGATATTGATTCAAACCAGTTAAGAAATCATTCCCTAACTGGTCCTACATAGGAATATAAATACAGACCCCTCCCCTTAGTTACAGGTAATCAATATATTACCCACTAAAACCAATTTTCACTTCTGGTTACTGGCTAGATCGTGGAAAAGTCTGACGCCGGGATTTATCCCGGTGTTTCAGGCTGTCCTTGCAGGTGTTCAGCGGCCAGCAAACAATGCAACCACCACTGGATCCACAGATCCAATCAAATACTAGTCTCACATCAATACCAGATCGACGATTGTGATCTAAACTTTCCACTTTAATACAAGAACTCATTATCTGTTACTCCAGCACTGAAAAAAACAGCATCAGATGGCAATCATCAAACAACTTAAGAAAACAAAAAAATACATTTGACTACGAAGTAAATGTACATCTAATTATAGCATTTTGGCATAGAGATCAAATCTTTGAAAAGACTTCACTCTTAATAAAGAATATAAATATCCCCATTATAAGGGCTTCTTTGAAATAATGTTGTTTATGCTGAAGTTATTGTACTAAATATATATACTCCAAAACACAAGAACATTAAAAAAATATCATTATCATTAATTTCTTGTGGGTTGCACTTTTACTTGTTTGAGTAAAAGAATTCTAAAGGAACCCTTTAGAAAAATTTTTAGAGGGAAGCTTGCGTGACATGCATTTATTAATTGAGACCACTATATTTTATAATAGGGTTAAGGACATAAAGACACCTAAAGTTTATATGGATACTTTATATACACCTGAAGTTATAATAATACCTTAGTAGCACCCGAAGTTTTAAAAATTGGACAAAAAATCACTTTTGTTAATTTTTAAACAGAAATAACGTGAAATTACAAAAATACTCTCATCTCTTCTTCTTCTCTATTCAGTTCGTCTTCTTCTTCATTTTTTCTGTTTTTTTTTATTTAAAATTTTGATTTTTTCATTTTTCATTTTTCTTCTTTTGTTTTTTTTTTAAAAAAATTGTTGGAGATGAAGGTGATGGAGATGGTTGTTGGGGTGGTGGTGTCGGTGGAGATGGGTTTCGTAGGTGATGCTGATGGGTTTTAGTGGTGGCTGGAGATAGTGGTGGAAATGATGGTGGAGATGGTGGTTGGAGGGTGGTGATGGTGGTTGGAGATGGTGGTGGTGATGGTGGTGGTTGACGAATTTCAGAGGTTGACAGAGATGAATTTCGGTGGCTGAAGAAGATGATTTGATGGAGATGGCGGAGATGGTGGTGTTTGGAGATGGTGGTGGAGATTGTGGTGGTGGTGGTCAACGGTGGAGACGGCGATGGAGATGGCAGATTTTAAAGCCGTTAAGAGATGAGGGAAAAATCAACATTTCACACTATTTTAAATGGGTTTAAACCCACTAAGAAGAATATTTTATTTACTTAACGGAAAACTTAACGGCGAGTGGTTTTTTGTCCAACTTTTAAAACTTCGGGTGTTATTGAGTTATTATTTTCACTTTAGATATGTGTAGGAAATTCATATAAACTTTAGGTGTCTTTACGTCCTTAAACTTCTATAATAATAATGCTTCACCTACACCCAACATCTACAACCTAATCATTTACAATCTTAGGTGGCACAATTCTATTGGAGGTAACTTGTAAATGATTAAGTTGCAGATGTTGTAAACGATTAAGTTGCAGAAGTGGGTGTAGGTATAGCATTATTAATTTTATTAACTTGTCCTTATTAAATGGAGAGGTTATTATACAAATTTTTTGGTCCTAACTTATATATTAATTAGATTATAAAACTAATGTTTGTCCTTTTAAAGGTATTTGGATTTGCAATTTTGGGAGAAATACAACCCCCCCAAAAAAACCAAATTTTGCAGCTCACAATTTGCAAATTCCCTTTGGCTATTGCAGCCCACTTCCGCAATTTTGAGCCGGGGTGGTAATTATTATTATTTTTTTTTTTAGGGAAAAGGTGGATAGTGGCCACCCTGTTTCATTAATAAGAAATTAATGATACAAACCCAGAGAACTGGGCCACACTACAACCTACAAACAGGAAATAAAATATACATAAAGCAACATGACCCGTACAAACAATAAATCCTTCCAACAACCCTGGAGGGTGGGCCGACAAATAAGCTCGGTCCAACAACATTGTATGTACGTCAGTTTAGCTTCGTACACTGCTTCCACGGCACATGTACACCCAACTGAAACTAGTCTAGTAGGATTTTAACACCTGCCGATCCCTGCCTATAAACACGCCAACAGCTCCCACAGCCGCTACCAAAGAGATAACCGTGAAGAGGATACCTTCACCTCTCTCACGATTGTGCTATCTCAGGCGATTTCTCACCAAACAGCTATCTCACTCACCCCACCAAAAAACCACGCTCCAGGAGAGAGTTGTGGAGATGATACCTTCACCTCTCTCACGCTCTTGCTCTCTCAGGCGATTTCTCACCATACAGACTCAACTCGACTCTTAATCCCAACTAGGGGAGGCGACGCTGTAACGAGACAGTAGTCTAAGCTGGAGGAAGCTCAATAGCCTGATAGTAGGCGCTGTCAATACTTCATCGGCGACATCGTTGGACACCCAGACAAGAGTGCACACATCATGGGGGGACCCCATCTTCGAGCCCAAGCCCCACAATCGTGCAATACGATGTGCTACATAGTCTCCACCTCCAACAACAAACAACTATCGGCCTGGCCCCACGGGCCTCATACCGAACCACCGACCTCATACATTTGAACCCCAGATCCATGGCATTCGCGACAACCGATGCGGGAGGATGCTCTAGCGCGACATATTCGCTCCACGACAGTTGAGATAAGCACCCCAAAAGTAGAGACAAGTGAGCACACACCACGGAGGGACCCCATCTTCGGGCCTAAGCTCCACAATCGTGCAAAACAACATAACTTGCTCATCATAGCGACTCGCAGATAGAGAAGCACACCCGGCTTCTTCATACGCACTACCAATCATCGCAAAATCTAAATCATAGCCACAGATCGCCGTGATTGGCCCCGAGAGTGTGGACATGGTGGCAAGCATGAAGAACATCCAGGTAAACATCTAGCAAACCCAACCAACCCTAACCTAACCCAAACCCCAACCCCAATCAACTCACCCCCAAACACCCAACTCCAAAAGCGAAATCAATAAACGGAAGTAAAGTCACAGATCTGACTTCGAAGCAAAATCAATAAACGGAGAAGAAAACCTCCTTACCGCTAGTCTCTCCTCCCTCGCTACCACCACCATCGCCCGAGATCTGATCATCTTCTTCGATGATAAACGAATCTCGACCGAATATATCTCGGATCTGAGAAAGCGGAGTCGAGAAATCGCAAGCGCTCTCATTCTCTCTCGCGCGCGTTGCACGACGGGGATCCTAGGTGGCACACCGGCATGGACGGATCTGGGCCCAAGCAACCCAAGCAACTGCTTTGGGCCCCCAATTTTATAGGGCCCCATATTTTTTAAGTATTTACAAGGTTAAAAAAGTAAAATGTAATATTTTGTGATATGATTACATTGTATTAATAGTTGTCTTATTAGCTTAATTGGTTAGAGTGTTGTGTTAGTAATGTGAAAGTTGCAAGTTCAAACCTTGCATGAGCCAATTAGTTTTTCAACCATTTTCATTTTTAAAACTAATTATTTCTCACATAGCCATACATACCATTTTACCATTTTATGAATATAATATTATTTTTTACTTAGTTAATGTATGTCACTCTATGATATTTTTTCAATGTTCTATGTTATATCATATTTATTTGTTTATGATAAATTTCTAACCAAATTTTCAAGTGCAAATGGTTATTCTATATTTTAAGCTTCTAACTAGTATTTTCATATACATATAATCTTCATCATTTCATTCTTATCGTGTGCTCTAATATATCATAGTTACCTCTTTGAGATAATATATTTCGTTTTTGTTGTTAGAGTTTGTCCGGGATCTTTTTGGCCACGAGGCATTTCATATTGGAAAACGTACGTTATCAATTAACTTTTCTTGGAAGCATATATATAAATTTATTTTCATTTAAATAGTTTGGTCTCCAATGCTCCATATTTGTTTGCATTTAAATAAATGTCATTATTATTTTGTCAACTTGCAAAATGCCCTATTTAAAAATTTGCTTAGGGCTCCCTAAAATTCAAATACGCCCCTGCACGCCGATGGTATTGAAGGAAAGGGGAAGGTGACGGAGGTGAGTGGGTTGCGAGCACAGTTGCGGCGGGAGAGGGGGTGGAGAGAGGTTGAGCCGCTGCGGGTCACGTCGGGAGGGGAGGATAGGTGGGTGAAGGGCGAGAGATTCTGGGTGTCGATCGGCGAATGGGGTGGGGGCGGCGAGATCCCGGCCACCACCCCCTCCAAACAATCTCTAGATTTAGGGTTTTTATTTTTTGAATTCTTTTTGGGAAGCTTCCCTCTCTAGAAAATCTAGAGAGAGAAACCTCAAAGAGTAAATTGCTGCTGTGTTGTTCAGAGTTGCAATTTTTGACAACGCACTTTTGTAAATAATCCGATGTCATAAGTGGGAGTCCGCATCAAAATTGTAGAAGTGTGGTGTAATTGCCGAAAGAGTTTGTACAAATTTGAAAGAAAGACAAAATTTCCTCAAAATTCTAAATCAAAACACCACCCCTAACTAGAAAAAGAAAATTTGTTAATTTCAGTTTGTAAAGAATGGCTACAATCACCCTTTGAACTACTTTAACGGCCATCCTCTCCTAAATTTACCACCTTTTAACACCCCCCTCGTTTCTCCCCTCCTCCACTTCTTCATAATAAAACGTTCCTTGCTCTCCTAAAAAACTCACCAAACCACAACCGAACATGAATCCAAACTCCATCTCCCTTCTCCTCCTCCTCATCTGCCTTGCTTCCCTCTTCCTCCCTCATGTCGCCTCGCAATGTAAACCTCTCTCCGGTCCCTACGATCTCCTCCTCAGCAACTACTTAAAACCAGAGCATAATCCACACCCAAATTCAAATTCAAATTCAAATTTAAAATCAAACTTCACTACTCATTCACCCCATAAATCAACAGCCTCATCCCCATCCAGATCTCCACCCCCATCCGCTTCCCCATCCCCGAAATCCTCCCCTCGTCCATTAGTCTCAAGCCCACAATCCGCACCGCCACCCGCCAACTCCCTCGACGCATCACTCAACAATGCCTTGAACAACTTCAAGGCCGGATTCTTGAGCAACTCCATCAAGGCCATTTGTGACAAAACCGACCACCCGGAAGTCTGCATCTCCTCCATCGAATCCGTATCCACTGATCTGTCTTCCATTGGCACCGATGCCGTCTCCATCTTGAAAATTATTATAAAGGCTGCAGTCAACCACACGAATGCTGCAATCGAGAAGGTCAATGCACTTGCCAAGCAACCTAACATAAGCAAGTTGAACAAATCCTTGCTGGATGCATGTGCTGAGGGCTACTCGGATGCACTTTCGGACCTTTCCGATTCTGTCAAGGCATTGGAGAAGAACGACATGGGCGCGCTGATGAGCGACCTTAGTGCGCTCTTCTCGGATTATGGGACTTGCAGCGATGCATACACCGACGCAAATTTGGATTCTCCGATGAAAGGCGATGAGACTATGCTTACCCAAATCGCGAGCAATTGCTTAGCCATTGGGACTTTGGTATGAAGTGTGGAAATGCTGTTGTGTCCTATGAATTAACCTACACAAGATATATATATACTACTACGTTTTGTTGTTATAGGATTTTATATAGCAGTTGTTGCAAGAGAGTAAGAGGTCCATGGATTCTTGAATGGCTTACAAAATAAAAGAAGCTTTTAAAAAGGCTTCCAGGGTAATGGGGAAAAGTTTGTGATCATACGTATATCATTTGTAGGTGACTGTTTTTTTATGTTCCTGCTGTATATTTGAATTTCTAATTATATTTTTCTTATTGTTAATTACATTTTATGGTCTAAGACTAATTCTGTATTAAGACTCCATATTGTTTTTTTTGGATGAAAACGGATAGAGTCTCTCGACTCTAGCCACATCAAAAAGCATATATTAAGATCAAAAGAATGCACAGACCACAGTTTTACAAGGGGTAAAACCCGACAAAATACGCATAATTACAAACGGAACCACCCAAAAGAGAAAACAACAAGAAAACCCCTAGTGCAAGAACGGCGGAATAAAGACTGTTGGCCACCATGCCCTGACGACACCGCTCGAAACATCAAGCACAACATAGCAGATAAGGCGTCACCTGACGACCAGCAGAAGCGGAAGCTACAACAGCAATAAATAGATGGGCACTGAAGCATAAAAGTTGACCGGAGGAGCGAGTGCTTCAGCAAGACATCGGGATGATCTGAGACACGCTCATGAACCCGATGCTTAGTCATCAGGTGCCGAAGCCCAGCAACAATGCCAAGCAGAACCTAGAGCAACAAACACAACAAACCACAACAACCAGAGAAATGATCCATTCACCACCAAAGGATCAATCTCAGCAAAGCAGCCCAAAAAACTACAGATTAGCAATCCAAAAAAACAGGGGAAATGCTAATCTGTAGGTCCCGCCACAAAAGTGGTGTCTCTTCCGAAGCATGGTGTTTTTTCATGGTGTCTCTTCATGGTGTCTCTTCCGAAGCATGGTGTCTCTTCATGGTGTCTCTTCCGAAGCATGGTGTCTTTTCAAAAGCATAGTGTCTCTTCATGGTGTCTCTTCCCCTCCTATAAATACTCACTATTTTCTTCATTTGGAGATACACTCAACTGAAGAGAAAAATAGAGATTGATAGCCACAGAGAGCTTATAAAGTATTGAGAGTTTTTATTGTAAATCTTTTGAGATTGAGAAATAATAAAGTATTTGTGTTGTTTTTCTTCTCAAATTTATCTCTGTTGTTTTTCTCTCGATCCTAACAAGTGGTATCAGAGCGAGGTTGAGTTGTTGAGTGTCAAAAGCCTTTGCAGATCAAGATGTCGATGGAGGAATCAATATCATCATCATCATTTGGAGCCATGATCAAGCTTACTGCCACCAACTATACACTTTGGAGGCCTCGGATGGAAGATCTCCTAAGTTGTAAAGATCTCTTTGATCCTATTGAGGAGAAGGGAGAAAGACCTGAAGCTACCAATGAGGCGGACTGGAAGAAGATGAACAGGAAAACGATCGGTCAGATTCGACAGTGGATCGATCACAGTGTCTTCCATCATGTTGCCCAGGAGACGGATGCTTTTGCCCTTTGGAAGAAGCTGGCGGATATGTACCAGGCCAAGACAGCTCGAAATAAGGCCCTGCTGATGAGACGGTTGGTGAACCTGAAGCTACAGGGAGGATCTTCTGTAGCAGAACACACCAGCGAGTTTCAGAGCCTGGTGAATCAGCTATCTTCAGTGGAGTTACCACTTGAAGATGAGTTACAGGCACTTCTACTTCTCAGCTCTCTTCCAGACAGTTGGGAGACATTGGTGGTCTCCCTCAGCAACTCGGCTTCGACTGGCAATCTTACCATGTCTATGGTTAAGGATGCCCTATTCAATGAGGAAGCTCGGAGAAAGGACGTTGGCACAGAAGCACAAGCCTGCGTCACAGAAGTCCGTGGGAGACAGCGAGAGGAAGATCGTGGCAGGTGGAGGGGCAGGAGCCAATGCAGAGGCAGATCGAGAGGCAAATCAAGTGATGGGAGGAGGCCTGCATACAACTGCCATCACTGTGGCAAACCAGGCCACATGAAAAGAAATTGCTGGAAGTTACAAAAGCAAGGCGGTCAGGGAAGGTCACAACCAAAGAAGGAAGGAGATGCACAAGTCACAGTACTAGAAGATGTGGCTCTTTGCTCTCATGAGGATGAGACATGCCTCCATGTGTCGAATCAGGGTGTAGAATGGGTGGTAGATACTGCAGCATCTTGCTATGCCACTCCTCGAAAGGACATCTTCACGACGTACAAAGCTGGGGACTTTGGCTCGGTGAGGATGGGCAATTCTAGCTTTGCTAAGATTGTCGGAATTGGTGACGTTCGGATGCAGACTGATGCCGGGTGCACAATCACACTGCAGGATGTTCGCCATGTACCTGATCTTCGACAAAATCTTCTTTCGGTGAGAGCCCTAGATGAAAAGGGCTATGATAACCGTTTTTGCAAAGGCTCGTGGAGGATGCTGAAAGGTGTAATGGTGATCGCTCGTGGACATCTCTGCAGCACTTTGTACAAGACTCATGTGAAGATCAATGTGGAGAGTCTCAATATTGTTGAACATGAAGCTTCGCAGAAACTGTGGCACCAGAGACTCGGTCACATGAGTGAGAAAGGTTTATCAACCTTGATGAAGGAAAATCTTATCTCCATTACCAAGAATGCAGAGCTTCAACCTTGCAGCAGCTGTTTATTTGGCAAGCAACGAAGAGTCTCTTTTAGTTCCTCTTCGACAAGGAGATCAGAGTTGCTCAGTCTGATACATTCTGATGTTTGCGGTCCCATGGAGGTGGAGTCGCTAGGCGGTAACAAATACTTTCTGACATTTATTGATGATGCTTCTCGGAAGGTGTGGGTGTATTTTCTGAAGACAAAAGATCAGGTCTTGGAAAGCTTCAAAACATTTCATGCCATGGTAGAGCGTGAAACGGGGAAGAAGCTGAAGTGCCTCCGCTCAGATAACGGAGGCGAGTATACATCCAGGAGTTTTGATGCCTATTGCAAGAGTCAGGGCATTCGGCACGAGAAGACGGTTTCACGTACCCCGCAACACAATGGGGTAGCAGAAAGAATGAACCGAACAATCATGGAAAGAGTCAGAAGTATGCTCAGCACAGCAAAGCTGCCAAAGCCATTTTGGGGAGAAGCTGTTCGCACTGCCTGCTACTTGATCAATCGATCTCCATCAGTCCCGCTGAATTTCAACATCCCGGAGAAGAAATGGACCGGCAAAAACTAGGGGTGGTATACCGTACCGTACCGTACAAAAATTACTCTACCGTCTACCGTACCGGAGTACTTGGTACACAAATTTTTCTACCATTACCGTACCAAAATTTTGGAACTACCGATTTCGGTAATACCGAAATATCGGTATGGTAATGGTAGTACCGTGGTATTACCGGACATCAAGAACCCTAGGTATGTTCAATCTAGTTTTGTTGTTGGTCCCTTCTTGCTGTCACCGAGAACTGGGAGAATGTCATTGAAAACTTTCATTAATGAATATAGCTACTAACAGACTTGCATTAACTATCAAATATTGATTTCTATTGAAGGTCAAATAGACTAGTCTCTCGACTCTCCCACAGGTCTTCTCATTGAATGGTAACCTCAGTTCCTTTAAAATTGAAATATAATCTATAATTCCTAGGTTACCTTATGACCTCAATTCTTTCCAAAACAGATGTGGTTACAAATTTAAACATGGATACTGATAAGAAACTAGAACAAAAATTAACTAAAAAAGGGGACGAGCAGAATCAAAATCAATACCAAAAAGTGAACGAGGAGTGATCAGTCGTTCAGTCGAGCGATCATTCGGTGCGTCGGACGTCGTGCGTGAGCCTTAGGTTCAAAGAAAAAAAAAAACTTAAAAGGGGGAAGAGGAAGATCTGTTCGGTGCGTCAGTGATTGGGTGATTACTAATTACTAATTTGATATCTTATTGAATTCACAATGAAGAGTTTCGAGAAGAGTAGTTGACTAGGGTATAAAAAAAATGAAAGAAAGACTGGGCTGGGCCTGAAACTTTTCTGAGCTTGGGTTTTAAAATAAAAATATTAGATTAAATATATTTGGTATGGTACGGTATACCAATGGTATAAACATTTTGTACCACTACCGTACCATAAAAAATTGGTATGGTACAATACCGAAAATTTGGTACGGTATTACCAAGTTTCGGTATTTTTTGGTATGGTAATGGTATGGTACGGTATGGTACGGTAATATGGTATTTTTTGACACCCCTAGCAAAAACCCCTCCTACTCTCACCTGAGGACATTTGGATGTCTGGCTTATGCACATGTCTCAAAGGAGCTCAGGCAGAAGCTCGATGCGAGAACCACTCCATGCATTTTCATAGGCTATGGAGACGAGGAGTTTGGATACAGGCTATGGGATCCAAAGACGAAGAAGCCCATCAGAAGTAGAGACGTGGTGTTCCATGAAAATCAGACATATGGGGACAATGAAAAGCCTACAATTGCTGAAAGACCTGTCAGTACTCAGGACTTTGTTCCAGATACAGTACCAGTACAAGCTGCCGCGGATGATGATCAAGAACTAGAAGCAGAACCAGAGGAGGAGGAAGAAGGGATTGATGAGCCTGGGGAGCCGCAACCTTTCACAGCTGCAGAACCAGTACAAGATAATGATACACCGCCTGAGACGAGTGAGCCTCAGCTACGTAGATCTGAAAGAGGCCATGTTCCGTCTACTAAATATCCAGAATCAGAGTACATTCTTCTTACTGATGAAGGGGAGCCAGAGAATTTCCAGGAAGCATTGTCTCATCCAGACAAAGACAACTGGCTGCACGCTATGCAGGATGAGATGGACTCTTTAGAGAAGAACCAAACCTACGATTTGGTTAAGCTTCCAGGAGGGAAGAAGGCACTAAAGAACAAGTGGGTATTCAAGCTCAAGAAAGATGGCAGCGGAAAGGTGGTGAAGCACAAAGCTCGGCTAGTGGTCAAAGGATTCCTTCAGAAGAAAGGCATCGATTTTGGTGAGATTTTTTCTCCAGTTGTAAAGATGACTTCAATCCGAGTCATGCTCGGATTAGCAGCTAGCCTAGACTTGGAGCTTGAACAAATGGATGTGAAGACTGCATTTCTTCACGGTGATCTGCATGAAGAAATTTACATGGAGCAGCCAGAGGGATACGAGGTTCCAGGGAAAGAGAATCTCGTATGTAAGCTGAAGAAGAGTTTGTATGGCCTCAAGCAAGCACCAAGGCAATGGTACAAGAAGTTTGATTCATTCATGGTGAGTCAAGGCTATAAGAGGACTGCTGCAGATCAATGCGTCTACATTCAAAGGTCCCCTGATGGAAATTTCATTGCACTGTTACTATATGTCAATGACATGTTGGTCGTCGGACAAGATGCAGTGAAGATCAGACAGCTGAAGATAGAACTCTCTAAGGTCTTTGATATGAAGGACCTTGGGCCAGCTCAGTAGATTTTAGGTATGAACATCTCTCGAGACAGAAAGGCCCGAAGATTGTGGTTATCTCAAGAGAAATATGTTGAACGGGTGATTAAGCGATTCAACATAGAGGGTGCCAAGCCAGTTAGCATCCCACTGGCTAATCATTTCAAGTTGAGCAAGAGTTCATGTCCCTCATCCAAGAAAGAGATCGAGGAAATGGAAGTTGTGCCTTATTCTTCAGCGGTTGGAAGTCTGATGTATGCAATGGTGTGTACGAGGCCGGATATTGCACATGCAGTGGGTGTGGCAAGCAGATTTCTCTCCAATCCAGTAAATGAGCATTGGGAGGCTGTTAAGTGGATTCTCAGGTATCTTAAGGGTACCTCAAAGATATGTTTGTGTTACGGGGGAGCTGATCCGGTTTTGGAAGGCTATACAGATGCAGATATGGCCGGAGATCTTGATGGTAGAAAATCGACTTCTGGTTTTATCTACACTTTTGCAGGAGGAGCTGTGTCATGGCAGTCAAGGTTGCAGAAGTGCGTTGCACTATCTACGACAGAAGCAGAGTACATTGCTGCCGCTGAAGCTGGCAAGGAGATGTTGTGGTTAAAGCGATTTCTACAAGAACTCGGGATCAAGCAGAATGACTACAAGGTACATTGTGACAGTCAGAGTGCTCTGGATTTGAGCAAGAATTCAATGTACCATTCCCGAACAAAATATATTGATATTCGCTATCACTGGATACGCGAGGTGATGGATCAACAATTGTTGAAACTGATGAAGATCCACACGAAGGAGAATCCAGCAGACATGTTGACAAAGATTGTGTCTCGGGAGAAACTAGAGTTATGCAGAGACATAACTGGAATGGATGAGAGATGACGATTGGTGCAGATGTGGCGTGAGGGGGAGAATTGTAGGTCCCGCCACAAAAGTGGTGTCTCTTCCGAAGCATGGTGTTTTTTCATGGTGTCTCTTCATGGTGTCTCTTCCGAAGCATGGTGTCTCTTCATGGTGTCTCTTCCGAAGCATGGTGTCTTTTCAAAAGCATAGTGTCTCTTCATGGTGTCTCTTCCCCTCCTATAAATACTCACTATTTTCTTCATTTGGAGATACACTCAACTGAAGAGAAAAATAGAGATTGATAGCCACAGAGAGCTTATAAAGTATTGAGAGTTTTTATTGTAAATCTTTTGAGATTGAGAAATAATAAAGTATTTGTGTTGTTTTTCTTCTCAAATTTATCTCTGTTGTTTTTCTCTCGATCCTAACATAATCCGCGTAGCCAAGCAAGAGAGCAAATAAGAACCGCATAGTAAACTGCAAAGAAAGGCATAAAGCAAACCACAAAATGGTGCATACACTGAGAATAGTAGTACTCTCAAAAAAGGGCATCCAGGGATCAGTCACAAACTCCTCTAGCTCAAAAGGCCAAAGGGCAACATTAAATACAACAAACCCAACAGCAGTAAAAGAAAAGGGAGAAGATAGATAAACAACCAGCCAAGCTAAAACCCTGGAGCACAAAATAAAGGGAGAGTTGCTATATCACAGCAAAAGATATCGAAGCCAGGAGCTCCATAATAGTAGCATCAAGCCTGCAAGAGAGACAGAGATGAGAAAATAATCCGTTCAGTAAGAGAATGTAAGAGCTAAACAGTAAACATAAAGAGAGTTAAGGAATTAAAGCTTGCAGGATACTGAGACAGTGAATAGAGTCGTTCAATTTTTGACGATCCAAAGGAGCTCTGCCATTGTAAGAAGGGCCTGCGCTCCAGAGATTGAACAAAAACAAGAAACCTTCAATAATAGCCATAGGAGAGGAGCAGCGATGCTCAAACAATCGCCGGTTCCTTTCCTTCCAAATAATCCATATGACAGTATGGATGGACAGGGTCCATGCACTATTGAACAAAACATCCGATGGCTTAAGGGTCCAAACATCGGCTAAAGTGGGAGGAGTAGATCCCGTAGACCACGCAAGCGCACAAGTCCTCCACAAGGGGAGTATGATAAGGCACTGAACAAAAAGATGATTAGGATCTTCTGAGTGATTAGCACAAAGAGGGCAACGTTGACCCCAAGCTAAATTCTTTCTATTGAGGACATCAACAGTGAACAGTTTACCTTGGCACGCCAGCCACAAATTAATCTTCACTTTAAGAGGGGCGGCAGATTCCCAAATACGGTTCGCAATCGAGGATCGAGAACCCCTAGAGTTAAGAAAATTGTAGAAAGATTTAACCGTAAAGGAGCCCGACTCATTCCATCGCCAGGCGATACCCTCTCTAGATCTCCATTCGAAATTATTGAGGAGAGAGATGAGATCATTGAAAATCTCTAAGAGATGAGGAGGTAATTCAACTACAAAGGGAATGAACCAATGACGCGTGCCGTCAATGAGAGTGAAGGACTCTGCAACCGTAGCAGAGGGGTCGGAGGCCAGGTGAAATAAAGAGGGGAATCCAGAAGAGAGTTTGATGTTACCGATCCAAAGATCGGTCCAAAATTTCGCTCTAGACCCATCTGCGCAGGTACGATAGATACTACAGTGAAAAGCGGCTGAAGCCTTCCAGACACCTTTCCAGAAGGGGGATGCTCGACAATATACAGACGAGGAGAAATCCCACCAACGGCTATCCCGAGCGCAATAATCTTTGATACACTGAATCCAAGGTAAGTTGTCGCGATCATGGAGGTTCCAAACCCATTTACCTAGGAGGGCGATGTTGTGATCTCTGAGGTCCAGAACACCAAGCCCTCCTTCCTATTTCGAAGTACAAATCATAAGACTCCATATTGTTATGAAGATCATTTCTATTTAAATTAGCCGTTATCTGTTATCTGTTAAGAAAGGTAAATGTTTTTATTATTATTATTATTATTTAACAAGAGCGAAGCCGCAGACATGCATAGACCATGAAATCCCTTTGTGCTCCCAACAACTTTTAAACAGCCATGACAATTTTTAAGCATTATTTTTCCCTTTGACCGTTCTTAAAATAAACTTGTTGAACTGTTGAAGACGATGGCCCATTTACACATTTGACATTTGATAAGAAGGAAGAACTTGTTCATATTATTTATTTTAAAAAAAAAAAAAAAACTTCAAGCCAACTAAATTATTGGATTTGCTTCAGGTTTCAGTAATGCGCAATTATAATATTGTGTATATCAAAATATGACTAAAGATAAAAAAGAAAAAAGAACAACAAACCAACTAAATTATTGGATTTGGTCTAGGTTTCAGTAATGCCCAATTATAATATTGTATATATCAAAATATGACTGTAGTATGCAGGGCCGCCCCCCACCCCAAACCCGATGGAGGCCGGGGAAGTGGCCACCTGGGACACCCAATTTTAGGAGTTCTCAATTTTTTTTCTCCTTGTATTTGTTAGGTTTTGTGAGAAATTAACAATTGAAAATTAGGGTTAATATCTTACATCTAAGTTGCTTGAGATATTCATCCTAGATATCAAGATTGGAATACCTAGACTGCTATCACAAGCCAGTATTTATCTCTAAATACTGGTTTGGGTATCGGGTTATAAGCCCACAAACCCGCATTTCAATATCCATTCAATTGTACGTTCAATACACGTGTTACTCATATGCACATGCAATATTTATATAGAGAGGATATACCAATATATCCAACAATCTCCTCCTATATTCTCAATATATAAAATACAGGATTATCTCATCAGTTCAGTATAAAACTGACTGGCTAATAGCAGTCCATAAAAGAAAAGCATCATAAAGGTATAGTTTCATAAAAACCAATAGAATTATAAAACTGAATTGTTCAATCAAGACTAAACCAACATAATTAAATAGTTCCAAACCATATTCAATTCAAAATAGTCCACATAGACTAAACCAACTGGAATAATCTGTCATAGTTTCAAAATCAAACAAAGCAAATAAACTTCAAGAACAAAATATGAATTTTAAGATCATGAACACAAAAGTCTTAAACTCAACAGAAGTTTTACCAAGCAAGTGATTGATTTATTCTCGAAAGAAATAAACTGAAATTTTATCTTGCACACTGCTTTATGTTTACTCCTCCATTTTAAGCAAATCATTATTTTTGAAATCTATGTTGACATATTCAACTCCTCCATCTTTGCTAGCTTATAGAAAATAAGAATATCAAGAGACACATCTCTAAGAATTCCAATGAATTTCACAAAGTATTTAGTTCCCCAAAAGAACTTAGTACAATTCATAATTAGCTTAGCAAAAATGCAACGCAAGCATCACAATCAAGTATCTTTAATAAGTAAAGTACATGAACTTTATAGTTTCTACACAAGAACCATACTATGTTTCATATTGGACTGAAAAGACTGTCGTTTCAATCATGATTTAACATTGAATTATCAAAATTGGAATGAAACATGTATCCATAAAAGACATATCTTCAAAATTGGAATAATATTTAGGCAATTTAATCATCGGAAACACATCGACAAGTTTTCATGTTTCGTATTGGAATAATATGATTATTCTAAGTAAATTCTCTAGATATATAATACCATCAAAATTAGAATGACATTATATATTTGTGGAATTTATGTGGAATAATCAAAATTATCTAAAACATGTCAACTGCCTAAATTGATGCTTAAGTTTGAGCTTCTCTATGCCTCCAATTGGATTCTAAACTTCAAAACAATTAGAATGTTAAAGCTTTGGCTCAATAGCTTTCAACTCCATTTCCCCCACAGTTTTGATAATTAGATCACTTTCAAGTCTCTTAGAAAGAGCATTAGCCATACTTATCGCAATTGCACTTTATCTATGAGAAAATTCAACTAGGCTTCTTTCAGCCTTAATGTACTCCTCTTACTATTATAGAGTGAGTTATGAACTACAGTGCATTATAACTTGATAGTCGCATAACAAAATTAGAGAGTTACTTAAACTTCTTAATAGATAACTAGCAACAATTTCTTCAATCCACTCAGTCTTTTCCCCTGCAGAGGATAACACATAGATGTCTGATTTCATGGATGATAGCACAGTGCCTGTTTGCCTTTTATTTCCATAACATTTCTGTTCCTCCTAGTATAAATACATATTTACTAGTTATCGACTTTCACTAAATTCCGAGCTTCATAATGCATCAGATCAGCCACTCACTCGAAAAATGACTAGAGTAGCACAAAGCAAACTCTTGAATACCACTCAGGTATCTAATTAGCCTCTTAAGGGCACTCAAATGTGTATGAGATTATTAGTGAATTTGCAGATCATACCTACCTCAAAGGCTATGTCTATTCTAGTGCAGATCTTTGTATACATGAGACAGTCAATTCCTTTAGAATGATCTACCTGTCTCATAGTTGCACCATCATTAGGTGTCAACCTTTTATCATAATCATAAGGTGTTTCAAAACACACTTTCAATCACTATATCTCCACTTTTGAAACACATTTTGATTTGATGAGTTTGACTAAGAGTTATCACTTATCAACTGAAAACTCATCCTTATACCTATAGTGTCCACAGTACCTAGGTTTTCATGTTAAATTCTTTGGATAGCACAATTTTAACTTCATTTTTAATAGAGAGGTCACTTCCAAGAACATGCATATCAATAGAACAAGTAAATAATAGCCATTATATTTGACACAGCACAAAGTTGAAGGCACTGAACTGAATTATTTGATTCATATACTAGGCTCTTTCAAAAATTTGTCAAATTATTTATTCGTTGGCTATACATGTTTTAAGAACATACAATGATTTTACTAAATTGTAAATCTTGTTCACTAAATATATTAGTTCAAAACTTTCCAGTACAAAACTGTTCAGTACGAATCCTTTTAAATATCTTTTATGAATGACAAAATTTTCAATAGATGTAAGGGTAAGAAGAATACTTATTGTAGCAATATGACAAACATGTGAGTAGACATCAAATAAATCTACCTCATTTTTCTCAGTCAATCTGTTAGCTACTAAAAAACATTAAAATTACTACTGAACAATCAAAATTAAGTTTTTTCTACAAAACCCCACTTACTTACTATAGTTTTACCCCACTTCGACAGATCAACTAAATTAAAGTATTATTGTATGACACAAAATCATCTCATTGTCTACTAAAGACTGTTCTTAGCTCATTTGTCATTCAAGTTTAAGTGTCAGTATGACTAGTTCTAGATTCCAACAGTGAATCATTGGCCGTGTCTGTGGGACTAGATCATTTCATACATTTATCTTTGATGAAGACATCCTCAAAGAACTCTGCAAGTCTAGATTCTTCTAACACAAATTAGATAGATCCAACATCTGTCTACAGAAACTACATTCTGCACTTTCTAAACACATAAATATTTGTTGTAGGTCATACTTTAGGCCTTCTAGGGTCATGTACTCTAACAAATGTATCACATCACAAATTTTTACTTTAACAAAACTATTGTGTTTTCATACCATGATCTACAAGGTGTATTCAATTTAGAGTGTAGTAAAACATTAGAGATATGATTAACAATACAACATCACTCATAATTACACAAGACAAACAACAGTCAATAATATAGAATTCAACATTTCACTAATTGTTTGATTCTAACTTTTATCAATTCTGTTTGACTGTTGTAAGTAGAGTGCGGTAGAGATTATGCCCAATGCAAAAATCTCTAAAGTTGTTAAAACATATTCACCACCTCTATCAAATCTGAACCCTTGATTTTTAGCATTTAACTATAATTTTTAATTCATTAAGAATAACAAGTGCTTCATTCTTCATATATATGACAGACTTATATTAATCATCTACAAAAGCGATTAAACACTTCTGACCAACAATCTTCTCATCCAGTTACAAGGCTACTGAGATCACAAATATCAGAATATATTGATTCAAGAAGTTGTGTGCTCCTAGAGACCATTATAAATGATTTTCTAGTGATCATAATTTGAGCACAACTTTCATATTTGTCATATTTAATGAAGTGTCATTTAGTAGAATTATAAGTTTTAACAAGAACAAACAATTTAATATATAGTTCATACTGATTCTAAATTTCAAAACAACTTGGATGTTAAAGCTTTTTACTCAATAGCTTTTAACTCCATTTCCCCCACAGTTTTGATAATTAAATCACATTTCCTAACAAACAATTGAATATATATAGTTTTCAAATCCTAGCCAATTATGCTATGTTCAATAACACAATTAGAACTATTATTATTATTTATCTCATTTGTTAAACTCAACTTATACATGTGATTGACAATATATGCACTTTATAAGAGTTAATACAAAATTACTCTATCACATTTTATAAGAATTATTTGCTTTCTCTAATGGTTCTAACAATGTCCACTTGCTCAAACACATTGAGCGAAGAGTTCTTTACTTTATTCGTTCTTCATCATCTTCATAACGCTAAATGAGATAATGACTAACATATTATAGTTCAACTTTGCACACACAGTACAATGAATGAGAAGGAACAAAACGTAACTAGTAGAGTCATATTCTACATTAAGAGATGCTCTCTCTTAAGTTACAGACATTTGTTATACATCTTATACAATTTTTATTTTATTTCTAAAATTTTAGAGAAGCAAATATGTAATCTCACACAAACTGCAAACAATAGATTTGTCAAAATATCTATACACATAGTATGATAAAACACTTAACAACCCTAAACATGCTAGTTTTCCAAAGCGAGAATAACTATGATCTAAAACTCTCAATCATATGATTAAACGCACAAAACGTTAACACATTCATCACATGAAAAATACTAAGAAAATTAGAGTAGATCATACCGACACTTCTAGTTAGAAGTGTTTTCCAAATTCGATGGAGAAGCCTGCGTATTGCAGACTTATCATGCCGTGATGCAAATCCATCGTCTTTAGTACACACAGTTTGTAAGTAACTTTGAAGTTCCTACATTCATCAAATCGTTAAAGATTAGCCAATTAAACAAATTATTAGCACCATCTAATTAACAACAATTTAATTGGAGATTCAATTTTATAGTCAAAGCCTATAGTTTATCAAAATGAGTATTTGATCCTTAGCACGTAGCTAAAGCAGTTATTCAAATTTGTATTTAATTAAACAATGCATAATACAGTTTTAAACTTTAGCACTTAGCAACAAAATTCAAACAAATAATTAAATAAAAATTTTAATTTGGTGAAGAACTTATCTTTAATTTATATCTGCAGTAAATCCGTCTTCTCCAAACACGGAATACAAAATAATATCCAATGGATTGTCTCCACTGGTTAAATCCAGATTTGATTCCTTTTGACTGGATCTGGATCTGATCCAATAGTCCAAACACCAAACAACAAATCTCCAACCAATAGAGTAGTTGTTGGACCGGATCTGCTCCAACAGTCCAAACACCAAACAACAATCTCCAACCAATAGAGTAGCTATTGGACTGGATCTGAATCTGGATCTGCTCCAACCACCTGAACACAGAACACCATAATCCACCAATCGAGAAAATCATATTTTGGATCTGAGTTGTCTCCTTCTTCTCCTTCTATCTCACATGAAAATCAATGGAGATGAAGGTGGGTAATGAAGCAGCATACAACTTGGATGTTAAAGTTATGAACTCCTAGACAATGGGTTCGGTGACCTCCGGCGGCTCGCGCCCAGCGACGGTAAGGGTGTCGGCGGTGGCTCGCGGCGCTCGTGTTCGCGCAGGCTGATCGGCGGAGCAAAGACGAGATCTGGCAGCGAACGACAAGGGAGGAGACAACGGGCGACGATTCCGACCACGTTAGCGTTGGTCGGCGACGGTGGCTCCGAGGGTTTCGACAAGATCCGACTGGATCCAATAAAACTCTGTTTTTCCTCTTAATTAATCTCACAAATTGATTAATAATATCTCAAGATTGTTAGGTTTTGTGAGAAATTAATAATTGGGAATTAGGGTTAATATCTTAGATCTAAGTTACTTGAGATATTCACCCTAGGTATCAAGATTGGAATACCTAGACTGCTATCACAAGCCAGTATTTATCTCTAAATACTGGTTTGGGTATCGGGTTATAAGCCCACAAACCCGTGTTCCAATATCCATTCAATTGTACGTTCAATACACGTGTTACTCATATGCACATGGAATATTTATATAGAGAGAATATACCAATATATCCAACAGTATTTACATATACATATTTTGCACGTTATATATCTCTAAATTTAATTTATTGAGCTTTTATTTTTAAAATTAGTACTTGGGTCGGCTTATTTTAGTTGGGCATGAATTTATATGGAGATTTTTTTCTCAAATCCCGAAATTTTCATCTATTTCTTTATATGCATCGGTTTATAAGAATTTTAACAAAAAAATTATTTTTAAAAGAAAATTTTAACAATAATTTCAAAAAAATAATAAATTTTGTAAGGAGGCCCATTTCAGGAGTTCGTCTCGAGCCCCTTCAACTTAGGGCGGACCGTATAGTATGTAGACTTAACAAAATATTATTCATGTTAATCGATAACAACGAATTAAACATGTAACTGAAAAATAGCTATAATAAGATTATTTTATATCAGCATTTACCCCTTTGATGAAAAAAGTTAGTTCATGCCATCAACATTGTTTTTTGCAAAGTGGAAAAGGGCGAACTTGCTCAATTTTATAAATTTGCAAAAAAATTTCTACAAAAGTACAATCCAAATACCCCTAAAAGTGTTTTGTTTTTTTTTGATAAAGTGGATAGAGTCTACCGACTCCAGCCATACCAAAAAATATATAAATGAAGAACTGTACAAACAAGTTTTACGAGACGTAAAACCAAACACTACAAGAAGAAATACAGCGATGAACTGAATAATGCTAAGGAAAAGCAAACAATGATAATAGAAACAAAGACACAGCCGAACAAAGTCAAGACCGCGATGGAAGCCGCTGCTCGAGACTCCAACCGAAGGACGGACGAGCACCTAGTCGAAAACCCAGTGCAATAGAGACCACCAAAACAGCAGGGAAGCTTTCCGCCAGCCCAAGAAAAAACCTACGCTCCGACACCGCGGCTATAGGGGAGGCAAACCGGAAACCCCTACGAAACACTGCCTGCAGAGACAGGCATCGACGAAAGCAGGCCAGATGAGGGCGCTGATAGGGACATCAACTCTCGATACCCGAGAGGGGGCTAGAGACTGTAAACAGCGAGCCACAGAAATAAAATCTCCCTTCCATCAGACACCCAAGGCCAACAGCGAAGACGGAAGAGCCACTAAGGAAAGGACTAACAAACAGGTAGAGTGCAAACAATAAAGTAATAAAAAGCTGGGAAGTGCCAAGCCCGCACAAAAAAACGAGCAATAATAACAACAGAAAAATGCTCTCCACCGAGCTAAGCACACAGAGCGGGGCTTCGAAGACGCCACCGCTAAAACAGAGTAAAGATAGAACTCAATAATAAATCACCACAAAGCAACCACACCATTACTAAGAAACAAACGAGAAGATCATCATAAACAAGAAGAATTAAAACCAGGCAACCAGCCAACCATCACCCAAATAGCCAGGGGGGAGGCAGGAAATGCCAACCCTCAAAATAACCAAGGGTATCAAAACCAAAAAGAGTACCAACTTAACATAAAACCCCGAGGTCAAAACCAAGCCCAGAAAACAAAAGAAGTAGAGCCAACCGGGTAATCAACACTGGGGGGAAAAGAAATACAAAGCAAGCGCTGCTGATAACATGCTCAGCTGAAACCAAGCAATACCAAAAGATGCACTTAGTAGTAGCAACCAAAAGAGAGCAGCCAGCACAAGCTTCAATCCTGCGATAGAGGAACGTAGTTAACAAAAAATGCAGTAACCAAGAAATTTATAAAGCATTAAGGTTGTGTAGGCAAAGTTAAGAGTCGTCTAATCTACAATAGAAAAGAGAAACTCTGGCTTCGTTGTTTAACGTCGAAGACTAGAACTTAAACAGAAATAAAAACTCCTCTATCAGAGGAAAGATAGGAGAAGCACAATGTCTAAACAGCCTCTTATTTTTTTCCATCCACGTAACCCAAATGATAATTTGAATCGAGAGATTCCACGCAGTGCGATACTTTTTATTCGTTGGCAGTGAATTCCAACACGCAATGCTCTCCACCGTGCCAAGCCAGGAGGTGATTTTGACCTTAAGGGGAGTGCAGGTATCCCAGATGAATTTTACAAAAGGAGAATGGATGCCTCGAAAGTTAAGGAAGTTATAAAAGGATTTAACCGAGAATATCCCTGTCGAGTTCCAATGCCAAGCGACGTCTTCTTTCGGTCGCCACTCGAAGTTATGCAGGGAGGAGAGGAGATCGTTAAAAACAGGGGTTAGAAGAGTAGAAAGCTCCTCCAAGAATGGGATGATCCAATGTCTTTGAGAATTAACCAGGATGAAGGAATCAGCCACTGATGCTGAAGGGTTGGAGGCCAGACGGAATAGAGACGGGAAAGCAGAGGCTAGTTTTGTGTTGTCGATCCAGAGATCAGTCCAAAATTTGGTCTTGGAACCGTCGAAACAATCATGGGAGATACCGCACTGGAAAGGTACAGCCGCTTTCCAAACCCATTTCCAGAACGGGGAAGCGTTGCAATGAACAGTGGGGGGAAATTCCCACCAATTGAGAGAAGAAAAGCAATTACCCTTGATACATTGGATCTAAGGTAAGTGATTGAATTTATGAAATCTCCAAAGCACCCAACAGTGCGATGTTATGGTTCCTGAGATTCAAAACCCCCCAGACTCCCATCTGCTTTGGAAGTGCATACTACATTCCAATTGCTAAGGTGAAAACCCGGTTTAAAATTGGAGGATCCAGTCCAGAAAAAATTACTCCTGATCTGATCAATCCTCTTGATCACCCAATTTTCCAGTCCACACATTGAGTCTGGCTTCAACTTTATCCACAAAGGGAAACCAATCAGGTTTTTGCAGTTTACCCCATCGAAGGGGGATACCTAAATACGTGATGGGAAAAGAAGCGATAGGACAGTTGAAGAAATTGGAGACCTCAATCTAGCGATTGGGAGCACCTCCCAGCCAAAGTACCGAAGACTTTTGAAAATTGATCGATAGCCCTGATGCCATTTCAAAACAGTAAAGAAGTTTTAGGTTACGGAGAGAATTAGAGTTTGGTTTGGTGAAAATAATAGTGTCGCCTGCGTATTGCAGATTAAGGACCCCATCGTATAGGTGTGAGTCACCTAGGCCTTCTATGACCTGCAATTCCCACGCATTGCGAAGGAGCTTACTGAATACGTCTGCAACCAGGGAAAATAACAGGGAAGAGAGGGGGTCCCCTTGTCGGAGGCCACATTTAATTTTAAACTTGTGACCTTCCGAACCATTGAGAATGATAGAAGAGATTCCGGAGAATAGGCTGGATTTGATCCAAGCAATCCATTTGGGGCCAAAACCCTGATAAAGGAGGATATATATCTAACAGGAACTCCCAACTGACGTTGTCGTAAGCTTTTTGGAAGTCGAGTTTGAGCAATATCCCTTCGGAATGAGATTTGTGACAATGAGATATAATCTCTTGAGCTGAAGCAACGCTATCAAGGATAAAGCGATCCTTGATGAAACCTGACTAGGCCGGATCAATGAGGGGAGAAATGACTGCACCTAATCTTGCGGAGCGGACTTTCATAATAATTTTGAAGGAAGTGTTGATCAAGCTGATAGGTCTAAAGTTCGCTAACACGTGTGCTCCCGACATTTTGGGAATGAGCACGATGTGCGCATAATTGATACGATCGAAAGAAAAGGAACCCTAATGAAGTTCTTTAAACATGCTGAGGAGATCATCTTTAAGCCAGTGCCCGAATCTTTGAAAAAAGAAAGCAAAGAAACCATCCAGCCCAGGCACCAAATTGCGTTTTAAAGCGAAAACAGCCGATTTGATCTCTTCCAAGGAAAAGGGTGCTTCGAGAGCAGAAAGATCTTGAGACTGAGTACCGTAAAGGTGATCCCTATCAAGGCTAATAGAGTGCTGTTTGTGCGACCCAATAAGATTTTTATAGAAAGAAAGGAAGGCGTGATGGATCTCGAGAATAGAATTAAGATCCACCCCGTTGTCACTAATCGAGAAGATCCGATTACAACGTTGCTTATGAGATGCGAAATTATGGAAGAAAGCGGTATTGCCATCTCCTTCTTTTAACCATTTAACTCTGGCTCTTTGAGCCCATTTAATATGGTCTTGATAAAGGATGTCGATGTAATCTCACTTGCAGGATCACCTTTCAGAGCGATAGGACTCCGACAAGGGACCTTACTCCTCCATCTTATCAATGGAAGCCAGAAGAAAATTTTTAAGGAAGTAAGTGTTGTTTTGCCTTTCATTACGCCATGTAGCGCCCCGAATTTCTAATAAGATATCTTAGAAAATACGTGGCACATTCCCAGCGATCCACTTCAATATAATATTAAACACAACCAACACCACTAAATTTTTCAACTTTTATTACAACAAATCTTTTACAAATCACAGCGGAATTCAAAACAAACTCAACTCAATCTTTTCTTTATTTACAACACAATTTATCTCAAAACTGTTATTACAAATTTTACACCAAACTCTTATGAATCAATTATATCTCAAAATCACTCAAGCATCCAATCTCCAACTCTAAGCAACTACCTGCAACATGTGAGGCTAGAGATGATCCCTAACCCCCAAACTAAAGGGGTCAGCCATAAATGGTGTGAGTGACAACAACTAACAACATAAATAAAACTTAAGCATAAATTCATAAGTAACATATAGTGAACCAAAGTACATAAAATACGAGATAGCAAGAAACGTAACAACAAGTGATACCAACCAAGTGTTAAGTGTAGAAAACCGGGAAATCCATATGCATAAAACTAAGTCAAGAAAACACACAAATTCTATATGTGGACTCTCTAATGCATACTTGTCGAAGTCTATGCATCCCATTCTACATAGGTTCGGTGCAAGCCCTTAACGTCTTCACTTCATAGGGTTCAATCCCCCGCTATGCAACTAATCCTATTACGATGACTACTACGAGATAAAGATAAACTGTGAAAATTAGCCCATGCTTGATAATTCCAGAGATAGATCCCACATCTCAGGCATTTTACCTGGATAATTCCGGAGACCATCCCACATCTAAACATAGACACATCACCACATGAATACCACATGTGCGTCGCCTCGACTTTGATAATTCCGGAGACCAATCCCACATCTCAAGCAAACCACTTGGATAATTCCCGAGATAGATCCCACATCTCAGGTAATTTACCTGGATAATTCCAGAGATCATCCCACATCTCAAGAAAGTTACTTGGATAATTCCGGAGATTAAATCCCACATCTAAAGCCATACTGAGGTGCATAAACCATGTTCCCGTTCATCATATCACCACTAGTGCCTGTCTTTATTATTTTGGGTTAATTGATTACTTAACGAATCTCCTAGAGTGGTATACCCTACCGGCCTAAATTCAAATCTCAATAACTGAAATACCTCATGGGGCCTCAACAATATACTCAACACCGGTATACTAGGGTCACACACCTCTAGAGACTCAAACTCAAAAGTCTAAACCAAAGTTCCACTAAACAAAGTGGCTCAACTAAATGTCTCAATTTAAATACTTAACTGAATATCTCAAGGTCAAATGCTTAATCAAATACTGAACTAAATGTCAAGTAGAGACTGAATTATCAGAAAGATCAATCATTTGAAATAGCACTAAAGTTTACAAAGATCCTTCAGTACCAGTCGACTTATACTGCAGTAAGTCGACTGTCCAGAGGACAATTATCCAAGGTGTTACAAAAATAAACTAAGTCATATATCAGTCGACTTAAGAGAAGGTCAGTCGACTTACCCGAGGTAATTTCCAATAATCTTCTCAAAAATATTCTAAGTATACAAGTCGACTTAAAGGAATCATAGGTCGACTGTCCAGAAAGACTAATAATTTTTACAAAATAATTTCCTCAGCGAACAAGTCGACTGCCTATGAGCTAGGTCGACTGTCCAGAATGACTATTTCAAAGATTCTAAAAATACAGTGTCAGGCTCGTACCAGTCGACTGCACGGTAGGTCAGTCGACTGTCGGCCTACATATTTTAAAATTTAGGTCTGATTACAAAATCAAGTCTGGAGTTTTCTAAAGATTCATTGTTCATGAAAGATAGTTCATATTCAGGCAAAATGACGAATCTCAAGAATCTCCATTAAAGATATATTACTCAAAACCTCAAATATGTCAAAACCCAAGTTCTCATGTTCTAGATCTCTAATTCTTTCATTCGGGTTTCTCAAGACTAAATTCTTTCACAACTTCTAAATCAAAATCTGATTTTCAATATGTAAATTCCAGGTGTTCATCATCCGATCAAAACCACACTCAAATCTTAATAATACGGTTTTATAAACAAAGATCTACTAATCATTCTTAGATTTCGCAACATGGTATAAGCAATAATCATTCTTCAGGTGAATCATACCAAATTTCAAGATCTATATCATTCACAACATCCAATCTAACATCATTACCACTCGCATACATAGATCAACAACAAGATAATTTATGTCATTCACAAACAAAACAAAACACACAATGTCACTCACCTTTAATTGAGAAAAGTCCACGAAAAGTCCTCCTTTTGCTAGATCCAAAACTCCTTCTCCACAAAATTCTGTATATTCTCACAATGACGGCTGGGAAAAATTCTCTTAAATATCCGGGATTGAGTATTAGGGTTTTACCCTACTTTTGCAAAACAATCCTTTCCAAAATACAACTTACATATATAGTTCTAGTTTTGGGAATTCAATCAAAATTCATTTAAATTTGGTTTTAAAAGAAAATATACTTCTAAATTTCACCCTATACTGATCCAAAACGTCCAGAATATACATTTTGCACTTTAACCCCTAAAAATGTCAATTTTGCAAAAAGGTCCTTCTTTTCTCAAAAATTGCAAATAGTTCCAATTAATTTCAGAAAAATCTGGAAAAATACTAACTAAATCTCAAATATTAAATAATGATTTTTCATGAAGAAAACTAAATTTTCAAACTTCTCAGAAAGTATTTGCACGTGTTTTGCACGTGTACAAAGATAAACTTTTCTGAAAATATTCATTAAATCTCCAAAAATAAATTTAAATTCATTTTCAAATATAAAAATAATATTTGAAAATACGGGGTTCTACACGCCATATCTTGCATCCAAATTTAATAGCGTGGAGTTTGAGCAGGATATTGCCCAGGCCAGAGGACCCAGTAACTGAGGCTAAACATTCCACTACAAGATTGACGAAAAGCTGGTCTAGTAACCAGAATTTTTCGAACCGGAATTTGTGATGATGAGAGAAGTGGAAGTTAGAGGGCGATGGGGACGTGATCCGAGGAAGGATTAGGTAAAGCCTTAGAGAAAGAGTTGTGGAACTGAGATATCCAATTATGGGAAACCAGGAAACAGTCTGGTTTGGCCATCGTTGGGGGTTGACGGTGGTTGGACTAGGTAAATGATCTACCGTTAATCGGTAGGTCGGTTAACTGAAGGCCTCGGATGCAATCGTTAAAGTTGCAGGATTGGGTATTAGAGGAAACAGGGTTCGACCTTTCGGAAGCGAACCTGGTAACGTTAAAGTCCCCACAGAGAAAAACAGAGACCGTTAGTAAAATTGTGTAACGATTGGAATTCTTTCCAAAACTGGGGGCGTCTCTCAGAAGAGGAAGGACCATAAACCGAGATAATGGAGAGGGTACAGTTGAGCGCCATCCAGTGTAGATGGACAATAAAGAAAAAGTTAAGGCGTTGAACCGAGATAAGAGAGAAAACCGATTCCTTGAATCCAAGAAGGATACCTCCCTTGGATCCTATCGCGTCTAGGGAGATCCATTTGGAAATAATGGATCCTCCTATGGAGCGAAAGGTGGAAGAGGAGGGAGAATCGATCTTCGACTCTTGGATAGAGATAATGTCGCAGTGGGAGGAAGCAATTAAATCATAGACCACCCTCTTTTTAATGGGGCAATTGAGACCCCGGATATTCCAAGAGATACTAATCATTACGATTTTGATGCTCCCGGACTCTATTACGTTCTGTCTGCCTGATGTTTTGAATGAGGGTCGAGTTATTAGAGTCAATCAGGAAACCCATATCCTGAGCAAAGGAAGCCAAATCATTATCAGACAATGAATTGAATTGAGGTTGAAAAATGGAGCCTAATAAATTATGCTGGAGATGGGGTTGAGGTAGAGGATGATTGACACCCGAGGGACCCATTGCTTGCGGTAATGATCCGAGGGAACGGGCTGAAAAAGAGGACTTGGATTTTTTAGCCTTGAGGCGAGCACTCGATCTGATGATACGATTGGGTGGCCTACCGGTTGGTGATAGCCCGAAGGCCGAACACCTTTCCTCCTTAGGAGGAGAAGATGGAGGAGACAAATCATAAGCAACGATAGAGCCCAAAGGGGAAAAAGAATGTGGAGATATCGAGGAGATAGTATGTGTCGTAACCGCCAGAGACGGCTTAGCAATTATATGAAGGGCTATGGGGTATGCAAAGGAGGATGAAACCTCCGATATACCCCAAATCCTTATAGCCAGATCTGGAGATAACCAACCGAGAATCGTAGAGCCAAGATAAGGGAAGAGAAAGTCTCGAAGAGGGAGAGAAGAAAGTGAAAAATAATTGCCATTCGGGAAGTACTTGAAAATCCATTCAGCGATGTAAAAAACAAAAAGCGGGGAATTAACGGAGGTAAGACCAGGGGATACCTGTTTAGGAGAGTGCTCGCGGTTCAGTTCCGCTTCCTCTTCAAGAAGTAGATTGTCCTGGTCAATCCATCCTAATGCTTTGGTGGATGAGGATTGCTTGACTTTGATGGAGGGAAGAAGCGGCGCTGACTCGCGAGAGGTTCAGAAGTGAGCTTGTTGTTGGAATTTTTCCCAATCTGAAGCGAAATGAGGGTTGACTTCCTATGACGGCCATGGAGAGGAAGGCTCGAGAGGTTTGGAGGTGGGCAGAGAAGATGAAGAGGGAAGTGCCGAGGTGAGCTTTTCTAACAACGGGGCTTTCGAAGGATGAGAGGGAGGAACTGTGGACAGTTGGATAGCTGGGGAGGAGGGGACAGGAGTTGAAGCTCTCGCAGCCTGAAGAGAGGAGATCTCTGGGTTGATCTAAACTAGGTTTGGCACTTTAGAAGGAGAGATTTTCATGTTTCTTGGGGAGATATAGCTCTTGTTAGGGAGAGGAAACTTTCTCATAGAAGAAGCTTTATGGACCCCTTTCACCACAGCTGGGGCCGTCTTCAGCACAGAAGATGAGCCAGGATGAAAGGGCGAGGAAGAATCCGGTTTGAAGGCAGGCTGAGAGTTCCCAGAGGTGGGTAACTGAGAGGTCCCGGAAGGGCAAACCGAGTCGTGGTATTACACGGATACAGAGAAGGAAGAAATACCATCTCTGAGGCAGTAAACTTCAATTCGTGCATGCTGCTCGGGGCAACGAAAGAGAGCCTCTACCTGAAGACTTCCGGAAGCTAGCCTAGCCGAAGAAGAGATGCTAACAATGTCACCGATACATTTGGACATATTCCCGACCACATGTAAAGAATCACAAAAAGGAGGTAGACCTAATAGTGTGACCTTGGTAGTAGAAGAGCAGAGATCCTGAGACGGAAGACTAATCTGAACCCATTTTCGAATGGAGAGGGAGATAGATCCAATAGAGAGGGAGGAATTATCGATAAGTTCCTCAAGGATCTTGGGGGAGGGGCATCGGGATCACCACATCATCGTTAGAACAAGTGTAGAGCACCCAGTCCTATTCTTTAACATTACAAGATATACAGATAAACGAGTTTAAAGTAAAGAAGGGAACTGTGCCTCCGTTGAAGGAGATGGCTCCATAAGTACCAAAAAACTTCAATCTATCAGTAAGTTCCGTTTTCGGGATGAACACTTGAGTAGCGATCGGCTTTGCTGGTTGATAAGAAGAAGCAATCGGAGCTGGAGGAGAAGGTAGAGTGTTATCGGGGATTCGAAAAGTAGAAGGAGGAGTTGGGAGAAGGGGAGACCTGGAAGAAACCTTCTGTTGCTTGGGTTTGGTAGCTTGATCTTCAACAAGCTTGCACTGCAGAGAGGAAAAATCAAGAGCCTCAAGCACTTGATCCGATATGGGTGCTCCCAAGGTGAGACCCAAAAGTTTTTGAAGCGCAAAACAGCGGTGATGCGCATGGCCGGACTTAAGGCAAAACAAGCATTTCATCTTAAAAGCGCAAAATTTCTTCAAATGATCAGGCCGAAGGCACCGGTAAAAGGTAAGTGGTAGGCGGTGAGAATAAGAACGAGGAAGAGAAGAAGATGAATAGTTAGGAGAGGCGAAGAGGCGGGAGAATGGGGGCTTAGAGACCCATGGATTCTTCTCGACCACGGGCTTGGAAGGCCCAGGGGTGAACGGCCCAGCTCGAAAATAGGGTCCATTGAAAATAATTTTGTTATTATACTTTTTCTTCTTAACCACCTCGACCCAGGTGAGGTCCATGGGCCCCAACAGACACTCCAACAAAGAGGAGGCCCACAAAGGGAAAATCCGACACCGGTAGATGGGAATCACACAAAGGGAGCTGAGGATTCACAGCAAACAATCGACTCACAACAGAGGGGAAGACGAGAAGGATGTTCTCGGCAGGAGAAGGAGCAGAAATCCAAGGAGGGAGAGAATAAGGAACCCACTAGAGGGGAGAGAAAAGGAGAAATAAAATAGAGAAACGGATCGCCTATAAGGCAGGAAAACCCACAGCCACTAAGACCTCCAAATCCACCACAATGGAGAGAATACAGAACCACAGGAGCCGAATCGCTAAACAAACAATAAAAACTTACAGTGATGGGTTGGATGATTAAGCTGTAAAAACCAACAACTACCTTCATCGAAGCTGCTCTGGGAGGTTGGATGGGCGGGAGCAAACGGCGGCCGGAGACCCCCACTCTGACTGAACTGATAGAAGGCTCTATTCCGAGCGAAAAGGCCGAAAGGAAAGGGGCGAGACTCGCCTTGAGCGGAAAGGGGGCAACAGGGGCAGCGGGAAGGCGATCGACTGATGGCGGACCTCGTCAATGGAGAGCACTGCACCCTAGATCGCCTGGATAAGAGCCTGAGGACGGCAGATCTAGCGGGACGCAGCGGAGAGAGGGGAAAAGGGGAATGTAAAAAACTGAAGGGGGGGAACCAAGTGGAACAGGGTTTGTAGAGCTTGAAGAGGCGAACCACTTTAACGAAGAAAGGGGGGAGAGGAGGAGCCGGCAGTCCGGATCTGGGAGATCAAGAAACGAGAGAGAAGGAAAAAAATCACCAGAGAGAGAAGACTTTGAAACCACCAAAATGAGTGAGCACCAAAATGAGTGTGATTTTGAAAACATATAACAATTTGTTGTTCTAGTATTTTTTCAACATAAAATGCACTTGCCGACTAATCATGTTGGAGATAGGCTCCTCTGTTTTAATATGTGCCTAAAAGTGTTTTGTAATCAAATTATTTAATTTCTACGAGTTGGAATGAAAATAATTTCAAATATTTTCTCGTACAAAATAAACTACGTGTGTACTGTACATGTATGCCATGAGAAGTAAGTATCTGTAGTCGTGCTTTGCTAAAATATACATAAATGCATATTATACATATAGTAAAGCGAGTTTGCTACAGTGGTAAAATGCTATAATATAGCAAACAAAGTTTTTTTATGATCAGACGGATCTTCGAGATCCCCTCCACAATTTTAAATATTTTTTTTCAGTTTTTTAAATATTTTAAAACAATTTTTTTAGTGTAAAAATAATAATAATAAAATAAAATTGTAATGGGCCCCTCCACAGACGGATCTTCATGATCCGTCTAAGGGGATTTAGCAATATTTGTGGATTTTTTTTCCCGAAAATTCAGAAAAAAAAACATGGGACGGACTTTCGAGTTCCGCCCGACCAATTAAATTCTCTTCCGGGGGGTATAATATGCATATTCTCATATCTGCTCTCATATATAACAATCTACAGTAGCGAAATCGTCAAAATATGCCTAAATAGCAAACAATTGCAATGGTTCGGTTGCTAAAATATGCATAAAATAAATAAATAGCAAACGACTACAAATGCTCTAACTCAAGCTTATCAAGTTATCATGGCCGTCATCCCCATCATGCATCATAACATCATGATCATGGCCTAAGAGCATCCACAGTTGTTTGCTATATCTGCCAAATTCTCATTTTTTGAGAAATTAGCATCTGCAGTCATTTGCTATTTTGCCATAAATTGCTACAGTTTCTTCTCATAAATGAGAAACGAAATTGTGATTCTCAAATTACAGGGAATGGATGTTCTAACTTGATCGGACGACCCATGTTGTTTCATATGGTTTTTTTTCTTTTTTTTTTTCAATAATCAGACGGTACATGTTGTACCGTCAAAAAAAAATTGAAAAAAAGGCCGGACGGGACAAGAAAAGTTCTCAAACGGGACAACATGTCTCGTTGGAGGACTTTTCCACCACTTAATTAATGTTTAGCCACTTAATTAATGTTTAAGTCACTATCACACTTGTTTAGTCACTTAATTAAGGTATTAGTGATTATTTAAATATAGTTTAGGTTAATTTAATAGTTAATTAATTTACTAAATAATATTTTAAATATTAAACTCAATTTAATTATAAAAAAAATAATGGGATAGGACAACATGTTCCGTTAACTCAAAAAAATTTAAAAAATTGCACAAACATAGCAAACAATCACTGCAATGATCACGATCGCGCATATTTTCTATTTCTGTTTGCGTCATTTTATCAAATATGAGAAACAGCATTGTGTATGCTCGCTTTTCCGTACTTCAATCCCAGAGAGATTAGAGCATCTGTAGTCGTTTGCTATATATCGATAATATCGATATTTGGTTAAAAAAACAGCTGCAGTCGTTTGCTATATATCAATATTATCGATAAATCGCTACAGTAGATTGCTATAAATGAGAATCGATATAGCATTTATCGATAAGTGAGGGACGGCGTTCGAAGCGCCGTCCCACGAAAAAATTTAATATTTTAATCGTCGGACGGCACTTGAAGTGCCGTCCGTTTGGAAAAATTATATTTTAATCGTCAGAAGCCACATATCCCGGACGACACTTAATGTGCCGTCCGTCGAGTTTTAATAAAAAAAAAACCCTTCATGTGCTTAAGTATGAAATATATCTAATTAGGGGTGATTTTTGTTGAAATTGTGCTTAACTTCAATTTTTTAACATCAATTTTTGCTAATTAAGTAGTGTGTCAATTAATTAAGTAGTGTGTCAATTTCTACTAATTTTTGGGTCAATTAAGTAGTGTGTCGGACGGCACTTCATGTGCCGTCCTAGACATACGGTTGCAATTTTTTTTTTTTTTTATTTTTTTAAACGTCTGATGAATGGGACCCCTTTTTTTGCGGTTTTTTTCCCTCCGACGGCACTTCATGTACCGTCGCTTAATATTATATTATTGATTGCTATAAAATAGCTTTCGACGAGTGCAGCGTAATCGAAAATCCTATTTCTATTTATCCATATATGGATAATTTTACCATAAACGACTACAGATGCTCTTAGAGCTATTCAGATGCTCTTAGAGCTATTCAGATTTCGTGCCAACAAAGTTTTCTTCACAAAATACCCTTCTCTCCTGTTCTCTTCTTCCCTTTCCTTCTCCCCCCTCTTTCAACCTGGGGTTTCTCACACCGCCATTGAGGTACAACCTTCCTCTTCTCAATCTCACTTTCTCTATTCATACTAACCCTTCAGTTCTTCACAGCCGTCACCTCCTAAGCCAAAACCTTTCTATTTTGGGAAAGTTTCTTGCTTTCTTTGTCAAATGCGCGTTTTTTCCATCTGTGTTTTTGTGTTTCTGGCTTTTTATTGATCTGGGGATTGTGATTTCACCTGGGTTTTGGATAAAGTTTGGAATTTTATGTTATTTATTGAGTTTCATGTACTATTTGTTTTGATTTTTGTCTTATTATGTCGGAGGCGTATATCTTTAGTTTGGTTGGGGGGGGGGGGGGGGGGGGGCGCTGTTTTGATTCTTAGGTACTTGTTTTCTGTTGTCTTTATTGCTTTCAAAGTTACCATTTTGCATTGATCTTTTTGAAGTAGCCTTGGTTTTGTTCCATTCATAGGATTCATGGTAGTCCCGAATTTTTCGGATAAAGGATTTGTTGTTGTTGTTGTTGTTGTTGTATGATTGATGGTTTTGACAAAAAAAATGTGGAATTTTTGAAGTTAATGATCGAGTTTTTTTATAAGAGGAACTAATAATCAATTGATATTATTCTTAGTGAATGGCAATGTAGTATCGCGATTCACTATTAGTTGGTTGTGCGTATACATATTCAGTGGTTTGTATTTTGTATGCTTCGTGTTTTGATCTATCGATTCCTTGTATCCTGCATTGCATTGTAGAATCGCTTTGTACAAATCCACTAGTTTTGTATTTAAGCTTCGTGTCTGTGTATCATAATGTGTATCATAATATTTTGTGTTTGCACTGCTTCTGTGTACTTATTTTTGAATATAATTGTTCAAATAACAGTACTCGCATTGGGGATGAACTATTGTTATAAGTTTTCATTTCTCTCATAATGTAGATAATTTGAGCTCTTTGATTTATACCTTAAATTAATATTTTTATGTACATAGTATACGAAATCTACTGTTGAACTTAACTGATCACTGGTATTTTCTCACGAATTTTCAGTTGAATATCACTTAATGAACTGCAATGGAAAGTCTGGCTACTGTGGTAAAAAAGAAAAGGAGTTCTATTTCATGAAACCTTGGCCAAATCCAAAATCAACTCTGCACGACTGCTTTCAGTCGGGTCATGGTTGAACTTTCACAAAAATCATTAAGGGTCAACAAAGACCTCAAAACCTTCAGATTTTGTGATGGTGGCAATGGCAAGCAAATGCCGAATGATACTGATTTAAAGCACTGCAATGAAGGTGTTCCTTACCCTTTCTGCTCCAACTAATGATGACACTACTCCCCATATACCCGTCACTTTCCCAAAAAAAGAAAACAAGCCGATTAAAGTGAAGCTGAAGTTTAGTGGAGTCATTCTAGCAAGTGTTCCTACTGATACTTTGTGTTCTTCAGAGCAACCGAAGCTCAGATCTCAGGTATGAAGCTCTATTTGATTGTCATAAAATGGTCAGTAAGGTTGTTTTGTTAGTTGCACAAAATGATGACAAAGTTAAGAAGAATGAGCAAATTAGGAAAGGTGCAAGTCCATATCCTACATATCTCTACCATTATAACTCCAAAAGCAGGGTCTTTTGACAGTTATTGTGCATCGAGTATATTAATGGTAAGAATTGTGCTTGAACAATTTGTTCATTGCATGTCTAGTTTTGTGTTGCTTAAGGTACACAAAATACATGTAAGCTTAATATAAAATATCTCTTGGAAGTTGGAACCTTTTCTTCCCTTCTTAATGATAATGAAAAATCAAACTAAGAAAAAGCATTTTACATCCCTTCCATTCAATCAGACAACTAGGTAAAAAAACACTTTGATTATTGTGGCAATTTAAATTAAGATGTGTTCATATTAAAATCTGTTCTACAAGACTCTGCGCAAACCCTTACTAGGATTGGTCAAGGGAGGGAGAAACACAAATATCAGAAAATTGAAAGAAGAGAATATATGCTATCTTTCATTGTGTATCAACATCGCAAGTGGTTTCAGTCATGTCGGAGCTTTAACTGGTGATTTTTTCTTCTTTGTTTTAGGATAATTCTGATGACAGTGCATGGTTCCTCGAGGGAAAATTCAAATGTCTTACAAAGAGATTCATAGGGAAAAGTAAAGATAAGAGGTGAAGCTGCTATTAAAGGAAAAAGATTGCCTAGAAGAGGAGTATTAGATGCCTCATTTGAAGATAGTGATGAGGACGATGAGATCTGCTATCTTAAGAAGCTTGGAGCTTCTAAGCTTGACTCTGAATACACTCTGCATAGTCAAAACGAACAGGATGAATATGGTACCAAGAGTTGGAGAAACACTAGAGGTTAGAAAGGGAGCAATGCATACCATTTGGACGATGACTATGGTTTACCATCAGGATGGACTACAATAACCAGATCAAAGACAAGATTTGATGGGGAAATCATTGATGCTGATTATGTCTCCAGGTCAAAGAGAAAGAAACAGAAATAGGAATCAGATGATATACTGACCAGAGGTAGACTACAGCCACTTACGACACGTCAGCGTGCCCTTCAGACTGGCAAAGATGCTGGCGTTTCAAGCTTAATTGAGTGCCCTGCTCATACAAGAAGTATGTACAGTTTCAAGTTTATAGTGGACTGCATATTTATATGGAATATTAGCAGTTATCTTGTAACATAGTGTTATCTGTGATACTCTAATAACTTACTTTGAGGAATATTCATTAGATTATGACTGTTAATATAATATGAACATGCACAAAATAGGAATTTTGTTTAAATGGAAAATTTGAACTAACGTATTGGAGAAAGTAATTTATATAACTTTTAGAAAGAATTGTTGCATATACTTAGAGAACTTGCTATATTGTGAAAGAAATAATTTCAATTATCTATGTATTACTTACATATTTTGAGATGGATGCACATAGGTTTACAGGGGAAAGAATATTATGAGCAAGTTATATAGAAAGAATTATTATATATATTATATGCACTATATAGTTAATTAATTGTATAGGCTCATAGAGCATCTGTAGTCGTTCAAAATTCCTATATTTGGGGTATTGAAATCGGAAATTTGAGTTTACGCTACAGTCGTTTCTACTCAAAAATCCCTATATATATTTTTTTTTCAATTAGTCGCAAGATGAACTTGTGTCCGATAAATTAATTTTTTTTTAATCGGACGCAGAATCATGCAGCGTCCGATCATATTTTTAAAAAAAAATTAAACCTCACACACAGAATGATGTTGCGGGCGATTAAAAAAAAAGGTGGGACGCAAGATGATCTTGCGTCCGAGAGATGCAATAAAAAAAATGCCAGACGCAGGATCATA
This sequence comes from Hemerocallis citrina, assembly GCA_017893485.1. Taxonomy (NCBI): domain Eukaryota; kingdom Viridiplantae; phylum Streptophyta; class Magnoliopsida; order Asparagales; family Asphodelaceae; genus Hemerocallis; species Hemerocallis citrina. The sequence continues at coordinate 68,431,097 of CM030361.1, forward strand.
TTGCGTCCGAAACAAATCAGATGCAAAAATTTCGACGGATGCAAGAACATATTTCGATTCCTATATTTGAGAATTTTCTATATATTCTCTCAAATATAGGAGCCTACTGTTCCTCAAAACTAATTTTTTGGAAATATAGGGAACGATTGCAGCTTCTTTTTTGTGAAAATTTCCAAAATTTGGAAATTAAGAGAACGCTACAGATGCTCTTAGTTATGGATAATGATATACGCATTTCCTTTATGCACTACTTCTCCGCTATCCCATGTTGCACAGCGTAGTGGAAATTGTGCTGAATGGAGTAAATGTCATGCCCATAGCACTGCTTATATAATGTAACGATAGTAGCACTCGTTTTAAATTTTGGCCGAAATTTTCTTTCGGTTAGCTTGCCGATACGAAATCACTGATTTTGTAGTTCATATCGTTTTGGACTGAAATGTGTAGATTTCGGCGGAAATATTGTCAAAATTGTTGAAATATTTACCGAAATCGACACTAATGTTATTGTCAGGGGCGGAGCCACATCCAGCTGAGGGTGAGCGGTCGCTCTCTGAGTTTGGACAGGCCCTTTGTACACGCCTAGTTTTTTTTGTTTTATTTTAATGGAAGCCTATGCAGCGCTCCCCCTGAGCGTGGCCCACAAGTAAAAGCCAATACAACCGCTCCTCACAGCACTCGACCCACTGCCTCTTCTTCTGCTGCTCTCTTCATTTTAATTTCTTTTTCTCGATCTCCTCCGAAACATAGCTGAATAGCTCCAAATCCAAACTCAGCCCTCAATCCCTCTCTCAAATCCTCCTCCCCCAACATCTCACAACCATCTCTGTCATCTCCTAACGCCGTTGTCATCATCTCCAAAGGTATCGAAGTCGCTCATCTTCGAAGGCGTTGAAGTCGCAAGTCGCTCATTTCCTGAGGCATCGTCTTCATCTCCGAAAAATCTCACAAAGAGTTCGGTCATCGTCTTCATAGGGAGATCAGTCAGGTACTTCATATAAAAAAGTAGTGTTTCATTTCACTGAATTAGGGTTATTTTTGTTCAATAAAATATTAATGGCTTTCCTTAGAAAGTTTGAGATTGTTGAGATTCTTGAGAATATGAGCTTTGACGTCTCCAGAAAATGGTTATCTCCATTTCAATTTGAGATTATTGATATTCTTTCCTTATAGAATACGTTGTGTCTGGGATGAGTATGCTTCTATTCTAGGCACTTTGTAAAATTAAAATAGATAGTTACTATGGCACTAAGAAATTAAGGGATCTGTAATAGACGACAACTAGAAATCTGCAACAGATATAGATATTTAGCAATGGGAGCATATGTACAGAAAATGGATTCTTAGAAATTTTGATTTTAAAAATTATGTACAGCAAAATAAAGGGGTTTTACAAATTTCTTCATGCTATATCTTTGTAAAATAATGATGTTTGAACTAATCTAATTTTTTTCCTAGCAAAAGCACAAAACCACACTTTCAATGTCCTCGATGCTTTTCTCAGGTCAATGGGGTAAAGGTTGATAAGGGTTGATAAGTTGTGCACTATCCTAAGTTCATGTCTTGTATCTTAGAGACATTCATTGGCATCAAACTAATTAAAAAATTTACTAATTACAATTAAGATTATGATTTACTGGAAAGATTTCGATGTTTCTGCTTGTTGAAATTGTTCATGTGTCAGCATTTACATTATGATACACTAAATGATAGGATATGATGAATTTCATAATGATCTCATGTCTCCTTTTAGTAGAGAGGAAGACTCCTTATCACGGATTGATGGAGATTGGAGGGAGATATATTCTATTCTTATAGTTAAAAAGTCATGGGAATTCCCAAGATGCGTGAAAATTATCCTTCCATTTAGGCATGACTGGATTTGATGAATTTAGTTTGCTCGTCATTAGGAAATTGGAATGAACCCTAACTCCCTAAGGCATGATGCAATTATAAGCTCACTACCTTAAATTGCAAGACACTATTTGTTTAGTTCTTGTGATTTCGCTCATGGTAGATGAAAACTCTGGCTCCGCCACTGGTTATTGTGAATATGTAACTTATTTTTTTGTTTTATTTTTTGCATATAAGTCTTTCAATATAGGACCTTAAGCTAAGATAATATAAGGATTTTGTCTCTCTATTGTTTATGTATATGCAAAGTCAAGTAAGTCTATCAAGTAATACATTTTTCTAATAAATACAAATTAAATTTAGTTATATATGTATATTATATTCTTTTTTATATTGTTGTTAAATTATGCGAATATTTACCGTGATTGATTCATGTCATTAGTTACAATATACAATATTTGATATGATAAATGACATAGAACATATAATATCTTGTTTACTAATAAAAAATATATGTTTATTGAGTGTCCGAAATGAACATCTGAGATGATCATATTTTTTCGAGATCTCCTCCGATATCTCCGATCCGAGATGAAACACTCCTTACCGAGATGAATCCGATATTCGAGATTTAAAACCTTGGTAGCACTGCTTGTAAAACGTAGTGATCATTGCACGCCTGTCAAGTTATTTAATTTATTTATTATTTCCTATTTGAGATTATTTCACATAGATATATAGATAAAGAATTGACATACATTATAGAGAGCATGCACTGCACATCTCTACTATATTAATGGGAGAGTTGGGGTTCAAACAAATAAACAATTTTTTATTTCTTAGTGTGTGTGTGTCAACACGTGCAGCACACGTGTTGGTAGTTTTTTTTTGTCCTTTTCATTCTCCCTCCCCATTTCCCCACGTGCATCGCATGTGCATTACACTAGTAATTCTATATTAATGGGAGAGTTGGGGTTCAAACAAATAAACAATTTTTTATTCCTTAGTGTGTGTGTGTCAACACGTGCAGCACACGTGTTGGTAGTTTTTTTTTGTCCTTTTCATTCCCCCTCCCCATTTTCCCACGTGCATCGCACGTGCATTACACTAGTATTAGTTACTGGAACTTTTGGATATGGCTTCAGACAACAAAGTGAAGCTTTCTGAAGAAGAAAAACTGGCAAAGAAAGCTGAAATTGCTCAGAGACGAAAGATGCAAGCAGAGAAAGCAGCCAGAGAATCTGAGGTTAGCCATCCCTACAGTTGGTTGCATTTCCTTAAAATGGGTGTTTCTTTTTGAATGAAGCAATTTAATATGATTGAATTTTCTCATACAGGAAAAGACTAAGAAAAATACTAGGACTATATAGTAGATACCGAGAAGAAGGCAGAAAAGGGGAGAGCACAAGCTGATAAGGTGGATTTTCTAATAAGCTAATCAATCACATCACCACTCGTTTGGTTTACTCTTTGTACTCATTTTGAATCCTGTCATTTTGTGCAGGCAAAAGTTGCTTATTCTGAGGCATTATTGTCAAACATGGTCAGATTAGTTTTGGGACCCAATAGCACCGTTGTTCCTTTCCCTAAGGATGTAGCCCTCCCAAGTATTTTTGATTCAAAGCCATGCAGGTAAGTCTTGCAAAAGGAACTTTTTAGTTAACACATTGTTAAAATATTTTTTTCCCTTTAAAAATCCTCAAACACTCAGTTAATTCAAATGCAGTTTACAAATTTATGAGTCAATGGAATTTGACGGCAGCTATTAATTGTTAATGCTGGATAGTTATTTTTTCCTAATGTTCTTCACAATGTATTAGAATATCTATATGTGTATGGAAACATGCAACTGCATTTTTGTGCAAACTCGTGTGCATGTTTTCAAACATATAGACTCCCATAAAACTGTATAAGGTAAAACTGTGTGAAATATAACAAGGCACATTGATTATACATTTTGTTATTGCTTTGAGGTTTTCTGTTGTTTCCTTTCTCTTTGTAGCATTTGAAGTAATCTTCTTACTAAATTTAGATGATGATTCGGTTTTTCTTCCTTCATGCAGTTGCTACAACTTCTCGATCTACAATAGCTCAGGAAACTGTGGGGAACTGCAGAAGTGGAGGAGACAAAGCTGTCCTGGCCGTTAGGATAACTGTGGTTGGATCATTGGTAGTATTTTGTGATCTTGCTTATAAGAACAGGATTCATAGGGGATAGTAGGTTAAGCTGTAATGGTCTTTAGAAAGGAACATATCATCTTCATTATGGAAAATTTCATGTTGAGTGAATGCTTATGTGCTGCAAAAGCATGATCATGTTGTACATAGTGTTTCGTGTTGAACAACTTATTCAAAAATACAGTCTAAGAACTCATATTTCTTTCATGATCATGTTGAACTCTCGTGATGTTGAGCCACTGTCTTCCCTCTTGGGATGTGGGTTCCATTTGGGCAAAAGATTCACCTTCAAGGAAATGCTTGGCAAGAAAAAAGTAATTGGTTTACAGGAACAACAATAAATCCGAAAATGAGGATTTGCAAACAAATGTTCCTAAGATACTCATGCACTTTTATTAGGTGTCATATTGGACATATGTCAAACATATGCATTCGAGACCACTGGTTTAATGATTTTTTGTGCCAATCTCATTTTCTGTATTGGTACATTCATATTTGTGCTTCTTAGCTCTATACAATGAGATATACAGTGAGATACGATATGATGATCTTGAACTTCAAATCCCTCATCAAAATCTCTCAAACCCACCAAGAACACTCCCAAATCCACTCCCTTTTAATCAAAACCTGACTAATTCAAGACCCCAACACCTTCACCCAACTCCCTCTACTCTTTCGCCTCACTCCCTCTCCCATGCCCGACAGTCCTTCGATATCCGCAACACCCCCAAAAACTCATTCATCTACAACTCGTTGATTAAACACTACACAAGAAAGCAGGGGATTTGGAAGGTGCGCGTAAAGTGTTTGATAAATGCCGGAGAGGGATACCATTTCTCTTACTGTGATGCTAGTTGGGTATTCTAATGCTGGGTCAGTGAGTGAAGCTCCTAGATTGTTTCGATGGGATAACGAACCAGAGTATGGTTTCTTGGAGTGCGTTGATTAATGGGTATCGAAGGGCGGAGCTATACCAAGAGACTCTAGATTTGTTCGAAGAGATGCAAACTTTATGAGTTAGAATAGATCATATCACTTTAACTACATTGCTCTCCGTATGCTCTAAGATTGGTGCCGTTGACCAAGGCCGATGGATTCATGCTTACATGGACAAACATGGACTTCAACCCGATGCACATTTGTCCATGGCTTTAGTGGACATGTATGCAAAATGTGGGCGAGTTGATGTAGCCTACGAAGTGTTTGATGAATCAAAGGACATGAAGGTCTTCTTATAGAATGCCATGTTAGGAGGGTTTGCAATGCACTCGCTAGGAGATAAAGCAGTCAAACTCTTTTCAGAGATGTTAGAATCTGGAACTAGACCTTATGAGATCACCTTCATCAGTCTATTATCAGCATGTAGCCACTCTGGCCTTATCGATTATGAGTTGCACAGTTTTCAAAGCATGGAACGAGACATCAGGGTTGATGCTGTTTATTTCTGGGAGACGTGTGGATGCACCAGGTGTGAGTTCGGACTCAATTTGTATTGAAGGAGAATGCCGCTCGTCTGCCGACCTTCGGTTGACCTTCTGGGACCTACAATGAGCTCGGAAAGATGTTGAAGGCTGGGCTCGGATCGGAAGGGTCGGATCCGAGGTCTTGTGTACCTGCAGACGGTCCTGAAACACCGGGGTTTATCCCGGTGGCGGACCCTCCGACGCTCTAGTCAGTCTCTGTGAGAGAGTAGCAATAACTAGGTATATTTAAGGGGCAAAAGATTCATTACCTCAAAAGGTGGGTGTGGGTCTAGTATTTATAGAGAATCCCAACCGGGTTTGGTTCCACTTGGGGGCCGGGTCTGGATCCGAAAGCCCGTGGGCCTGACGTGGCAGAAGGCCCAGGGGGTTTAGGGCGGACGTGGCAATACCAGGAGTGGTATAGGGCTGACGTGGCGAAACCCTTGGCGGTATTTGGAGTTGACGTGGCTGATCGCGGGTCTCCTGCGCTTCGGGGGGGAATCGGAGGGCCTAGGCTGCGCCAGGTCATCCTTCTGCTTCGCCGGAGAGGGGGGACGGCCTGTGGCACTGTCACGGGTCGGACTCCGAGGACTACCAAGGCTCGTCGGCACGAGGAGGCCAGTACTGTGAGGGCAAACAGGAGGTTCGGCGCCGACCCTGAAGTGGTTCGGGGCCGAGCTAGATAGCTATTTTTACCTTTTCGAGTGAGAATTGTATTGGGCCCTGGTTGGGCCTCAGGCCATTTTTACCCTATCACACAAGCCCCCCACTCCTGCGGGGGTGCGGGAGCAAGCCTTGGGGGAGTGTTCATGGTTGTGGAAAAAATGGGAGGACGACTCACAGGGCCTTCTTGGTGGGGTTGTCCTGAGGCTTTGACCGGACCTCGAGCTTGTCGAGGGTTTATGGGTAGGTGAAGGCGATGGCGAACCGTTTGTATCTTCCGGAGAAGAGTACCCTGGTGCCTGACAGAACCTCGAGAGGACGAGGGTTTATGCGTCGACAAGGGTGATGGCGAGCCGTTGTTTCTTCCTGAGAAGAGTACCCTGGTGCCAGACCGGACCTCGAGCTGGCGAGGGATTACGGGTCGGTGAGGGTGAAGGCGAGCCGTTGTTTCTTCCTGAGAAGAGTACCCTGGTGCCAGACCGAACCTCGAGATGAGGGAGAATTATGGGCTGGTAAGGGTGATGGCCAGCCGGTGGATCTTCCGAAGAAGAGTACCCAGGTGCCAGACCGGACCTCGAGCTGGCGAGGGATTATGGGCCGGTGAGGGTGAAGGCGAGCCGTTGTTTCTTCCTGAGAAGAGTACCCTGGTGCCAGACCGAACCTCGAGATGAGGGGGAATTATGGGCTGGTAAGGGTGATGGCCAGCCGGTGGATCTTCCGAAGAAGAGTACCCAGGTGCCAGACCGGACCTCGAGCTGGCGAGGGATTATGGGCCGGTGAGGGTGAAGGCGAGCCGTTGTTTCTTCCTGAGAAGAGTACCCTGGTGCCAGACCGAACCTCGAGATGAGGGAAAATTATGGGCTGGTAAGGGTGATGGCCAGCCGGTGGATCTTCCGAAGAAGAGTACCCAGGTGCCAGACCGGACCTCGAGCTGGCAAGGGATTACGGGTCGGTGAGGGTGAAGGCGAGCCGTTGTTTCTTCCTGAGAAGAGTACCCTGGTGCCAGACCGAACCTCGAGATGAGGGGGAATTATGGGCTGGTAAGGGTGATGGCCAGCCGGTGGATCTTCCGAAGAAGAGTACCCAGGTGCCAGACCGGACCTCGAGCTGGCGAGGGATTACGGGTCGGTGAGGGTGAAGGCGAGCCGTTGTTTCTTCCTGAGAAGAGTACCCTGGTGCCAGACCGAACCTCGAGATGAGGGAGAATTATGGGCTGGTAAGGGTGATGGCCAGCCGGTGGATCCTCCGAAGAGGGGTGCCCTGGTGCCAGACCGGACCTCGAGCTGGCGAGGGGATTATAGGTCGGGCCGTTTGTGGGCGAACCGTTGTGTCTTGGGGCTGTTTGAGTAGGGTAGTCTGTTGTTTTCGCGGAGCATTTGGGGGCGCCCTGGGATCTGTGCAAGGTTCCCATTTCCTAGGTGCGTTAATGGCGCCGCCTAATAAATGTATGGCACATGGTCTTCCGTCGTTTGGTTTTCCCCATGTCATAAAGGCCGGCCCCTGGGGGAGGCTATAAGTACCCCCCCTCCCCTCTTTCTCGTAGTGGTTCAGATCAAAGCAAGGGTGGTCTGTTTGGCCCTTAAAGGTGTCTGCTTCGGCGGACGCCTGTCTCTTGATAATTTTTACCCCCGGTTGTGTCGGAGAGGTAGTTTCTTTGTCGCCCGGATCTTCTCTTGGATCTGATGGCCCTGATGTGGCGGCCAGATCCAGGGGGGATCCGGGCGAGAGGGACAACGACCGAACTTCGAAGGGTGAGCAGTTTGCAACTGTGGAGGTTCTATCCTTCCGAGAGAGATGAAGGGCGTTCCGGGCCGGTTGTTTGCAACTGTGAAGGTTCCGTTGTTGGAGTAGGCTGGACTTTTGCAGTTGCATCAACTGGCTCGGAATGGTGCACTTCTTTCGACCTCTGGGTGTTGATCTGCTTTCGACCGGGGTGCTTGCCGAGGGGGGCGTCTTGAAGCTTTGGGCCCCGGGTAGATGAGTCGTTCTCTGATCGGAGGCTGACTACTCTGCGTCCCGATAGGGCTCCAGGTTGAGGCGGTTTCTGTCTCACCCGGGAACAGTTCGGGTCTTCGGCCGATGACGCTGTAAGCCCCGAGCTGCTCACGGGTGAAAGGGGAACCGACCCAGTCTCGGAGCCCGGGGCGTCTGTCTGAGGACGACGCCTTAAATCTTAAAAATAAAAATGTTCCCTCCTCCGAATACTTCTTCCGTGCTGACCTCCTTGTCTGGCTGCCAGCCTGTCAATGGATGATGTCAGCATCGCACGTTTTGAGGATGTGGCGCGAATTTCTAGGCGGCAGTTGCATGTCAGATAGGTGAACAGTACTCGCGGAAATCGAGGAGTCGCTTTTATCTCCTATAAATATTCCCCCCTCTCCCCTATCTGTCCACTCCTTTCTTTTTCAAAAAATTTTTCAACACTTCAGCGCTCATCTTTGCATCTTGCTGTACCAGGCTCGCCCTTCCAAAGTAACCCCAGGTGAGTTGGCAAGTCTACTTAGTTTAGGCATAGATGGACAGGGCTCAGTCTGGCTCATCAGTGTCGACGTCTAGGGGGGAAGTGGAGCCTATCTCTGACTCGACGTCCTAGGAGGAGCCCGTACTCGAGGAGGAGTCAGTGCACGTTGATGAGTCTTCTGACCCGGTTTCGTGGGAGGAACCGGTGGTTGAGGAGGAGGTACATGGTGCGAGGCTGTCGCGCTCTCTTCGTCCCTTCGTGGTGGAGAGCAGCGAGTCGGAGGAAGCGACTGATGGTTCGGACGACGTCCGTGTTTTGGAGTTGGCTACCGAGGGAGAGAGAGGCGAGGGCGGCATTGTAAGGAGATCCACGGTTCAGGGGGCAGGTCCGAGTTCCATGCTGACTGGTCGGGGGCCCTTATTCACTCCCTCGCCGGAGCGAACCGAGAAGAGGAAGAAGGCTCCGAGGAAGGTAGGGTTGGGGACTGGTGGTTCGAGCCAGGGGACAGGTTCGCCCGTGCAGCCGAAGCATTTCCGTCAATATCCTAACGACCTGTCCGACCAGGAGCTCTTTGGTGTGCAGACCTCTTCGCCGAGTCGGACGAGAGTGTTGATGGACGCGATTCTGACCGTCTTGGATGGCGGGGACTTGGAGGTTTTGCAGCTGGCGTACCACATAGGTCCTAGTTACGAATTGATGCTGCCGAGCTCTACTCTTCGCCCAACCGATCCCCTGTCTGCTTGGTATTGTGTCTTCCCCGTGGACGCGTTTATTTCTGGACTGAGGCTGCCGGTCCATCCGTTTGTTCGGAAAGTGTTGAACTGGGCCTCCTTGGCGCCGATGCAGTATGGGCCGAACTCTTGGAAGCAGATAATCAGTTTTGTACTGATGTGTGAGGAACAATGGGTACCCCTGCGCTTGAACGTGTTCCGAGCGACGCTGATGATTAGTTCGGCGGCCGAGGGGGTTTACTATATCTCCCCCCGGAGCAGGAGGAAGGTTGTTCATAGCCACCCGGACTCTATCAAGGATTGGAAGAAAAAATATCTGGTGATCCGGAGTGAAGAGCCCTGGGGCATTCCGACTCGATGGAACTACTCCAAGCCGAGTTATCCTGCGCCGGGGCAGGGGGATCTGACGGTCGAGGAGTGGGGGTTTGTCGAGCGTCTCCGTTTGTCCCCTAGTATTAATTGGACGAAGGTGACGGAGGTTCGCCTGGCGAGCGTTGGACTGAGCCCAGCCGTTCTCCGTATGTAGTTGTTTCTTTTCCCTCGATCCTTTCGTACATTCTTACTCATTGCTCTTAATGGTTTTTTCTGTAGATATGGATGAGGCATCGATCAAAGCAAGGAGGCTCGCCATGAAGAAGGAAAATGCCGAGAAGAAGAAGGGGGAGGCGGCGAAGAGGCCGAGGGAGCCGCCCCTTGTTATCTCGGAGGTACCGCTCGAGCTGAGGGTTAAGAGGACTCGTTCGGAGACGGGCAAGGGGGGTTCCCCTTTGAGGGGTAAGGGCCCGGCAAGGGCATCCGATCTTGATAAGGGGAAAGGTCCCTTGGTAGGGGTCGAGGAGGAGGACCCGGTGGTGGAGTTGTTGCGGCAGCGGTGGGCGCCGGATTGGTCGGTTCGGATGGGCGACTGTCTGACCGAGGAAGCCCAGGCCGTAGAGGTGGTGGAGAAGCTGGCAACGCCTCGTGATCGCCAGATGATGGAGAACGAGCCCGTGGAGGTGGCATTCACGCGCCAGGCGCAGGCCACCGTGTCGGTAAGCTTGTCGACCTCCTCCTTTCTGTTTAGTCTTGCCTCAGGAGTTTTCTTCTTATCTGCGTCTTTCGGTTGCAGGCTTGTATGCAGGGAGCTAATGTGAAGAATCTCTACGAAGCGTCCCTGTTACAAGAGCGTGCTCGGGCGGACAAGAGCGGACGAGAGACGAAGGAGATGCGGATCGAGCTCGAGGGTTCGCATCAGAGGGAGCAGCAGATGAAGCTGGAGCTCGAGGCCAAGGACACCGAGTGGGGGAAGAGGGTGGCCTCCTTGAAGAGGAAGTTTGCCAAGGAGAAGGGGGAGTTGACAGCTGCGTTCGCCAATGAGAGGAAAGAGCTGACGGATGCGGGCCAGCGGATGGTGATAGCCGCCCAGGATGAGTGCTACGCGAAGGCCCTCAGTCACGTGAGGCATTTCTATCCGACCCTCGATCTGTCGAACTTCGAGTATGACATGGAGATTGATGGGACCCCGAAGATTCCTGCCGGAGAGGGGCTCGTTGACAACCCGGCCGTCGATCCTCCTGTGAACCCGATCGACGCCGAGGAGGGAAATCGAGTTGTATAGTTTTGTCTTTCTTTCTTCTTTCCTCCTTTCGATTGTATTTGCCTCCCGCGGACTGGCCCCCGCCTTTTCGTGTATATATAAAAAAGTAATTCGGACTTGCCAAGGGTTTTGACGCCGGTCGTTTCCGGATCTCCCCGCTTATGTGCTTCGAGTTGGCTCACTTCGTAGGTTGTGGCTTCCCTTCCCGAGGTGGGCCCCCGTCGTTCCGACGTGGCGTGCCGCTCGAGACGAGGGGAGTATTTCTGTAACGGCCTTTGCCCCGGTTGACAGTATACAAAGTGATGAAGGGGATGTGGCTCGGCCTTATTGTTTCGCGAGGAATCGGAGTGGGGTGAGGTGACGCCTTGGGGGTCGACCCCCTAACCGGGTATTAGGTCGGGTCTGCCGAGGCGTTTGGAGTATGATACAACGAGATTTTCTTAGTATAAGATAGGGGGGGCCGCTAAAACGGTCCTATACAAAGGAAAGCTTTACAAAAGGTTTACTTCTAGCTAAGTTAAAGTCTATGCTTGCTCTTTGCAGGAGTTCACTGGGTGCTAGGCGTCAAGGGGGAACCTCTCTGGCTCGACGGTAGGTCCGGGGGTAGGGCCGTCCTCCGACGGTGGTCATGTAGCACGATCGCGCTGCTTCTTGGCTGCCTCGGACGACGCCGACCCCTTGTGGGGTGGAAAATTCGAGCTCCAGATGGTAGGCCGAAGGCACCGTTTGGAGGGAGCATAACCTGGATCGGCCGAGTATGGCGTTGTAAGCCGTCTTGACGTTGGTCACCATGAAGTCCATAGGCTCGGTCCTCTTGGCGGGAGCCGATCCCGCGGTAACATCGGGGGTGACAATCCCTTCGAGTACGACAGGGACGCCGTAGAACCCATGTAAGGTGTATCCGGTCGGTTGGAGCTTGCCTCTAGGTAACTTCAGTTTCTCGAAGGCTTCGAGGAAAAGAATGTTCACCGAGCTGCCGTTGTCGACAAGGATTCGGCGAACTTCACACTTAGCCATGCGGAGGCTAATGACGAGGGCGTCGCAGTGGGGGAGGCGAACGCCTTCGAGGTCCTCCCCTGAGAATGAGACTGGCGCGGGTTGTAGCTCGGGAGAGGGATCGCCTTGGACAGCATTCATCTCTCGGATGAAGGCTTTTCGGAAAGTATTCGACTCCCCTCCTATTAGCCCTCCATGGACTCAATGTAAGATAAATGGTGTGTCCGCGGCTCCCTCGGACTCGGGATCCCGACCCGGTATGCGGCTCGGAGGGGGGTTCGGGGGCGAGTGCATCCCGCTCCTAGTATCTCGTCGACCCCGCGGGACTTCTCGGGTGAATTCTCGGAGGTATCCTCTGGAGATGAGTTCCTCAATCTCGTCTTTCAGGGCCCGGCATTGATCTGTGTCGTGTCCATGGTCTTGGTGGAAGCGGCAGTAGAAGCGCTGATCTCGGTTCTTGCCGTTGTTAGGTCGGGGAGGTAGTCGAACAATGCCTTTGTCTTCGATTTCTAAGAGGATGGCGGATACGTTGTGCGTCAAGGGAGTGTATCTCTCGAAGCGGGGGACCGGCGGGACCTTCTTCATGGCCCCCGGGTCCCTTGGAGCTTTCTTTGATGGTTCGACTTCTTCGGTCTTCCGCTTTCCCTTCCCGGTGGCATCCCTGGCATCTTCGGGGTTAAGGGCCTCTTCTGCCCTAATGTATTTCTCGTCCCTACTGAGGAGGTCGGGGAAGTCGACGGGGGGTTTCTTCGCCAGAGAAGCCTTCAGCTGTCCGTGACGGACGTTGTGTCGGAATGCCGCTGAAGCGACGCCCAGGTCGAGGGAGGAGACCGACCTTGCCTCAGCGGTAAATCTCCGGACGAACACTCTGAGTGATTCCCCCTCTAACTGTTTGAGTCCGAGCAACGAGGCGCTGGTCTTTTCGGTCTTCCGGCTGGTGACGAAGTGGGCGAGAAAATTGCCCTCGAGTTGGTCGAAGGAGTAAACGGAGCCAGGGGCGAGCTTCGAGAACCACTCACAAGCGGGACCCCGAAGGGTGGCAGGGAAGGCTCGGCATAGCAGGGGATCCGAGGCGCTGTGAATCATCATGAGGGTTTTGAAACCCCCCATGTGATCAGCAGGATCTCCCTCGCCGTCGTAGGTCTCGAACTGAGGGGGTCGGAAATTCCTGGGTATTTCCGCTTGGAGGATGGGGGCGGAGAAGGGAGGACGGACAGGTCTGTACCCCTGAGCCGCTCTTTGGCCGCCGTCCCCTATGTGATCGAGGCGATCCTCCATCCCTTGTAGGCGCCTTAGGAGAACGCCATCGTCCTCAGGCTGGATTACTGAAGGGCGGGACGCGCTGGCTTCGGCGTACGACCCTATTTGGGAATGGGGGGTTTCTTCCCTGGGGGTCCGTCGGAGGGCTCCCAGAATTTCTCTTCGGAAGTCTTGGAACTCCTTGTGAGTGACGGGGGCTCCCTCGACTTGGTTTGGTTGGTCCGAGGGTTGTCTTCCGACTCGGCTGAGCGTGGATCTTCGTACCTCGGGCGGCGATCTCGGACGGTTCGGGACCGGGTTGGAAGCGGCCCTTCCCCTACTGCGGGTAATCCTGCGGTTGAGGATTATTCCCCGGAGGTCGGGCTGGGCTGGCCGGCCGACGCTCCTTTGGGACTCCCGAGGGAGAGCCTTGTGTTTCGACGTGCGTGGCCTGGCTTTATCAGTGGGTGGGGGCGAGTCCCTTTGGTTGACGGAGGAAGCAGCCCCCTTGCCTTTGGAGGCCATGAGGGTTCGGCTGTCGAGGTCTTTTGAGGGTCTGGATCGGATCGGCTTCTGGAGCAGCTGTTCCCACAGACGGCGCCAACCTGATGCTGTTTATTTCTGGGAGACGTGTGGATGCACCAGGTGTGAGTTCGGACTCAATTTGTATTGAAGGAGAATGCCGCTCGTCTGCCGACCTTCGGTTGACCTTCTGGGACCTACGATGAGCTCGGAAAGATGTTGAAGGCTGGGCTCGGATCGGAAGGGTCGGATCTGAGGTCTTGTGTACCTGCAGACGGTCCTGAAACACCGGGGTTTATCCCGGTGGCGGACCCTCCGACGCTCTAGTCAGTCTCTGTGAGAGAGTAGCAATAACTATGTATATTTAAGGGGCAAAAGATTCATTACCTCAAAAGGTGGGTGTGGGTCTAGTATTTATAGAGAATCCCAACCGGGTTTGGTTCCACTTGGGGGCCGGGTCTGGATCCGAAAGCCCGTGGGCCTGACGTGGCAGAAGGCCCAGGGGGTTTAGGGCGGACGTGGCAATACCAGGAGTGGTATAGGGCTGACGTGGCGAAACCCTTGGCGGTATTTGGAGTTGACGTGGCTGATCGCGGGTCTCCTGCGCTTCGGGGGGGAATCGGAGGGCCTAGGCTGCGCCAGGTCATCCTTCTGCTTCGCCGGAGAGGGGGGACGGCCTGTGGCACTGTCACGGGTCGGACTCCGAGGACTACCAAGGCTCGTCGGCACGAGGAGGCCAGTACTGTGAGGGCAAACAGGAGGTTCGGCGCCGACCCTGAAGTGGTTCGGGGCCGAGCTAGATAGCTATTTTTACCTTTTCGAGTGAGAATTGTATTGGGCCCTGGTTGGGCCTCAGGCCATTTTTACCCTATCACAAGGGTTAAACCCACAATCGAACATTATGGATGTATTGTTGATTTCTTGAAGAGTGACCTACGTCACCAATCTCATTAATGATAGATTAACGGGATTACAACAAAAGTCCTACAACATCATATATCATCGTACTGTGCACTTCGGCACTCAAAACATCACAATCTATTACAACATAGCAACTATGATAACGGGCACAAGGCAACTCTAAAGCCAACAAAAGTAACCAAACTACATTAATCTTCTCCATGATCCTCCTCATCTGGAGCGGCTACTGGATACCTGACGCCCGGCCCTTCCCTATCACGCTTCCCCATCGACTCTGTCTCTCTTCCTGTGTCCTGTATTCCCTGCCCAATCATGTATAAGGACAACAATTTTGTGCAGTAAAATATGATATTGACTTCTAATATTGCGAAAGCATAAATCATTTCTATCAATACATAATGCCCATAAGATCACTCCAGTGGTAAGATGCCAAAAGGGTTATTGAAGCAATGCCAATGAATGCCGATGGTAATGTTTGGAGATCTTTACTTAGTGCTTGTAAATTACATGGGAATGTGAAGATGGGAGAGGAAATTGGGAGGATTCTGTTGGAGATGGAGCCATTTGACAATGGAAATTATATTATATTATTGAATATTTATGCAAGCACTAATAGATGGGAGGATGTGGTGGAGTTGAGGGGGAAGATGAAAGAAAGGGGAGTGAGGAAAACACCCGGATGCAGTTGTATCGAGGTGGATGGAGTTGTTCATGTCTTTGTAGCTGGGGATGAGTCTCATACTGTGTTGAATGAAATGTCTGAGCACATTTTTGCAGATGGTGATTAAAATTTAATCTGGGTTATGCTTAGTATAATGCGAATTCGTATTCTTTTGGATTCAGTATGAAGGTTCATAAGGGTTTTGTCGGAGTTGAGATGTATTCTTGGAGGACAGTGACACCGTGTTGATGTACAATCTTGAAAGCAGGATTTGGCTTGAAAATTCAAATGAATACGCAGGTGAATAGTAGTTGAATCGAAGGTGGTGGAATCAAAATTCTTATTTTTGGGGTTCTGGTTGCTAGTTAAAGGGATTGGCCATGATGGAGATTCTGAAATTGGAATAAGGTAGTTAGGCTGACTGCTTATAATTGTTGCCTCGGCCACCAAGTTATATTCAGCTGTCTTTGACTCGGCCAAACGCTTAATAAAACAGCAAATGTCT
The DNA here is from genome assembly GCA_017893485.1 of Hemerocallis citrina. Lineage (NCBI taxonomy): Eukaryota > Viridiplantae > Streptophyta > Magnoliopsida > Asparagales > Asphodelaceae > Hemerocallis > Hemerocallis citrina. The sequence continues at coordinate 68,446,867 of CM030361.1, forward strand.
CGGTTGTCCAAAGACTCGGTTCAGAATCTAATGACCAGACATGTGATGCACATGGAAATCCAATTATATTTGATAATGGAAATTTACAGAAAGGTATATATATACACAGAACATTAGCAACATGTTAGATTGGGTGGAAACTGAGTTGGTAAACCCATTCCAACCTTCTCAATTAGTCAAATCAAATATATAAACATATACACCTAATATGAGATTATCTACATGCTTTCTATACACCTACTTATTATGCTTGGCATTTGCCTTCAAATTCAAAGTGGATTGCACTTTGCTAAAAAGCAATGATATTCAAGGTAAGCAAAGTTCATCACAAAAAAGAAACCGTGAATATTCAATCAAAAAATATGCCCAAAGTAGACTGAGCGAAACATGTTGAAGCACGCCACTAACTAGATGCCATCACATACATTATGTAAATTCCACTGTACATTAGAAAAATCACCCGCTCCAAATCAAGGGGGAAAAAAAAGGTTATGGAAGAAAGTGAAGTCCTTTAGAAATTTTAAATTTAAAAGCTTATGCTTTTAGAGTTTTAGCGACAAGATACACCAAAAATACATAATAAAATTATAAAGAAAACAAACACTAAAAAGAAGTTAAGAAAAGTAATTACCTATAAAGGAATTCATAAAGTTTAACACTGAAATGTCATATATTACATTTTGAAGTTGTTGTAAGAAGGTATTTTAAGCATTAAGCAATGTATTAGATGACTTACACAACAATGCCCAGAAAAGTAGATTGCAGAAGCTTGAAGCAGTTCAGATGCACTACCAGACCAATTTCTAGAATATAGACTGGCCTCATTTCTGAATTGATGAAGCTAATTGTCCAAAATCATCCACCCGTTTTAACACATTATATAAGATTTTGACTCCAAAACATGTTCCCAAAACGAAAAAACTCGGTATCGATAATATTGGATATTTAAAGAGTACCAGTATCTCAAGGGTAGTGGTAGGCAAATTTCCGAATTAACTCGGGCAATGCAACTTGGTATTCACAGAGATCTCATACCGTGCCAACTGCAAAGTACCTATACTGAGGTATAATTTATTTTGCCAACTAATCCATCACAAAGCATGATCTCATTAGAAAGAAATAAAAGCTGATGCTTTTAGAGTATTAGCGACAAGAAACACCCAAATAATTATTAAAAGTAAAATACACAATGAACATAATAAAGAAAATGAACACTAATACAAGTTCGGAAAACTCATTGCCAATAAAGCAATTCATAAAGTTGAAAAGTGAACATCCTTCGTTGCGAGGTACCAGTGAGAATCAACGATGGTCAAGCGAGGGGATGAGAACCAGAACTCAATCTTTACAGGGAGTTGTCAGATTGGTGGAGTGTCTGCGGTCTGTCATATGGTGCTTGAAGTTGACGTATGAATCACTGATAGGGGCGACGGAGGTGTCCGTGCGAGCGACGGAATGGATAAACGGTGTACAAACAAGGGACTGAGAGAGAGAATGAGCTCAAATTGGCACGAAAAATTGACTTGAACGAGATCACCCGATCAGTAGGATTAGATTTCGTTGCATTTTTGTTTGTTGATTGGGGTGTATAAATTCCAGAACTCAGCCTGATAGAATCTGAACTTCATAAGCCTTATTTTTTGTTGTTTGTTTTGTTAAATTTTTTAATGCGGGGTACCAAAGGCCAACCTTATGTGATTAAAAAAAAAAAAAATTTGAAAACTGAAATCTGATATATAAGCAATGCATTAGCTGATTTATATAAAATGCATTACCAGAAAGTAGATGACATAAGCTTTGAAGCAATTGAGTTCATGAAGCCCTTGTCAAAAATCATCCAATTACTCTACAACTTGTTCATGAAATTGGCTGCAAAAACTGTAATACTTAATCAAATCGAACAGAGCAAGCATTTCACCTTCATCTCAAAGATTAATGCAATTGAGTTTCACATTCAACACAAAAGAAACTTACATGATTACATCACAAACTAAAACACAACACCAATGACATGAGAAAATACAAAAAATACACAAACCCAACAGACAATCAACTCAAGAAACAACAACACGATTTCCTCCTACTCAATCCACTGACAATCAACCCACTGACAAAATCAGAACTGAAAGACATTTGCAGAAGCCATAATGGGCTGCGTCGGGCACGGGAGCTGCCACGGCTTCATAAGCGGGTCAGGTATCTCCTGAATATCCATCGCCATCCCGCTAAACTCCTCGACAAATCTCAGCACCGAGTTAAGCGACCTCAGCCTATCCGTCAGCTCCATCACCTGCGTCCTCAACACAGTGTTCTCCCCATCCACCCCGTAAAACTGCTGAGTCGAAACATTAATCTGCATCGAGATCCGCTCATTCTCAACCTTCAGTTGCGCAATTTGACTCACCAGCTCATCCAAGTGCTGCTGCTTCCTCATCCTCGACCTCCTCGCCGACTCCCTATTAGATTCCATCCTCTTTCTCTTCCTCTGGTCAACTGCGAGCCCCTCCGAGCCTGAGGTTTGCTGGGATTGAGTAGGCGACATCAAAATTAAACGAATTCTATTGATTTGATTTTGGGTTAATAAATAAATAAAGCTAATAATATACGAATTGAATTGGGTAGGATCAAATTACAAAAATAATAATTTGAAATCAATTCATGAAATGACGTAAAAGTAGTAGAGAAAGAGGACTGAGAAGGATTGCAGGATCGGTCGGCGAAAGAGATCGGCGAAGTTCATAAAGGGCCTCAGAGATTGGTGATTATACACAGATTTGGAGGGGGAAACATTGATATTATCAACAGTTATCAGAAATATGGATTTTGATTAGATCTGAGATTGAATTGGGGGATTTTTGAACAGATGTTTGTCTCAGATCTGGAGATTGATGGAAGGAACCCTTGCAAGATTGGACTTTTAACTAATTTGAGACAAAAATGAGGAGATTTTGGAATAGGGTTTTGAAATTGAGCAGAAATTGGGGTGAAAAAATACAGGAATTTGAGAAAATCAGGATAAGATTTTAGAGGAGGGAGAAGGGAAGGTTAACACAGAGTTTGGGATTGGTTATTTATAGATGGATGGGGTTGTTTTGGGAAGGAAATTGGGGGCATTTGGGGAAGAGAATTGGGATTATTATTTTATTTTTTTAAGGGGAAGGAATCTTCGTGGTAAAAGGAGTCGAGAATGGGACACGTTTTCATGGGGCGATCCGTGAGGAGGAATATGATTGTATAGGAGTTGCGCATTGGATGGAGTTTGTAGGAGAGGTTTTGGGACGCTGGATTAAGAGGGAAGGGGAGGGATTGCTTTGAGATGCGTTCAGTGTGAGTTGCTTATAGGTGAATTTTTTTTTGGAAAGGGACAGCTGAATGCTGGGCTGTGTTAAAATTGATGGCGTTGGTATCTAGAATGAGCATAAAGTGACGGCGGATATTTTATTGCTCTGAAATTTAGGTAGGGATAGTAAAAGTCTAAAAGATAAGGGAATTTTAGGTTTTGGACCTTGTCCTGCATTTTAATTATCACCAGGGTCCAGGTAGGTGCAGTTATTTGCATACCTAAAGGCTAAAGTAAGATATTCTTGAGTATATTATTCGTAATATACCGTCACATGGGCGAATAATTCTACCAAGTACCAATTCTCATGGACTTACTGTATTTCTTGCACCTTTATAGTTTTTTTTTCTTTTTTTTTTTAATTTATTTATTTATTATGAAACGAATAGTCTTACGATTCTAGTCACACAATCAATAATATTAAACAAAGTACCTATGGAGTGCTTTATAGTTATACTGTTGTTTTTTTTTTAACAATTCCGCAATTATATAAGTACAAAATATGCTCATTCTTACAATAATTTCATAATAACACAATAATATGAGATATCATCGGGAATTGAACACAAGCATCTTGCTTGTTGGCTAACACAATTACCGCTAAACCGCTTATAGTTATACTGGTTACCTATCAAAACATTACAACATTAGTTAATATTTAACGTTAATTAATATTATTTTTTACCGTTGATCTTTTTTTTTTTTTGTCTTTTCTGCAATTTGTGTACAAATTGTTACGATAAAAGAAACAGTAATGTATTTAATTTATTAAGATAGAGAGACTTGTCGAGAAATGGTAAGCATTGATTTTGACTGAAAGATTAAACCAGTATTAAACTTCTTATTAGTAAAAATGCATATGCAAGGATGCTTTATTACGTTCATTTTTTTAAGTTTACATTATAGGCTCCAAAAACCGTACTTGCCTTATTTGCAACTAGTAATCTGCACGTGCAATGCACGTTTTCTGAGTTAGCACATGCAATTTGCACTGGGGACATGCACGTGCAATGCACGGATTTGATGGAGGGAGAGGAAGAGACGGTTTCGATTTTTGATGGAACAGAATTTTATGGAGACTTTAAATGTGAAGTGAAAATTACAGAATTAACCATATATTTTTTTTTAGCTTTTTATGTATATGGGGGCATGATAGTAAAAAGCCGCCAAAATGGGGCTTTGCTTAATTATAGTATAGATGTTTTCACATACAAGAGACTAATCGACCCAAGTGTTCACCAAAACATGAAACCTAAGTTCCCTTGTATATTACTATATAGTATATATATATACATCTCTACTATTTTAATAGGAGAGTTGGGGTTTGTAACCAAACAAACTCTAACTTTGTAACTAAACAAACACGTGCAATGTATGTTCAAATTATATCTAATATAAACATGCACTGCACGTGTAGCCCAAATCAAAACATTCAAATATAAACTATTTTTTTTCTTATTCAATATATATTCATTTAACTTGATCACTATACTTTTTGTAGACGTGCATCGCACGTACATTATACTAGTAATAACTAATTGTACATATACATTGTCCATGTTGCTACAACAAAACATCTTAAGTTGTAATAAAGGTTAAAAGATGGCTAAATTATAAGAAGAAAAAAACTCGCTCCGAACAACTTGAGTTATCTGTTGAAGTTGAATAAATTTTTTTGATAATAATGAAAAAGATTTATGATATTTTCTAATTCAACTTGCAAAGATAAATAATGTTATTTAAAACAATTATAAAGATTAAATGTGGTTTTTTGAAAATATACTTCAGAGAAATTTTTTTGTACAGAAAGGGTATACTTCGCGGGGGAGAGGGGTGTATTTTTTTTTTTTTTTTTGACTAAATCTAGGTTCATACGGTAAGAGAAACTGGATCGTTGTATTACTTCTTATTTTCTGCCTCTCAAACCAAAATTCTGAAGTTACCATAAGATACGTACGTATACCATTGAAGATTATCAGAATCTAGTACTCAGCATTAGAAGTCAAAGCAACAAATTCTAGCCTTTTCCAATATATGTCCTTTTATGAACTTTCTAGGATAGTTAAACATATCCACTTTATATTATCATTCAGTCTTCTCAAACAGTGTGCTCCACAATGGCTAATGATTTATAGCAGCCTTCGATGTCTGCTATTAGCACTGGTATTATGTCGGGTCGGATCGGGTTCTTCACTATCCGGATCCGATTTTCTACGGATTCAAAAATTGAACCCGAACCTGGACTCGTGAGGATCGGGTCCGGTTCCGCGTCAGGGTCCTATTAAATATTCCTACCCGTTCGGGTAGGAGTAGGAGTGTGAGCGGCGAGCAAGACGGCGAGTAGAGAATTTATAATAAAGGAGAGAAGAAAAATGCATGAGTTTTGAGTTTGTAAGATAAAGATTTAGAATTGAAGAGGATAGAGGAGAGGGATGAGGATAGAATATTTATTTTTATGTTGATTTTTTTGGATTTTTTTAAGCGGTCAGGGTCGGGTCTCTTTTGAGCGGACTCGGACCCAGATTCGGAAGTACAACGGGTCCCATTTTCAGATCCAGACTCAGACCCGATAGATCGGGTCGGTTCCGATCCAATACCGGGTTCGGATCGGATTTCCGTCGAATTCGGGTTTCGGATATTTATACCAATACTATCTGCTATATTCTATTCTATTCTTAGTCAAATATGATAGGCATGACTCATGAGAACAACGTAAAGCAAGAAAATAGAACATGACTTACCCACTAAAGATTTGAGTTCATTGTAACACGTGCTTCAAATGAACTAACTCCTTGTTTTCAAGTATTTAGTCCAAAACATGCAGGATGAACTCTCTCAAATCCAAAAATATATAATTTTGAAACATAATAATTAATTAAATTCTAATTCAAGCTTAATTAAACATGGCTGATATAGAAAACATACTGATTAAGTAAATTCTAATTCAAGCTTATTTATATATAGAAAATATACTCATATATCCAACATAGACAAGTTACTCTCCACTGACATCCGTATTCATTCAGGACTTTAACCTTATTATCTTTTCTTGAATTACCTCAACGGGTGAGATATGAACCTTATTGTTTGGCTGAGAAAGATAAAACAATTAATCCTTATTTTATAAATAGTATGAATACGTTTTTCTTTTCTTTTCTTTCTTCTGATTGTTAAGCTTCAATGAAAAACTTCTTAGAAATAGGTATTAGGTAGTCCTTAGAGCATCTGTAGTCGTTGAAGAGAAAAATATGCATATATGGATAAATAGAAATAGGAATCGAAGTTTTGCTGCAGTCGTTAAAAAGCTATTTGGAGCGACGGCACTCGAAGTGCCGTCGGAGGAATTAAAATTCGTCCTCGAAGCACAAATAAAAAATTACAAAAAAAATATAAAAAATTACAAAAAAATTCAGAAATTACGAAAAAATTACAAAAATTACAAAAATATTCCAGAAATTGCAAAAAAAAAATAAAAATTGCAAAAAAGTCCGGACGGCACATGAAGTGTCGTCCGACAAAAGGGGGGCAAGGGACGGCACTTGAAGTGCCGTCCGAGGGTTTGTGAGCTTTTTGGGAGTTTTTTAATTGAATTTTTTTTTTTTTCAAGCGACGGCACTTGAAGAGCCGTCCGACGAAAAAATTATTAGTTTTTTCGAGTGTCGTCGCTCATATATGGATAAATCTAAAATCCATTCTTATTTATAGCAAACAACTGTAGTGAAATATGAATAATATGGATGTTTGGCAAACAAGTACAGCTCACTTTTGAGTCAAATATGCATATTATCAATATTCAACAAACGACTACATTATCATTATTTAGCAAACTACTACGGATGCTCTTAGTCAATTTAAAGTGTGGTCAACCGTTACTGGCCAATGGCCATTATGGAAGGTCGATAAGATAAAAGAGAACGGTCCTACTTGTCCTATAAAGCGCATGCAACTACACGTGAACAATTAAATACTCCTACTAGTTACAAATAAAATGAATTAAATTAGGCTAAATAAGTTCAGATCCTCACTTGGAACTGAATTTTTATTCAACCCTTGTGAGCGAACAATTCATTCTACGCAATATTATTACAGGTGATGTATTGTTATCTGGGTTACAAATTTTTTGAGAGATCTACAACAGCGTTGAAAATGTTAAGGAACTGATAAAACTTTAATACCAAACCAGAAGGTTCAAACTAATTTTACCCGTTATATTATAGAGCAGAAAACAAAGTACTCATCACGTTTGGGCTTAATACAATATGCTTATATAACATTTAAATAAATAAAAATTAACTCCTTTCTCTGTTAACTTAACCTCATCCGGTAAGTTAGAATTATTGAATTACCTTTCTACATTTACTCTTTCATAATCAAATCCTTCTATCACCCTCTTTCTTCATTCCATTTTCTTCATTTCTTTTTTGTTCATTCTTTTTTTAGTTCAAAGATATACTCCAAATAGGCAAGGCCGGCCCTACTCTAGAGGCGGATATGGCAGCTGCCTTAGACCCCCAGAGATTTCGCAATTTTAGGGGTCCCAAATTTGAACTTTCTTTATAAATATAGGCACGTATTTTGCACGTAAAAAAAATGCTATTAGGGGCCCCATTTCGGAAGTTCGCCTAGGACACCCGGGAACTCCGTGCCTGCCCTGCAAATAGGCATGGTATTGTGTAAATATCAAAAGAGTAACACAAAGCATCAGTGATTCGGTTGCATCATAATACAAAATGAAGTGGATAATTTATCTCTAGTGGGTGGATCTATTTCTTCCTTCCATAGAATTACACCACAATAAGGCACATAGAATACAAACGCAGTCTTAGCACCAGAATTAAAAGGAAAAAAAAAAAAAAAATGTCTAAACAGAAATATGATGCACCTACGAAAATAATGATCTACATTCATTTCATTCTACCAAATACCTTGTCACTCTCTTTCTTAACCTGTCGCTGACAATCTTTACTCAATATACAATCTTTAAAGGAAGTATTTGAGCAACTCACCGTTGCCGACCCGCTGCCGAATTCCTGCCGACCTCTACTGACCGAAGAGATCACTGCAGAAAAAAAAAGAGGGTTAAGGAGAAAAGAAAATAAGGAAAATGGGTGATAGAAGAATTTAGTTATAAAAAGATAAGAGTAGAAAGATAATTCAATAATTCTAACTTAATGGATGTAGTTGAAATGAGTTAAATGTATTTTTTCAAATGTCATATAAGCATAATGCATTAAGCTCAAATGTTGGGACACTTTATTTTTTGTCCTAAATTATATTATATTAATTAATTAACTAATTACACAAAGTTAGTATTAAAAAATATTCAAGCATATTAAGCATCACGTGACAAATTGAAACTACGACAAGAGACCACCACGTTTTCTATGTCCATTTGTGTGGAGATCTACAGGAAACACGGCCCACTTCATTCAAGAATATACGTCACCCGTGACATGTGAATTAAGTAAGCCAAAACCAAAATAAACAAGCAAACTACGTCCATTAATTCCATGAGCTAAATAAATTATCCCAACTTGAAAGTGTCTGGTATCGACCATTGCAGGCAGGAGTTCATTATTTCCGTACGTTTACCTATATTCCAATAATTCTTAAATGCAGTCAAGGTGCACTTGAGATGCGTACACGATATTTTTCTTTCACTTGAGATGCGTACACGATTTTTCTTTTTATTATTTTTTTTTATTTTTTAAACAACTATAAACCTCTAATCTCTAATCTCTAATCTTTAATATCATAATGGAAGAAGGTCTGAGTGTCATTTGTCATTTTGTCATTCTACCAATATGTACAACGCACGTACATAACTTATATAAATAAAGTTTCCGGTTCAAATCATCCCTACGTCAGAGTTTTTACTTTTATTTTTGTAAAATTATTAAAATGTGGATCGCATGTGTAAATTACTATTAAAGTAAAATTACATTGGGATTTGCATCAAGCAAACATTGTTGTTCAACCATAAGATTAGTATTCATGCATTTCATTTTGTTTTGGGCAGATGGTGAAATTTCTGTCCTAGGGCATAATTACAGTATTTAAAGTAGGAAAGATACGATAACGAGGAGACTGAGATTGAGCACAATTTGAAACTAGCTGTTAAATCTTAAATAGACAAAATTAATTTTATAATGAAAAATCAATAAAAACCGAATTAAATTTGTACTCGCATTTAATCACAAGTACAGTATTTAAAGTAAGAAAGATACGATAACGAGGAGACTGAGATTGAGCCAACAATATGAAACTAGCTGTTAAGTCTTAAATAGACAAAATTAATTTTATAATGAAAAATCAATAAAAACCGAATTAAATTTTTACTCGCATTTAATCACAAGTACAGTATTTAAAGTAAGAAAGATACAATAACGAGGAGACTGAGATTGAGCACAATATGAAACTAGCTGTTAAGTCTTAAATAGACAAAATTAATTTTATAACGAAAAATCAATAAAAACCGAATTAAATTTTTACTCGCATTCAATCACAAGTATACTATTTCACAAACAACAAAATTTACTATAAAGAAAGAACAAAAGGAAGATAATATATCTTCAATTTGAATCTTGATAATCGTGATCTTCGATTCTGGCCTTGAAGATGGTGAACATATAAACTGAGACTTGTTTAAAAACATTGTCGAGATGTTATTTTCGTCACTGTACGGTAACTTACACAAGAATAATGAATGGGATAGCGATTTGATCAGGATCGGCTCCTATTTACTGTTTTAACACCAAGCCCAAGCCCAGCCCGAACGGTGGGTGGGCGCGTGCGTGTGTCTCAAACTGAAGCCAAGTTGGATGTGTTCTCCCTCCGGAGAAAATATTCATACCTCTAAGGGCACAACCATTTGGCTAAATTTTTAACTTATTAACTCGCTTGCTTTTTGCTCTTTTGCAATAGGGGACTAATATCTAATACCACATACCAAGCAAAAAAATCAAATTCTTCATTTCAACATGCTAACTTCAGAGACAAATATTTTATTTATTTGAAATTCATTTTGGACATGTAAGTATATTATTTTATTCGTTTTGATGAGTAGAATAAGATGAAACCGACTTTGAACATTAACTAACCCATCATCCCTTGTACTCTGCTTCTTATTGTTTACTTGCTTTTTTTGTGTTGACTGCTTGCACCCCCATAAATGTAGGGGAAACACGATTTTATTTGTTTTTGTTTATACTTTTTTTCTAGTTTACTGGGCTTAATTTGTTAGTGATACTGGAGATTAATACTGAACACTTTCTCCATAAAAAAAAGACCATTAAAATTAGCAACTACTCAAAACCACTCTTTACTTGCAGACAAGTCGGCACTATGCTGGTTTGGCGACTATGACAGATTTAGGTCGGATATATTGAATGTGAGACAATTTTTGTTCAAAGACTATTGGCCGACACCATCCACTATCTTCGAAAACTTTGGGCCATGGTGGGCGCACAATTTTTTTCCCATGTGAAGCAAAAACAACAACAATGTGGGCCTCTAATTAAGTTGTTCGGTTGAACACAATACAAAGAAGGTAAATTTCACTAAGCTATACTTTTTTTTTTTTTGAGGTTAAAGATAGAATAACGTCACCCTGTTTTATTAATAAGGAATTAATAAAATAGCCCCGGTAACCCGGGAGAACTACAAAATTACAGTGCAGAAAATAAAACATAATCCTCCAACAGAACCCTGGAGGGTGGATCTAACCATCCATACACAGTACAACCAAAAGTACAATATTTCGAAACAGAACGCAAAAATAGAGGTAGTTGCAGCCTGTGGAAATCCGATGTATCATGTGAGCGAGAGGGACTCATACCCCTCAATCCAGTATCGGTCCAAACTCGACCTCCTCATCATCAAATTCTTCCACTTGGAAGACTGGCTATCCATCCTCTTACCCATGTGACCGTAGCGAGGCAAATTTGGGGCCAATTCATAAATTCTCGTATTCGCTGGGATAGTCACTTGTTTCTAATGCCCGTAAAATCTCTACCATCGTTGCCTTACTCCTTTGACAGTGAATGAAAAGATGATTCAGATTCTCCGTATGTGTGTTACAGAATCCGCAGTTGGTCGCTATTTGTGATTGTCTTTTGGTAAGGTTCTCTCTGGTGAGGATTGCATTATTGAGCACTAGCTAGAGGAAGACCCTTACTTTAAGAGGTGTTTTGGCCCTCCATAACACCGTGCCCAACTAGGTCTACATCCTCGATAGTGAATTCGATGATACAGAGATCTAACAGTGAAAGCTCCTTTGGCCTCTAATCCCAGCGCAACTGATTTGAGCCTTGCGTACACTTTGCCCCGTTCCGTGTAATGTGTGTTTGTAGATCATGTAGTTGCTGTTGCAAACCTTGGTTTAGTCGCCCTCGAAAAGGCGATCTCCAGTTGCCCCTCTTCCATGTTTCAGCCACAGAAACGTTCGGGGGAGTTGTTTTCTCATACAGATCCAGGAAGGTCTCCTTAAGGGTATGGGTGCCACACCATTTGTCCCATCAGAATCTGGTGGACCGTCCATTCCCAATCGTCGATGCACCTGTTGAATTGAAAGGTTCGCTCGCTTTGGTAATTCCTTTCCAGAGGCGAGAAACTCTAGACCCTACCCGGAAGCCTAAACTTCTTGTACCTTTTCCCTGGAGGTATGGTTGAATGAAGTCCTGCCATCCTTCTTCACCGTGGTGAAAGACCTTCCACCACCATTTCCACCACTAAGCTATACTTATGTTTTATCAATTTGCATATAACTATATCTATATTTTTCTTTAGTTTGATATATTATACATGTAAACTTATCTTGCGGTTCACTATTCAGCGTTAACAGTATCAAATTTTGAGCAGTTTGACCATTATAGGTCTGCTTTGGCAGGTCTAAGCATCCTCTCTCTTTCTCTTAGATCATTTTCAACTACGCTAGCCATCTCTCAATTTTAGCAAGAATAACAGATTTTGGAGAAAAAAATTGCTTCAACAGGACTCTCCAAACCACTCGCCCAAATAGATTTCTCAGTCGCAAGATCTGGTGCGTTTGTATCGCTTGCCAAACTTCACTTCCTCTCTTTTTGCCTCTATAAAAAAAAAAAAATCAAAACCCACACAACATAAGAAAATCAAGATCAGAAAAAATCGCAGCAGCTCCCAAACATGCGATCGCGAAAATGTGATCACAAGCGCGAACTCGTGATCGCGACAAGAGCTTACGATCTATTCGCGAGAAAGATGGCCAGATTTTTGGGTTTGGATTTTTTATTTTGAGCTTGGGTTTTTATATTTTTATTTTCGAATTACTTGATATTTTGCTTGGGCTTTAACGGATTTTGGGCTTATTAATTATACTCTATATTTTTTGCTAGTATTGTAATTATACTATACATATGTAGTCCAATATGTCTTCAAATGATCTTTAACCAGATAATTTATTTAAAAGAATATTACAACTATTTAGTAAATAAAAATTAAAATCTTTTTGGCTAGCCAATATAGCTAGTATGGTTGGAGGTAAGACTTTTTTCGCTAGCCAAATTATCCAATTGTTCTCCATTTTGCATATTCTAGTGAATCAAAATGGCTAGTGTGGTTAGAGATGCGTACAATTTAAATTTTTTCTTCTTCATTTTTTAAAATAATTAAAATATACTTACTCAAAACAATTCTTCACATTCTCTCAATTTTATTTTTAATCGTTTAAAAGAGGAATTAGGTGATAAATGTATTTATTATAGACAATAACATAATTGAACAATATTATCCGCCAGAGGTATATTAGGGAAAAATTGCCAAAAACATTCAAAAATTGTTACGTGAAATTGATGAAATATATCGATCTGCAAAGAAAATATGGACGGAGTACACCTATAGAAAAATTTAAAATATATGAATATAGTTATCTGCAAATTGATGAAAGATGTGTATTATTGTATAGTTGAGTGAACCTACGGAAGAATATACTCGTGGACTCTTCACAAAACAGTTGAGGAATTCAATATCCTATCTCACCTGCTGTGCCAGTTTAGGTTTGGGCCATGAGGCCCATCCTGGCACGAAAAAGAAAAGAAAGCCTACATAATCTGGATCCACCCGTAATATTCATAAACCCGACCCGATCTAACCTTTCACCACTAACCCTCGTATAAATTCAGTCTTCTCTCCCATTTCCATTCCGGCGAATGTACTGACCGAGAATTGAAACGGTTCCAACCAGATCTCGAATTTTTTCCCAAACCGTCCCACTTTTTAAAAGTTTTTTCCAAACTGTCCTATTTTTTTAAAAAAATTCCACTCATCATTTTTTTAGAAAGCAAGTGAGAGGCTTTAGATTTTTCGAAAGCCTACACTCGCTTTCTGAAAAACCGATTGGATTTTAACCACATTTGCTTTTTTAAAATTCATATCGGTTAGCCACACAGGTCTTAGTGGTCAGTGAATATGTTTTAGGGCTGTTACTGTTCATTGGTTTGTGGGGGGGTGGGAGGGGGGGAGGGGGTTTCGATTATTGCCTGTCCCACTTTTCTTTTTAATTCGTTTTTTGGGGTCTTTGCTTCTGTTGCTCTGGATCTTGTGTGCTTGTGATTATCATTCTATGGTGGGACTTGGATAGGCTACATATTCTTGTCTTTCATTTCTTTTTGGTTACTATCAAATCTATTCTTGTTTTTGTTTTGATGCTAAACACTTCCTTTTTAGCTGTCAGCTTTCATATTTACAATTAAAGCTCTTACTTTTTATTAGGGCATTTGATAACTAGTTCTTTACAAATGAGTAAGCATGTGAGAAAAGATTGTTGGTCTTGTCTTTCTGGAAGCAAGATAAACTGAAGGTTCTGTTGAATTATGAATTGGAGAATACACATATGATCATGCATACCATCTCATATTATCAGTGTACATTTTTTTAAAATATGTTCGCTATGAAGGCTATGAAGTCATTCGTGAGCTTCCCATAGGAGTTTCACTTTCATAAACAAGATCTTCTTCAGTTGAGGAAAAGTAAGATGACTGTTGTTGAATTTTTTTTCCAAAATGACCCTTTTTGTAAAAGTTTTGCCACAAAAGATCTGTTTTTTTTTATTCCACAAACGCCTCACTCGCTTTTTGAAAAAGCGAGTGTGGTATAATCCCTCACGCTTTTTCAAAAAGCGAGTCTTAGGTTTCAGGACTCGCTTTTTGAAAAAGCGTGAGGGATTATACCACACTCGCTTTTTCAAAAAGCGAGTCTTGGCCTTCTTTGCCCAGCAACACTCGCTTTTTGAAAAAGCGGGGATAATTAAACCACACTCGCTTTTTCAAAAAGCGAGTGTCGTTTGGGACTTAAACCCCCCGCCCCCAAAACAGATCTCACTGTTCTCTCTATTCTTTCTCTTCCTTCTACGCTCGCGAAACCCTTACCCATCTCTCATCTCAAATTCGTCAAAGTACCCTCGTAATTTGTTGAATAACCCACAAAATTGCTTTGGACAACTTAAACCCCTCTTCCGTTAGAGGTTTAATTTGTTAGAATTTGGGTATACTTGAAGAGGAAAGCAACTTTATTGTGAAGGTATGAAGTTTATTCCCCCATTATTTTGTTAATTTAATTAGGTTTTCTTTATGGGTAGATAATAACTCGCTTATTGGTATAAATTAACGTATGTATGGATTTGGAAATTCCTATTTGGTTATACTTTGGTGGTGAAATAATTCGCGATCCAAAGATTGGTTGTTGTTATAGTGTGTTGGAACCGGAAATAGTTTGGGTACCCCGTACCATTACATTTGAAGAACTAGTTGAGAAAATCTATGAAGTTACTAATTGGGATAGGAATGAATGGAATGTGAAAATTTTAGCTCGATACGCAGCAGGAAGAGGAGATGGTCAGTATTTTATGACAGTGCCTGTACCTACTGATAATGCGCTGAAGTCATTGATTGCTAGGACATTTGATCCCAATTGTGCTTGGTCTGTATTAGAGTTATATATTCAGCAAATTCGAGTTGTGAGCCACATGATATCCCCAGTGCAAGCTTCATAAGGGTAGTACCTACACAGCAGTTGAGGTCTAACCCCGATCAATCTTCACAACCAAATCCGGTGTTACCGCTGATTTCGGTGTGGGGGTAAACAGATAGAATTTGTGAGTCTGGGAAAAAGCCTGAACAGTTGACTCGGCCTTCTTGCTCCTGCCGCAACCTGCAAGGAAGTGCGAGACACCGGGGTTGATTCCGGCGACTCACCCTCCGACGCTCTTGTCAGTAATCAGGAAAAAGATTAAGAAAGAGCTTAAGTGGTCAAAAAGTGATTAACCTGGTCTTGGTGGTAGAGGGATTGTATTTATAGTCGCCTTTGGAACGGTTAGGATCCTGATTTCCTGCCTAACAGCCAGGAGAAAAATCCTCCTATTCTGTTTTTAGGAAATTAGGTCCTGATTCCCTGGTGAGAGCTAATCAGGCTTATTGATTTGATTTAGTCAAATCAGTGGCTTGATTCTCCTCTTGGTGGACCGGGCTTGCATCGGGTCGGGCCCCGTGCCCAGTTGAAGTGGATCTATTCGCGGGTGGTTGGTTTTGTGAGAAGGAGGCCCAATACCCGTTTTGGATCCATCTGTATGTGAAATTACCTTTTTACCCCCGTGCTTCAAGATTTGTGCTCGATCTGGACGGTTCCGATTTAACCCCATTTTTAGCCATATCACGAGCCCCCCACTCCTAAAGACTGAGTGTGATCAGACTTTGAGGAGTAGTCTAGCTGTTTTAGTGGCTGGTGGAGTTGTATCGGAGTCCAAATGTGGGATTTTGAATCTAGAAAGGGGGTAGTGAGGTAGCTTTTGACGTCGCTGGCTGTTCTCTGGTCAGATCGGGTATTTAAGGGGTTTTATCTATTTTTTCGGACTATTTATTTAATTTTGCGACGTGTTTACTAATCGTTCGGGGGTCTTTAACGGTTACCCTGGGTAATAATTGTTCATCTAGGGGTTCGAAAATGTCCCCCCAAGTTTCCAACTATTTTCCAGGAATTTTAGTTAATTTTCCCGAATTTTTAGTAATTTTTTCGCAATTTTTAAATAAATAAAACGATTTAAATAAATAAAAAACGATTTAAATACCGATTAATGACGTGGCTCGATCTGAACCGTTGATCATGGACGAGCGCGAATTTCGTAAAGATCTGACGGTTGTTACCGCTCGGCAGCATTTTTCTCCGTTTACGAGCTCGGGAAGGCGCTTGCTCGGCTGCCGACCGGAGGTAGGGGGTTCGGCAGGCCGAGTGACGTGGCGCCATCTGAGCTGTCGGATGCTGGTGCGCATCTCGAGACGGGCGCGGTTCCCAAAAAAACGCTATCTTGTCTTTTAGTACACGCGGCGCAATCTGGGCCGTTCATCATTGGGATTGCGAGTTTCTGAGAGATCCAACGGTTTAAGTAGCTCGGTGTCTTTTTTCTCCATTTACCAGCTCGGGAAGGCACTTGCTCGGAAGCCAACCGAGGGGGCATGGCTTCGGTCATCCGAGTGACGTGGCGCTATCTGAGCCGTCGGATGATGGCGCGCATCTCGAGACGGGCGCAGCTCCCAAGAAAACACTATCTTGTCTTTTAGTGCTCTCGGCGAGATCTGGGCCGTCTGATTGAGATCAGACGCGAAAGTTGAGAGGAAAGTGAGTTTTCCCCGTTTTACACGCTTGGGAAGGCACTTGCTCGGCAGCCGACCGAGGGCCTGTGGTTTTTGGCAATCCGAGATGGCTCTGTTCCCAATGGTATTAATGGTGCTTCGGGACTTGTGTGGCGTTCCGCCTTCCCGATGTCATTAAGGATAATTTCTTTAATTAATGCGTGGCGTTTCAACTTCCGAGGGTCATAATGGCGGGTTCTTGGAGGCAGGCTATAAGTACCCCACTCCCTTTGTCATTTCAGTTGCAATCAACATTGAGTTTCAGATCTCGGAGGCATCTGCCTTGGGTAGCTTCTCTCTTGAGGTCCGGAGAGGTGGTCGCTCTGCTGCCTGGTTTTCCCTTTGTTCCTGACGGCCCCAAAGTGGATGTCAGGAGCGGGGGGGGGGGAACGAGGCAGTAGTGGCGACGACCATAGTCCGGACCCGAGGGGCGAGTTACTTCGTAAGGACGGGTGGTCGCCCTGTTGCCTTATTCTTCTCCCGTTCCTCACTGCTCCGAAGGGGATGTCGGGAGCGGGAGGGGATAAGGCAGTAGTGGCGACGACTATAGTCCGGACCCGGGGTGTGGGCCACTTCGGAAGGACGGGTGGTCGTTCTTCCACCAAGATCTTCGGCCTTCTTCGGTTGCTCCGAAGCGGGTGCTAAGGAGGCGGAGGTCTTGGTGGAAGAGGTGATGATCCATGTCCGAGGCCGATTTCCGGACCATCCGAGTCCGTTTGTTGCAACTGTGAAGGCGCCGCTGTCAGAGTCCTCTGACAAACTGAGCCTTCCAGTTGCAACCAACTAGCTCGGAATGGTGCGCTCCTCCATCATGAGTCGTGGCTCGGGCTTCCGGACCGTCCGAGTCCGTTGTTTTCAACTGTGAATGCGCTGTGGTCAGAGTCCTCTGACAAGCCGTGCCTTCCAGTTGGAAACAACTAGCTCGGAACGGTGCGTTTCTCCTGATCTCTGAGTGTTGATGGGTCCCCTCCCTTCTCTGTCTTCCTTCCGGGCTGATGGCTTCTGATGGATGTCAGCCCGGAGGAGTTAGAGATGGGGGGAGCGCCGATCTGTTTCTGACCGGGGCCCATGGGTCGGTGGAATACTAGCCGAGACACGGGACCTGGGGGGCGCTCGCCGAGGGCGGCGCCTCAAAACTGAATCAAAATTTTTCTCGGTTCTTCTAGGCATAGGTGGGGCGTCCGAGGGTTCAATCGTCCAAGCATCGTGGCGCGTTCAGAGCCGTTGGATGGTGGCACACATCTCGAGACGGGCGCGGCTCCCAAGAAAACACTATCTTGTCGTTTAGTGCTCTTGGCGAGATCTGGGCCGTCTGATCGAGATCGGGCGCGAAAGTTGAGGGGAAAGTGAATTTTCCCCGTTTACACGCTCGGGAAGGCGCTTGCTCGGATTCCGACCGGACCCTATTGCCGGCATGTTCGGATTGCCTGTAGCTCGGATTCGGATCTGCTGGAGCCGAGCCAGCTGACTTAGTGAAGGAGATAGTGGTGATGGGCCTTCGCGACGTTTCGAGAGCAGCCCAAAAGTCGCAAACTTTCGTTTGGAAGTCCAAGGGACGTCCCAATTTTACTATAAATCTTCACCCCCCCTAAGACCAAGTCTTCACTTTTCACTTTTACTCTCTCTCTTCCGTTTTTACTTTGTTTCGAAGTTTTTAGCTCTCTGGTGGCGTTGCTAGCTATCGCGATAGCGTTCCTAGTTCCGGCGAACTTTCCGACCGCACCTGTCACTTCAGGGTCAGTCTCTTTCCCTTCTCTTTTTAGGAAAACATGGTTAAGATTTCGGCTGAGACCCCCGCCTCAGAGCAAGCCGTTGGCCGAGGGGATAAAGGGAAGGGAGTAGTGGAGCCGAGCGAGCAAGACGTCGTTCGTCCGGATAAAGAGGGTGAAGTGGCCGAAGTGCCCGAGGAAGTCGTGGCCGAGTCCCGAAAGGGCAAAGGCGTGGTCACGATAGTGGAGACGCCGAAGAGAGCGGGGGCGTTTGGTCGGCAGCCCATCGCCATGTCGAGTGTGGGAGGCGTCCGGGATTATGCCGAGGATACCTTGGAGAGGGTCACTCAAGGTACGGCTAAACTGGTGGAAGAGAACGAGCCTAGGGAGCTGTCCGAGGTTGACCACAGGATCTCGACTCTTACCGAGACAGATCTTCGTCTGATCCGAGAGGGTTTCCAGATCCCTCTTGAGTATGTACTGCTCCTTCCTGGGCCGGGGTTCCGAGCCAACACAAAGTCCTCGTCGGACGTATGTGTCTTTCCGGTCGACTCCCTCATTGCCGGACTCCGCTTTCCCCTCCACCCGTTCGTGGTTGAAGTCCTGGTCTGGTACGGTTTGAGTCCCGCCCAACTGATGCCGAACACATGGAGGCACGTCGTGGCGTTCCTCCTCCGATGCCAAGAGATCGGCGCCAAGCCGACTATGTACCTCTTTCGGAGTCTCTTCCGACCTTGCCAGCCGAGGCGGGACGAGCAGAGGTTTTTCCTTTCTCCTCGGACGGGAGTTAAGTTGATCGAGAACCCGGACTCGATCAAACATTGGAAGGACAAATACTTCCTCGTCCGAACTCTGACGCCATGGGTGATACCGACAGTTTGGGCGAAGGATGGCCTGCCCAAGCGTACAAAGAAGGACGTCCCGCTGAATGCTGAGGAAGCTGAGGTCCAGAGGAAGCTCCTCGCTCTGCCTACGCTCAGCTGGAAGGATATTACCGAAGAGCATCTGTTCCGTGGGGGCCTCAGTCCGATCGACCCTCGTATGCCTCTGGTATTTATACTTCTTTGTTTAAAGCTCATGAAAATTTTTCTAAGTTTTTTCATTCGGCTTTTGCAGAGACGATGAAGCTCGATTACAAGGCTCTGGTGGCGAAGGGCAAGGCAGAGCAGGAGAAGAAGAAGAGGCCGTCGGCAGCGCCTCAGGACAGCCGAGCTTCGAAGAAGGCCTCGGTTGTGAAGACTGCCGACCAACCGAAGGTCGCGGTCCTCAAGGAGGGGGAGATCGAGGTCCTTGTCTCTCCAACGAAGGTCGCGATCCCCGAGCAGGGGGGGTCGTGGTCCCCGATCCCCTCGCCTCGGATGCACCTGCACCTACCTCGGAGGCGGACGCTCCCGGTCCGTCGAGCAGCGGGTTCGGGGTGACGGATGCGCTGTTCCTCCCGGTTCCGCCCCTTACCTCCGACGCGGAGGAGATCTTGACCGAGCGTCATAAGCAGATCTTCGTCCCCGATTGGCAGGTGATGAACGTCGACGGCTTTTTGGGCGACGGAAACATCTGCATGGAGGCGGTGAGGCACCTGCCGTCCCCGAAGGACCGAGCGACCCTGAAGGCCGGGATGGCAGGGGACGCCGTGATGCAGATTGCCCGGAACACCATGTCGGTAAGTATGCTGAGCTCTTCTTTATCCAAATTTCTTCCTTAAAATTTTTCTAAGTTCTTGGACTCGGATTTTAACGTGTTGTTCTCTTCCAGACCCTCTGCCACTTCAATTTCTTGGTCGAGGAGTTGGCGAAGAAGGATCAGGAGAAGGAGGAGAGGGCGGAGCGCGTCAAGGTCGCGAAGCAGCTTGATTCCGAGCTGCTTCTTTCGACGAAGAGGGCCACCAAAGTGGAGGGGCTGGAGAAGCAGCTGGCCGACGCCGTTCAGCTGTCAAAGGACACGACGCCCAAGCTTGAGGCCTCGGAGAAGGAGGTGGCCGAGCTGAAGGATACTGCGGCCAAGCTCGAGGCGTCGGTGAAGGAGGCTGCCGAGCTGAGGGAGGAGCTGGCCAAGGCTCGGTCGGAAGCGGAGGACGCTCGGAAGAGCGCCGAGAAGGCCAAGGCCAAACACCTCAAGAAGGTGAAGAGGGTGAAGAAGGCCATGCAGGAGGAGGCCGCGCTGCACATGCTCCAGAATATGGTGGATGCCTACGGTCGAGCCTTGCAACATGTGGTCGCCAAGAACTCGGGCTTCGATACGTCCTCCTACAACTTCTACGACCTCGTGGAAGGGGAGGAGGTCGTCCCCGAGGGGTTGATCGGCCCCGAGGGGGAGGTGGAACCCGTCGAGGACCCGTGGAAGGCCGAGGCCGAAGAGGAAGAGGAGGACGACTCCGAGGGGGAGAGCAGGAGCGAAGGCGGAGGCGGAGGCGAGGGCGAGGACAAGGCCGAGGGGTCGACGGACCCGAACGACAAAAAGGTCGACCCCTGACTCGGTTGTCTTCTTTTCTTTTTTTGTTTTTGTTTTTGTAAGCCTAACTGCGGACTGGCCACCGCTGTTGTAGAACTCTTTGAATTTTGAATGAAAAAATGTTTTGTTGGGCCAAAATTTGCCCAAGTGTTGAGTCTCGGACTTAGTGTCTGTTTTGGCATAAATTTCTCCAAGTGTTGGGCCTCGGATTTATCTCTGCTTTTCAGGTGAGATTTGGTCCGATCACGGAGGTTGAATACCTTCGGAAGGAGCTGGCGAAAACGAAGGACGAGCTCTTTCAGAGCCGGTATAATCGATATCTCCTGCTCGGCAAGCTGGAGGACACGAAGGCAGCTCTGCGGAGGTATGGTCGCGAGCTGTACCAGTATCGGAAGCGCTCTTCAGCTCCCTATCCCGAAGGCAAAGTCGAGAATCTCCGTAGAGAGCTTACTGCCGCCGAGCAGAAAAATGACGACCTTTTGGCCGAGGTCCGATACTTGGAGCTAGCGGAAAAAGAACGTTCGGCGGAGGGGGAGAAGCTGGCTTCCGAACTGGAGAAAGCGTCAACCGAGCGCAAGAGGCTATCGGCCGAAGTCGACAGGCTCAGAAGGATCACCATAGATAGGGGGATCGAGGTCACCCATTACCGACGGCTTGGGACTGATAGCGCCAATGCCTCGGACCCGTTGAGGGCCCCTCGACCGAAGAAATTGGCGAAGGACGACGTCTTGAGGGATAAAATTATCGAATTGGAGGAGGAGATCGCGTCGCTCAAGCCAGTGCCGGAGAGAGCTAATGTCCGCAGCACGTCGTGCACTCGCGAGGAGAGCGCGAGGGGGATCACGTTTTACGAACTTGCGACGCGGTCGCCTGTGACCCGGCGGAGTCCGACCGATGCTCAGAGTAGCGCGGCTGTCTCGTCGAGCGGTGCCTCGGTCGGCGCCGCTGTTAGGACCAGCAGTGAAGGGGGATCACGCTTCGTTGGTTTAGGGTCGAGCTCGGAGGGGAGGCCTCGTCGTCCTCGCGTTTCCCTAAACCGAAGCATTCCCCTTCCGAAGAGGCCCTGATCATGTTGTTTTCTATTTCTGTTGGTTGTTGTAAAAACCCAATTATGGGGTCGGTCGACCGCCTGTAACACTATTATGTCTGAATGCAAATAGTTCTGAAAGATTTTCAAGTGTTAGACTTCGGCAGTGTATTGAAACTGTGTTATTCCTTTTCCTTTCCTTTCAGCTCGTGGTGACGATCCATGACTCGGACTCCGAACGTTCGAATGATGACTCCGAATCCGAGGCCACCTCTGGAACGGTGGTTCTGAGCCCTAGGAGTGCCGATCTGAAGTTACGCCGAGCCGAGAGTGAGTGGGTCCACCTTTCGTCTGTCCTCAGTCTCCGGGAAGCCGAGATCCAACGCCTGGAGAATAGGATCGTCAAGCTGAGCCCCGGAGGAGAGGATGAAGACTCACAAACCGCATTCAGCAACGCTCTTCGGGTCAAATGCATTTGGCACAACCAGTCGAAGATTATTGCCGAGCGGGATGACTTGCTCTCGGAGATGCGGCACTTGCAGGCTGTGATGGCGAAACACCGGGGGGAGGCAGAGGAGCTGCCAGCCGAGGAGGACGAACAGTCTAGTGAGGATATTTCTATATGAGAGACAAGTGTAGTGGGTCGGGCATTGTACGTTTTGTTTGCGAACACTTTGTAATGGAATGTTTTGTATTATGCACCGACAATTAATAAAATTCCCCTTCGTTGCTTTGCATATTCGTTTTCGCCTGTAGCTATGTTGGTCGCGCCGAGACCTTTGAACCGAGCGTGTTTGTTTAACCGAACGGACCCCCATGAGTACGGTATTCTGTCGTTTAGCGGCTCTGACACGGTACGATAAAAGTCCCTAGGCGGCTCTGTGCCCAAGAAAGCGCTATTTTGTCGTTTAGAGCAGGTGGCGTGATCTGGGGCGTTGAACGTAGGCACGAATCTCGAGGCGGCTCAGTCCCCAAGAAAACGTTATCTTGTCGTTTAGTGCAGGTGGCGAGATCCGAGCCGTCTGATCGAGATCATGCACGAAAGTTGAGGGGAAAGTGTGTTTTCCCCGTTTACACGCTCGGGAAGGCACTTGCTCGGAAACCGACCGAATGCGTGTGTCTTCGGGCTTCAGCTAATAGTTAAGAGAGTTCGGATTATGTGTTCCGGACCTTGGGTATAGTTCAATGGCTGTGGGAGCAGTTCCGAACGGCGATCTACCCCTGGTTCGTCCGGAGAGGAGCCGAGGTGGTAAAGTCGAGCCGAATGTTGGACTCCGAACCATCGGTATAGTTCAACGGCTGTGGGAGCAATTCCGAATGGCGATCTACCCCTGGTTCGTCCGGAGACGAGCCGAGGTGGTAAAGTCGAGCCGAGTGTTGGACTCCGAACCATCGGTATAGTTCAATGGCTGTGGGAGCAATTCCGAACGGCGATCTACCCCTGGTTCGTCCGGAGACGAGCCGAGGTATTAAAGTCGAGCCGAGTGTTGGACTCCGAACCATCGGTATAGTTCAACGACTGTGGGAGCAATTCCGAACGGCGATCTACCCCTGGTTCGTCCGGAGACGAGCCGAGGTGGTAAAGTCGAGCCGAGTGTTGGACTCCGAACCATCGGTATAGTTCAACGGCTGTGGGAGCAGTTCGGAACGGCGGTTCGCCTCTGGTCCGTCCGGGGACGAACCGAGGGAATGAGGCCGAGCCGAACGTGGACTCCGAACCATTGGTTGAAGTAATGTATAAAAAAGACAGGCGATAAGGGGGGAGAAAAACATGCAGATTCACAAACATAACAGAGCTTTCTTTATTGATTTCGACGGCGAACCGCTTTACATAGTACAATTTATGAAAAAATGGGTTACAAGTCAGAGGATTGGAATGGCCCGATACTCCTTGTTACTTAGAGTGGCGTCGGAACGCTCTCTTGGTATTTTAGGAGGTGGTCGGCATTCCAGGTCCTCGGAAGCTCTCTGCCTTCCATGTCTTCGAGACGGTATGTGTCACGCCCCGCCTCCCAAAAACATGGAATACGAGCACGTGACGAAGCCCAGCGAATGATTTTTACATCATCCATAAGCTGTAGGATCGACTCAGCATCATAACAAGAATATAACCAGATTTATATATATCCAAGCATGCATGAATAACTTATTAAGCAACAGAAAACAATTTAAACAAATAATAATATTCAAATAGTTCTCATGTCTGGATCAAGTGTAAACTCGGGAACAAGTCTTATACAGCAGAAGAAATAAATACCTTAAGAAAAGCAACAGGTCCTTGCTCCAAGCAAAACCTGAAATGTCTGCTCGCCAATTCCAGCAGATAACTTGTCTCCCAAGTCTGCTTAATAAATATAAACAGGAAAACGAAGGGGAAACAAGAGAAAATGCCCTTAGTGCAAGCTAGGGCCACAAATAGTAAAAGCAAGTACAAGAAAGGGGAAAACAAGAATTGGAATCAAGAATAAGCAAGGTTATAAGAAGTAGTGGCAAATTCAAAGACTAGCTAGCAAGAGGGAACATCATAATGACTAGATTGGATAACAACTGCTAGTGGTGAATCACATGTCAGGTATACTTATAGGGGTATTTAATATCAAGCGACAACCTCAAGTCTAGTGTCATATGTTATTTTGTATGTCAGGTTTCAAATGTCAAGTCCAAGTATCAAGTTCCAGGCTTTAAGTCTCAGGTATCATGTTTCATGTATCATATCATCAGGTATCAAGTGACAGGTGTCAAGTTCAAGTCTTGTAATTATTACTATCTAGGTAGCACGACATGCATCCATTATACTACATGGTTGCTACAGCCAAATCAATTGCGCTTAGACCTAGTAATGGAGTCTATAGGGCGGTGTACTCAGGCATCAAACTAGCAGGTGATCAACCATGGGCTCTAGAGGTGGCCCCCGTAGGCTCTAGAGGTGGCCCCCGTCACCCATGACGTGGCACTTAGTTCTACGTGGCACTTAGTTCCATTTAACATACAACTTGGGAAACACGGGCCCCCTTCCGAGTACACTTACCTATGTTGTCCACTCTATAGTCTTTCCCATAACCCCCGGCTTGTCACATTTGTTCAGGCAGATTTTGTGTTCTTGTATTTATACATGTGAAACAGGGTTGAAATAATCTAATTTAATTCTAAGAAAAATTGGGGATGTCCTATAGGGTGTCCAGCAACTACATATGAAATTTGGGGTCAAACACTCGCTGTTTGTACAGCTAAAATAATTCGCAAAGTCAATATATACAGCAGTTTTTACAGAACTGTGCCTACTGACACAGCTGCAGTATAACGGCCATATCTCCTAGACCGTAACTCCAAATTCAATCATTCTGGAGTCTATCGACATCTACACATCCTGATCTACGTTTGTATTCAGGCCTCGGGCCCAAATTCCAAAGATAAGAGGGTCGAAACCGCAAAAGAAAATCCAGACAGCAACATAGGGAAATAATTCACTAATGTAGATTTCATAGAATTATGTAATTTGGTGTCTAAAATCATTATGTGGCACAAATACATGGTAATGGGAATCAAACAGCAAATAATAGTATTTTTCAAGTCATAATAATCATAAATTGCCAAAACACTAAATTTATATGCGTCTACAATTTCTAGGGGTTCTTAATTCATATGTCCATGTGATTCGCAAGTTCAAGGAGATAAAGGAGTCCAATTGAATTATTATTTAATGCGAGGAAGTTTTGTGACTCTTAGATTGGTGAGTTTGAAGGTTCAAATTGTTTTACTATGATATTTCAAAGGAGAGTCACAAACTAACTACATGTGGTATTTCAAGGGGACTTGTACTAGGACAATAAGATGTACAAGGTTACTTGCCTTAAATCGACGGTTGAAATCTCCGCTTGTTGAAGCAAATAGAGTAGAAAAATCCCCGGAAATGTCCTCGAAAAGCGCGTGCAAAATCTGATCGAAGATCGAGCTTTCCTTGCGCACAAGATCGGCTCAGAACAGCGAAACACGGCAAGGATCGGCTGCGCCAGAACACGGAACAGCGAGACGGACGAATCAGATCGCTCCGTAGCAGCGGATCTGAGGCCAGAACAGCGTGCAGCGGATCTGGATCTGGTGCGGCACGAACACGGGACAGCGAGCGACAGCGAATCAGCGAGCTCCTCCGCAGCGGATCTGATCCGAACAGGGGACAGCGGATCTGGATCTACTGTGGACGAACACCGAACAGCGATCAGATCGCACGGATCTTGGCGCGATCCAACGGCTGGAAATCCTCCCCGCCTTTCCCTCCTTCTTCTTCGTTCGATTCTTCGAAAACAGAGAGCGCGAGGGAGAGGATTGAGTGTGGCGACGCTGGGTCTCCGACGAGGCAATGCGACGGCCACGACTGGTCGGGAAGCGACGCAGCGGGGGTCGTCGGCGATGACGGGGCGGCGCGCGTCAATCTGGAGGGCGGCTCTGTTTGGGTTCGAAACAGGGAGGAAGCGAAGGGAGTGGGTTTGGGGCGTTGGTGACGTCTGGCGAAGCAGCGGAGAGGGTAGAGTGGCCGAGAGGGGTGTGCTGGAGACGGCGAAGTGGTGGAGATCTGGTCGGAGGTGGAGGAGACGTCGAGTTGGGTAATGGGTTCGGAGTTTAGTAATGGCGAAGATGGAGGACGACGGTGGTAGGGAGATGGCGGTGGTCGTAGAGGGGTCGACGAGGATGGATTGGGTATGGCGAAGGTGATCGGAGGTGTGGAGGTGGTGGTGGCGAGGCGAAGTGACGGAGAGGTTGGGCGATGGGTTGGCAGCGAGATCGAAGGAGAAGGTTGAAGATGAGAACGGCTGTGAAATTTAGAAGCGGCTGGGGTAATTAGGTTAAAACAGTAGATTAGCAGGGATTAGGGTTAGGGTAGGTTTAAATAGTAGGGTTTGCCGGTTTGCGGGTTCGTGGTTTTGGGTATCCGATTCAAAAAGGGCCCAACAGAAGAAATGGTCAAAAAGCACAATAATGGGGATTAGAAAGATAAAATAGAAGAATCGGGCTATTACTCATATAGAACGGTGCAAGATGGCACACAATCGAATTTGATAAAAAGATCCAAAATTGAGTCGAGACAAAAATAACGATTTTATTCGAATAGAAATAAAATACGGATCTCAGATAGATGAAAGAATACAATATGACAAAATACAGTATAAAATACAAATACGGGGAAACAGTAGTTACAGTATGCCCCAGGCCGAACGACTTTTGTGATCCGGTACGGACCTTCCCAGTTCGGAGCTAGCTTGCTCTTCTGACCGGGGAAGGATATGGCTAGCTTCCTCAGTACTAAATCTCCTTGCTTAAGGTTGGCGGGTCGGACCTTCTTGTTGTAGGCCAACTCGACTCTTCTTCTGTAATTCTGCTGCCGAATTGACGCTCTCTCCCTCAGCTCGTCTACCAAATCTAAACTTGCTCTGAGGTCTCGGGCGTTCTGCTCTTCGCTGTAGGCAACGAGGCGAGGAGAAGGTATCCCGACCTCGAGGGGAATCACGGCCTCGGCCCCGTATGTAAGATTGAAAGGGGACTCCCCGGTGGGGGTCCGCTTGCTTGTGCGGTAATTCCACAAGACATTGGGGAGTTGGTCGACCCACAAACCTTTGGAGCACTTGTCCAACCTCTTCTTGATGCCTGCAAGGATTTGCCGATTAGTATTCTCGGCTTGTCCGTTCGACTGAGGGTGGGAGACGAACGAGAAGCGCTGTTGGATAACGAGGTCATCGCACAGAGCTCGGAACGCTGCACCAGTGAACTGAGTACCGTTGTCCGTCACGAGGACTCGGGGGACTCCGAACCTGCAGATGATACTTTTCCAGAAGAACTGCACCACCTTGTTCTCGGTTATAGTGGCGAGGGGCTCGGCCTCGACCCACTTTGAGAAGTAGTCGATGGCTACGACCAAGAACTTGAACTGACCCGGAGCCGGAGGGAAAGGCCCTAACAAGTCCATTCCCCACATTGCGAAGGGGATAGGGCTCGACAAGGAGGCGAGGTTGGCCTGAGGGAGGCGTCGGATGCTGGAGTGTCTCTGGCAAGTGCTGCATTGCCGAACATGTCGCTCAGCATCTTGGAGAAGGGTCGGCCAGAAGTACCCATAGTTCAAAGCTTTCCGGGCCAAAGACCTAAATCCGGAGTGTGCCCCTCCGATGCCTTCGTGAAGCTCCTGTAGGGCATATTCGGCCTGATCCGAGGAGAGGCACCTTAGATATGGTCGGCCATCTATTTGAGAGAAGGAGCGCTTGTATAGGATGCCCTCGATCAAGGCATAACGCTCGGCCCGAGTTCTGACTCGGCGTGCTTCCTTGGGATCCGAGGGCAGAACTCCGTCCCTTAGGAATTCTACCAGTGGCTTCATCCAATTGTCCTGCAGCATGACCGGCAATGACTCCACCGAGCTAGGTGGCTCGTCTTCGATGCTTGGCTTCGAGAGGACTTCAATCAGCACGGTCTGTTCAAGTCCTTGAAGTGAGGACGAAGCTAATTTGGAGAGGGCATCGGCCTGTGAATTTTCTTCCCGAGGGACTCGTTCGATGGTGGCCTCTTCGAACCGGCTCATGAGATCCCGGACCTTGGCGAGGTACTTCGCCATTCGCTCGTCCCGGGCCTCATATTCGCCCAAGACTTGGTTCACGACTAGTTGGGAATCACTGTGAATCCGGAGGCGCTGGGCTCCAGCACTTCGGGCGAGACCAAGTCCGGCGATGAGCGCTTCGTACTCCGCCTCGTTGTTCGAGGCTTTGAAGTTCATGCGGATGGCGTACTGGATGGCGAAGTTGTCAGGGCCATTTAGTATGATTCCGGTGCCGCTACCTTCACTACAAGAGGATCCGTCCACAAAAACTGTCCAAATGGGGGGCCCATTCGGGACGTGGCCGACCTCGGGGATAGTGGACTCTACGATGAAGTCGGCGAGAGCCTGTGCCTTAATTGCCGTCCGAGGCTGATAGGAGATGTCATGCTGACTTAGCTCTATGGACCACTTCATCAGCCGGCCCGAGGTCTCCGGCTTGTGGAGGATTTGCTTGAGGGGTTGGTCGGTGAGGACAACGACCGAGTGGGATTGAAAGTACGGCCGAAGCTTTCTCGCAGCCATGATCAGGGCGTAGGCTATCTTCTCTATCCTCGGATAGCAGAGCTCGGCGTCCCGGAGCACCTTGCTCACGTAGTAGATAGGCCTTTGGGTTTGGTCCTCCTCCCTCACTAAGACAGCACTTAGGGTCTGCTCGGAGGCTGCCAAGTAGACGAAGAGAGTCTCGCCCGGGACCGGTTTGCTGAGCAACGGGGGGTTCACCAAATAAGCCTTCAGCTGGTCGAATGATTCCTGTTGCGATTGGCCCCATTCAAAACCTTTGGCCCCCCTGAGGGCTTTGAAGAAGGGAAGGCACTTTTCCCCCGACTTGGAAAGGAACCGGCCGATAGCAGCGAGCCGGCCAGTGAGCTTTTGCACCTCCTTGACGTTCCGAGGCGGGGCCATGTCTAATATGGCCTTAATCTTCTCGGGATTAGCTTCGATTCCTCGCTGGCTTACCATGAAGCCGAGGAATTTTCCCGAGGAGACCCCGAACACACACTTGTTCGGGTTCAGCCGCATGTTGTGCTTCCTCAACAAGCCGAAGGCCTCTTGGAGGTCGGCAACATGGTCGGTGCCGTGGATGCTCTTGACAAGCATGTCATCAACGTACACCTCCATGTTTCGGCCGATCTGGTTCTGAAAGACCTTGTTGACGAGGCGTTGGTAGGTGGCGCCTGCGTTCTTCAAACCGAACGGCATGACCCGGTAGCAGTAGAGGCCTTGGACGGTGACGAAGGAGGTCTTCGGGATGTCCGGAGGGAACATCCGGATTTGATTGTACCCCGAGAAGGCATCCATGAAGCTGAGGAGCTCATGACCCGAGGTGGCGTCAATGAGGGTGTCAATGTTCGGGAGAGGGAATGGGTCCTTCGGACACGCCTTGTTCAGGTCGGTGAAGTCAATGCATATCCTCCACGAGCCATTGGACTTCTTGACCATTACAACATTCGACAGCCACTTGGGATAATTTACCTCCTGTATGAACTTGGCCTTCAGCAGTTTATCTACTTCCTCCTTGATTGCCTGCTGTCGCTCGGGAGCGAACTTTCGCCTCTTCTGCTGAACCGGTTTGCACCCCGGTTCGACGCTTAGGCGGTGGACGAGCAAGTCCTCGGAGATGCCGGGCATATCCGTGGCCGACCAGGCAAACAGGTCGCGGTTATTCCGGATGCACCTCACCAAGTCGGAGAACAGCACGGTCGGCAAGGACTTGCTGACGAGAAATTTTCGGTCCGGATCCTCGTCTGAGAAGAGTACTTCTTCTAACTCGTCCGCCGGCTCGGACGTTGGGCGGGCCTTCGGCTCGGGGATCTCTAGTGTCTCGAGCGAGAGCACTGGTCCCCCGGTGGAAGTCATGTAGCACTTCCGAGCTGTTTCCTGGCTTCCCCTGACTTCCCCTACTCCCGAGCGAGTGGGGAACTTCATTTTCAAATGGTATGCCGAGGGGACAGCTTCCAGAGCGGCTAGGCCGGGGCGGCCTAGGATGACATTGTATGCCGCCGGGACGTCGACGACCATGAAGTCCATCGGTTCGGTCCGGGTAGTAGGGGCGCTTCCCGCAGTAACGTCCAGGGTTATCACCCCTTCGACGGTTACCGGGACCCCCGTGAACCCATGGAGGGTGTAACCGGCCGGCTTGAGACGGTCTCGGGACAGCTGCAGGCCTCGGAAGGCCGAGAGGAAAAGGATATTGACCGAACTCCCGTTGTCCACCAGAATCCTCTGCACCTTAAAGTTGGCCATGCGGAGGTCGATGACGAGGGCATCGCAGTGGGGGGTCCGGACTCCTTCGAGGTCGGCATCGGAGAAAGACACAGGGACGCCGAGACCTTTCGGGGGAGGGGCACTATGGACCGAGTTGACCTCTCGGACGAAGGCCTTCCGGGAGGAATTAGAGGAGCCCCCCATGGGGCCTCCGTGGATCAAGTGCAGAACCCGTTCCTCCTCGAACTCGGGTGTCGCTTCGCGCCGCTCGGAGCGCTTGTTAGCCCCCCGAGGCGGAGGGGAGTGGCGATCTGTCCGATCGGTAGCCTTCACGAACTTGGCCAACTGCCCCCTTCGAATGAGGGCTTCGATCTCATCTCTCAAAGCCCGACAGTCATTCGTATCGTGCCCGTGGTCTCGGTGGTACCGACACCACTTATCTTTGTCCCTCCTCCTCGCCGGGGTGTGCATCCTCGGGGCTGGAGGGATGACCCCCTCCTTCTCCACCTCCATGAGGATAGTGGAGACATTAGTGGTGAGGGGAGTGAACTTCTCAAACCTGGGGGGAGGGCGGCGCTGACCGCCCATGTCCTTTTGGGCTTTCTTGGACCCTTCTTCCCCTGTCGCCTTCCTTTTCGACCCTGCGGAGGACCCTCCAAAGCTGGGGAGGGCTTCGGCCTCTTCTGCTCGGATGTACTTCTCGCACCTCAGAAGGAGGTCGGCGAAGTCATGCGGGGGCTTCTTGGCCAGGGATGACCGGAGGTTGGCATTAAGGACGTTCGACTGGAACGCCACGGTGGCCACGGATTGGTCTAAGGAGGCAATAGACCTGACTTCTGCGGTGAACCTTTTCACATAGTCCCACAACTTTTCCTCCTTCTCCTGCCGCAGGTTCAGTAGGGAAAGACTTGTCTTCTCGGCTCGCCGGCTACTCACGAAGTGAGTAATGAACAGCGTCTCGAACTGCTCGAATGAGAAGATGGATGAGGGAGCGAGCCTGGAATACCATTCCCGAGCCGACCCCCTGAGGGTGGCAGGGAAGGTCCTGCAGAGCACCGCGTCGGAAGCTTGATGGATCAGCATCAGGGTCTTGAAGCTTTCGACGTGGTCGACCGGGTCGGATTCCCCTGAGTATGTTTCAAACTGCGGCGGTTTGAAACTCCTTGGTATGTGGGCCTCCATGATCGACCGTGAGAAGGGGGATCGGCTGGGACGGAAGGTTCCGGCTCGGGACTCTTCCTCCCTGTCCATGCGGCTGATGCGCCTTTCCACCTCATGGAGACGGCAGATGAGGGCGTCGTCCCTCCGCTGGTAATCGTATGACCCCCCGGACTCCTCTTCATAGGAAGGGGAGCGTGGACTGCGGCGCCGGTAGTCCTGGGACCGGCGAGGGCTTTGCTCCCGCTGCTGGCGGGTGGGAGCCGGGGAGGGGCTCCTCGTTCGGCGCCGAGGACTGGGATTTCTGGGGGGCGTTGGAGCCCTTTGTGCATTCTGGACGTTCTGCCGAAGATTGAGAGCCTGCAGAACGGTCTCCTGAAACTGGAGGAATTCGGCTCGACTGATGGGTACATCTTGGTCCCTCGGATGACGCCGATCCCTGGGTGAGCGGGACCTCCTCCTTCGGCGATCGGGAGATGCCGCTCGGCCTCTGCGGTCCGGAGACCTTCTGCCGTCCCGGCGGCGTGGGGACCGCACACCTTGACGCTGGCGGGAGGCTCCCTCTCGGGCCCACCTCTCGTCAAGATGGGTACGGAGGTCGTCGTCTTTCTGGCGGTTCAGAAGTGTGATGCGGAGGTCGGGGTGATGAGAAGCCATCGAGTCCGAGGACCCATTATGGATCGAGACATGGCCCGGATTGAGGGGCTGCTTCTCCTTCCGACCGTTATGACCGGACGGACCATTGTTGGGCTGCTGCTTGGGAGGAGGAGGTGGGACCTGCTGGGTCGGCGGAGGGAGGTCGGACTGAGGGATAGGATTGACCGGAGCTTCATTTGCCGGGTCGGTGAGGTTGCCCGCCCGGTCCGACCCCCTGGATCTGTTCTTCTTCGGCGGCATGACTGCAGGGGACGACGGAGAATGGACTGAGGCTGTTCGTGTGGCTTGTTTCCCACAGACGGCGCCAATCTGTTACCGCTGATTTCGGTGTGGGGGTAAACAGATAGAATTTGTGAGTCTGGGAAAAAGCCTGAACAGTTGACTCGGCCTTCTTGCTCCTGCCGCAACCTGCAAGGAAGTGCGAGACACCGGGGTTGATTCCGGCGACGCACCCTCCGACACTCTTGTCAGTAATCAGGAAAAAGATTAAGAAAGAGCTTAAGTGGTCAAAAAGTGATTAACCTGGTCTTGGTGGTAGAGGGGTTGTATTTATAGTCGCCTTTGGAACGGTTAGGATCCTGATTTCCTGCCTAACAGCCAGGAGAAAAATCCTCCTATTCTGTTTTTAGGAAATTAGGTCCTGATTCCCTGGTGAGAGCTAATCAGGCTTATTGATTTGATTTAGTCAAATCAGTGGCCTGATTCTCCTCTTGGTGGACCGGGCTTGCATCGGGTCGGGCCCCGTGCCCAGTTGAAGTGGATCTATTCGCGGGTGGTTGGTTTTGTGAGAAGGAGGCCCAATACCCGTTTTGGATCCATCTGTATGTGAAATTACCTTTTTACCCCCGTGCTTCAAGATTCGTGCTCGATCTGGACGGTTCCGATTTAACCCCATTTTTAGCCATATCATCCGGTATCCTCACAAGAGAACACCTTCACAAATACAACAATTCCGGATTCTATAAATGTTGAGCTGCCACGCCAACCTAGCCCGGTTCCTGACTCTGTTCCAAATGACAGTATATTTGAACTCTTTCAAAATGCAGTTTGTAACAATAGCTTATTAGACGATGATGAAGAAGATGAAGAAACAGACGATGAAGATGTTGATAGTGGTGAAACTGATGACGTAGACGAAGATGATGATGATAGTGGTGCAAATGTAAATCCCACGAACAACAGTTCTAATGAAGTCAGAGCTACTTATAGCTACGGCAATGTTGACGCGCATGTTACCGAGGAGATGGCTGAAGGTGCTAGAGTACACCTAGTTCCACAAGAGTCGTCCGGTTCGTCCAATGTAGACGAATTGTACGTTAGACAGGAGTTTATAAGTAAGCAGTCGATTCAACAGGCAGTGAAGTTGTATTCTATCAAAAAACATCGTGAATTCGTAACTTTGAAATCTACACTGTCACTGTACACTGTTAAATGCAAAATGGCACCTAGAAAACGTACCATTGAGGAGATCGTGCAAGGCCCCCCCGGAGTAAGTGATGGTGGCTGCCCTTGGAGATTACGAGCAATGGTTCCAAAAGGCGGGACGAATTTTGTGGTGAAGAAGATAGTTGGGCCACACACTTGTACGAATCCAACGTTGAATCAGGATCACCTTAAAATTGATTACAATATTGTTTGTAATCTGATTGTTGATGTGGTGAAAAAGGATACCGGTTTATCACCGAGGTCAATTATTGAGATTGTTAAAATACAATATAATTATCAGATTTCCTATAAGAAAGCTTGGCGAGCAAAACAAAAGGCGATCGAGAGGTTGTATGGTACCTTCGAAGAAGCATACACAAAGTTGCCTGCTCTACTCACAGCAATTCAAGCTGCAAATACAGGAACCGTTGTTCACTGGGATAAGTATGAGTCTAGCCCTAGCGAGGAAACATTCAAGGGGGTATTCTGGGCATTTGGTCCTTCAATTGAAGGTTTCAAGTCCTGCAGACCTGTTATCAGTGTTGACGGAACTCACTTGTACGGTAAGTACAAGGGTTGCTTGCTAATTGCTGTTTCCCCAGATGCGAATGATTGCTTATTTCCGTTTGTATTTGCATTGGT
Organism: Hemerocallis citrina; assembly: GCA_017893485.1. NCBI lineage: Eukaryota > Viridiplantae > Streptophyta > Magnoliopsida > Asparagales > Asphodelaceae > Hemerocallis > Hemerocallis citrina. The sequence continues at coordinate 68,481,716 of CM030361.1, forward strand.
TGATGGAGAGAGTATAAATACGTGGACATGGTTCATGACTTGCATCCGATATTATGTCACCGATCACACTGAGTTGTGTGTTATCTCTGATCGTCATGCTGGTATAATGTCTGCTATGGAGTTACAAAATGGAGCTTGGAACGAACCTAATGGATATCACCGTCATTGTATGCGTCATTTTGCTACAAATTTCTTTACTAAATTTGGTAGCAAGGCATTGCGTAAGAAGGCGAAAATTATAGCGTGTCAAAGCCAACCCAAAAAGTTCATGGCCAAACTTGCTGAACTTGAGAACGTAAATGTGGAGGCGGCTAATTGGTTAAAAGAGAAGCCGGTTGAGAAATGAGCACTTTATGCAGATGAAGGTCGAAGATACGGGATAATGACTACGAACCTGTCAGAAGTGTTCAATTCAGTCTTGAAAGGAGCCCGTAGTTTGCCAGTAACAGCGATTGTTGAGACGATCTTCTTACGTCTGAACTCTTATTTTACTACTCGTCGACAAGAAGCAAGTCAACTTTTATCTGAAGGGAGGATTTTTGCTCGAAGAGTACATGAACTGCTCGATAGTCGCCGTGAAAGAGCTAACGGACATGAGGTTACAATGTTCCATCATCAACCGGGAGTTTTTTCCGTGAGAACGGGTATACGCATGGTGGATGGAGAAAGGAAGGGTGGGAACTTGCACACTGTGAATTTGGGAACGAAAACGTGCACATGTATGAAATTTTATCTATACCATATCCCATGTTCTCATGTACTGGCAGCTTGTGCATATCGTGTAATCGATCACAAGCATCTCGTTGATAAATTTTACTGTTACTTCATTAGCACAAACATACGGTCCAATGTTTCAGCCTATACTAGATCCAGCATATTGGCCTATTATTGATGGACCAAAACTAGTACCTGATGCCACTTTGCGACGTAAAAGGAAGGGCAGGCCTAGAACTACTAGATTCCGCAATGACATGGATGTGAGAGATAGGTCAAGTCGTGGTACGGGGATGAGATGTTCAAAATGTGGTTTACAAGGACACAATAAGCGACGATGCACTAATAGTGGAACTCAGAACACTTAACTATTGTATGCTTGTAATTTTTAATTTGGACTTTGTAATTGTAATAAATTATGTCGATAAAGACGATAAAGTTTTATTTTGAAAAATCGTTTGTATTTTTTTTTGATGTCCTGGTGTGTTTGTTGCGTTATGAGTATCGTAATCTAACAAAAAGATTTCATTAACATAGGCAAGACTCGCTTTTCCAAAAATCGAGTCTTATACAAACCACAGCGCTTTCTCAGAAAGCGAGTCTGTTGCCTGTAGTTATTTTTCAACAAGCCAAAGACTCGCTTTCTGAGAAAGCGAGTCTGGTGTAAATAATCGCGGTGTTTGGGAAAGCGAGTCTTGGATCTGTATATAACCAGAGAACAATACTTCACTGGTTTAACAGTCGCTTTCTCAGAAACCGTGGATCAAATTGGATCTGCTAGCAAAAAGGAATACAGAACCAAGACTCGCTTTCTCAGAAAGCGAGTTTAGTTCTAAACATCGCGGTTTTTGGGAAAGCGACTGTTTATGTTGCTTGATTCCCAGAGGCTTCAACAGCTGTGGAATTCCAAAGTGCTAGACTCGCTTTTTGAAAAAGCGGGGTAATTATAGCTAGACTCGCTTTTTCAAAAAGCGAGTCTTGCTCTGTATGCAGAAGAGACCAAGACCTCAACTCTTGGTGGGACAACTACACCACCAACATCTCCACCATCTCCATCTTCATACCAAAAACTCCACAATACACATACAATCCATCTTCATTCCACAAACTCCACAATACACATTCCACATTCAATCCAATCAAGATCACCACAATCCCAAAAAACAGCACATTCAATCCATCTTCATTCTCAGCACATTCAATCCAAGTTAACAGCACAATCCCCAAAAAAAAAAATCTTTAACAATCAAGATCACCACACGCACACACCCCATACCGAATTTTGAATTTCATTCAATGCACTTTTCAAAAGTTAATTACAAGATTCGACTAAACAATATCTAATATCATTCAACTACACAACCAAAAAATCACGGGTCTGGGGTGAACATATCGGGACGTCGCCGTTGCCTCTTCCCTCGGGGTGATGGAGTTTTCTGTGTAATACCCTCTATTGGCTCGCCTTCCTCTTCTTGGTCCTCACCCTCTACTTGCTCCTCCTCCTCTTCTTCTTCAATTATGGTACGACGCGGTGGTTTACGGGCGACTTGCTTTACTCGTTTATTGCGTGTATTGGTCCGATGAGCGGGAGTGTGTAAGATAGCATCCAGGGTCGCCCCCTCTCCCACAACATCTGCCTGTGCTCGATAGGACGTCAGCATCTCGCGTGCGAAGTCCTTTACCGCATCGGCTACGTTGCTACTCAACACAGCTGCACATTTCTTGCCCATACTCCAAGTCTGGGCCATCTACAAAATATAATAAGTTGTTTTTTGTAGTTCCAGTTCAAAAAAACTAAAAAACTTAACAATTCTAAAAAACTTACAATCGTGCGAATAACCGATGTCTTTGGTTGAAACATAGGCAAATGCATTGAGTGTACATCTACCGGTTCTGCTGCCGGTCGACGTATAGGCATCACCACGCCGGCTGGAGTCTGCCCTGTCGGAGAGATGTACCACCTTGTCATCCTTCCATACCAATTCATATAGTTCTCGTGGTTTGCTAAGTCGAATGGAGGTATGTTGTGGATGATTTCATCGAACCTTTGTAAGTTCCATCTCTCGACATATGTGGAGAAGCTTTCCGCCCAATTATGACCTGGCGTACGACCCATTCCAGTAATTTTATGAATATCTGCATTGAAAGGCTTGGCTACTGGAATCTCCTGCTGGAGACCAAACTGTCGTAGTACTCTGTTCACATAATAGAACTCGACAGTGCTGATGTTGATGAGTGGTGCTTTTGTCAGCCAAAGATCTCGCCTATACAGGGAATTGGGCGGTAGTCGAGCTAGACGCTCCTCCGTGTAGGGCATCCATACTACGCAGTTATCTGCCAACCTGTCCAACTCATCACGGTAGTAGGTCAGGCATCTGTTTGGATTGGCAGTCCAGGTAAGGTTACCGGACCAGTACACACCAAGAGGAGGAAGCATGTACTGGTCTTCAGGGAGATGGATCCAGCTGGGTGATTGTTTCCTAACTACAGAACGTCCAACGTGGATACGCTCCCAGCTCCACACTTGAAGCAATATCATCGGGCCATTCATCTGCACGGACTCGAGAGCACACAAGCACAAACTCCTGTAGAGGGATGCTAAGGCAGCACTACCCCAACTGTACTGGCCGACTCGTCCAAGGTCTGCAATAAGTGGGAGGTACATGAGGGGGATGGAATGGCCGCTGGAATTAAAGAACAGTACACCTCCAAAAAGAGTCAAGATGTACGCCCTGCAGTACATCTGGACCTCCTCTTCAGTCGAATCATCTGTCAATCGGTCTTTGAATTTTTCCTTCAACTACTTCAACCGAATCTGTTTCCCAACTACTGCACCAGTCTCCACTTCGACACCGAGATATTGTTCTACTAAGTATGGAGCATCGAAGTCCATAGATCCAGTCACCGCCTGCCCATCTACCGGAAGACCTGTGATTACTGAAACGTCCTGCAACGTAACAGTCATCTCCCCAACTGACAGGTGGAAGCTGTGGGTCTCAGGACGCCATCTCTCGAGGAGTGCTGTAAGTAGTGGCCGATCGCACTTGATGCCGCTCATCAGTGCAATACCATATAGACCGCAATCCCGTAAGATTTGGTGAATCCGTGGGTGCATAGGGAGTGGATGACCCCCACGGAATGTACACTCTTTCGAATCGCCCTCCCACACATCTCTAGAACGATGGTGCGACTGAAGCGTAAGAAGGGCGGGGTCGAGGGGACCTAGACCACCAATGGGAATAGTAGATGAAGAAGGGGCCGGGGACGAAGTACCAGCCACATTTGGGTTACTTAGGACCTGCAAAACAACATTTACATCAGCAAATAAATATATCATTCAATTATATGATAATGAAACAAATCGAATGCAGAAAATTATAAGCTTACATTACTCCGTTCGTTGCCACCACGACGACCACCACCACGTCCACCGCGTGGAGGTGGGCCAAAAGATGTACGTGGTCCATCGCCATGATTGGCTCTACTACTAGAACCAACCTCCACACGTCCCTTATTCCGTGGCATTTTTCAAAAAAAAAGAGTATCCTACAATGAGGAGCGAGCAATCATTATTAACAATACCAAAATATAAAACCAAGAAATATAGAACAAATACGAACATCTATAACTATTATAATGGGAGAGTTGAGGTACACAAACAAATAAAATTAGGATATTACTTCATATAGAAATAAATTTGAAGTAAGGATATCCTTTCGTTTCAAACTCTTAAAAAAGACCCACTACAAGATTTGAGCACAATAAGTAGGTAATGAAGTTTGATTACATATTGCAAATCATTTTAGCAATTTAAATAATCACGGAAGCAAAATTATGTGAAATGCAAATACAACATACTAGTTTTGATTACTAATAGTCATATCCTAATTTTACTCACAAAATCTACATTTACTCACAAATTATACAAATTCTACATTATACTGGTTCAATTATACTTTTACTCACAAATCACAAATTCTACACACATTACAAGCAAATCGTTCAACCCCGAGATCTACACACATTACCAGCAAATCGTTCACAAATTCTACACACACTACCACAAATTACACACAATATATATAAAACATTAGAAAATATAGAGTTTGAGAAATATACCTCAATCTTCACGCAAGAATTGAACCACGAGATACACCCCCAAATCGTTCAACCCCTTTGTGAGGAACGCCACCGCAATCACCACAAACTCGAAAGAACCACCACCAATTCGTTCAACCCCTTTTTCTTGAATCCACCGCAATCACCAAAAAAATCGAAAGAACGAGCAAACACAAAGTGGGCAACTGGAGTGGGATGAGATAGCGAAGAATTTAGGAGTTAATCGACGGCTAATTTGATGGAATAGGCCAGAAATCGAAGATTCAAGACGATGGGTTAGGGTTTACGAAAGCGTATAAGGAGAAAGAAGGAGAATAGTGAGATGTTTTGGGGGCGGGGGGTTTAAGTCCCAAACGACACTCGCTTTTTGAAAAAGCGAGTGTGGGTTAATTACCCCCGCTTTTTCAAAAAGCGAGTGTTGCTGGGCAAAGAAGGCCAAGACTCGCTTTTTGAAAAAGCGAGTGTGGTATAATCCCTCACGGTTTTTCAAAAAGCGAGTCTTAGGTTTCCAATTTTCTGAAACCTAAGACTCGCTTTTTGAAAAAGCGTGAGGGTTTATACCACACTCGCTTTTTCAAAAAGCGAGTGGGACGTTTATGGAATTAAAAAAAAGGGGGTCGTTTGTGGCAAAACTTTTGCAAAAAGGGTCATTTTGGGAAAAAATTCACTGTTGTTCCTGCATTATGGTATATAAGTCTTTCGTGAGCTTCTCTACATGGGAAGACCTTGTGCGGATAAAACTAGTCCTTTTCTTGGATGGCACTTGTGACTCCCAAATATTGGGTTGAGCTGAACCTGCAAGTAAGAGAGACGGTAGATGAATAAAAGAAACAATGACTATGAAATTATTATAGTATATTAGTCTTCTTATTTTGTTTGTTCATTTGGGGAAAAAGTTTAAAGGTTTTCTAACTTCTGCTTTGATACCAAGAGGCAGCAAAGAAAACAAGAGACGAGAATGAATTATTCTTTCATCAGAAGAGCAAAAAAAGAATAATTACAATATATAGTAGAGGCCACCTAATTTATGCAATACTAGTATAATGCACGTACGATGCACGAATAGAAAAAATATGTAACGCCCCGCAAAATTGAACTACGACAATTTTGTCCCAGCACGTGTTTTTTTTAGAAAAATGTGACCACGTCACTGCTTCATTAATAAAATATTAACGAAATAAGTATTACAAAAAAATACATCAATGTTCCTAAATCGGAACACCAGAAAATAATTACATAGCTCACTCTACAATAAAAACTAGTCCCTCCCCTAGCCACTCCTGTAGACGAAGCATCTGCACATGTTCTCCCACCCATCAAAACTAGATGAAATTCGAATTTCAACCAATTAAATATTCGAATTCCACTCCACCCCATAGACTCACCCTACCTTCCCCCGAACGTCCGCCTTGGCCACAACCACAACCGCTATCTAAAGGCGGCATGCTTCCATCACACCTGACGAGTCCATCCATCCATCCCCACCGCGACGCCATCTTCCGATTGTGTCAAATCCAACCCTCAACAGTAGTCATTGTTCTCGACCAACACGCCAACGCTCTCGACGAACTTCCCTCCGACGTTCACTTCCGCCTTGGCAGCTCATCTTTGGGGATTCCCCTCTTAGCCCATCGCTTCTCCCACACGATAAGAATTTCAAACAATCTAATTAGAAATTCACAAGACAAACCAGCAATTCTCTCTCCACCATCCACATAAGTTTTGAATTTCAACAATCTAAATTGAAATTCTAAACGGCTTTAAATCTCCTCTTCTAAATATATTTTTACACCAGCGATCCTCTCTCCATCAGTGATCCTCTCTCCCAGCACGTGTTATACACGTGTATTTTATACCGTTACGAATAATATCCATAATATTCTATTTTTCATATTCTGTATTTCTATTTTTTTTAATATTGTTCCGACCTTTCGAATTCATCTTTGATCTTTCATTTGAACCCAATCCCGATATTTTTTATTCGTTCAAAATAACACCGTTGATTTATTGTATTATTAAATATCCAACTTTGCTAAATTTCTTGATCTTACACTGAGAATTTGACCTAGTTCTCTTCATTAAAATTGAGAAACTTTATACATAAAAATCGTATCCCATCAAGTCTGCAATCCAGAACATCGTGCGGTTTCTTAATCCGATTTATAGGTTGTAAGTTGTCTTAAAACTAAGTTGTTCCTTAATCCTACTCCTAATCCTAATTAATTTCTCTAATCCTAATCCAACAACTCTTACGACATTGCTATTAATACCCACCTCCCCTACCCTATGCCTCCACCTCCTCCTACAAACTCCAACCCTCGTCTACTTCTATCTTTTTCCCCTCCTATATGATCCTACACTCCATGGCTAAATCCCTATATGCGCATGCAGCGCTCTCTCACACTCCTATAAATACCTTCTCATACTCATTCAGTCTCATGCCTTCTCACTCTATCTATCCAGTCATTCTCTCTCTCTATTTTATATATATATATATATATATATATATATATATATATATATATATATATATATGTAGCGCCCCGATTTCCATATACTGGGAAACCGTGACACGAACCAGGGTCTTTTCTTTCAATTAGTCACAATACACAGAAAAACAGGAGAATTTAAAACTTTTATTTTCAACACCCAATGTATTACAAGTCTGAATATCATACAACTGCAATACATTACAATAGTGTTATAATAATACCTTTACAATCCCAAGTATTACAACCTTCAACAATTTACATCAGAGTACAAGGAATGAAGAACAACACTTGGTAACTCTCACTTGAGTACTTCTCAACTAATAGATAATCAATACACATATTGCCGCGGAACTAAACATAACACTAACTCTTTGCTTTCCTTGACTTGAGTCCTCCTGAATCTCGCACCTGTACTTCTGCTATCCAGTACCTATTGAAGTGGGGACGTCAGTATTCACTGACGCTTAAAGGCTGATATCAAAATAGCGAATCTCCCAAACAACATACAAAACATGGCAATGGTGTTGGTATAGTTTAAGTGTTCATGAGTGCTATGACTAGACTCTAATGCGATATTTAAATAGAACTAGGATGCTTCCTATTCTAATGTCAGTCAGTCTCCGAAGCAACATGCAGCCCATACTACATGCGACCCCATCTCAAGCTGTTTCTCCATATATAGGGATTTGAACCCGCGTTATGAATTCTAATTGTACACAACCTGTTCCTGACACCTACACGTGACCGGTGAGGTTGCAGATGTGGTCAAGTCCCACTAATGCAGTCCGCCAGTGGTGTCTATGTTCGCCACTGCTACCCGGCTAACCGGACCTCACTCAAAAACAGACGAACTCAGTGTATCGGGCGTCATTTCAAAAACCAAAATCATAGGGTCTCGCAAGCGCAGGGTAGCGCGAAGCCTACCCTGTGGCACCCCTGGGGTCTCGCAAGCGTAGGACTGCCCAATGCATCCTGTGGCACCCCAAGCCACGGTACTTCAGGAATTAACAGCGCGAGATACGCAACCCATGCTCCCAACTTGTGAGACGGCACCGTACGTAACCCTTTGATAGGAAGGCGCAACCCAATAACACCACCTAGTCTGCCTCCAGAGACGAGTGAGTCGTAAGGTGCCCCCTACAACCGACTCCTCTCTCCCGGCAAAAGGGTTTAAGTAAAATGATCTTTATAAATCACTATCCTAATGATGTCCCTGACTCGAACAATCCTAGAGATGACAATATTATAAACACAACATGCTAGGCCTTTAAAGTAGACTTCGCAAGACAACTCTACTAGGCTGCTTAACCTAGACTTACCAGAACCCTTCAGGATCCGGTTGCTGGCCCATCGATCCAAGACCTCGGCCGTGCGAATATACATGCATGCCGCTACCCTAAACTTGGATTCCGTCTATACTCCGGTCCTCGATCAACCTACCCTGGTTAAGATTCGACGGTACACAATGACTCCTCCACAGTTCCTTAGGGTAGAAAACATATGTCTTGATGGTCGATAGCCCCTAGGGTGGTAATATCACCCTAGACGAGCACAACGAACAGTGTACTAGCTAACAAGCTATACACGAGTAACAACCACATATGAGCTAATAAGCTACGTATGAAACAATAGCTATCTACGAGCCAGGCGGGCCTCGTAGGAGATAACAACGTACATACCAGCCAAATAAGCTGCGTATGAGACCAACAGCTACGCACGGGCCGGTCGAGCCGCGTACGAGACAACAACCTACATACGAGCCAAATAAACTACGTATGAGACCCACAACTACATACGGGCCAGTCGAGCAACGTACGAGCACAACCATATGCAAACAACCATACAGGTAATCAATCCTAGAAGCAACCAAACGTGCTTCCTAGCAAACTCGATCTTCTATCATTAGAAGCAACAGAAGAATCTACTAATAGTCTATGATAGGCATTCTACTAATGAGAAGCCCGAAGCGACTTAATAACCTTTAGCGCTTTAAGCATGACATACAATTGTAAGCATCTACCTACGACAATTTACTTATGGTACATAACCTAACCACCAACCATAACACTCCTACAATGTTCTAAACGTGGTAGGTTAATTAAACATCAATCCTACAACATTATAACCATGTATAATGATTCCTACTACAATCTAAGTATAGATAAATGAATCTAGCATGGTATACAATTTTCCTTCAATCATTTAAGCATAGATAAATTAATCTAGCATGGTATATGCTTTCCTACAATCATCTAAGCATAGATAAATTAATCTAGCATGGTATATGCTTTCCTACAATCATCTAAGTATAGATAAATTAATCTAGCATAGTATATGCTTTCCTACAATCATCTAAGCATAGATAAATTAATCTAGCATGGTATATGCTTTCCTACAATTATCTAAGCATATATAAATTAATCTAGCATGGTATATGCTTTCCTACAATTATCTAAGCATAGATAAATTAATCTAGCATGAATAACTACTAAGCATGAATATCTTACTAAGCATGGATAACTACTAGTATGAACATACAACATTCCTAAGTATATATATACATACTTCTAAGCATGGTAAGTAATTTTAGCATTTATCCTACAATATTCTAAGCATGTATGTCATTCCTAAACATGATAGATAATTTTGGCATGAATCCTACAACATGTATATCATTTCTAAACATGATAGATAATTTTGGCATGAATCCTACAACATGTATATCATTTCTAAACATGATAGATAATTTTAGCATGAATCCTACAACATGTATATCATTTCTAAACATGATAGATAATTTTTAGAATAAATCCTACAACATTCTAAGCATGTTTATACACTTAGCATGGCATACATCATTCCTAAACATGGTAGGTATTTTTAATATAAATCCTACAACATTCTAAGCATGTTTATACACTTAGCATGACATACATCATTCCTAAACATGGTAGGTATTTTTAATATAAATCCTACAACATTCTAAGCATGTTTATACACTTAGCATGGCATACATCATTCCTAAACATGGTAGGCATTTTTAATATAAATCCTACAACATTTTAAGCATGTTTATACACTTAGCATGGCATACATCATTCCTAAACATGGTAGGCATTTTTAATATAAATCCTACAACATTCTAAGCATGTTTATACACTTAGCATGGCATACATCATTCCTAAACATGGTAGGTATTTTTAATATAAATCCTACAACATTCTACTACTACTACTACTTTATTTTAACCATGAACATAACATAAAACATCTACAACTACCTACTACTACTACTACTTTATTTTAACCATGAACATAACATAAAACATCTACAACTATCTACTACTACTACTACTTTATTTTAACCATGAAAATAACATAAAACATCTAGAACTATCTACTACTACTACTTTATTTTAATATGAACATCTACTATCATTTCTACCAATCTTCATTAGTATTTATTTCTTATTAACACTAGTTGAACATAAAAAGAGATCTTTTTTTTGACCATTCTTCAACTAGTGATTTAGATCCTTTCATACTAGAATTAGTATCTAAAAATGGGTTCTTTCTTACTTAAGATTATAAAAGAAATAAACAATAATAAAATAAGTAAGAATCCTCCATTTTGGTTCAATCAACATATGCTTTCTTTTTAGTCCAAGGTTCAATATGTGTGTCCTACAACCAAATGGTTGTATACAAGTTCATATGCTTTATGTGTGAGTCCACATTCAAGTCCTACAACCAAAAATGGTTGTATATGCCAAGTTCATGTGTATGTGTTCATTTTAGTCCAAGCCATAACACTAAAACAACAATCACCACTATAAAGATTTAATCTTTATGTTTTTTACTACTACCATTCATTTCTTTTCTTTTCATGTGGTTATTATTTTTTTACCATCCATAACCATACAAAAAGAACTACACCACAACACTATCACAATAAACCATTCTCAAAGAACAAAAGAAACAAAACAAGGAGGATAAGAAGAAGAAGAACATCAAAACAACAATACAAACCAACAAACAAACAAAGAGAAATCCCCACCTTCTTTTATTGTAGGAAGGACTTGCTATTACTCCTACTCTTTTTCCTAAGCTCTTAAAAATCCTTATGAAACCTACAATGGGAAAACTCTCAAGTTAGTATGGTGTTCTCTCTTTCTTTTACTTTCTTTCTTTCTTTCTTTATGATCTTTCTAAAATGAGACAAAGGTGGAGGAAGGGGGTATTTATAGGAGGAGAGAAGGGTGGAGAGTGCAAATGTGCACACACACATTTGCAAAAAGGACCCCCCACAAAATGGGGGCCGGCCATGCTCCTAGGGTGGTAGGGATGAGGTGGAGGTATGGTGCTATGGTGAGGTGGAGGTATGGGTGTGAGCTTCTAGAAGAGTTCTCCTAATTCTCTCATGAACACTTAATCTAGGTTAATCCAACTTAGCCATTTGTCATGCAAAATAAGTATTTTGTCCAAAAATACACAACACACAATTTGTATAATGTACTAATCAACATACTACATACATGTGTGTATATATATGCGTATACCGAAAATCTTTGCATAATCCGTATAAAAATAATTTGATCTCGGAAATAATAATAAAATAAATTCTATTATTAGTTTGGAAGATCACGGTATCAATTTGATACACTACGGATGTATACTGACCGGTATCGGGGTACAGATAACGTCTATGAATAAACCGGGTGAAAATCACCAAAATAATTCAATTTTGGAATTAAAACAAAATAATGATAAAATAATAATAAAATAATAATTTATGTAGGATAATATCCGTCCGGGATATTACAATATATATAAAACACAGCCCCCCCCCCTCACCTTCCTCGTTCTTCTTCTTCTTCTTCTTCTTATTCTTCGTTTCTGACGAAACCCAACAACCCCCCTCTCCGCCGTCAACTCCATCGAACCCAACACCCGCAACCACCTCCCCGCTGCTCTTCCTCCTTGCCATTACCGCCTTTCCGTCGAACCACCACCTCCACCACCTTCGAAGCACCTCGTCGTCATCCTCCGAACTCCATCGATTTCCACCATTGCCGTCACCGAAGCATCACAACCGTAGCTCTCCACCACCTGTAGCTCGTCCACCTTCGAGCTCATCCCTGAACTCCTTGATGTCGATCGCCAGCCGCCATTGAGCTTTTCCGAAGCTCCTCCACCATCCACCATCGCCGCGAACCAACTCCCGCCACCATAACTCGCCGCCTCGCCATTGTTGCCCTCTCATCGAGCTCCATCTCTCACCGCAAATCCCCACCATCGTCAACCACTCGCCAGCTCTCCTCCTCACCTCAACTGCCGTGCCTCCGAAGCGACTCCACCTCACACCCTCGGCCTCCGCCTCTCATCGTCTCCCCGTCAAGCCACCACCTTGACGCCGCATTCTGCCAACGAACTCAACTCCGAAATCCATTCCTCACCTCTCGCCGCTCACTGCCTCCATGCCGGCCACCCTCTCCTCTCGCCGACAACCAACTCCACCATTGCCATCGCCACCTCCGTTGCTACCGTCCATCTCGAGCTCCACCACAGCTCACCCACGCCATCGATCGCCATTACCATCACCCCATGCTCCTCTCGCCATCGCCAACCACCACCACGGCTCGCCGACCTCCTTCGAACCATCATCGCAGCCATCGTCAACCTCTCCCACCTTCGTGATACCGTCATCATCGACGTGGTTGTTGTCCGAAGAGCCATTGTCGTTGTTCGTGTTGGTGTCGTCTTCAAATTGATCGTAGAATTGATCAAAACCAGAGACGATAAAAAGTGGATAACAACTTTAACCAACTCTATTTTTATTATAGGATGTATACATGCTAGATGATAAATTGCGTAATCTTGCTTAGATTGCATGTGAATGTTGTTTGAATATGGGTGTTAATTGTTGTTAATTAATTGTTGGGATTATGATATAATTATCTTGGAAATATTAATACATTCTTGCTGAATATCATACTTATTTTTTAAGAAATCCAATTTCCAAGAAATATGGGATTTTCTGTGATTTTTAAAGGTAGCAAAAGCTGCGGTTTCTGGATTTCGAAACTATTGTCTTATAAATGGTTTTGGACAGATTTAATTATTTTGAAACTAGAGGTTCTTAACTAGAATGTTGTAGTAGATTTATTGAGATTTCATATGAGACTAAGAAATCATTTTTACAACAAATATTAGAATTTATATAATTATTGGAAATTGTATTCACCTGTCAAGGGGACACGTGCGGCATTGTCTCGACTATTGATTTCTGGGATCTAGTGTTAGGAATGGTCGGAACTTTGGGGATGGACCCATAAGTATCTGTTGATGTTCTATGTTATCGAATACGAATGAGGCAGAGCAGGTAACGCCTGCCGGAATGTCTTATACTCATGATAACTTTTAACGAGGTCCGGAAGCGGAGAAATACTGCTGGGGTTCAGGCGGGGTGGAATATGTAAGGCTGGAAGTGGCGAAGGACCACCAGGGCTGTGCATCATTATAGATGCTCAGGAGTGGAGAAACCCTCTCCGGTGTAACCACTACCGACTGCAGTAACGGAATTTGACCGAACAACTGCAACCTACTAGTCACTAGATAAATGTCAGAAACAGTGTGAAATACATGAGCATATTTTGCATAACGAGGGATTGAACCCTGTAATGAACGCTAGTAGCTTGTATTCGGAAAATATGTTGTATGGGCGGCATATCATTCCAAACAAGTGTGCATTAAAAAGAGCATTTTGAATTGTGCATGTTTTCATGATAAATATGTGTTGAATGTTTTACTAAATTGCTTATACACACATTTATATGACATCATATATTTGACTATTTCCTGTTTACATTTGATTCCAGTTTTATTTCTATGATGCTATGTATGTTGTATGTTATTTTTGGAGTTAGTTAAAGCTGTTGTGATTCATACCGTCAGTCTCACACACTGACGAACCCACAGATTGTGTTGTGCAGGTAAGAGTACCTGGAGTTTAAGCATATAGTCGTGACATCCTGTGCCCATCATCTTATCTATCCAAGAGGTTTGGATTTATATTAAGATTTCCGCATTTTCCCTGTTTATATTATGTTTATGTACTAAATTGAAGGAAATGATTTCTGGGTGTGCTACGATTTTTCTGTGTGTGAAAACCGGGGCGTTACAAAATATATAGTCATTAAATTAAACAAAATGCTCATAAGAAAAGATATAGTAAATCATCCTTCTTAATTTTATGACTATGGTCCAGATCAAACACATTCCTTAATAATCTCACATCATTTTGACCTTAAAAGTCCAATAGGATTATTTAACAAACAGAATAAGACCCAATTATTTCTGAAACATTGATGACAAAGCTTGCAATCCTATCTATCATTCAACGGTTCCAAACTGGGATTTCATATAAAACCCTACATCTATACATTCCGCAGTCACAGCTAGTTTGGCTCACTAACATGCAGCGATAGATTTTATAAACTATACAGACATGTACAAACACGCGGACAATATGTAGAGACAAAGACCCTACTATTTGTCCTTGAATTCTTAAGCTGCTTCAAACTAAACAACAACTTTTAGGAACATAAATCAGAGGTGATGATATAAATCATAATGAGTATAAAGCACGTGCGATGCACAAATACAAATCTTCTCAATTTTTCCTCTAAATTAGGTGTTTAAATTATCTTTACTGCATAGGCACCAACTAAACATTGTAAAAGGATCAAATAATTAAGGAAAGGAAAATATGTTTTGCTTGCTTTCTACTTTGAGTACTTAGATAGTTGGATGTTAAAATGTATGACTATCTAGCATGATACGACTAGAGGATGATTGTTACTCTAAAGATCAAATGTAAGGGGGCCAAAATAAATATATAGATACAAACTCTAAACTCTAAGTAGAATATCAATAAAACTCACATTAATCCGCAGAAGAGAAATGCAGTTCCCCTGATGTGAGCCATTCGCAATGTGAGATACCTCATTCAATGAGCTCCCATTGGAAAGAAGGCCAAACTACATTACCAATCACAAAGGAAGGCAACACTAAACTCAGAATATTTAAATAAACATCAATTTAAACATTTAATAGCATCAGATAATACCTGAGAACTCTGGTCTTCAACAGTCAAAAGTTCAAACACTTGAAGATGAGAGAATGGAAGCCACGATGTCGAAACTGCAGTCAATATAACTCCATTGTGTTGTCCAGGTTCCAGATTCTTCCGAGATATTACCCGCATCGTACCATCGGAGGAATCGGGGAGTGCAGTCCACAGTTGGTTACTCAAGGAACAAATGTTAGCACAGAAGGTTTTAACCATTCTTTGTGATAGGTTCATCATATTCTTTCTTGCCTCTACAGAGGAATGAACTGAACCAAAAAAATAAATGGGAAGTATGATAACACAAATATTCAACTAAGCAATTTATAGGATCGCTTAAACATATTTTCAAAGGAAAAGAGGGATTCACTCCCCGTCATGACAGGAAAAATACTTTCGTAACTATAAAGCAGTTCTATTCTTGATTAGATGTTTGATAAATATCAGCAAAAACCACGAAAGTTTGTTGAAAAAAACTTTTGTAGAACTACGGTTTTTCTCATCTGTCCCACCACACTTCATGCAGGAGATAAATTTATAATATTGGAAAAGTAATCCCTCAAAGTTTTAGATAAAAATCTATTCTTCTTTCCAGAACTCAAAAAAATCTTAATCACGGTATTTATTTTTCAGAACAATATTTAAACAAAGACTCAGTTTCCTTTTTGCTAAGAACAAAGACTCAGTTGATACTAAAATCCATTATTTCACACTGATATAATTGTTCCATAAAGATTAGATACCTCCAAGGTCAAAAGTCTTTGTCGACATGAAGCTAGCAAGCCGCTCACACTGCAATTGCAGGATGGAGAGCCACTGTGTCGCTCCAAAAGCAATGCCGCTCCTAATGAGCTGATCAAATACCTGATGCACTCTACTATCAGCCACTTTTGCATGTTCAACCCAGGCAACCTGTGTAAGGAAGGCCTCTCAACAGAAATTTTATAACTAATAGAAAAGATAAGAGCATCCATACAAAAATTAGTAAATATTTGTGAGTTCAAGACTTGATGTCATGGAACTGCTAAATTAAGATTCAATCTTAATGAGGTAGTGAGTTCAAGACTTTTCGAGTAATAATAAATGTGATTGTATTTTCAATGCACATAAATAATTGAACAGTAGTTTCATATACAAATTTAGCCTAATGCAGGACATATAAGAAAGAGTTTTAAGTTATTGTTAATGAAAGACATCATTTTATATGTTTGCTAAATGAGCAAACGATTATATACTGACTATCTCTTATAATGCACCTACTGGTGCATTACTTCTTGTAGTATATAGTCTGATACACAGAGAACTACATAACATAGAGAAACCACCTGCATGATAATCTCACAGCCAAATATACAAAAAAATACGAAAGCATGGGGGTTTCACTTCACCAAAACCGTAAGCAATAGTGCCAAATGCTAAAAGCAAATAATGTCACCCAGTTGGGAACTAACCATATAAATACTCTATACTAAAGTGTTAAATAATAAAGTTCAAGCTCTTCATTTGGAAGAGGATAAGTTATAGTGCAAATTGTGCCAGCCTCACCAGCTCGACGGAACACTTCGTCAGCCATCTCTTAAATTTCCTTAAGAACAGGCATTGCCATAATAGGCAACTTCTTGCCTATTATCAGCCATCATAAATACTCTCTAATAAATGAAAGAAGAGAGCATTGTTTACTTCATCAGCCATCTCTTAAGAACAGGCATGTTGCAAATGAGCTTTTCGTAAATTTCCTTTACTTTGTTCAACTATATAAATAACTATCTAATGAGCCACAATTGTTTAAACAATCAATGAAAGGAAGGGAGAGATGTTGACCCTTAGTTTGGTGTGCACAAAACGTGCTAACTTGTACTAATAAGTTTTAATTTAGTATGTTAGATTTTTCAGGATCAATTAACACCAAAAAGAGATTCAAGAGAGATTCACAAATATACAAACAAGGAAAGTAATAAAAGAAGATTGCATACACGGGCAAAAGAGGAAGTTATTCAAAAGGAGTTCTCAATTAATTGGTCTCCAAGCAATCTATCATGACTGAATTTTTAGTAATATTTTCGTGAGATATTTATTGTAAACAATTGATTAAAGATTGATTAGTTTATGGTAAGAAAACAAAGTGGATTCAATTTATACAGCCAAGAACCGGTCGACCGTACCTAATACCGGTCGACCGTTGCAGTCGACCGCAACTTCAGTTGATTAAGAAAGTGGTCGACCTTTCAACTCTCTAGCTATGCCAGAGAGCTGAATGGTCGACCGCACACTTTTACCTGTCGACCGCAACTTAGGCTGTATACCTTTTTAGGAATGTATCGTTTCTACTTTTGATCGATACACTTTCTCCTCTACTTAATAGAATGAATCCACTGTGTCTTCTCTACCTATTGCTACTGAGAAAAATACTTTGAACTAATCTCTTGATAATTAATTCGAGTGTGAGCGTTAAATTGGTTGTGTTCTTTAGTCAAGATCTTAAGCGATCTTGAGTTTTTCTTTTCTTTTCTTTTCCACTTCGGTGAGATTAATGGGACTTGGATTAGAAGTCCTATAGGTGTAATAGGTCTCTCGGCCTGAATCCGAGAATCACTGTACTAAGGATTTTGAGTATAGTAGAACGCTTGTAGCGGAGAACTGCTATAAGTAGGTGGTGTGGACGTAGACCTGGGGGTCGAACCATGTTATATCGCTGCGTCATTTGTGTTTGCGTTTCTTGTCCCTCTTGCATTTACTTTACTTTACTTTATTTGTTTAATTTTTTAATTTCGCACGATCACCCTATTCACCCCCCCTAAGGGTGATTCACAGTGGTATCAGAGCGAGGTGCTTATAAAAAGCTTAAAAGCTTAAGCAAAAGTCCAATGGCCGAAATCCCTTCTCCCCAAAACTTGCACTCATCGGAGCCTTTCGTCTCCAATGGGACAAGTCTTACACGATCACCATTTTTTGATGAAAAATGCTATGACGTCTGGAAAGTTTGTATGTCTCATTTTTTATAGATGCTCGGAGAAGATGTATGGAATGTATGTATCAACCAAACAGAAATCCCAGTTAGCGATGGAAAGAAGGCATTCACACCGGCGGAGCTGTCCCTCAAAACAACAAATTCCAAAGCCATGACAGCTCTTTATGCAGGGTTGAATAATGAAGAGCTAATGCGATGCGGGGGTAACTGCAAAACAGCCTACGAGATCTGGAACAACATGCTGAAGCGGGATGAAGGAACCGCTTCTGAGGTAAAAGCTAAAGTGAATTTGTGTTTTTATAAATTTGATGTGTTCCGCATGTTGCCAGGTAAAAAAGTTGACCAAATGCTCGCCTGTTTCGACATAATTGCCCACGAGCTTGAGAGCTTGGGTAAGGGGGTTAATGATGACCGAAAGGTTGGAAAGCTTATAAGCTGTCTCACGTCAGAGTGGGACGTTAAGGCTGTGGCAAGGAGAGAGACTCTCGAAGAGAACGGATTTGACTACTATACATTTCAAGGAAAGCTAAAAACGTACGAGATGGAAATGTTGGAGACAAAATGATACATGCAGAATATCGGCATTGAACCAAAGACTGAGGAGAGAACTATTGCACTAAAAGCAGAAAGGGCCCAACCATCAAAAGCTGATTCAGAACATGAGGAGTCAGACGAGGACATTGCTCTATTAACAAGACAATTTCGTAAGTATCTCAAAAACAAGAAATATGGCAGGTATCAAGAAGAAAGGAAAAAGGAGAAAGAAGACATATGCTACAAGTACAAGAAACCCAGACACATCTGTGCAAACTGCCCCAGTCAACAAGACAGGAACAAGGAATATTATCGCTCAAATCCAAGACAGAAGAAGAAGGCGCTAAAGGCAACTTGGCTAGACTCGGACTCAAGTGAGGAAGAGTAAGACCACGGCGACGTCGGCTTCATGGCTCTTGGGAGTGGTGAGGTGCAATCACCTTCTCAAGAAGAGGTAATCGAACAACCAACTTATGATGAACTCGTAGATATATGTAATGATTTGAAAGACTATGCCAAGAAATTAAGTCGTGAACTTAGACAATATAAACAAAATTCTAATGAAATACATGACGCCTGCATAACAAAAAATCACAAACTGAAAAATAAGAATGCCCTAATTTTTGAAAAACTTGAGTCAATATGTCAAAAAGATCATGATATTTTGCTAGAAGAAAATGAGATGTTGAAACAACAAATTTGTGGATCGCTAGCAAAGCATGATGATCACTTAAAAGAGATTCAGGAGAAATCTGTCTATATTGCCAAGCTCACAAATGACTTAAACGAATGTAAAAAGAAATTTGATGAAGTAGTGGAAAGTTGTAATGAAACCCTTAATCAAAATAGGATTCTTGATGCCACACTAGATACTCTTTGTTGGAACACAAAAGACAATGAGATAACTAGAAAAAGGCTGTGTAAAAAGGTTATTGAGCTCGAAAAAATTATTGAAAAGCATGAAGGCCCCAGTTACTTTATTACAAAGGATTCAAGATCCTATCATGATAATAGAGAGCTTGGTTACGAAGAGCCAATACCTCATCAAAAACCATCATGTCATACACACTTGTATAAAAATCAACACAATCACAAAACAAAAATAAATCATACAAGTGTGCATGACCCAAGACATAGTCGAATCACATGTAATTTTTGCTGTAGACTTGGGCATATTGCTTATAACTGTTCACTAAAAAGGAACACTAATCTTGTCTGGGTAAGAAAGAATGTTGATGCAGACTCAAAGCTCACATGGACTCCTACAAACATACAGAAAGGGAGTATGAAGCGTTCAACGTAGAAAAATGCAGTAACCTTGATAGAAGACGCACTAGTCTCATCTGGCATAGCAATAACCTGCATCTCTATCAAGAAAATGAGTGAAGGATATTGTTCTTCAAATACGTGCGGTAATAGGTAAAATCTAAAATTGCTTAAATTTACAATAAATATAGACTAAGAAACTGTGATTGTAAAAACAATATAACCGGTCGACCAACCGGTTGACCGTGTCTAATAAAAATTAGCATATTTCGAGAAAGGACCAGTCGACCGTCCACTCCTCTGACCTCGCTTATCGTGTTAAAATTCTACTTAAAGTATGGTGCGGTCGACCGTATACTAAACCGGTCGACCGACACAGTCGGCTGAGTTTGTCTTTACCTCTCTACTATAAATAAATCTTAACCTTCACCCCCAACCTCTTATTTCAACCCAAAAAAAAAACCCTAACCTCCTCTCTCAAACCTATCCGTAAAATTTTCTCACATCTCTTTTGCAAATGGCTTCCTCATCTCAAAGACCGGAGGGCAAGAAGGTAGTATCAAAATTCGTTACTAAAGAAGGTATCGTATTTCGAAACTCTCAATGTGCAGACCATTATTTCTCTTCTCTTACGGGTGCTCCTGTTGTGGCCAGTAGAGCAATTAACCTATCATCATTAGAAGGCCAATTTTCTGTTATGGTCAGGATCCTTAGGGCTTTCAGTTGGAAAAATTATCTTAGCACTCCTAGTACCCATTCCGAATCAATAACCCAACAATTCTACGCCAATCTTGACGGCCTTCAAGATGGCGATCTTACTCTCTCTTCTCTCATACTTGGTAGAAGAGTAAAAATTATGCCCGAGTATCTCCGTGCACGATACGAGTTTTCCGAAGGAGAATTCGATGCATATCATCTCGATTTTAAAACCCTTGAGTATAAGCCGGGTCACAATCAAAATACTGTTAAAACCATGATTGTACAACACGATTTTGTTCATCTTCCTCATCTCGCTCCCACCAATTTTATCAACACCACTCGAGTTCTTAATAAAATTGTCAATGCTAATATCTGGCCCAAGAAAAATGACAAATCAAAAATTAGGGTCGACCAATCTTTTATCATCTTTCTTATTCTGGGGAAGTATAAGTTTGACCTTGCTACATTCATCATTCGTACGATGAGTTATGCTACCTCTTCAAATCGTGGTAGTCTCCCTTTTAGCTCTCTCATCTACAACCTCGCCATTGATTCCCGTATTGAGGTCGGAAATTATTTGCTTAGCAAAAGTCCTATGCCCATTCTTCCTCAATAAATGGGTATTGACGTTCCCTTCGGTCAACGAGCTCGATGCCGTCAAGCCCAACAACAGGCGAGGCAAGAGGAACAAGAACAACAAGAGCCACAAGCTGTAACCCCTGTTTCCGATTATACGGATTCCCAGTTCCTTCCTTCTTCTCTATGTATTCTTATATTTTAATTTCCGTATAAATTCTTTTGGATGCATTGAAATCTTCTTGAATCTGAACCCAAACTTATATTCAAGCTAGAATTTGTCTCTCTTCTTTTATTTATCTCATTTGAAGCCCATTGATTTTTATATAAGTTATGTTATTTAATTATTTGGATTGAAGCCCAAACCCAAGCCCATCTTCTATTGGATTCTAACCCTAAACCCAAACCCACAAACCCATATACTACTCAACCGTATACAATTTTCTCCACATTCTCCTCAAATGCACAATCCCCCACTATCTTCAACTACCCACTACTTTAATTATTATTTTATTAAATCACTCCCCTACCGCATTCTCTCTTCACCCCTTCCTCTGTTTCCACAAACAAAAACAGAACATAACCAAACAAGCCCGAACCCACTCTTCCACTTCATCTTCTTCACTCCCACACCAGTCCTCATCTCCATCTCCTCCAGACGCGTCGCCCTGCCCTCCGTTCGCCTCATCTCCATCTCCCTCGCCGCCTGCCATCGTTGCCGCCATTCTCCTCCGTGCCGCATCGTCCTCCTTCCTCGATGCTCCACCGCTTCCCTTCCACTCGACCTCCACACCGCACGTTGCCTCCACCCTGTCTCCCTCTCGTCGAAGCGTCTCCCTCAACCAACATCGCCAGACGCCCTCCGCCACTCAGCCCCGTCGCCTTCCGCTCGAGCCCAGTCAAGCCGCTCACCTCTGCCGCCATTGTTGCCGCTCAACCTGCAGCCTCGACCAACCACCCCGAAACACCTCGACAACTTCCGCAGTCTTCTTCCTCGCATCGTCTTCCTCCGCTCGCCTCGTCGACCAACCGCTCGCCCTACATCGTCAACCTCCTCCCCAGTCAGCCTCCGCCTCCTCCTCGCCGTTTGCATCCCGCCGTTGCTACCCCCACTCTCGCTCAGTTCGAGTGTCGCCCCACAGTCGTCTTCAACTTCCGCGAAGATCCACTTCCATCGCCATCTCCACCAGTCGAGCTCCACAGTCGTCGACTCCCCTTGAAATTCCTCCAGTCGCGAACGCTTTCCGTCGCCTTCCTCCAGTCGACATCCGACCGTCGCTGCCCCTCTCGTCACCTTGCCGTCAGCTCTCCCTCCCGTCTAGTCGTCGCGCCACCGAAGACGCAACCACTCCGAAGCTGTTCCTTCTCCCGCTCGCACTCTCTCTTTTCTATCTCCCTCTCTCTGTGCGTGTTGAAAAGCAGAAGAAGAAGAAGAAGAAGAAGGTGAATAAGATTTGGGATTATTATAGGAGCTTTATTGGGATTGTTGTTGTTGTATACTGGGGGTAGTTGTGGTGCATTGGAGTTGCTATTGTGGAGTGAAGTTGGGTTACTGTTTGTGTGTTAGTGAGTTGTTGTTTGTAGTGGGGTTGGATTGGAGTTATTAGTTGTTGTTGGGAAATTGCTATTTGGAGTGTTGTTGCCTTGGAGTTGTTGAAAGGAGTTGTTGCTCTTTACTGCCGTGGAGTTGCTATTTTGTAATTGCTTTGTGAAGTTGCTATTGCTGACTTGGCGTGGCTGCCACACATCTCACACGCATTTTGCTCCCCGGGATTCTGATCCCGTTATTCTTATTAATTATTTGAACCGTCTACAAGGAAAAGGCAAGTCCACTTGAACTATTTTATTTATTCTAGTTCAAGATTAATTGACCTCTTATGCAAGTAGTCCCAATTTAAATATCGTTAACTCTGCCTTGTGTCCCTTCTCGTTAGGAGTATCGAGGGTTTACACGAGCTAACCCGACATACTCTTGACCTCTTATAATTATCCATTGACTCAAACCTAAGCCTACATACACAATTGACATAAATGAAATGACTAGAATCGTATATAAAGAAAATGAATGGTTATAGAATACATTGATTGATTGAAATATCGTGACTTGAACAATGACATCGTGAATTGACTCGTACATTGCAAAATCCATTCTAATTGCTGCATAATAGTGTAATGCATTTCATGATACTATAGCATGTTAATTACCCACTTGATGAATATATACGTGATAGTTTTTATGAATTCCTGCTGCCTTGTCTGTCTTGTACTGAGGTTTCGACCCAGTTATATTAGGAATCAGTTAAAATAATATAAAGAGAATTGTTGTTTCAGATTTACTATTTCATGTTATTATTGTGCAATGCATCATGTTGCTGCATTCGTATCGTTCCCTTGACATCCTTATATACACTTCATGGACATGAATGACTTAATAATAAAATACTAAACAAGCCGGGGTTTATAAGGGTTGACTTAGTAGTGGACAGTCTCAGAAAATGTACTCGGTAAGGCCTATATTGATATTGTATTGACATGGAAGGAGGAGTAATGATTGTGAATGATTGATTGAATAATTGGAAATTGATTGATTGAAAATGGTAAATGATTGTTATTGACACCGAGTACACGCTTTGTAGATCCCACCACTATGTCTCAAACGTACACTGTTTTGCGTGCACCGAACCTGTGGTATGGGACGCAGTAGTACGTGCACTAGATAGGAGAAACGACACTATAATGAACTTAAATTGACATGTATATATACTTGATTAAGACCATTGCTAATAATACCATTATTGATTTTGCAATTTGATCTTGACTCATATTCCTTCATGTACCTTACTCCTTTACTCTCTGCTTTCACTACTTGCTGTCCGTACTTGCTCTAAGGACAAATTATTCTTTCTTTTTAGATGAACAAGTACAGGTGTGCAAGGAGAATTTCCAGAAGGCATTGATGATTAGTTCTTCTAGGATTGGGACAGGAGCCTCTCGAGTTATTTGGTAAGTTCTTATATTCCAGAATTGGTTATTGAATTCCATTCTCGTTTATGTGATCATGTTTCCCTGCATGGTTGTGATTCATTTTGCTTATATTGTTGAGCTAAGACTGGTACAGTTTATGGATGATATGAGTTGGCATACTTATATCATTCGCTGGGCCTCAGTTACGTGCATGTATTCCTATATTCCGGGAAGCGGGGCGTGACACAAGCACCACCACAAGAACCACAAGTCCTTCCATCACAGGCTTCCTCCTTCTCATCCTCATCTGTGACCTATGAGCAATTCGCCGCTCTTCAAATGCAAATGTACAACTACTACACGAACATTCTCGATTACTTACAAAGGAAAGAGGATTGGGAAATGCTCCCACCTCCCAATGTAGCAGGAGAGGATAAGGAAGGAGGAGAAGAAGATGAAGATGACGAATAACTTGTAATTTGCTAATGAAATATCCCTATGTATGCTATTTGAAATCCTGTAATGTACTTAATTTAGCTCTAGTCTTGAAATGCACTAAATTTAGCTCATGTCTTGCAATGATCTTAATTCCAGTTCTTATCTTCATGGATGTTGGCAAACAGAATTGACATAATCTAAGTTTCTTGTGTATATCTGTCGGTATCAGTATCGCGGTCGAGCATGCAGTCGACCGGCATACTTTCTGGCTCCTCTACAAAATTGATGTCACTTTAGTCATGCATGTGTATCTGTTCTGTTTTTGTGTTTCAGTTTTGCGGTCAACCTGGCGGTCGACCGGTCTGTTTTATGGACCTAAATTTTGAATTTGATGTTGCGGTCGACCGGCCCCTCCTTTGGTCCTATCCTTCAACTTCTTTATTGCTAGTGTGTATCTACACATTTTTAAATTCTTTTTATACTTATAAATCCAACTATAACTCTCTCATGCTTATGAATTATCCTTTATTTGATTGTGCAAATCGGCATATACTACCTTCGTATACTCTGTGAATTATTTTTGAAATATCACAAATTGCGGTCGACCGTCGTCTCCTTCTCGCTTAGGAGGGAAATCCACCTCCGAATTCGAGCCTGAGAACTCCGGCGAGTTGAGGAACGACACCTTCTTCTTTCTCTCTACGGTTACTTTAATCTCGTATCTCTCGTCGTCGAACTGGGCTATAATCACCGAAGGGATAAGACTAAGATCTTCGACCCCTACCTGAAGCCTCGCATACTCTATTCTTGACTGGGTAATGGTGTTCTTATCTATGGAGATTAGATAGCCAAAACTCCGAATTAGGTCTTGAAACCCCGTCCTAACACAACATTGGAAAGGAACATTGAACAGACGAATTCACACCGCCGGTAAGGAGTCAATTTTCAATGCCCCACAGTTCCTCAACCACCTAGACAGCATGATGTAAAAGTCTTCCCCTTCGAGAGTTCCGCTAGCCAATAATTCTCTAGTTATCTCCTCTGTTTTGCAATAGACCAAGAACGAATCTTCTTTCACTTTTTGAACTTCCCAACTCAGTCGCGAGCAGGGTCTGACGGCCTCCGTCAGCAACTCCTTGATTGAGTCGATGGTAGGATTCTCAGAGTGAACCTTGAGCATGATGCAAAACCTCAATCTTTTTTCAAATTCGGCCATAATCGGAGTAGGATTAATGACGGCCTTGATGACCTTCCTCCTATAATGCTTTCCTCCGACTTCGGCAGATGAGCCTTGCTGCCTTCTTCTACACTCTGCTCCCCAACGAGCGGTGGAACAGAGTGCGTGCTTCCTGTCTGCTTAATCTTATGGCAATTCTTGGAAATGTGACCAAATTTCTTACAATCATAGCAAAACCAGTCGTTAGTACACTCGTGGATGGTGTGCCCCCTCCCGGCGCATTTGTGACACATCGCTAGCTTCGTCGACTTAATCCGCCCCGATGAAGACGATGAGTTCATAATCTCAGCCTTCCCCTCCGCCTTCTTAACCCGTTTGGGCTTATACATAACCCATTCCCCCTCCTCATCCTCCTTTTTCACTATCTCCCTCTCCGGTGAGAAGCTTCCTCTACGGTGCTCGTCTCTTGCAGCTCTGCGATGCTCCTCTCTTGCAGGGTTCCCAAGAAATCTTTTGGACACTTCCAAATACGACCCTCTAATACGACCCTCTATGGGTCGTAGGTGGACGTTGAACACCTCTATCCCCTGCCGGCGAGCCCCTGTTAATACTCTTCATCGGAGCTCTATGCCCCTCCTCTCCTACTCCTTTGCTCGTCAGACCTCTATGGTCTTGACGCGCCTCTCTGGAGCGAGAGCGGAGTCTACCTCGAGTCATCCCCTGTGAATCTTGCTCTGCCTCTATGATCCAGGCGTCGCTCACTGTTCTTCATCCCCTGTTTCTCTGGATGCTGTTGACTCCCCTTCTAGTTGGGAATTTTTAAAGCTTACTACCACGTATAACAATGATGTTACTAAGCTTACTGCCACGTACTACTAGAAGTATCTTACACTTGCCTTATAAT
The DNA here is from genome assembly GCA_017893485.1 of Hemerocallis citrina. Taxonomy (NCBI): domain Eukaryota; kingdom Viridiplantae; phylum Streptophyta; class Magnoliopsida; order Asparagales; family Asphodelaceae; genus Hemerocallis; species Hemerocallis citrina. Next base: position 68,508,694 of record CM030361.1, read on the forward strand.
TGTACCACTAACCAAAGCAGGCCACGATTCAAGTAATTCTGAATTAATCTTACATAATCTTTATAGTTTTATGAAATTTTTATTTGGACTATCAATTATTAAATCATTCCTTTTAAGTTATTTACTCCTTTCTTCTCCATTTGATAGGTGGACAATTTGAAGACAAAGCTACTTGAAAAGTTAAAGGATTATCTCATTAAATTCCAAAATGAATCAAACACAGTTGATTCAGCTAATTCTGAACCATCCATAGTGGAGAAGCTTGGTTCTGCACCTTCAGAACCACCTAATGCTATCATTGACACGGTAACCTCAGACTTTATGCCTTTTTTTGTTTCTTTCAATCTGCTGTGCAACTGGTGATTGTCATATCGAGTATTTTGTATTTGTATACAAATTAAAAAAACCAATTTACCAACTTTTCCCCCCCTCTTTGAGCAATTAGGTTTCTATTGCTGTGTTTTCCAAGACTGTCCGCGCTTATCTTATCATATTTCCTGATTCTGAAGGGTGACTCATAAAAATTGCACAGGACCTTTTCACAAAGTATGTAACCTTGAAAAGTTCTCTTTAATTGTAGTAAGATAGTTTTCATTGGCTGAGTATGAGCTTTTCAGTAAATATGATGTTGGCCATTACTTACAAGTTGTGATGGATCATTCTGCTAGGAGGTATGAAACTATATGGGAACAGATAAAGAAAAGAATATCAACAGCAGATTTAGTGGTGTCGCTAAGTAAGTCTCTACATGCCCCCTTTGTCTGTCGCTCTATGTGCGTGCGTCTGTGCGTGGCTATTTGACCATTTTGGTATCTGATAGGTATTTAAGTTTAATGAGCATACTGTTAATTGTTGATCTGTATATTGGAAATGCTGGACTTGCGTTTTTTTTTTCCTTTCCAATTTTCTAAGTTTATCATGTATTATTTTTTTCATCTTGCACCCCACAAAACTGCATTATTGTTACTCAATTCTATCTAGAATTCACCATCAAGATATCACAATTCACAACTTAAAATACGGATATGAATAAGACAACAACTTCTTTTCGCAAAGTGAAGATCAAACGAAAATCCACTACAAAATAAAAATTACAAAACCAGAGGTTAAGGCGACTCATTACCTTTCCCTTTCCTGCCAAGCAAAATCAAACCTGTCTCACCCAAACCCGCTGCTTCACACTCCCATTCCTTACTTTATCAAGTTAATAGAAAAATGTGAATTGTACATTCCGCTGGTTGTGGGCGTGCTATAGTAGAATATGATAAGAGAATCTGACCGTGGGCAGGTAAATCTTACGTTACTAAAGCAAGGAAACAAATAACTCAGAATATTATCAGCTATTTCAAAATTGCAAAGAGCGATGATGTTTTTTTTTTCCCTTCCGACCGCTAAGCATCATAGCAAGAGCTATTGTGTTCTTCAGAACGTACAATTTTAACTACGATTCACACTTTATGAATTGCTGAGTTAAGAACATATGCAGCTGTAAATGCTGCGTTCCATTTGTATATTATTGATATGCTTTACACACATTCTTCATTCCCTGCTTCAAACTTGCTCAGTTGAGCATTTTGTTCTTCAGTTTAGGCCTTCTGAACTAGCAATTCGAAGTGTACTATTTTCTAGATAATTTTGAATCCTGTTTTCTGATGATTGTGATCATCTATTTCCAATGTAATATGCTTTGCTGCTGCAGTAGTGTAAAACTAACATGAAAACAGAGCAATGTTAGACCAAGAACATCATAAATATATAGTGGAAAACTAAAATTCATGAGTAGGACAAGAACAGTCACTATAATGTTCTTCTTGGACTCATTCTTTAGCTGCATCCATAAAAATTACTCGATTGTTCTAAGTTGTCTTTTTCTTTGCCAGCATTTTTTAAGGTTGATTATAAATGAGAATGCAGCTTGTCGGTACACTTAGTTTTCTGTTGATTCAATATTTTTCATTAAATGATTGAAGGAACTATATCGGAAGATGTAACTATTATGGACAAAGTTTTACCGGAGGTTGCTCTCCCTGTTTATTCCTTGGAGGTGACATTCATATCACTATCAGAATCTGGCGAAAGTTCAATTTTTCTATTCTTTCCATTGCATTATAGAAGTCAGTGCTCCTACAAGTTGAAATACTGACTATGAATGACAGTCCTATTGTCTATTTCTCTCCATGAACCTTTTCATTCTCTGTTCTAGAACGCAAACCATTGGATATGGACAAAAATTTAGTAATTCATGTTTGTGTTTTTTCTTGGACTCTAATGATATATAAGTTTATCACTCACAACTTGGTTTTTCTATACCTATTCAGTACAAGCTTGTTCATCCTTGTAATAAAGCAAATAAGTGAGTACCAGCAACACATTCTGACGTTCGTGGAAAGAACTTGAGAACAGATGAAACCTCAGTTGGTGTAACCTCATGCACAAGTGTGGTGGTTCCTAGTCTAATTAGAATTAGTATTTATTGGGTATCTCTGTTGAAGTTACATTTAAAAAAGGAGAACTGCCTAATAAATTATTAAAGGAGAACTGCCTAATAAATTCTTAACAGAGGCCATAGTTTATTCTGAATTAAAAATCTTTAATCATCATATATTAGTATATCATAACATTCTGAACTAATAAATTATTCAGAACCAATATAGAGCAAAGAGTTTATTGAGACACATTTTCATTTTTGGATCATAAGTATCCAACAGATAGCAAACAAAAAACTGAAGAATATAGATACAATCCCAAATGCATACTTATTTTGTGCTAAGCACGGTCAAACTCCACACCAGATCGGGGCGAACACCAAACAGCAAATGGAGATCGGCTGTGCACAAAACACCAAACGCCAAGTACAACGTATCACAAAACAGCAACTCAACGGATCGAAACCCCACACTGGATCCACACAAACAGCAAACAGCAAGTTCGGATCGCGTCGTCCACAGTAGCAAACAACGAAGTCGACCAATGGTGTATAGAAAAAACACAGATTGTGAATTAACTTCATTGATTTGTTATTAGTTTGTGGTAGTATATATATACAACTTAACAGACCTAATATTGGAGTAAATCAAGCTAACAAATTCCTACTGATTCTCCACTAATTAAGCGCTAGACTTTTGCCTAAATAATGGGTCAACAACAGATTTACAAAACTGAATAATAAAATAATTACAATCTAATTATTATTATTGATATCCTCCCGCAAGTTGTATACTCTGGAAGAGAGATGCAACTTGAACAGTAAGGACTCGAACCGAGGGTGAAGCAGTGGTTTTGTTAGAATATCAGCAAGCTGATCATCAGTAGACACAAAGGGTGTTACAAATATTGTTTACAAAATTTCTTTTTACAAAGAAAAGATAGAGAGGCATGGAAAAACCGAGAAGGAAACAGAAGAGGGTAAGCCGAAAGAAAAGAAAAAAAGAAAAATTAAATAAACAACTTACAATAAGTAATTTTAGATTACAATTTTGAGAAGTCGAGGCCTGTGTATCACACAGTGTCCTTAAAACAGATTTCGCCTCTTCCGGTTGCTGGAATGAACGGAGGCGTCTGTCTCCCAGGATGCAACGACTTGGAGCGATCCCGTAGGCACCATGTACCACTCCCGAACTGAGTATAAGCGCTTGAATCTATCACCGACTTACCAACAAAACCAGAACCGGAGAACAGTACCAAATGAAACTTAGAGAAGGAGAGAAAGAAGATCTGTTTTCTTGTGCAGAGAAGAAAGTAAAGGGGAGGCCTCTATTTATAGAGCCTGGGTTAAATCAGTAACGGCAGACAAGGCTGTTAATGCCTTTACTGTAACGGCAGACAACGAATTGAATGCCGACACTGTAACGGCAGACTTCATTTACTGCGTTCAGTATAACGGCAGACAAAGCGTTTAATACAGCACTGAAACGGCAGACAGAACCGTTTCTGCATTCATTTCAGCCGTTACAAAAAGGAAAACTATAGCAAAAAGTGGCTCCGCACGGAGTGGGGTCAGGTCAAGTCGGTCCGGCATTCGTGTCCGCAGGTCGTGCGGGCGCACACAAGTCGTATTTAATCCGATCCGTGATTTGCACCCCCTCCCCTGCGCGCGCGAGAGAGAGCCTCTCTTCTAGCCATCTTACAATGCTTAGAAGGAGATTACTATATATCCTCTTCTATTTCTTTTGATATTTCCGATGTGGGACTATGTTCCCTTAACCCATTTCAAGAATGAAAACGTCTCACTTTGAGAGACAATTTCTCATTCACCCCTTAACCGATTTTAGCAAACCAATATATGATTTTGATCTACTCACGAAGGAGAATACAAATCAATCAAGATCTCTCAATAATTCATTGAGGATCTTACTCAAAAAATTGCTCAAAAATCGGTTCGTAAATGGTGTCTAAAACACTCATTTTCTAACAAAGGGCACTCGAAACCTGCCATGTTGGACATTTTCTCGGACAAAGTGATAGGCTAAGGCTATGTGTTTCATCCGAGAGTGGAAGACAGGATTAGCACTTAGATTTGTGGCACCAAGATTGTCGCAATATATAACCGGATTGGCAGTTGGCGTGTGACCAAGTTCTGTAAACAAGGAAAGGACCCATAGTAGCTCACTAGCCATGTCAGCCAAGGCTTTATACTCTGCTTCTGTTGATGATCGAGCAACGGATCGTTGTTTTCGGGAGCTCCAAGAGATGGAAGTGCTGCCGAGATACAACAAATAACCAGTGGTTGAAATATAATCATCCTTGTCGTCCGCCAAATCCGCATCCGAGTAGGCATGAAAATTCAGCGGGACAGTTGCCGAGATGAAGACTCCTTTGTCACAAGAGCCCGCCAAATATCGGAGCACTCTTTTGAGTGCAGACCAATGCGTCGTTCGTGGTTTCTGCATGAACTGTGCAAGTTTGTTGGTGCTGAAGGCGATATCTGGGCGAGTAAGACTCAAATATTGGAGACTTCCAACGAGTGCTCGGTACTCAGTTGGGGAAGGCAGGAGGTCACCTGAATCCTTGAGTAATGGAACACTGGCAGACAAGGGAGTGGATGCCGGTTTCGTATCTGCCATGCCAGATTTGTGTAGCAGATCAGTGATATATTTCCTTTGTGAAAGAAACATACCTGCAGTAGAAGGAATTACTTCGACACCCAAGAAATAGCTGAGACAACCAAGGTCTTTTAATGAAAAATGAGCAGCGAGTGTGGCAATGAGTTTGGACAACTCGGCAGAGGAGCTCCCAGTGACAATTATATTGTCAACATACACTAATAAGTACAGTGTAACACCCAGTTTTTGGTAAATGAAGAGAGAAGCATCTGCAGTTGAATTTACGAAGCCAAGGGAGAGCAGGAATACTTGGAGCTCCGTGTACCAGGCGCGGGGTGCCTGCTTTAGCCCATAGAGTGCCTTTTTGAGGCGACAGACATGATCCGGGAAGTCTTTGTTGACGAAACGAGGTGGCTATATCATGAAGACTTCCTCCTTGAGCGTCCCCTGAAGGAACGCATTGTTGATATCAAGCTGACGTATGGACCAACCCTGGCGAACTGCAAGTGTTAGGACGACTTGAATGGTTACCGTTTTAACAACTGGGCTGAATGTTTCCGTATAGTCCCAACCAGGGCATTGGTGAAACCCTTTGGCAACTAACCGAGCCTTGTAACGATCAATCGATCCATCCGGATTCCGTTTGATTCTGAATACCCATTTACAGCCAACCAAATTCTGAGCAGAGGACCGACTAACAAGATCCCAAGTTTTGTTGCGGTGTAAGGCATCAAATTCAGCTTGCATGGCTAAGCGCCAATCAGTGTCGCAAAGAGCCTGGGTGATGGTGCTGGGTTCGATGGGAGAGGAGGGTCGGACATGGAGGTTGAGCTTGTTGATGGGTTTGACGATGTTGTTTTGAGACCGGGTGATGATCCCGCCGCCGTTGGGTTTTTGTCTCTTGCTAGGATTGACAACGGGTTGGGTTGGTGGGGCAGGAAGTTGTGGAGATGGTTGTGAGATTGGACTGGGGGATTGAGTGGTGTGGGTGGGTTCGTTTGAGGGTGATGATTGGGCTGGATTTGGTGGGTGGGTGATGGAGGGAGAGGGAGTGGCAGCGGATAAGTCTTCAGGTGGGTTTAGAGTGGTACTCACCGTGGGTTGGTCTATGGGCTGTAAAATGGAGAGTTGGAGTGGGCCTGTTTGTTGGTCTGCACTTGAATTGGATCGAGCCACTAGAGAGCTGAACGGGAATTCAGATTTGACGAACTTCACATGGCGAGAAGTGTAAATCCTTCCTGTTTTGGGGTCGAGACACACATACGCATGTTGATCAGCCGAGTAACCTACAAAAACACACATAGCAGACTTTGGCGCAAGTTTATGATTAGCATATGGTTTAATCCAGGAAAAACACAAACATCTAAAACATTTTAACTTATGATAATCCGGGCTAATGTTGAGCAATTTGGAATAGGGTGATTCATACCCAAGAATTGGAGTTGGGAGGCGATTTATGAGGTAGGCTACGGTGCTCATGGCGTGAGGCCAATAGGTTAGGGGCAATCCCGAGTGATGGAGGAGAGAGAGACCGGTTTCGGCAATGTGATGATTCCAGCATTCTGAAATTCCGTTGTGCTCGGGTGTATGAGGTGGGGTGGTGTGATGACTTATACCATGGTTGCTTAAAAAGGGACGAAGACCAATATATTCGCCACCATTATCTGTGTATAAGATTTTTATTTTGTGGTGGTAGAAATTTTCAATAAGCGATTTATATTTTGGGAATATGGTTTGCACATCAGATTTGCGTTTCATTGGATAGAGCCAGATATAGCGAGTAAAATGATCAACAAACATGCAATAGTAACGAAGACCATCAATGGATAAAATAGGAGAAGTCCATACATCCGAAAAAATTATTTCCAATGGATAAGAAGATTTTAGAGTAGATTCATGAAAAGGAAGCTTGTGACTTTTGGTAATTTGGCATGAGTTGCAATCTGATTGCTGGAATTTATTTGAGCCCAAAGAAAAATGCTGTTGAATGAATTTGAAGATTGAAGATGAAGGATGCCCAAGCCTATGTTGCCATGATGTAGAGGATTCTGTGTGGACGGTGTGGACAGACGGTGAGGTAGCGGGCCAGAGATAAAGTCCATCCACACATGGGCCTTTATGGGTTGTTTGGTATGTCTGCAAATTCTTCACATAAAAAAGAGTTTGACAGGAAAACAACAGCAGAGTCGGTTTGTTTGGTAAGTTTAGAGACAGAGATGATATTTTGTTTCATGGAAGGAACGCACAAGGCATTAGACAAGGATAAATCATTAAGTAAAAGTGTTCCAGAATGAGAGATGTTTAAACCTGAACCGTTACCCATAAACAACGAGTCGGGGCCAGTGTACGGATGATGAAGCGCCAGGTTTTCAAGATCATTGCTTATGTGATGCGTTGCTCCACTGTCAACCAAAAAACCAGTCTGAGATGGGCCAGCAGCTGCAGTATTGGCCCAAGCTTGTCCAGTGTAAGCCGGAGGATCCCGAGGGGGAGGTGGGACACCGGGGTGTTGCTGTCTGAAGGTGTGGCACTGAGATAGAACATGCCCTTTGACATTGCACCACTGACATCGGCCTAGAAACGGTTTTGGAGGGTTGCGGTAGCCAGTGCGCTGATTAGAATGTGCAGAGAATTGCCCTGACTGAGACCTGTTGTTGGAGTTAGGCCGAGCCTGAGCATTCAAGGCTGTGATTGGAGCAGGATTCTGTCTTTGAGCAACAACGATGGAGAGTTCTTGGATGAGAAGCTTCTCGAGGAGGTCATCAAAGGTGATTGGGATGTCCCTTGCATTCACGCCATCAATGACGGCTCTGTAGCCGTCGTCGAGACCGCGCAAGACATGGTCAGTCATGTCTTCAACAAAGACAGGAGATCCAAGTGATGCAAGAAGATCTGCTGTTTGCTTCAGGGAATGCATATAGGTTGTGATGGATTGTGTACCTTTGGAAGCCGTACGGAGACGCTCCTTTAGTTGCTTGAGATGACTGCGGGATGCCTTGGCATAGGTGCTCTTGAGAAGGGTCCAAAGATCATGCGACGTCTTTGTCTGAGACACCAGGGAGGCCACTTCATTGGAGAGAGTGGTGAGGAGGGCACCATAGATGAGACGGTCCTGTCGACGCCATGTCTGATAGGCAGGATTTTGGGTCGTCACTGGAGGCGATGCAGTGGTAGAGATTGTTTCCGACGGCGCGGGGAAAGATCCATCTGGATATTTGAGGAGATCATGGCCATCAAGGAGAGCTTCAACTTGGAGTTTCCAATTAAGATAATTGGTAGGGAGAAGCTTGGTGAAACTGATAAGAGTGAAGCAGGCAAAGGGTTGGGATGGCTCATAGGGGTTGGAAATGAAGGAGGTGCTGTCGTTGGCCATTGGAGGCAAGGGTGAGGGTTAGGGTAAGGAACGGCGTCCTTAATTAGAGAGAAAGAGGGCAGGATCATTTTTGCTCTGATACCATATAGAAAAAACACAGATTGTGAATTAACTTCATTGAATTGTTATTAGTTTGTGGTAGTATATATATACAACTTAACAGACCTATTATTGGAGTAAATCAAGCTAACAAATTCCTACTGATTCTCCACTAATTAAGCGCTAGACTTTTGCCTAAATAATGGGTCAACAACAGTTTTACAAAACTGAATAATAAAATAATTACAATCTAATTATTATTATTGATATGGTGTTCCTCCTCCTTCCTCACATCGACACAGAGAGAGAGAAAGAGAGCGCACGGGAGAGTTGATGGCGCTCGGGACGACAACGTCGACTGCGACGACGGAGGCGCTACGGCAAGGACTACGATGACCACGGCGGTGGTGCGGTCAGGAAGCGACGGCAATGACCAACGCGACGCGAAGCAACTCTGTTTTCGCAACGAAACAGGGGAAACGATGATGGGCTCTGTTCTCAGCTTGGATGGTGACGACGAGAACGATGGGGGGTTCTCCGAAGGTTGAAGGGGGGTGCACAACGAGGGCAAAGACGAGGCGGTGATGGGGATGGGCTAATGGCGAAGGCGAAGTTGGCAATGGCGATGGGTGCAGGCTTGGGCGCGACAGGGATGGCGAGGACGGGGGATGATCGGGGTGCGACGATGAGTTGAAGATGACGAGGAGAAGGTGACGATGAGGGTGATGGAGGTGGACGAGGTTGGCGATCGGAGGAGTGGCGATGGGAGATGGGCTTCGGTTGAAGATGGAACGTAGAGAGGGGGGAGGGTATTTTGGTCTTTTCACGTGCCTCTTAACGGGTTTAAACCCGTTAAAGGGTATATTCCAGGAATATTCCACTAACTTAACTGAGAAATTAACGGTGGGGATCTTTAGGTCCAAATAATAGAAGTTTGGGTGCTATTGGGGTATTATAGTAACTTCAGGTATGTTTAGGGTATTAGCACAAAATTTAGGTGCCTCTTGGTCATTGTCCCTTACTTAAAACATCTGTAGTCGTCCTTATTAGACACATAATTTTCTATATTTGGCTTTTAGAAATAAGAATTTTGAGTTGGGCTTGTAGTTGCTGAAACCCGAAATTTGGTCCAACGGTGGATGATCGTTTTAATTTTGAATCTCAGCCGTTGTTTTTTTTTTCACAAAAAAATTCTGTCCAAAACATTTATAAAAAAAATTTGTACGCATAGGAACACATAATAATTCCTATAGGCTCATTCCATCTCATCCCTTGATCATATAATCAAACCAATCTCAAATTAACTTTATATGCATAAATAATTCTATAGGTTCAATTTCATAGAAATTAAAATTTCAAAATGTGGGAAATTTTTTTTGGGACGCAACATCATGTTGCGTCCATCCCCTCGACCCTCTTATTTAAAAAAAAAAATTAATTTCGATCAGATGATTCAACGATTTTTTTTTTTAGTTAGACGAATGATTTTGCGTCCGACACATTTTTTTAAAAAAAAATTGATCAGACGCAAGATCATCTTGCGTCCGACCAGTTTTTTATTTTATTTTAATTTTTTATTCTTCAAACGCAAGATCATCTTGCGTCCGAAATAATTTTTTTTAGAACGGATGCAAGATGATCTTTTGATTCCTATAATTGAGAATTTCCTATATCTTCTCTCAAATATAGATAGATACTGTTCATTTTTTTTCTAAAATTTAGAAATATACGAAACAACTATAGCGTATTGTTTCCTACATTTTTCATATTTTGAAAATATAGGGAAAGACTACAAATGCTCTTAAAACCCCCAAATCCCAATTGCAACCAAACTTTATAATCTCCCAAATTATTATGTCTATATATTATGCTAATAGGAGAGAGATTGTCAATCTGTCTCCTTTCTCTATTTTGAAATAAAGGAAGGGGGAGAAAAATGAGAAATGCGCATTTACTACAACTGTGCTTTGCTCATTAAGTGTTCGATGAAATGCCTATGTAGCACATAATGTGTTTGTAAAAAAATGGTTTTAAAAATTTTCCTTTGCTAAACCAATTGTATCTCCCAAATTGTTTATGATTACAAGAATACCCCTCCACCCTCCTCACTTTCTCCCCTCCCTATTCCGCACCATGGCGTCTTCATCCTCCTCCGCATCCGAATCCCTAACGGTCTCCTACCCGATACCCGTTTCTCCGCCCTACCCGGAACTCTCAAAAGACGTCGAATTGAAGCGGGCAATCGCAGCAGAATCCAGATCCGCAACCTACACCTTAAACCCGAACGACATCGTATTCGAGGACACGTGGATCGCCGTCGTCAACAAACCCGCCGGAATCTACTGCGAAACTCTCCTATCCTCTTTCTCCTCTCGACTCGGTAAATGTTTTTTAGCTTATAGGTCCTTCATATCTGATGCATTTCATATAAGCCCCTCATATAGTCATACAATTTTCTTAAGTTATTGTACTTTAATTTTGTTGCAATTTATTATTTTGTAAGGTGCATCGTATTTTATTATGTAGTATGTAGCTAAGCAAATAGAAGTGTTGTTACCCAAACTCACCCCCGTTGTGTGAAAAGACAAGAATACTCTTGAGGGGACTGGGACTGAAAGTGTGGCTGAAAAACTTATTCTCGTGTATTGCATGTGAGATAACCTAGTTACTCCGCTAATTTTGTTTTATCGTGTTTTATTCATGTCATTTTGCTATCTTAACGCAAACATAATTGCAATGGCAGCACAACATAATGTCCTAGTGGGAACATAATTGCAATGGCTAAAGAACAATGAGGGATTAAACTGATGAAAATGACTGAGGGGCTTTTATGCAAAATACCCAATGCAGTTTGACTTTGCATAGTAATGGCAATCGGGTCCACCGGGCCGGGCCCAATCGTTTGGGTTTGACCCGGTTTCGGGCGGACTTGGTTCGGGTTGGACCAATAGCCGGGTTGGGCTGGTGTTGGGCTGGGAAATGAAAAAACCGACTCGGTCGACTCGTGAACACATTCGGATTGAACCCGGGTCAGACCGGACGGGTCGGCGAGTTGGCTCGGTTTTTTTCTCTCTTTTTTAACCTAGAAAAAATTGTACAGCAAGTATAAGAGATTGAGAATTAAACAAAATTGTATATATTATTCATTTCAACTTTTATGAAATTTTTACAACTTTTTTTAATATACAAATTCCTTCAATTACATGTTTAAGAGGACAATCTAGAATTCGAGATAGCCTAGAGTTATATTGAAGAGAGGGCATTGGACTACTATCGTGCACCTCTACTTAACCTAAACCTAGGATCTTATCGCCTTAAATTTTCTAATATTGTTGTTGAACTTCAGGCGAGTTGCTTCCACTTGTTGATGTAGATGTTGCTTTTTCTTGAGTCATGTTTTCAATCTTCAGTGCACACGAGCATCACCAACAAATCCGGCTTCAAGCGATTTCTGTAATCTGTTAGAACTCTGTCACTTATAGAAAAAATATTTTCTGAAGCAATTGTGGAGACATGAGGAGTTAGTAGATCTCTAGTCATATATGAAAGAATATGAAAAAGATTTTTATGTTCTTTCCACCATTGTAGCACTTCAATCTTAGTACTAAAACTCGCACTATCTTGTTGATTATACCAATTTAATTTATTAGGTGTATTAGTCCTAGGTTATTTTGATTGAATACGAGCAAGTAAATTAGCAGTGATATCTTCTAATGTACTCTTACCCTTATCTCTAGAAATAGAAGAACTATACTAGTTATACTACTAGATACAAAAGTTCTATAATAATCATCGTATAAGTTATTCAATGTCGATTCAAAACTAGCTAAAAATTCATTACAATCATATTCGGAATCATCTCCAAGTAAAGTTTAAAATATTTCAATCAAACTTCTCGCACCCGCTAATTTGATACAAGGATCCATAACAGTAGCAGTACAATACAACTTAGGAAGAAGGATTAAAATTCTTCAAAATTTTTGTATAAGCGGGAACAACAATATGGCTAATGTTCGTTCAAAATTATTTTTTGAAAAGTTTGCATCATAGTAATGATTGAAATAAAAATACTACTAGAAGTAGAATCATAAGATTTAGAAAACTTCACAGTTGCGATTTTAAAAGGTTCCAAAAATCGTAATAAAGATTTGGCAAAATACCATGATTGGGGAGTCATTTAAAAAAAATTTCATATTTTTTGCAAGACAAAAATCGTTTATAATATCTTTGTATTGAGTAACAACATTTAGTAAATCTAAAGTACAGTTCTATCGATGTTTGACATCTTTAGAAAATTTTCTAAAATGTATTCCTTTAGTTTTACACCATTCTTTAAATTCTTGAAGCATAGGACCACTCAAAGCAATAAAATGTACACAATTTCTAATTGCAAATATATGAATGAGCTACTTTCAATGCATCTTGTACACATAAATTTAAAACATGACACGCAAATCTAACAGGAAAATTTTTATTACATGGAGGAGCTAATTATGTTTTTAATGTATTAACCAATGCTAATCAAAGCATTGTTGTTAGATGCATTATCAAAACTAGTAGTAATTTTTTTATCACGAATATGATATAAATTACAAACTTCTAAAATACGTGTTGCAATAACTAGTCCACTATGGGGATATGGCAAAACAGCAAGTGAGATGATTCTCTTTTGAATCATCCAATTACTATCTATCCAATGACAAGTTAAGCCCATTGTCGAAATATCATTACAACCTTTCCAACAATCGGAAGTTAACGATACTCTAAAAGTTAAAGAATACAAGAGTGCAATTAAAGCGTATCTCATTTCGTTGTAAAGTTTAAAACAATCGGAGTTTAGTATGTGATGTAAAACCAACCCTAAAATAGAGAATTTTCAAGAATTTTAATGGGTTAATCTTATCAACATGAAAGTGCGGATCTAAGTTGGAAATTTGTAACAATTAACAGGTTCGAAGGATTTTCAAAAATTGAATAAGTGTAACAGTTCCAACTAATAATTCAGCCTTACAATCAATTAAATTCCTACGTGTTTTAGCAAGTAAGAAGTTCAATATTGATTCGTACGATATTCAGGCATGTGGAACACTCAATCTCAATTATTTTGTGGTCGACAGGCAAATTAGATAATATACTAGATGATAAGGCAGTAAAACACAATATTTAATAAGGGAAAGGGTATACCGAATGTGCAGAAAATCAGCGTAGATGTAGGAGTGGACAATACCCAAGAACACAGCAACGCAACAACAATAGAAGGGCGGCAGCAACAACAACAAGGGCTGGTAGATAGGGCTGACGGGGAGGTGTGACAGTGCCGGCGAGGGTGGCTCCGGCGAGGACCGGAGGTGGTGCAGGCCGAGGACAGTGGATGGGGTTTTTGGCTGGGCTTCGGGAAAAGGAGGGATAAGAAGGGGGAAGCGGGAGTTGAAGAGGAAGGAGGCGAGGGTGGTGGAGGCTGTCGTGGTGGTGGTTATGGGTGGCGGTAGTGTTAGGGTTTGGGTTGACAGACGAGGAAGAAGGGAGGCGGATTTGAGGGGACGATGGGTTTTTCTTTGTGGTTGGGTGTGTTGGGATGGAGTTGAACGGTGAGGAGGGTTTTTTGTTGGGCGATGGCGGGAAGGGAGGGGAGTTTGGGAAGGAAGACGATGGGTTTGTTTGTTTGTGGGGATCGGGATAGGGAAGAAGGATGGGGAAGATGACGATGGGAAGCGGCGGCTGTTGTAGGATTTTGGGATTAGGGTTTTGTAATAGGGATTAGGAAAATTAGGGTAGAGATTTGTATTAGGAGATTTTAATTTGGGGTAAATTTTAGAATTAATCACTAACTCTAAAATTGATTAGGATTTATCACAAACCCTAATTTTAGATCTCAGTTGTATCACACAAGAGAAGGAGGAAGAGCAAAACTCAACACAGATTTTTTTTAATCAATAATGGTATACTTTCTCATTAATCTCAAGGCCTTTAAATAGGCTCAAATACATCTTGAAACACACCTCCAAAATATTCTCAAAATCTAAAAAATACAAAAAAAAGATTACTTATGGCTATAATTGCCAGAAACAAAAATGGTACTGAAATAAACTAAACAGGAAAGATGTCCTCATCATTCTCTCCGGGTGGGAGAGAGCTCGACCCAGTCGAGTCAAAACCAGTGATCCTGTCATCGTGCTCCAAAAGATCTGGATCTAGTTGCGAGAGCCCCTTACGATCACTGCAAGTATCATCCGACTTCGGCTTGTTTTTCCACCTCACCAGATACTTGTGCATACCACCATCTCTTGTGGAGATTATCTGATCATCTAAAATATTATCCAATTCTTCTGTCGGTGGGTGAATAGTATCAGGTAAAGGGGTAAATGTGGGAATCTCACCATTAGGCTGCAGGGTAGGCTCATTTATAAGAAACTTTCTAGGATTGAATTTTGAGCCTTCATAAAGTACTAGATCCTCAATATTGAAAATCTTACTTATGCCAAAACCTTCAGGAAGGTCAACGACATAGGTATTATCATTGATTGCATGTAGAATCTTAAATGGGTCTGCAGCACGTATGTTCAAGTTCTTAACGGGTCCAACAGGAAGCCGTTCCGGATGAATCCGAACCATCACTTCGTCACCATTATCAAAAGTTATAAATTTCCTTCTAGTATCTGCTATTAACTTGTAGTTAAAATTATTCTCATTAAGTTCCTTGGAAATTTCTCTATGCAAGTCATGAATGTTATATGCAAGGGTTTTTAACATATATGCCCCTAACAAATACTTAAATATCATGTATGCCCCCGACAAATATGTATTTTCATATTTGTCCCCAACAATATATGTCACTTCTCTTAGTTACCCCTCTAGTTAAAAAAGCTCAAAAAGATCGAGAAATTTTAGTTTTTTTTAATGGACTTGATGAAAAATGACTGAAATATTCTATTCTCTACTATTCAAACTTTATCTTCTTCATCCTTGTAAATCCGGGTAATTGTTAATCCAACCGAGACTTATTAACTATTCTAAAAATTTCTTCATTTTTCTTCAAGAAATGGATAAACTAACAATGCATTTTAGAAACTACATATTTTTCCTCACGTTACTTCTCCAAACTTGTCATCAATCTTGTTTTTTAATGATAGGTTATAATCTTCTTCATTCATTTTCCTTAAAACTGTTAAATCTTTTCTCATTTGATTGTCTAATTTGATCTTTTAATTTTATTTCTATTTGTCTCGTAAGGGTAAAATCATGGTTAACTTAGTAATATCTAACATATGGGTAAATATGAAATAAAGTCTAAATTGTTAGGGGTATATACGAAAATACACATTTGTGAGGGGTATATATGATATTATCATATTTGTTAGGGGTATACATGTTAAAAACCCTATATGCAAATGTGGGTGCAGACTCTGTGACTCTGTGATGTTCTAACACAGGAGTAAAATCTATGGGTTGCCAGGTGACTTGGGAAGGAATGAGTGACTCAGGTATACTCAATGGAGGTGACTGAACAGGCTGAATACAATTGAGAGACTGGTCATCCTCTTTTTCATCAAAGTCATCACTTATATTAGGTTCATAGGTAAACTCATTGTCGGGCTCATCAGCGATGACTGCGGTACCCTCTACTATATTGATCCTACTTGGACTAGGACAGTTGCCAGCAACATGACCGTATCCCTTACATTTATAGCACTTAGTGAGAGGATGAATCTTAGAATAGTCTCTTTCAGTGTTCTTACCCGTATTGGCATTTCTAAGTGGATAGGAATTTGAAGTATGTTTATTTGGGTAAGACTTGTTAGGGTACTGAGGAGAGGAGTGCTCAGGTCTAGAGGGGTCAGGAGGATTCATTCTAGAGGATTGATCCATCGAATCGCTGGACTTATAATGGGAACTAGCTTTAAGGGAATTCATATCGAGGACTAGAGCGTAGGCTGCTGCTATTGAGTCCACATTTCTATGAATTAGCTCGTTCCTCAGATCGGCTCGTAATCCAGCCCTGAACCTAGAGAGAGTTTGTTCTTCACTCTCTTTACCTAAAGCATTGCACCGAATAAGGAAGTCATCAAATTTATCAACATATTCTTGTGTGGATTTACTTCCTTGCTACAGTTGGTTCCATGAATCTAGCAATCGGGTATGGAACGATAACGGTACATATCTCTCAGTGAGCTTCTCTTTCATGGCCTCCCAAGTGGCTATGGGTGCCAAGCCTCGGCCTCTGCGGGCATGTTCAAGATTGGTCCAATATTGTTGAGCTTTACCTGTTAATTTCATAGTGGCAAATTTAACTTTCAGGGCTTCGCTCATGTCAAACCACACAAAGTAGTGGTCCATGGCACGGATCCAATCGAGGTAAGATTGGGGTTCCATGTGGCCTTCAAACTGGGGAACGTCAGCCTTAACGTTCTTTTTATATTGTTCGTCAGGGTCACGTTCTTGACGTCGATCATCATGAACATTCCCTTGAGGGATCTGACGATGGGCATGAAGCTCAGGGACAATGGTTTGATTTAGCTCCACTTTCTCAAGCCTCTGATTGATATTGGCAAGAGTTGCTTGGATGGCAGCTAGGGTAGCGGAGATATCAGGGTTGTCCATTTCAGGTCTGGAAAGTCTAGGGTTCCTAATTGGGTGATTGGAAAGGGATAGGAAAGGCTCTTCAGGATCTGTGATGGTGCTGCGAAGACGCATTCACCAAAAGTGAAAACTAGGGGTCGTGTGTGTCCTAATTTTTTTTATAAAAAATCAATCTGAAATAAACTAAAATAAAAGAAAGAAAAATAAAAAATAAAAATAAAATAAAAGACTACACAATCCTAAATGAATGCAAAAAATGATGCCTACGATGCAAGAACTAGGATTTTAAGAACCTTCGCTCTGATACCAAAATGATGTAAAACCAACCATAAAATAGAGAATTTCTAAGAATTTTAATGGGTGAATCTTACCAACATGAAAGTGCGGATCTAAGTTGGAAATTTGTAACAATTAACAGGTTCGATGGATTTTCAAGAATTGAATAAGTGTAACAGTTCCAACTAATAATTCAACCTTACAATCAATTAAATCCCTACGTGTTTTAGCAAGTAAGAAATTCAATATTGATTCGTACGATATTCAGGCATGGGGAACACTCAATCTCTATTATTTTGTGGTCGACAGGCAAATTAGATAATATGCTAGATGATAAGGCAGTAAAACACAATATTTAATAAGGGAAAGGGTATACCGAATGTGCAGAAAATCAGCGTAGATGTAGGAGTGGACAATACCCAAGAACACAGCAACGCAGCAACAATAGAAGGGCGGCAGCAACAACAGCAAGGGCTGGTAGATATGGCCAACGGGGAGGTGTGACAGTGCCTGCGAGGGTGGCTCCGGCGAGGACCGGAGGTGGTGCAGGCCGAGGATAGTGGATGGGGTTTTTGGCTGGGCTTCGGGAAAAGGAGGGAGAAGAAGGGGGAAGCGGGAGTTGAGGAGGAAGGAGGCGAGGGTGGTGGAGGCTGTCGTGGTGGTGGTTATGGGTGGCGGTAGTGTTAGGGTTTGGGTCGACAGACGAGGAAGAAGGGAGGCGGATTTGAGGGGACGATGGGTTTTTCTTTGTGGTCGGGTGTGTTGGGATGGAGTTGAACGGTGAGGAGGGGTTTTTGTTGGGCGATGGCGGGAAGGGAGGGGAGTTTGGGAAGGAAGACGATGGGGTTGGTTGTTTGTGGGGATCGGGATAGGGAAGAAGGATGGGGAAGATGACGATGGGAAGCGGCGGCTGTTGTAGGATTTTGGGATTAGGGTTTTGTAATAGGGATTAGGAAAATTAGGGTAGAGATTTGTATTAGGAGATTTTAATTTGGGGTAAATTTTAGAATTAATCACTAACTCTAAAATTGATTAGGATTTATCACAAACCCTAATTTTAGATCTCAGTTGTATCACACAAAAGAGAAGGAGGAAGAGCCAAACTCAACACAGATTTTTTTTAATCAATAATGACATACTTTCTCATTAATCTCAAGGCCTTTAAATAGGCTCAAATACATCTTGAAACATATCTCCAAAATATTCTCAAAATCTAAAAAATACAAAAAAAAGATTACATATGATTATAATTACCAGAAACAAAAATGGTACTGAAATAAACTAAACAGGAAAGATGTCCTCATCAGTGTGTTTCTAGGAATTCTTCAAAAATGTGGATTTAATGCATTTTGGTTGAAAGACTACACATTCCTACTCTCGGAATAGGAAAAAGGTAGCTCATCCTTAATAACTAGTCGGACCATTTCTCGACGAACAAGTTCGGGATCATAGGGTTGGTTATCTATTTATTCGGTCCTATGGTTGATTTTTTGTTAGCCTTGTTGGTCTTGTACTAATTCTTTGTGTACATTTAAAATGTGTCGTTTAATTCTACTTGTTCCCTCACCTTTTTTCCATTTGTAACTCTTATCACAAGTTTTACAAATCTTATGCCCTACACCCGGATTATCTTTATTTGGGATATAGTCATAAAATCTGTATCAATTACTTGTTTCTCCCCTAGTTTTTTACTACTAGTGAGTTCGGTTTGTTGTGCTTGTATGTCAACATTATGCATTTTTTCTTCTATGTCGTATTAAGGGACATCGTGAGATCCTACCATAGGATTCAGTATAAATTTGGGCTCTACATGTGAGATTATTGGAGGCTGACGTGAAGTACTGGTGGAACCACTTTGGCTACGGCCGCTACCTCGTGATCTAGACATGGTAATAGTGTATGTGAATAAAAATGATTTCATCTGTTTTACTAGTTTATATGAAATAATACAAAACAATTTAGGAGGTATATGTTAAAAAATAATCTAAAAAACAATAGGAAGGTTAGAGAGAAAAGTGAAAAACCAACGAACAAATATAATACAAAAAAAAGAACTACAACAAAAATCAAGACAATAGGAGGGTTGTGAAATTTTAATACTGTACTTCGCGGATAATCGTATATAGAAAAATTAAAGAGAAAATAAAAATAGAAGTAGACGTAGTCGATTGCAAAATGCAATATACATAGTCACGAAGTCCGGTAGTCGTTGAAAGAGAAAGAGAGCTTTGTTGGAGGAGTTGAAGTAGATGTAGTTGAGAGTTGAATTTACACAATTCGATACGATCGAAATTTTTTAACTCTTTGTTGCTTACATCTTTGTTGAAAAAACTTGATTGAATTGAGATTGAATTTAGTAGTAGTAGTAGAGAGAGTAAGATGCGAAAATTTTTAGATTGAATTAAGGGGGTATTTATTGGGAAAAAAAGCCCCTAACCGCTCTGTTTCTGACCGTTCGACCCGTAGGTCAAACGGGTCCAAACCCGCAGGTCTAGCGGGCGGATTTGACCTGATCAACGGGTTTGATCAACGGGTTTGCGGGTGGGATCGAGCGGGTTGGGTTTACAAATTTGGCGACCCGGATTGACTCGCATGTTCGACCCGGACCCAAACTGCCTAATTGCAGGCCGGGTTCGAGTGGGTGGGTCGCCGGTCAACCCAGCCCGGTTGCCATCACTAACTTAGCATACCAAAGTTGCAGTTTAGTCCAACTACTACATTTTATTTTGTTACAGGGACTGATTCCACGCAATCCAACCACCTCCATTTAGCTAACAGACTCGACCGAGACACCAGTGGTCTCATGCTCATCTCCAAATCCAACAAGGCGTCAGCAAAACTTGTGCACGCATTCACCCACCACGAGATTAAGAAGACATACATTGCGTTATGCAGTGCCCCTCCCCCAAAATGGAGGACTATTCGGTTGGTCTCGGGACATGGAAGATCAAAATTCGGAGCGTGGCGAGTTTACGCCACATCAGACATTGGCCGGAAACTTCCAGGTGGATCCACTGTCCGAAACATGGCCACTTCATTCCAGGTCTTATCTATAAATGGCAATAAGGTGGTAGGATTGAATGATACTAATGAGATAGAGTCGGTTGTAGTTGGGGATACGAGGGTGGAGGAGTGGAATGGAGATGAGGAGGCATCCAGTGAGGTGGTGGTGAGAGCATACCCTGAGAGTGGGCGTACACATCAGATACGGCTACATTGTCAGTACCTGGGGATTCCGATACGAGGGGATGTCAAGTACAGAGGGATTTTGGAGTGGAAGGGCGTGGAATGTGAGGGGCATGCATTGCATGCCGAGAGCTTGTCGTTTAAACACCCGATTACAGGTGAACCCGTGTCTTTTCGTGCTCCAGCGCCTGTTTGGATTGAAGGATTTTCGAATTTGGAGCATTAGAGATTGTTTGTTGTACTTAGGTGGGAAATTCCTATGTTTAATGTACTTGTCAGAGAATTATGCACAAAAATATATATTTTTTTTGAATCAATATGCACTGACATAGTTTCTGTTAGCATATTGTTATACCAAGCAAATGAATGTTTTTTTATAGGAACTGATATAATCTGCTTCTTTTCAGGAATGATTATAGTTTTAGATCTTGACTTTATTTGGATCATGAAGTTTGGATGTAAGTCACTATAGCAAATCTTTTGTTTCACATTTTATAAGAGGTTGCAGGAGGCTAATTGGGTTCTGCCTTGTACATTGTTTCCTTAATTAAAATTTTGGTTGATTTGTAAATTTTTTGATCTCTGTCATGATGATTTGAGTAATCCCGAGTTTGTTGGGAAAAGGCTTACTTGAAGTTTGTATGAATGAAAGTCCTTTCTGCTCAGAGATGATGATGATTTTGGGTGATTTTGGCTGCCTGTTTGATTGTTGTCTACTTTCTCGAATAATGGCATTTGTAAATTTTGGATTATGAATGAAAGCCTTTCTGTTCACTATATAATATCGATAATTTCTTTGAATCTATGAAACTAGTCAAGCCTCTGCCATCACATATAAGAAATTTGCAGGCACCACGGTTAATCTTCTGGTGCTATTTGTTGATACCGAGGACTAAGAGCTACATCAGAGAGTTTGACGTCACATATTGGAGAAAATGCTACTTGATCGTGAATGAAGGCATCATCCCCTTCTCGAGATACTTGTTCAACAAAGAACTAAGATCCTTAAAGAAAGTAAGTTTACAGAGATCGAGTTCCGTATCGCAACATACAAGATTGCTGGAGTGTCAGTGCGGGTACCTATTTTGCTATTAATTTCTCTGTGGTTTTGATGTCATTTTAGATTTTAATTCATCCAACTCATTCTATGTTTCATCGTTAATTTCATTTGACATGCTAATTAATTTTATTAAGCTGATCATATGAGAACAACTGACAGTAGTATTGTGTATCTTTGTTGAGGCATTTCGTCTTCAATAGCCTCTCCCATTTCTGCTTGTAAGTGTAATTTGTAATTCAGCTACTAGAATATTCTAGTAGCCTAAAGAAGGCTTAAGTATGTAGTAGAAATATCTAAAGATCAGTATAAATATCTAGTGAAATGTGTGACGTCTCAGAGAAGGTTCTACAAAGTATATTAAACGTATTTTTTTTTTTTTTTTTGATGAACCGGATAGAGTCTTGCGACTCCAGCCAAACAATCAATTATATAAATGATAACAAGTACAAACAAACAAAGTTTTACAAGTCGTAAAACTCAACTAAATAGGTGGATACAAAATGTTCACCCGAGAGCAACACAAAAAACAACACCTCCCAAAGCACTAAGTACAATTACTCAGTCAACCTAAACCCAATTAGATAACGGACTGGATGGCAGTACAGGAGGGCAGCTGCAAAAGCAAAGGTGAACCTCGCTCCCCAAGAGGAGGAGAGGGCGAAGTGGGTGAAGTGCTCGTGCGATGCTGCGAAGGAAGAGCGGAGGGCGATGAACTCTCCAATCAGCCTGAACATGGGGATTCAAAAGGTGCCATGTCCTAGGTCTCAACGGCAGACTACCTCCGCGGGGACAAGAAAAGCCGATCCAAGGCGAAGCAAACTGGTAAAAACCAGCTACCCCCCTTAAAGGACTCAACCGCGACCTACAACTCCCAAGGAACAAACCGATGCGAAAACAGGGCTAAAACAGCGAATCTACAGCGCGCTCATAACTAGATCAAACGGAGAAATCAAACATGGACCACCAATGTCCAAACAAAAGAAAGGAGGAAGCAAATTCCTCAAGGGCAACTCAGAAAAACGAGCACATTACCGAGCCTATAGAAGCTCATAACAGAAAACACTTAGCACACAACAGTATATTAAACACGTATGACTGAAAGAGAAGAGCTAGGACATCTTGTTGAGTTTATAAATAGGCTCTTGAATCTCCCCTTGTAAGAAGTACTTGGGATAGATATCAAAGAAAATTTTAGCTTTTCAAATCCCTCTCCTTAATCCTTCCTTTTATCCAATACTCCTACAAGTTCCTTCGTACATTTATATCCTTCAACTTTAAAAGATTCTAGCCCATCACAAACTTCTGTTGCACCATGCTTGTTGATTTATAATCATTCAAAGTTTAAACCTTTCTGGCCTGATACAATGATATTTGGATGAAGCTCTCCCTTCCCTTCGATGATGAGGATGTTCCACTCATAGTTGTTATTACTTCTTAATTAACGATAACATAATAAGATCAAATGAAACATACATAAAAGTAGACCCTGTGCCTCCTTGATTTTGGGAGGAAAAAAGAAAAATCCCGACTCTTACCAGAAGCTTGGCATAATCCAGAGACTACCAAGAGCAATTGCGACACCAAGAAAGTCATACCAAATGTGTGCAATAAGAAGCGACTTTTACATGTACAATGACTTAACCGCATCAAAAGAGGAAAGCATATTCAGCTCAAACTTAAAGAATGTTACAACTTACAAAAGCACCAAAAGTAGCTTATCAAGTTCGCTCATTAATCTCTCCATCTGTGGCCGCAGCTCGGATTGCAACAAACGAAGAAGAGTGTCATACCCTCCTCGCCCCTACCGGCAGCCTGTAGATTGTCCAAAACCAATAACAAATATATCATCCGAATATCCACTCTACTGTTACACTATAAATAAATAGATCAGAGCATACAGTAAATCCAGATACAGATAGAACTCATTTGATTACACAGGGGTAACTCATAAAGGTTTCATGAAAAGGCAGTATCATGTTTTCCTTGATCACACTCAATTTGTTGGTATAACATGATTGATTCGCTTTGCCCTGGTTTAGTCTGGAATTTGGATCTAAATAGTCTAATAATGTTCGACTTTTAAGATAAAAAAAAAGAAGAGAGAAAAATATGGAACCTGGAAGAATACAGCCTCTGGATGGTTACAGACTGCACATCGAGCAGTCTTAGTATGAGGGAGAGTTGGATCAGCAGCAATGTCTTGAAGGACTTGCGTGTACTCATCATCCGAATGATGTATCACATTTCTATACACACAATTACTATCTGCAACCTCCTGTATTCCCATTACAGTTTCATTAACTTTTTGTATATAGATACACTGTAACGAATACAGAGATTCAATCTTACGTACATGAACTCCTAAATAATTTTGTATGGGAGACCACTGCTAATTACAGATACAGGTATCCATACTCCATACAACAATGTCTTGTTTAATCAAACTTGTCTGAATACTAAAAGAAGATAATAAATGAAGAAAAAACAGTAGGGGAGGACCTGATGTTCGCAGTTGCGGCACGCGTAGAGGAGGACCTTTTGCTCCCTGTCCTCCTTTGGGTACAGTATATTGTTGCTGTCACAATAAACTAAAAGTAAGATTGCAAATAAAACATAAATAAAGCTACAAAAATAGAGAAGAGGAAGAAAGAGGAACATGTGTAGTGTGTACGTCGTGTGTTTACCTACCATTCGCGGCAAAATTTCATGGTACTCATGCCTGATGATGCACTGTGCTTCTCCTAGATCTGCAACACCTAATAGAAATCCTCTTCTTACTCTGATCTCTTTTGCAAAGTGTCCTAATTAAGAAAAAACGCAGTGATTCTCCCACAATAATGGGGAATAAACTTATATGCAGTAAGAATATTATTATGGTGGAGTGCTGAAGAATGTAGAGAGAATAAAAGAATACTTCAATTCTTTAACTATTGGGCCCTTTCAGAACAAGTTCTTCCCTCTTTCTCAAATTATTTTATTTTATTTTATTTTTGAGACAAAAGGTTCAATAAGTTACATTAATGAAAAAATTCCAAGCTTGTGAAGCCAGCTACAACACAATATTTTAGTTCACATGACAAATAACTGTCGAGAAGCATCCGGCTATCTAAAAGTTATTCAGAAAAGAATGACCAAGTGAAACATATACACCTTGTTCAGAGGATAATCAGGGTACCGAGTTATTTATACACAAAAAATACGGTACATCAAGGCTGTTATGTGTCAAAACGAAGCTAGTTCAACAAAATATCAAACTCTAGGCCTGAAATATTCGAGCAATAATAACAGATACATTTGTTTAAGGAAACCGAACCTGAAATAGGTATTACAGAAGATATATGATGACTGCAAGATTCAAATATTGTTCAAAAGAGTTACATACTGGACAGAACAACTCTCAGTGAGAAAGCGAGTTGTATAACTCAGACAAATCATATATACTAGAACGAAAAGATTTTTGGGATTTGTTCTTCCCTATTTGCAAGATCATCTAATATTTAATCTAATCTCAATTAGAAAAATAAGAACAGAAATCAATAAGTTTTACCTTCAAGCTTCGATTTCTTGTTTCTTTTTCTCCTTCAATTCTAACTCTAGTTCTTCCTCTCCTTTCCTTCTATATCCTGGTGGGAGGCACAACAGAGACGGCTAAGTTTTACCCTTACTCTCATATTTTTAGAGGAGATGAAAGCCTAAGTTAGAAACTTTAGGAAATCCTAGTTGGGATAAAATTACAATACTGTCCACTATGTATTTGTATTTTGCTCCCCCAACGAAAATCTAAATTATTATTAGATCTTTGTCGCAATATAGTTCTACAAGACACCCCTCCTTTACCGATATTCACAAACGCACCCTTGGAATTCGTGATACCACCTCCATGGATCAATTTGTAACTTAAACCTTATTTTCACATTTAACCTTTCATACAATCTGACAATGACTCTAATTTTTTTTTTTACAAATAAATAAAAAATTATTATATAATAAAAGATTTTTTCTGTAAAATATACCCATGGAATTTTACTGTCAGATTATAACCTTCGTTAAATGAACAAGGGAATATCTTCTCTTTTAGAGATAAGATTCTGTATTGCAAATACATGTTCTCATATTTCTAATAAGACACATCCAATGCATCGAGGTATTAGTCTAGAAGGCCTCACTCTTTGATTTATCAAAATGCGTGATATTAAAAAATGAGTTCACTATATGCTCAGGATTTAGAGGTCATATTTATATTGCCTTTAACGATAACAATGTCTTGTGATTATTTACAAGTGTAATCATTCTTTATTCCATCAATTCGTACTAAACGAACTAGCACAACAAGTTCGAATCAACCCTCTCACTTGTTGTGCTATGGTCTGCCAAATAGAATGCCCAGTTCTATTATAAACTGTGAATATATTCTTTGTGCATAGACATAATTACTATGCAGCATGGACCTTATTGATGCACAATATCAATATTTGTGAATAAACTAAAAATTGCTCTATTAATAAAATGACAAATAAATAAATTTATTTTTGTCTAATCATATAACCCTACAAAGATATCATCAGCACCAACAAACACATCATTCCTGCGTCCAATTTGACCCTAACATCTATGGTGGAGCCTCTTGCCCTTCCTCTGGCTACTTTTATCATCAGAATCACTATAGAATTAAGCTGAGTCAGACAACGACGTACTCCGATGAAGCATATGATGAGACTCAGCTGAATCAGACTACTTATGATGCCTTCTGTTCTTCTGTTCTTGTGCATCTGCTTCACATCCCTTCGCTTTCTTGTGGACTCGTTCACTCTACTTCCCATCCTGCACAACCTATTATATCATGGAAATTTATTTGATACCTTTCATTTGCATAAGACCCAGCATGCATATAATGTAGTATGAGGAGTACTTTCAAGCATTCATAAATGAATTATGGGTACGAGTGTCCTTCCAAATTGTTCCAATCAGTAAAGAAACTAATCAAGCTTGCAGGATAAGAAATGTTCAGTTCAGGGCATGCAACTAGTGAGCCCAAATCAATTTAGCAATATGACACTCCAGACAAATATATATGACCTTTTTGGTTGCATGCACTAAGAATTGCACTGCACATTCTGAGTCCATCCTCTACATCTTAGGTTGGTTTTAGATAGAAATTAAGGTAAATACTTTGTGCCTAAACAGTGTGGAGATTACTACTAATACCATATACACTGTTTCCAAGTTTGATTCGTGTCTTTTGCGAACAATTATCATACACTAACACTTTATTAAAAACTCGATTCAATAAAATCTTTTCTAAAATATAAATAAGCAAGAAGAAAAGATAAAGTAGGGGGTACATGCAATAATCATTTTTTTTAAAAAAAAAAGAGTTAAAAAATAGACTGATACGATTTAGGTTGAAATTAAGCAGATCATTGATTAGGTATCAATATTAATACAGAAGAACATCCTGCATATATATATGCAATAAAACTGCTCGTCTAAACTGTACAACTCATAAATTTTGTTATGACTCAAGAATTTCATCTCCAATCAAAACTTTATTACCGATCGTAACCCTCAGCTTTGATCTCTTATCAACCCATGCCCAAGTCCAATATACCCAACCTATATATTTTTTTAATTTTAAAATCACACTATTTTTCTATGTGAAAGAAAAATTAATGGGATTTTGGTTGTCTTCTGAGAAAAAAAAACTAATGGCAATCCTTTTATTGAAGATGTAATTAATTCACACATCAGGATTGAGAGTATTCAAATTAACAATATCAGTTACCAGGGGAACATCCATCAAAGAAAACTATGAATATTAATCACATGTAAATAAAAATGTTTAAATTCATCAATAGCATTTGATAAAGAAAGGTTTAAAATGCTTCATAAGAACTGGCACCTATACCCTTAACTAAATGTGTCAAATGCATGAATCATCGACAGCATTTCCCAAAGGGCGATTTAAATGCTTTATTAAAAGGATATATTACATCTCTAAGCATCAAATATTGAACGAAGATGTTCTTAGTGATCAGCAAATAGGATGCAAGTGATTAAAAGATGTACACATGTTGTGGAACAAAACCACAGGGCTTGCACAAAATCAATGTCTTTAAAAGGGCAAAAGTTGAAAAGAAGACGGTGAATCTTTGATAACGCAAAACAAGTAGCTGTGTTATCAATAAACTCAGGATATGTCACACAAACTTGCGAGAAGAAAAAAAACAAATAAATCAATGATGTATTGACGTAACTCAAGGTTGCACAGGATTATACTAGTTTTATAACTATATATTAAGCAGAAAAGTCTACCCCTCTATTCTTTCTCGCTATTCTTTCTCT
The DNA here is from genome assembly GCA_017893485.1 of Hemerocallis citrina. NCBI lineage: Eukaryota > Viridiplantae > Streptophyta > Magnoliopsida > Asparagales > Asphodelaceae > Hemerocallis > Hemerocallis citrina. The sequence continues at coordinate 68,536,589 of CM030361.1, forward strand.
ATCTCTAATCTCTAATATTATAATGGGAGAAGGCCTTAGTGTCATTTGTAAATGTTTTGTCATTCTACCAACCCGTACAATACACGTGCATAACTATTATAAAGGAGGTTCTAAGTTCAAATCCAGATTATGTCTAAATTTTTATTTTAAAAAACTATATTTATTAAGACGTGCATCGCACGTGTAAATTACTAGTTTTAAAATGAAGCAAGAAGAGGAAAAGTAGGACAAGAGCATCTTTACAAATTTCAAATTTCAAAAGGGATGCGAAAGATAAGGAAAGTAGGAAATGCAATTACTTTTTTTAAAACTTACTTTTAAAATATGATACTTGGCCAAAACAGTACGATGCTTCACTAAATTGAAAGAAAACTGTAGAGTATAGCTTACAAAATGAGACGAAAACAGTGAAATATGGAATTTCACAAAAAAGTTCAAAAACTTTGGACTATATAACCCACTAAATGAGGCCTAAAAAGTGAAATATAAATTTTAAGAGATTGACTGAAAACTGTGCACTGTCCCCACAAAATGAGGCCAAAATAGTTAAATACTACAAATTTGAGGCCAAAACAGTGAAAAATAAAATTTTACGAAAATGAATGAAATCTGTGGACTTTAGGCTACAAATTTGAGGCAATAACAGTATCAAACAAAATTTCATGAAATTGACCGAAAACTATGGACTATAGGACCACAAAATAAGTCCAAAACAGTGAAATATAAAATTTCACAAAATTGGGTGAAAATTGTGGACTATAGCCCATAAAACTCGAAAAAAGTGAAATATCTAATTTCATGAAAATTATTGAAAACTGTGGATTATAGCTTACAAAATGTGGCAAAAAAGCGAAATACGAAATTTCACAAAAACTGTGGAGCCCACAGAATGAGACCAGACATACCCGACAAAGTAAGGCCAAAACAGTGAAATACGAAATTTCAAAAAAAAATGGACAAAAACTATGGAAGTCCTTGCTTAGGCTAGGCGATAGAACCCTATTTATTGATTAATCTGATCAGACGCTTGCTTTTTCCTAGTCCAGTACAACAATAGCTACCTTTACAGCTCGCTTGTCAGTCCACTAGAAAGACACCTTTACTTTAAGAAAGATGAAAAGACGTCAGTCAGAAAGAGACGTCTGCAACACGGCATCTCTCCTATCAATCGTGGAGGGCTCGCAACAAACCAATGCATCATGCTTTCCAACAAGCCGAGCTTCATTTACTAAAAAAAATAGGCCGCAATGAGGGCGAAACAGTAATAAACGAAATTTTACGAAAATGACTGAAAACTATTGACTATCCCACTATATGTGGACTATCCCACCAAATTTCACGAAAATGGCTAAAAACTGTAGATTATAGCCCTCAAAATGTTGCAAAAACAATGAAATACGAAATTTCACGAATTTGGCCAAAAATTGTGGACGACCACAAAAAGTGGCCAAAACACAAAATTTCACAAAATTAGCCTAAAACTTTGAACCCATAAAATGATGCAAAAACAGTGAAATACGAATTTAACGAAAATGGTAGAAAACTATGGACTACAGCCCAGAAAACATGGCCAATAACAGTGAAATACAACATTTCACAAATTGGCCGAAAACTATGGACTATTGCCAATAAAATGAGGCTAAAATAGTGAAATACGAATTTTGCAAAAAAAAATGTTGAATATAACCCAGAAATTGGCCAAAATAGGGAAATATGAAATTTCTCGAAATTGGCAGAAAACTATGAGCCCACAAAATGAGAACAAAACAACGAAGTATTGAAGCTCATGAAAATTGTCGAAAATTGTGGACTATAGCTTAGAAAATGTGTGCAAAATGGGGAAATACGAAATTGATAGAAATTTATGGACTATTTCCAACAAAATGAGGTCAAAACAAGGACTTACGAAATTTCATGTAATTGGCAGAAAAGTGTTTTGGCCTCATTATGGCATACAGTCCACAATTTTCGTCCATTTTCGTGAATTCATATTTCGCTGTTTTTGCCACATTGTGTGAAAAATAGTTCATCCTAAAAAGAACAAAATAGTAAGATACGAAATTTCACGAAATTGGCAAAATAAAATTGGACTATAGCATGAACAATGTGGCCAAAACAGTGAAATATGAAATTTCACGAAATGTCTTAAAACTGTGGACTATACCCTAAAAAATGTGGTCAAAATAGTGACATACGAAATTTCACGAAAATTATAGAAAATTGTGGACTGCCAAAAAAATGAGGTCAAAACAGTGAAATACGAAATTTTACAAAATTGGCTAAAACCCGTGGACTATTGTCCATAACTGTGGCTAAAACTAGTTAAAAACAAAATTTCACAAAATTGGCCAAAAACCGCGGACAACCAACAAAATGATGCAAAATAGTGACATACACAATTTCAAGAAACTGGAAGAAAACTATGAACTGTAGGCAACAAAATGAGGCCACAACAGGCGAAATACATAATTTCACGAAAATAGCTGGAAACTGTGGTTTAGCCCACATAATTATGCTAAAGTGAAATACGAAATTTCACAAAATTTGCAGAAAATTGTGGATTATAGCCCAGATATTGTGGCCAAAATAGTCGAAATACGAAATTTCACAAAACTGGCCACAAAACTGGAAGAAAAATGTGGACTATTGCCCCCAAAATGAGACCAAAATATTGAAAAACAAAATTTGACGAAAATAGCCGAAAGCTATGGACTATAACCCAAAAAATGTGGCCAAACAGTGAAATACAAAATTTCACAGAAATTGCCGAAAACTATGGACTATTGCCCACAAAATGAGGCCAAAAATATAAATACGAAATTGGCAGAAAACTATGGACTGTATCCAAGAAAACTTGGCCAAAATATGAAATACGATATTGTTCACGAAATTGACTGGAAAATGTGAACTAATAGCCCACAAAATGTGGTCAGAACAGTGAAATATATAATTTCATAAAATGGCAGAAAACCAGTGGACTATTTCCCAGAGAATGTGGTCAAAACAACAAAATACAAAATTTCATAAAAAATGGCCAAAAATTGTTGACTATAGCCTAAAATATGTGGTCAAAACAATGAAATATGAAATTTCATAAATTAGTCGGAAACTATGGACAATAGCCCACAAAATGAGGCCAAAACAGTGATATAAGAAATTTTATGAAAATGACCGAAAACTGTAGATTATAGCCACAAAATGAGACCAAAATAGTAAATTCCAAAATTTTCACAAAATTGTCTTCAAAATCTGGCAAAAAATGTGAAATACAAAATTTCACGAAAATGTCCGAAAACTATAGACTATATAGCTCACAAAATGAGGCCAAAATAGGGAATCACGAAATTTCACGAAAATAGACGAAAATTGTGGACTATAGACCACACAATGAGACCAAAACAGGGAAATACAAAATTCTATAAAATTGTCCACCAAATGTGTCCAAAATAGTGAAATATGAAATTTCACGAAATTGACTGAAAACCGTAGACAAAAAAATGAGACAAAAACAGCGAAATACAAAATTTCAACAAATGGGCCTCAAAATGTGGCCAAAATAGTTAAATTGGAAAATTTACAAATATAATTGAAAACTGTGGACTATCCCACAAAATGAGGCAAAAATAGTTAAATATGAAATTTCACGAAAATGGACGAAAACTGTGGACTGTAGGCCACAATGAGGCCAAAATTGGCAGAAATCTGTGAACTAGAGCCCAGAAAATATGGTCAAAATAGTTAATACGAAATTTCACAAAAATTGCCGAAAACTATGGACTATGTCCTAAAAATGAGGGGGAAAGTATGAAATATGAAATTTCACGAAATTGGCAGAAAACTTTGGACTATAGCTAAAAAAAATATAGTCAAAACAGTGGAATACGAAATTTCACGGAAATGACCGAAAGTTTTCGGTCCTGTAACTAAAACAGTGAAATACGAAATTTCACAAATTAGAAGAAAAATGTGGACTAGCTAAAAAAATGTGGTCAGAATAGTGAATTACAAAATTTAACAAAATTGTGAAATTTGAAATTTGAAATGTCTGAAAAGGGATGACTATAGCCCACAAAATGAGGTCAAAACAGTGAAATTGAAAACTTCACGAATTTGGCCGAAAACTGTATAGCCCACAAAATGAGGTCAAAATAGAGAAATATGAAATTTCATGAAAATTGTCGAAAATTGTGGACTATGGTCCACAAAATAATGCCAAAACAGTAAAATTTAAATTTCTTGAATTTGGCCGACATCTGTGGATTGTAGCACACAAAATGAGGTCAAAATAGAGAAATACGAAATTTCACAAAAAATGCTGAAAACTGTGCACTATGGTCCACAAAATGAAACCACAACAGTGAAATATAAAATTTCAAGAAAATGGCAAAAAATAATGAACTACAACCCACAAAATGATGCCAAAATAGTGAAATTTGTAGAAAATTGTGGACTATTGTCCATAAAATATGGCCAAAACAATGAAATACAGAATTTTACAAAAAAAACCAAAATTTGTGGACAATAACACATAAAATACAACGAAAACAACGAAATACTAAATTTCATGAAATTGGCGGAAAACTTTGGACTATAGACAATAAAATGTGGCCAAAACATTGCAATACAGAATTTCACGAAAATGGCATCATCTAGTTGCTTCTTCACATTTCCTTCAATTTATTTTGACCATGCCATCATACCCCAATCTTTGTCCATCCACTAGCCATTTCGCTCTCTACATACCACCGGGCACTGGAGCAGGAAACGTTTAGGTTTTCATTGGTATAAAGAGTTAAGGTAGATGGCTAAAGTTTTTTTTTTTTTTGAGAATAAAGGTGACCGCGTCACTGCTTCATTAATGATAGATTAACGAAACAAAGTAGGACTAATTACAAAGATGTAGACTACTACTACACCTACCACTCAAAAGAAGATACATAAACAATAATCACTCTAACTCACCCTCACCACAACTCATGCTCAGCCTACACCCCCTACTCCATGCGTAATCTACTCTTCGTATTTGCTTGACTTGCCCAAGCTTGAATGGACGCAAAGATTTTATGCATCATGAACGGAAATCTGTTGTTGTGATTTCGAAAACACAACTCGTTATAATCTAGCCATAGACCTTATAACGTAGCAGCTGCAGAGATATTCCAAGCATCTTTAAGCTCCTTCCTGATTACCCTTGCTCTCCACTGTCCCCAAATCTCCAATGCCGAGTTCGGGCAGTCAGATAACCCAAAGCCTAAGCACACTATTTCCCAAGCTAAGCTTGCCCTAGGACAAGTGAATAAAATGTGATCAGTGTCATCATCTTTTATCAGACATCTTGTGCACCTCACGTCCACTTACAGGTTGCGTTTGCGAAGGTTGACTTTTGAAAGAATTGCATCGTTCACAACAAACCAAAGGAAAGCTTTCACTTTCATTGGTGCATGAGTTCTCCATATTGAAATGGCTTCCATTCATCTAATTTCTCCATCATTTAGCCACTTGTACATAAAGGACACCATGAATGGATTATTAGACTCTAAATTCCAACTTCTTTCATCGTCCACTCCGTTATGGTACTAGACCTCCATCCTAATGAAGTCCTTCAGCATCTACAATTGAAGAAGATATTCCTGAGTTGGTTGATCACGTAATTGGATCCTGAGTCTATCATTTCTCCAAACCTCGTTGATAAGCGTATCAACGTTCAATAATTCTTCGGCGACCTCTATAAAAAGGGATTGAAGTGTGTTTCTCCCATACCATTTATCTTTCCAGAATCGTATATTTTCCGTTGCTAACAACACATCTTGTATTAGCATGAAAAGTCTCCCCCACCTATGCGATCCCTTCCCAGAGGAAGGAAGCATTACCATGCTCACTTCTCCTTCCGAACCTGTACTTCTTCCTTCTTCGATACAACATGAACGATTTGTACCACCAATTGTTGCGTCTTTTCCTCATTTTCCACAACCACTTACTCATCAATGTTTTGTTCATGTCCCCCAGATCTATAATTCCTAATCCTCCAATTCATTTTTCTTGCAAGCTCTACCCCAATTAACCATGTGAATACCTTTATTATCCTCGTTTGTTCATTTCCACAAGAATATTCTCCCAAGTTTGTCAATTCTACTAATAACCCATTTTTGGAAGTTCGTAGATTGACATAAGGTACGTTAGCAAACTGCTTATGACTGAATTAATAAGCATAATTCTTTCACCTAGCGACAGAAAGTGTCCCTTCCATCCGGCCAATCTCTTTTCTATTTTCTTTATCAGATGTAGTCAATCCTCTCTTCGCATCGATCCTGGCCTAATGGGCGTGCCAAGATAATTCAAGGGGAATTCTTCTATCTCGCATCCTAAGTAGTTCTTGATTGCAGTGATCGGGATGGACAAATTTTTGCTAAAAGTGATAACACAACTCTTGTGGAGGTTCACCTTCAGACATGCCCAAGACTCAAAGCATTTAAGAACAGTCTTCAAAGCCAAAATTTCTTCTTCTTTCGTAGCACCAAACAATAAGGTGTCGTCCGCGTATTGTAGTATCGATATTGTCTCAGGGATACCTTTGATTGCAAGACCCCTAATAACTTGCTCTTCTCTACCTCTCTTAATCATTTAAATCAACCTGTCCCCAATTAAGGTGAACAAAAGAGAAGGCAAAGGATCCCCCTGTTTAAGTCTCCTACAACATCGAATTTCCTTTCCTGGTTTCCCACTGACCTGAATAAAAGATTTTTCTACCTCTGATGCAATTCTTAATCCACAATCTCCGCTTCAGACTAAATCATTTGAGCTGTAGGACCTCATCCACATAATCACATTCTATTGAGTCGTACACTTTTTCGAAATCTAGTTTTAGAATAAAGTCGTCTGATTTTTATTTGAATCATCTGAAGACAATTTCATGGGCAGACGCAACACTGTCCATGATATCTCTCCCTTTGATGAAGCCACTTTGCGCTTCCCCCACTACATCATTTAAGTGAGGAGACAACCTTTGCGGCAGACTTTGGTAATGATCTTAACTCATTCACCAGGCTAAACGGTCTTAAATCCACCACCCTTAACACCTCTAACTTTTTTGGGATTAGAATAACGTTTGCGTAATTTAATCTATCAATTTCAGAGCAACCGTGATCATCCTTGATGATATTCCAGTATAAACTGTAGAAAAAAATTAGGAAACCATTCGGACCCGGCGCCTTATCCTGCCCTAGGCATTTGATTGCCTGTAAGACCTCTTCTTCTGTGAAGATGCTCTCTATCCCTCTGCTTCCATCAAATCTCGAGGTATTCCACATCTCCGGTATCATGCCGCATCTTTTCACTTTTTTATTGCCAAATAGCTCTATATATTTGTAACCCTTGTTTTCCCAAAAATCGTATTTTTGTGTATTTTATGTATTTAAAATTTTCGCAAATTATTTTTTTCAGTTTTCAAATTGTTTTGCCAAAATGTATTCTTGGATTTTTGTTAAAGTCTATTTGTAATTGATAATTTTATTTGTGGCTATTTTCCAATGAATTTATATTGTGATTCAAATCCTATTATTTTTGTACTATTGTCATTATTATTATTATTTCGGTTATTATTATTATTACTATTATTATTGTTGTTGTTATTATTGTAATTATTATTTTTCTTTTTATTCTTGTTTGTTAATTTAAAAACCTATCTCTATGTATCATTACTCATATTTGTACTTATTTCAAATGATTTCTATATTTTAATGCAAATTATATTTTGTTATAAACTCTATTTTATTTTTGTTATCTTGACCCTATTGGATTTTAATACCCAATATTTTAATACCCATTACCAATATATCCCTAAACCCTATTGGATCCACAACCCTATAAGTACCTTAACCTGTTCTATTATACCCTGCCTTTTCAACTACCCATACCCTGTTTTAAAATCAACCCAAACCCGTACCCAATAGCAGACCCGAAACCCTAACTCTGCCTTTTATATATATACCCCAATATATAACCTATTCATCTTCCTATCTTTTACCTATACAGCCACCTACCCTGACTCCCGAAACCCTGACTCTCGAAACCCTAACCCATCCCTTCATCCCTCTCTCGACCTCTTCCCCTGTGCGACGCCGACGAGCACCCGATGCATCCTCCCCGTCGCGACCCTAGCGGCAGTCAGCTCCTCCAGTCGCTCCTCTGACCTCCCCCTGCTCTCCTTCCTGTCGCGATGCCATAGCGCCGCTCAGCCAGGTAGTAGCCAGTGCTGCCTCCCCTTTTCAACGTCAGCCAGCGCAGCTACCTGCGTTGTGCCTCCCGTTGACATCGCACCCCTGCGCTGCTCCTCCCGAGCGCCAGTCAGACCGCAGCAACCGTGACAGCCACTTCCTGGTCGTCGTCGCCCCTTGGCCGCCGCCGGTCTTCACCCCTTGGTCGCCACCGGTCGTTGCCAGTAGCCACTGTCCATGCCGCTGTCTGAGCCCAAGCTAATGGATTTGCTGTCTATTGTGGTTCTTGATCAAGTGATCATGGGTCGTCGATCATCATGATCATCATCATCATGGAGTTCTTGATTGCTTTGATTATGGACTGTCCGATCGTCGATCTGATCCGGTCATCATCATCACAATCTCATCTTGATCTTCTTGACCATCGAGATCCATGCCGATCCGTCCGACTGTGTCTGTGGTCGATTGTTATTTGGGTTTGTGATCTTGCTCATGGTCGTTCGTTCGTGGTTCGTGGTGTTCGTTGCTCCGGGGATCCGTTCCCGTTGTTCTTGCTTGGAGTCATTTTCGTCGTCCCTAAGGCCAGTATTCTTCTTGTACAAATTATTTTTCTAGTACAAGCTTTCATTGAAAATACTGCAAATAGATCGTAATAGTGACTCCTCTTTGTCTCATCGTTCGTTGATCTTAAATTATTTCTCATCGATTCCATAATCTTAAGAGTCACAACCCTTCATTGATATATTTACAAAACTAGTTGAACCCCTTTTTATCTCCTAGTTACTTGAACATGAACCCCTTGACTTGTAGACATGTGTTGTATGATGTATTGTGTTGATCTTACATTCTTGTGAGTTGAGAAATACACGTGACTTGCTGATTTGATCCCCAATGCATCCGTATTTTTATCACACACTAATTTAGACTCATAATAGTCATTTATCATGCAACTTGTATTTAAAAGAAATAAACACTTGCTGTTGTTTTTGTCTTTACTTGCTGTTTCGACCCGATAAAACCAAAATCTGAACTTGAATCCTGAATATGAAATGTAGCCCTAAGTGTGTAGTTGCCAATAACATCCAGACTTTTCAAATTCCGAGTTACGGTCTAGGAGATATCACATTTTTACTGCTGCTGTGTCGGTAGTCGCAAATTCACAAAAACTGCTGTAGCTCTTTAGTTTACCATTATTTTAACTATGGCAATAGTAAGTAAATGACTTAAAATTTTGCATGCTATTACTGAACACCCTAGAGAACATTCCCTGATTTTCTCAGAATTAATTAATGATGTTTCAACACTGTTTCATATGTACAAACTCGGTTTTACAAATTTTGGCTGAACATAAATGCCGTATAGTTTGCTATTTTGACACATGTTACCACAACTTTTATGTACCTTAATTATATGCGTTGGAACCGGAAAAGAGTGTAGTTTCTAGACCTTCTGACTGATCCACATTTGCTATCTTGTAGCAACGAGAATCGCAGTTTTGGTGCAGCAACGTCATGCTGTCCAGATTTGAGATTCTCGTTGTTCTTGATACTTTGATTTGTTTTGACCCTCGAACATGTATCCTACTTAGCCCAGACTTGTTCCATGTTCTTGATCATGTTTACTTGACCTGTTTCCCACACTTTCATGCTTGGTTAATAATAATAATAATAGATAACAAGTCGGGGTTTAAGGAAAAGACCATAGTAGTGGACAATATAGGTAAGTGTACTTGGAAGGGAGCCCGTGTTTCCCATGATTACAAGTTATATGGAACTAAGTGTCATGTGGAACTAAGTTCCACGTCAGGGATGGATGGGGGCCACCTCTAAAATCCATGGGGGCCACCTCTAAAATCCATTACATGATTACAAGTTATATGGAACTAAGTGCCACGTCAGGGATTGACGGGGGGCCACCTCTGGAATTCACGGGGGCCACCTTTAGAGTCCATTACATGATTACAAGTTATATGGAACTAAGGTACCGTTCTTTTTTTTCCTCTTATAAGAGGTTATCTCTTATAAGAGATTTACAGTAAGAGCTTCTTGTAAGAGCCTCTTTTTGAGGTGTTCTTTTTACATCAAAATAACCTCTTATAAGAACCTCTTATAAAAGATTTCTGTTCTTTTTTTACCACTTACAAGAGCCTATATTACCCCAAAGTCTATATTACCCCCAAAGTATAAAAATAGTGAGATGAAGGACAAGAAAAGATTAGTTCAAATTACTAATATATAAACTAGTTTAATGGCAAGTTAAATTCACAAATGAGTGTAAATCATTAATTATAATTCTGGGCAACTATAGACTTTTAATTAGTATGAAAATTAGTATGTATAAATATAAATAATAATAATTTGTTTTAAAGAAGTTGGATTAAAAAAATTTAAGGTCAATGGGCTAATATAAATTCTCTCTTAGCTGTAAATAAATAAAAAATAAATAAAATTACAGTCAACTAATTGTTTCGACAGCATCCTTAACATAATTGTTCGAGATTGTGAAGAATGAATTCCCACACTTTTTCTACGATAGCATATTACAGTCAACTACGTATATGATTACACTTTTTCTAGGATAGCATATTCCGGGCTACTATAGACTAATATATAAACTAATTTAATTAGTAACAATTATAATATAGACTTTGGGGTAATATAGACTTTTTAAGTGATAGAAGTCTTATAAGAATTTGAAAGAGGCTATTAGAAGTCTTTTAGGCTTATAAGATATTTTGAGAAAAATGTCTTATAAGAGGTAAAAAAAGAACACTAAAAAAACTCTTATAAGAGGGGGACCACCTCTTACAAGAGGTAAATCTCTTATAAGAGGAGAAAAAGAACACTACCTAAGTGTCACGTGGAACTAAGTGTCACGTCAGGGATTGACGGGGGCCACCTCTAGAATCTACGGGGGCCACCTCTAGAATCCATTACCAATTACATGACATAATATGATTCTCATTTACATGACCTAAGTACACTGCCCTATAGACTCCACCACTAGGCCTAAACGAAATTGCATTGACTGTAGAAACCATGTGATAAAAGGATGGCACATGAAATGCTACCTAGATAGTAATAATTATAAGACTTGAACATGATACATGCTTACTTGATACCTGATTACACGATACATGAGAGTTGATACTTGAACATAATACTTGACACTCGCTACTTGACACTTGTACTTAACAACTTGACACTTGAAACTTGTTACTTGTTACTTGTTACTTGACACCTGTGCGTGATACTTGTTACTTGATGCTTGATACCATTACATATTCACTTATCACTTGTTCCACTACTAGCATTTGTTACCCAATCATGTCACTCGAGTTGTCCTTCTTGCTAGCTAATTTCTTGAATCCCCACTACTTGTTGCATTCCTATTACATTCTTGATTCCAAATCTTGTTCCATATTTCTTGTACTTGTTTTACTATTTACGGCCCTAACTTGCACTAAGAACGTTTGTCTTGTTTTCTCTATTTTCTCCTTTTTATATTCTTACAAACAGACTTTGGAGATGTGTTGCATGCTGGAATTGGTGAGCAAACGTTCTAGGCTTCGCTTGGGAAAACTGCTTTAATTATTTTCTTGTATATGAGTTATTTATAATTGTTGCTACTTGAACCTTGTAACGGGCTTATAGTCCCGAGTTTTATCTTTTGATCCAGATTTGAAAAACTATTTGGGATATTATTATTTTATTTCAATTGTTTTTTGTTGGTTAATAAATTATTCATGCATGCGTGGTTGTGTACATTTTGTTATATTCTTGTTATGATGCTGAGTCGATCATACAGCTCATGAATGATAAAAATCATTCGCTGGGCTTTGTCACGCGCTCGTATTCCGTGTTTTTGGGAAGCGGGGCGTGACAATATTTACCATCTATATAATGTCTCACTAATTCTTCATCCTCGCACCAATTTTCTTACAGATACATTCCTACAATGTGATTGCGTATTCTTCTCCCATTGGCCACTTTGTGAAAAAAAAAATTAGTATTGACATCTCCTTCTTTTAGCCATTGAACTCTTGATCGTTGTCTCCAGTACTGCTCCTCCATCTCTTCAATACATTGATTGTTGTCTCTGTTGGGGTTTGTGGATCACTACCATGCTACATGGTAGATCTGCCAAGGAGAGTATTTCGGTAGATGGTGTAATCAAAGCATTGAAGATAAATCAACTTAGGAAAGAGACTCAGAAACCACCGTCTATTCCCACAAGTTGTCGAGCACTGGATGGTCCTTCAGGGGGAAGACAAAGTGCTTTGCAAAAGGATTCGATCCGTTGCCGATATTGCAAGAGGCCAGGGCATATCAAGAAAGACTGTTGAAAATTGCAGAATCAGGAGAGCACAAAGAACGGGAGTTCAGCCGCTAATGTGGTTAGTGCCTTTGATTCAGGTGGTTCGTGTCTTCTTGTTCAAATTCTTTAGAAGTGGATTCTAGTTGGTTTCTTGACTCAAGGAGTTCTTCTCATATTTGCTCCGAGAGGGAGTTGTTTTCTACTTATAAGTCGATTACAGGGCATTGTGTGACAACGGAAACTAGGGAGATTTGTGAAGTAGTGGGTGAGGGGACAGCTGAGTTGAAGATCCCAGGTCTAAATATGTTCACTTTAAGGGATGTTTTGCATATTCTTCTGCTTAAATAGAATCTGATTTCCTTGGGAACTCCTGATGCACGGGGCTGCAAGCATACAGCTCGAGGTAGAGTTCTGTCTGTTTTTCAAGGTCATCGTAAGGTGTTTAGAGGTATGAGAGTGGTTGGGCCAAGCCAAAATAATCTCTACATGCTTTGGGGAATTTGAAATACTTGCGCAATTGTTGCTTCTTTTCCCGTTATTCCCGCAAGCTCAGCGAGTTTGCCGCAACTAGATTCATCGAGACGAGACCACGACGTTCGAATATCGTCGAGAGGTAGAGAAAGCCTAAGGGTAGGTGAAGTTCGTGCGGAGTTTGGCAACTTCGTGAGTACATCTACGGAGGTGTACCCTTGAAGGGGTATACTGGAATTAGTGAGATTAGGTAGAGATAATTTCAACTAGAAGAAGAAGCTATTGTTCTAAGTTTTCTTTGTAAGTGAAATTCATTAGAGTTTGGAGATGAGTAACACATCATGTGATAGCACTCGTATGCAATCCAAGGTGGAGTTTGTTAGGATTGTGTCTTGTATACTCGTTGTTCAGATTAGAAGAAGGTAAGATGAAGAATGGAGGTCGAAGCGTCGAAGTGAGTAGAAGGAAAAACAGTAGCAGCAAGGTGCAGGCATGGTTGCGGTTGACTGTTCTATGTTACGGTCGACCGCACCCCCTGACCGCGCCCTCGACCGCTCAAAGTACAGGGAATATCAGAGATTGGTACGGTCGACCGGTCTTGTTGGACGGTCGAACAACCGTGGCGCTGTGTTCGTTTTTGGGCTTCGATCTGTTAGGTCGTTTCAGCCCAATCTTCAACTCCAAGTTAGATCGTGCAGCTCCTATTCAGTTACTTCTTTTTCAGGTTATATCGGACGACTGAGAATCAAGATTAGACATAGGTTTCTCTCTATTCTTCTATATATATTGTAAACTCCTCCTTTATGAGAGTTGAGTACTTCATAGATTCTTTTCTCCATTGCAAAGAGAAGCTCGAGAGAGAGTTCTTGGTGAGTGAGTTTAATTCTGTGTATTGAGTGAATCAATAGCTCCTTGTAATCTCTTCTAGTTGAATATCAGATCTCCCTATATTTCCCCCCGGATTAAGCAAAAGCTAACCGGGATAAGTCATCGGTGTGTTTGGGTTATATTGGTGGATCTACTTGCTTACTTAATTTATTTGTCTCGTCTACTTCGACTTCCTCATTGCTCTATTAGTTCCGCTGCGACAATGGGCGTTGGTTGACGCCCCAATCCCAACAACTGGTATCAGAGCTTCAGGTTGCCGAGTCCCTTGGTTAAGATGACAGGCCACAGTATTTTGAAGATCAAGCAGCTCGATGGAAAGATCAATTTCAATCTTTGGAAGACTGACATGTATGATGTTCTTGTTCAAGAACGGTTGCAGTTAGCTGTTAAGAAGAAAAAAAGCCAACTGATATGAAGGATGACAGATGGGAAGATATTCGTGAAAGAGCCATACGTCTGATCCGACTATCCTTGGCGGAAGAGGTCAAGTGCAGATTTCTTGAAGAAACTGATGCAGCGAGTTTGTGGGAAAAACTCATAGCTGACTACTCTGGTTCGTCGTTATTAAATCAGATGCATTGGAAGAGGAAGTTGTTCCATTTATCTATGAAGGAAGATACTGATCTCCAAGACCACATCACAGAGTTCAATAAGGTATTATCTGAACTTAAGGCGATCAACGCAGATGTGTGTGAGGAAGATAAGGCTTTCAACCTGAAATATTCACTGCCGGATTCGTACGAGCCTTTGAGCACTACCATGCTACACGATAGATCTACCAAGGAAAGTATTTTGGTAGATGATGTAATCAAAGCATTGAAGGAAAATCAACTTAGGAAGGAGACCCATAAATCATCATCGTCTATTCTTACAAGTTGTTTAGCAGTGGATGGTCCTTCGGGGGGAAGACAAAGAACTTTGCAAAAGAATTCGATCCGTTGCCGATATTGCAAGAGGCCAGGGCATATCAAGAAAGACTGTGGGAAGTTACAGAATCGGGAGAGCGCCATGAACGGGAGTTAAGCCGCTAATGTGGTTAGTGCTTTTGATTCTGGTGGTTCGTGTCTTTTAAATTCTTTAGAAGTGGATTCTAGTTGGCTTCTTGACTCAGTGAGTTCTTCTCATATTTGCTCCAAGAGGGAGTTATTTTCTACTTATAAGTCTACTACAGGGCGTTGTGTGACAATGGGAATTGAGGAGATTTGTGAAGTAGTGGGTGAGGGGACAGTTGAGTTGAAGATGCTAGGTCTACATTCATTCACTTTAAGGGATGTTTTGCATATTCCTCTGCTGAAACGGAATCTGATTTACTTTGGAACTCTTGATGCACGGGGCTGCAGGTACACAGCTTGAGGTGGAGTTCTGTCTGTTTTTCAAGGTCGTCGTAAAGTGATTAGAGGTATGAGAGTGGTTGGGCCAAGCCAACACAATCTCTACAAGCTTTGGGAAATTCAAAAATCCTGCACAGGGGTTGATAGTTCTTTTCCCATTATTCCCGCATGCTCAGCTAGTTAGCCGCAACTAGAATCATCGAGACGAGACCATGACATTCGAATATCGTCGAGAGGTGGAGAATGCCTAAGGGTAGGTGGAGTTCTTGCGGAGTTTGGCAACTTTGTGAGTACATCTATGGAGGTGTACCCTTGAAGGGATATACCAGAATTGGTGGGATTGGGTAGAGATCAGTTCAACTAGAAGAAGAAGCTATTGTTCTAAGTTTTCTTTGCAAGTGGAATTTATTTTGAGTTTGGAGATGAATAACACATCATGTAATAGAACTCGTATGCAATCCAAGGTAGAGTTTGTTAGGATTGTGTCTTGAATACTCGTTGTTCAGATTAGAAGAAGGCAAGATGAAGGACAGAGGTCGAAGCATCGAAGTGAGTAGAAGAAGAAAATAGCAGCAGTAGGTGTAGGCATAGTTGCGGTCGACTGTCCAAAGTTGCGGTCGACCGCACCCCCGACCGCTCGTTGTACAAGGATTGTCCGAGAGAGGGACGATTGACTGGTCTTATTGGACGGTCGACCGCCCGCGATGCTGTGTTCGTTTTTGGGCTTTGATTTGTTAGGTCGTTTCAGCCCAATCTTCAACTCCAAGTTAGATCGTGCGGCTCCTATTTAGTTACTTTTTTTCCAGGTTATATCGGACGACTGAGAATCAAGATTAGACCTAGGTTTCTCTCTATTCTACTATATATATATTGTAAACTCCTCTTTTATGAGAGCTAGTACTTCATAGATTATTTTCTTCATTGCAAAGAGAGGCTCGAGAGAGAGATAGTTCTTGGTGAGTGAGTTTAATTCCTTGTATTGAGTGAATCAATAACTCCTTGTAATCTCTTCTAGTTGAATATCAGATCTCCCTATATTTCCTCCCAGATTAAGCAAAAGCTAACCGAGATAAGTCATCCGTGTGTTTATGTTAGATTGGTGGATCTACTTGCTTGCTCAATTTATTCGTCTCGTCTACTTCGACTTCCTCATTGCTCTATTAGTTCCACTGCGACAACGGGCATTGGAAAGTGACTACAGGTGCCAGGTTGGTGGCAAAAGGAAAGCGTTGTGACACGTTGTACTTACTCAGGGAAGGTGATTCAGGTGATATCATTTCTACTGCATCAATAGGTAGTTCCTCTTCAATTCTATGGCATGTTAGGTTGGGGTACCTTGGTGAAAAGGGTGTCAAGCAGCTTTGTTCTAGGGATCTTTTGTCGGGGCTGAAGAAGGTTGAGATGGATTTTTGTGAGAATTGTGTGATGGGCAAACAGAAGACAGTTAGCTTTTAGTTGGGTGGGCGTGAGAAGAAGCTTGGGAAGCTAGAGTTGGTACATACAGATGTGTGGGATCCAGCTCGGGAATTCTCTTATGGTGGTAAGAGATACTTTGTCACATTCATCGATGATGCTACAAGAAAGGTTTGGGTTTATGCAATTTACGAGAAAGCAGAAGTATTTGAGGCATTCAGAGCTTGGAAGGCCAGGGTTGAGAATGAGACTGGTTGTAAGGTGAAAGCAATAAAGTCAGACGATGGAGGTGAGTACACAGGCAAAGAGTTTGTTAACTATCTGGCAAGGGAATGTATCAGAGGAATCAAGACAGTTCATAAGACTCCACAGGAGAATGTTGTAGAAGAAAGAATGAACCGCACGATACTCGAGAGGGCGAGATGCATGAGACTTCATGTGAGTCTTCCGGTCCATCTTTGGGCCGCTACAGTTGATACAGCGGTATACTTGATTAACTATTGCCCGTCTAGTGCCCTTGATGGGGCCATTCCAGAAGAACTATGGTCAGGTAAAACTATTAATTATTCACATTTGAAAGTTTATGGTTGTATGGCATATGCACTAATTGACAGGAAAGAAAGAAAGAAGTTGGATTCTAAGTCCAGGAGGTGTGTGTAGATTGGCTACGGTGATGATGAGTATGGTTACAGACTTTGGAATTTTTTGGATAACAAAGTCATTCGCAGCAAGAATGTAGTGTTCATTGAAGAGGTCCTATACAAGGACAGGTGATATGGCTAAAAATAGGATTAAATCGGGACCGTTCACATCGGAGACGAATCTTAAAGCTCAGGGGTAAAACGGTAATTTCACCTACTAACGGGTCCGAAGCGGGTACTGGGTCTCCTTCTCACAGATCCAATAACCTGCGAACGGATCCACCTCAACTGGGTACGGGTCCCGACCCGATACAAACCCAGTCCGACAGGATAGAATTAGGGTCTCTGATTGAACCAAATCAACGGGCCTGATTCGCGACTATCCTCTCACCGGGAATTAAGGGATTACATTCCTAATCTGATTACGAGGATTTTACGCCTTATCAGATCACAGGAATCACATTCCTAATCTGATCCCAACGGCGACTATAAATACCCCCCACCTACCACTGCTACAGGTTAATCACTCTTTTTCTAACTAAAGCTCTTTTTTAATCATCACTGGTTACTGACAAGAGCGTCGGAGGGTGCGTCGCCGGGATCAACCCCGGTGTTTCGCACTTTCCTTGCAGGTGTACGGCGGGAGTCGGCATCCCAACTCCGACGAACAGGTTTGAACTCGCTATTCAGGTTTTTCCACGAACCCACAAATTCTATCTGTTTACCCCCACACTAGAATTAGCGGTAACAGATTGGCGCCGTCTGTGGGAACCCATACGAATAGCCTCCGCCTCTTCCTCGTCGACTAGCTCTTCTCCAGCCATGCCTCCCAGAAAAATTAGATCCAGGGGGTCCAACCGTGGACCCAACCCTGTTGATCAACAGCAGGAAGTCCCCGTCCATCCCGCTCCGCAGCAGGGGAAACTTCCTCCTCCGACCGAGGACCATTCCCAACAGGACCAGCCTCCTCTTCTGAATCAGCAACCCCCTAACGGTCCCGCTGGTCCTAACCCGCAGAAGCAAAAGCAACCTCTCCATCAGGATCGCATCTCGATACACAATGCCTCTACGGACTCTTATGCCTCCCATAGTCCTCAGGCCCCTGACCTTCGAAATACCATCCTCAACCGGCAGAAAGATGAGGATCTTTGCCGCCGTCTGGATGAAAAGCGGGCCCGAGAGGGAGCCTCCCGCCAGCAACGTCAGATGAGCGAAATCCTCACCACCGAGACTATAAAAGGTCCCTTACCCGAAGAGGGATGAAAGAGTCCCCCGAACACCATAGGAGAAGACCTCACTCCCCTGCCGGTCGACAACATCCGAGGAACGATGAGGCACCCATCACCCGTGCCGAGTTCCAGCAGTTCCAAGCAACGGTGTTGCAAGCCCTCAACCTCCGACCCAACAATAACAACGCTCAGAGGGTTCCTACCCCTCCACGAGTCCAAAGTCCTCACCATCGGTCCATAACTCCTCCTCCGGCTCCTAGCAACCAACAGCGCATGCCTAGCCCTCGCCGCTCCCAGAGCTACCGTCGTCGCTCCCCTTCCTACGAAGACGAGTCCAGAGGCTCGTTTGACTATCGTCGAAGGGACGATGCTCTCTACCGCCATCTCCACGAGATGGAGAGGCCCATCGGCCGAATAGACAAGGATGAGGAGTTAAGAGGCAGGACCATCCGCCCGAGCAGACCTCCCTTCTCCCGGACCATCATGGAAGCTCCTATCCCAAGAGGTTTCGAACCCCCGAAGTTCGAAACTTACTCGGGGGAGTCGGACCCCGTTGACCACATCGAAAGCTTTAAGACCCTCATGCTAATCCACCAAGCTTCTGATGCTTTGCTGTGCAAAACCTTCCCCGCCACTCTTAAGGGTTCGGCTCGGGAGTGGTACTCCCGCCTCGCCCCGTCTTCTATATTCTCCTTCGAGCAATTCGAGAGCCTCTTCATCACTCATTTTGTGAGTAGCAGACGCACGGAGAAGACTAACATTTCGTTACTCCAGCTCCGCCAGGAGAAGGGAGAGAAGTTGAGAGACTATGTGAGGAGGTTCACTGCAGAAGTGAGATCCATTGCTTCCCTTGACCAGCCTGTTGCAGCGGCCGCCTTCCAATCGAACGTCCTCAACTCCAGCCTTCGCTCCTCCCTTGCCAAGAAGCCCCCACATAATTTCGCCGACCTCCTTCTTAGGAGCGAGAAGTACATTCGGGCTGAAGAAGCCGAGAATCTCCCGGGCTTTGAGGAGACATCTTCCGGGAACAAACGGAAGAGCACAAGCGAAGAGGGCCCCCAAAAATCCCAGAAGGACGGCAATGGACGGCGTCGCCCGACTCCTCGGTTTGAGAAGTTCACCCCCCTCATTGCCAATATATCAGAAGTTCTTATGGAGGTGGACAAGGAAGGGCTCCTCCGCGCTCCCCCGAGAATGAATACACCTGGCTAGAAGAGGAACAAGGATAAGTGGTGCCGCTTTCACAGGGACACGGCCACGACACGGAAGATTGTCAGGCTCTGAAAGAGGAGATCGAAGAACTCATACAGCGGGGGCACCTGACCAAGTTCGTCCAAAAAGAGGGGGCCGAGCTTCCCCCCTGAGGAGCCAACAAACGAACCGAAGGGCCCGCCGAGCTTTAAGACTCAGAATCTCCCAGCTCCTCCCAAGAGGCCTTCACCTTATTGTAGAAGTAGGACCCTGATTTTCAATAAGGCCGATGCTTGTAACCCGGCCGATAGCATGTAATAATAGCTCGCCCTATTGAAGCGGCCACTTAGTTTATTTCAAACTTTACATCTTTTCATTGAAAATTATTGCTCTTGCTTCTCTCTTAAATGGTGGGTTCGGAGTCCAGCTTCTTCTACATGGCTGCTCCTGCAACTTACTAACCTTAAACAACGAGTTCGGAGTCCAACACTTGGCTCGATTCCTCTTCAAATAACTTGCTCTTCAGCGAGTTAGAAGTGGTTCGCCATTCGGAATTGCTCCCACAGCCGTTGAACACCTCTACCGATGGTTCGGAGTCCAACACTTGGCTCGATTCCTCTTCAAATAACCTGCTCTTCAGCGGGTTAGAAGTGGTTTGCCATTCGGAATTGCTCCCACAACCGTTGAATCTCTCTAACGACGAGTTCGGAGTCCAACACTTGGCTCGATTCCTCTTCAAATAACCTGCTCTTCAGCGGGTTAGAAGTGGTTCGCCATTCGAAATTGCTCCCACAACCGTTGACCACCTCTACCGATGGTTCGGAGTCCAACACTTGACTCGATTCCTCTTCAAATAACCTGCTCTTCAGCGGGTTAGAAGTGGTTCACCATTCGGAATTGCTCCCACAACCGTTGATTCTCTCACATAAGCAGCGAGTTCGGAGCTAAAGCTCTCCCCTAGAGTTGCTCCTCACACTCGTCTCACAAATGGCTCTCTTCCAGAGCCGAGCTCTTCACTCCGCTCGCCCCCGAAGCGGACCTCTTCTCAATGAGTTCGGAGCTCACAACCCTCTCCTAGAGTTGCTCCTCAAACTCGTCTCACAAATGGCTCTCTTCCAGAGCCGAGCTCTTCACTCTGCTCGCCTCCGAAGCGGACCTCTTCTCAACGAGTTTGGATCACAACTCTCTCATAGAGTCCCTCCTCACACTCGTCTCACAAATGGCTCACTTCCAGAGCCGAGCTCTTCACTCCGTTCGCCTCCGAAGCGGACCTCTTCTCAACGAGTTTGGAGCACAACTCTCTCATAGAGTCCCTCCTCACACTCGTCTCACAAATGGCTTTCATCCAGAGCCGAGCTCTTCACTCCGCTCGCCTCCGAAGCGGACCTCTTCTGTAA
This sequence comes from Hemerocallis citrina, assembly GCA_017893485.1. Classification (NCBI taxonomy): domain Eukaryota; kingdom Viridiplantae; phylum Streptophyta; class Magnoliopsida; order Asparagales; family Asphodelaceae; genus Hemerocallis; species Hemerocallis citrina. The sequence continues at coordinate 68,557,680 of CM030361.1, forward strand.
TACCCTGATTTTTCAATTAATGAAAAATTATTTTATTTTGCACGTAGTGTGCACGTGCAATATTTTGGTTGAATTAAATCTTATAATTATTTTGTTGTGATGTGTATGAATATTTAAATTATTCCATACAAAAGCCTTTTTCTTTAAATAAATAGAAAGCCATATTTTTTAAAGCCTCTTTCTTAAAGCCCAAAATGTATTTTATTTATTTTATTTTAAAATAACTATTTTGGCCCATAAAACTAAAGCCAATGGATTAATTTATTTAAAAAGTCTATTTTATTTTTTATATACAAATCAAATGCACAATTTTGGGGCCTAGTTGCATGCACGTGCACTACACGTACACGTGCAATGCACACTTCTCCTAATGGCCGGATTGCTTCTTTTGGAGGGATTTTCAAAAGTTTAGTGGTGGTCATGGTGTGGTAGTTATGTGAATGTGGGTAGTTGTGGTAACTCCTACCCTCATCCTAGCCTTCCATCCTACAACCAACCAACTAATCCTAGCCCTCCATTCAAGTTGATTTTTAGTATAAATACCCCCTCCCATGGCTATATTCATATGCAATTATATCTTCCCAAATCTATAGTCTAATTTAGTAGTAAGTTGTGAGTTAAAAAAAGATTGAGAGAATTGTGTGGGATTGATTGCATTTTCCCAAGGAGAAGAAGGCCGGCTAGTTCAAGGGGAAGCTTTCGGTTTTGCTTGGGCTTGGAGGTGAGTACGAGCGTCTAGGAGGAGGTGCATTCATTCGCAAAGGACCTTCGTTGCTATTGTGTTGTTTTTCTCTCCATACAAGGTGGGTAAAATTCTCCATATTTCTAAAGTAGAATGCTTGTATGAATGAATGATAGTGGGTTTGATCTTCTTATTTCTAAATTAGAAATGATGCTTGAGAATGATGCATGAAAAATATTAATAAGAGTACACTCTTAATTGGAGAATTGACCTATGAATTGATTGGAATGTGAGTATGAAATTGTATATGATTGGATTAGTAAAAATCTAAGTTGATATGGATTAATTATAACCATGAATGGGTGATTGGCTAATAAAGGAATTTGTGGCATTAATTGTTGAGAAATGTTGAAAAGAAACGTTCTGGTAAGTCGACTTAGGACCTTGTAAGTCGACTTATATGCTCATCTAAGTCGACTGGTGCTGTTATAAGTCAACTATTTATTGCTTAAAATCATGGATGTTTTCCCCTGAACAGCCGACTTATTATAGTATAAGTCGACTGATACTGATACATTTTTTATAAACTCGAATGTTCTACTCTTTTGAAAATACATGAGACCTTATAAAGATAATTTGGGAATTGTTGCATGGAATAAAATGTGATTTGAGAATAAAAGGTGTAATCAGAACTATGATTTTGATATGTGTATTTTTGGGAAATTATACCTTGCAAAAGAACTAGAAATGAAGAAGATTAGTATAGTAAAGATTGAAGTGACATTATAGATGTATGAAAATATGAATTATGAAATTTCGTTAGTACTTCTCATTTGAGAACAGTGTGATAACCATGAAATGTGAATTATTCTTGTTGAAGAGTAGCGTGACAAAATATGATGTGTGATTCCTTAATTTGAGATTTTTTTAAACTGCTCAGTCGACCGATTGTGTGTAGCAGTCGACTGTATAGAACTTGAGAATCTACATATTGAACTCGGCAGAACAGGCGACTGTGTTGAACGACAGTCGACTGCCCTGTGGGTGATAATTGAAATTGGAACACTGCGGAACAGCCGACTGCCGTGTGCAGCAGTCGACTCTCCCGAGTGGTTATGAAGAACTTGTATTGACTGAACAAGTCGACTGGAAGAGATCCAAGTCGACTGTCCAGAGTATTTAGATATGTCAGAGAACATTATTCTGTCTATTTTGAAGATTGTGAACTTTATGACTGATGTTGATGAACTCTTTTTATTGCTGTATGAATTTATATGAAATGAATCATAGTTTGAATTGAGAAATTTTCATGAAATGAGTCATACTTTGAATGAAGAAGTACATGAATATGAAAATTAAGAACATGATATGCTGAGGCAATGAAAAATGAATTCATGAGTGGGAAACGCTCAAATTAGAAGTTGTGAATTATAAATTGAACAAAAGAGTAGCTAAGTCTCCCCCGGCAGTGGAAATGAAATTGAAAAGAAGACCAAAGTTGGTCATGTGAACATGAAATGAATAAGTCCGGTTGAGTGGAGAGGCTAACTCTAGGGCTTTGATTTTTATTCATGATTCTAATAATTAGTACATAGTGGAGAGGTGATGAAAGTAGGAGAAAAACACGAGTGAGGGCCATCGGATTTGCGACAGAGAGTATTTCACAGGTTCTTCACGATGAGTCATGACATGACGTGGATACGGCTCCAGGGTGCCGTGGCGGCGGAGAGTATTTCACAGGTTCTTCACGATGCGTCGTGACATGACGTGGATACTGCTCCAGGGTACCGTCCCTGTGGTGACACTTGTGGGATGTTTGGTGACTGCATGAGGATCGTGTGCCATGAAGGAGGCTGAATTGTCCATAGGTTCTTCACGATGAGTCGTGACATGACGTGGGATTCCCCTCCAGTTTCTGTACACGTGCTTGTACTCATAGATCATCTAAGACACTACCGTAGTTACAGTAGTAGATTAAGACATAACGAGGGATTGAACCCTACCAAGATGAAGAACGATTAAGGGCTTGCCCTCGGACCTATGTAGTATGGGATGCATAGACTCCGAACAAGTGTGCATTAGTGTCATGTAACATAAATAATTGCATTAAGGATTAAGTGCACAATCACAACACGACATCAATAGGGTAGTCCCTTTAGTTTGAAATGTGACAAGTTTGTGTTTGCTAAATATCGAAAATTAAGTTATACTATTTCCGGCATAGAGAGGATGGCCGTGTATAATGATCGTCGGTTGAATAAACTGACGTACCCACAGTCTTATATGCAGGTAAATGGCTTGATACAGATTAAAGAGGAATGGATGCTTAAAGATTATACCATGTTGTTGTACATTTATTTAATCGTTGTAAATTTTACTTCTGCTGTGCAAATGGAAAGTGTAATATTGATGTAAACTCTGATATAAAGTGAAAAGTTTAAATTTTCTTGTAAAATTGTACTGAAGAAAGTGAAAAGATCCTGTAGAACATCTCGAATTCAGTGTATTTGGGATTCGGGGCGTTACAGAGTGGTATCAGAGCCACGCTTTCTACGCTTTCCCTATTCGGTACAAATTTATAAGGAACGACACCCTAGATGTGGACATTAGAGTGTGTGTTTGAGTTTAGAGATTTAAATGTAAGTGACTTACATTTGTGTTGCTCTATGACTTATGCTTCTTCCTCTATATTTCTAAGATGGCTGACCACTTCGATCCTGCTGGAGACGACGACTGGCATATCATTGAGGAAGAGTACTACCTTGGGCAAGCAGATTCTGATGGAGAAGAATGGCCTGAATCCCGAGAGATCACCCCACCTTCGGATTCATCTGATGACTCTTCTTCTGACGAAGAAGAAGAACCAGTTCCAAGTGGTCTTGTGACTTCTCTTCAGAGGCAGGTAGAGACACTGCGAGAGAGAGTCGGATTGTTGGAGGCTCAGCTGGCAAAGCGAAAGGACGATTTCTCTGTTCCCAGTCACCGGGTATGGGAACTCGAGAAGAGAAAGAACCTGACAGATGTGCTGAAGGATGAAGTTGAAGAACTACGGGAAGAACTTCGAGCAGCGAAGAGGACCCGTAGGAGTTAGATTGTTGTAGCTTCTATTTTCTTCCATTCTGATGTTAAGAAATGTTTTTAATTCGAATGTATAAAGTTTGGAATTCAATGAAATGCAAGTTGATTTAAATTCTTGTCTTATACTTCGAATTTAATGGATCTTTTGTATCAGAATATGTCGAGAAGAGGAGCTAGGAATGGGGAAGGTTTGGATCTGGAGACCGAACTTGCAAGGGTCTACCAGACGCTTAATGCAGTGGCCATGAACCAAGGAAGGGGGCCTGCGAATCCAGTGCCCGAGGCGATTAAGCTGGTGGAATCGTTCAAGAGAATGAAGCCACCTGTATTCGAGGGAAAGTCAGACCCAGATGCGGCTGACAACTGGATTCGGCAAGTGGAGACAATCTTTGAGGTGTTGGAGACACCGGAGGGCAGCAAGGTCAAGTTGGCGACTTTGCAACTAGAGAAGGATGCGGCGGTTTGGTGGCAATCCATGAAGAGGACCATGGGAGGCATGTTGCTCGGCTGGGAGGAATTTCTGGAAGAATTCCGCAGTCACTATTTCCCCTCTGACGTTCAGGAGAAGAAAGCTATGGAATTTCTGTCACTTCAGCAAGGCAGCATGTCGGTGAGGGAGTATGAGACTAAGTTTACTCAGCTCTCTAGGTATGCACCTGAACTGGTGATGGATGAGGCGAAGAAGGCTCGTAAGTTCGAGCATGGACTGAGGCCAAGCTTGAAATCCCGGATGATACCCCTTGGTATCAGGCGATTTGACAAGTTGGTCAAGAGGGCAGCGGCGACGGAGGCGGATATGGAGCAGTTCCATGTTGTTCAGAACCGGAGGAACAACTGGCAGACTGGTAAGAGGCCCGCCAATTTTGGGAGTTTCAAGGGGCAACCATCTGTACAAAGGTTCAAACCGACAGGGGCGAACGCTATTAGTGTAGCTGGAGGACCTGGAAACAATGTGGTGAGACCTCCTGCGGTGACTTGCTTCAACTGTGGTGAGACAGGACATTTCATGTCTCAATGCTCCAAGCCACGGAACAGTAATCGCAATGCACCAATGCAGCAGTCTGGGGGGAGGCCGTACCAGCCAGGGCGAGTATTTGCCTTGACGGAAGCTGATGCTGAGGAGGCAGATCAGGTCATCTCTGGTACGAGGGCTGATGTTTAGTGGTTTTTGTCATTTCTTCTTCCCGTTCATATTGTGAAACTGTTATGTAATGGTGTGTATTATGTAACAGGAGAACTTTATCTTAATGGAATGAAAGCTGTTGTATTGTTTGATACTGGATCCTCTCATACTTTTGTGTCTCCTAGATTTGCTAAAGTGTTGGGAGTTGAACCGAAGATTTTTCCAGACAAGATCTTAGCAGTAGCTACTCCATCAGGAGAAACTTTAACCACTGATCGGTATTACGCTGATTGCGAGATTGTAATTGGAGATCGAATCTTTGGCATTGATCTGATCGAGCTGACTATCTTGGGAGTCGATGTTATCATTGGCATTGATTGGATGTCGGTGTACAGTGCAAGAATCGAGTGTAAGACCAAGACGGTAACAGTGAAGGCTCCAGGTGGACCTGAAGTCACTTTCCAAGGGAAGCAGAAGTGTTCTAAGCTGGTGGCAACTATCCACAAGGAAGAGACTCCTGTGGAAGTGCAAGGGATTCCTGTGGTTCGGGACTATCCGACTGTGTTCTTGGAAGATTTTCCTGGGTTACCCCCGCATCGTGATGTAGAGTTCAGCATCACTGTTCAACCGGGAAGTGCACCCATTTCTAAGGCACCATATAGGATGGCTCCAGTGGAACAGGATGAGGTGAAACGGCAGATTGAGGAACTGTTGGAGAAAGGCTTTATTCAACCTAGTGCGTCACCTTGGGGAGCACCAGTGCTTTTGGTAAAGAAGAAGGATGGATCGATGAGAATGTGTATCGATTACCGGGAGCTGAATAAGGTCACTGTTCATAATAGGTATCCCATTCCTCGAATTGATGATTTGTTCGATCGTCTACAAGGAGCAGCTGTATTCTCCAAAATAGATCTTCGATCAGGATATCACCAAGTGCGAGTGAAAGCTGAAGATGTGCATAAAACTGCATTTAGAACTCGACATGGGCATTACGAATTCTTAGTTATGCCATTTGGAGTGACGAATGCACCCGCAATCTTCATGGACTTGATGAACAGAGTTCTGAGGCCGTTCATTGATTCTTTCGTCGTGGTGTTTATCGACGATATTCTCGTGTACTCCAAGTCAGAGGGGGAGCACACTGAGCATCTTGCAGCAGTTTTGCAGAAGTTGGAAGAGCAGAAGTTGTATGCCAAGTTATCCAAGTGTGATTTTTGAAAATCTGAAGTGGCATTCCTAGGTCACATCCTTTCTAAGGAGGGAGTGGCAATTGACCCTCAGAAGATAGAGGTAGTGAGAGATTGGGCTAGGCCTACTACAGTGAAGGAAGTCAGAAGTTTTCTTGGAATGACTGGATACTATCGGAGATTCATTCAAGGTTATGCTCAGATAGCTGTACCGCTTACTGGACTGACCAAAAAGAATGTGAGCTTCAAGTGGACCGAGCAATGTGAGGCGAGCTTTCAGGAGTTGAAAGAGAAGCTGACTACTGCACCTATTTTGGCTTTGCCTAGAGCAGGTGTCGAGTATGATGTTTATAGCGATGCTTCACATCGTGGGCTTGGTTGTGTCTTAATGCAAGAAGGAAGAGTAATCGCTTATGGGTCTAGGCAACTACGACCACATGAGAAGAATTACCCGACTCATGACCTGGAGTTGGCTGCGATTATCTTTGCTCTGAAGCAATGGAGGCACTACGTGTACGGTGAGAAGTTGAATACGTACACGGACCATAAGAGCTTGAAGTATATATATCAGCAGAGGGATCTGAATCTGAGGCAGCGAAGATGGTTGGAAGTGCTCGAGGATATGCGACCTGAGATCAAGTATCATCCTGGAAAGGCTAATGTTGTTGCTGATGCACTTAGTCGCAAGAGCAGTTTGGTCAGTTTGATTACAACTCAGAGGCATCTGATTGAAGAGTTGGATCGAGCAGGTATTGAGGTTGTCTTGCAAGGTTTGGGAGCATCTTTGGCTCAGTTGAGGCTTCAGCCTACTCTGAATGCAAGGATCATTGCAAGTCAGGAAGTGGATGCTGATATTTTGGAGATGAAGGAGCAGGTTGGTGCTGGCAGGTTGCCCGGATTTCAAACCAGGGATGGAGTGCTGTGGTTCGGAGATAGGCTGTGTGTTCCAAATCAGGCGGACCTGAAAGAGAGTATTCTTCAGGAGGCGCATGCTACTCTTTTGTCGGTACATCCTGGGAGTACTAAGATGTACAAGGACATCAAACAACATTTCTGGTGGTCAGGTTTGAAGCGGGATGTGGCTGATTTTGTCGCGAAGTGTGAGGTTTGTCAGCAAGTCAAAGCCGAAAATCAGAGACCCGGAGGTCTATTACAGCCGTTACCTATTCCGGAATGGAAGTGGGATAACATCAGTATGGATTTCATCACGGGATTGCCTAAGAGTTCTAAAGGCAATGATGCGATTTGGGTTATAGTCGATCGACTGACCAAGTCCGCTCACTTTTTGGCGATAAAACTCACTGCTTCGATGGACAAGTTGGCTGAGTTGTATGTTGGTGAGATTGTCCGACTTCATGGCGTTCCGTCAACTATTGTGTCTGATCGAGATGCGCGGTTTACTTCGCATTTCTGGAGGAGTCTTCAGACAGCTTTGGGTACCAAGACAGATTTCAGCACTGCTTTTCATCCGCAAACCGATGGGCAGACCGAGAGAGTCAACCGTATTCTTGAGGATATGCTTCGGTGTTGCATACTAGACTTTGGAGGCAGTTGGGAAAGGCATTTACCTTTGGTGGAATTTGCCTACAACAACAGTTTTCACGCTAGCATCGGGATGGCGCCGTACGAAGCTTTGTATGGCAGGAAGTGCAGGACTCTTGTTTGTTGGTATGAAGTTGGGGAGCGTCAGTTGTTTGGTCCTGAGCTTGTACAGCAGAATTCTGAGAAGATTGTTCTGATCAGGAAGAGATTGGTGGAAGCTCAGAGCAGGCAGAAAAGCTATGCAGACAACCGGAGAAGGGACCTTGAGTTTGAGGTTGGTGACTTCGTCTTTCTGAAAGTATCACCCAGTAAAGGTGTGGTTCGATTTGGCAAAGGCGGGAAGTTAGCCCCGAGGTTTATAGGCCCGTATAAGATATTGAAAAGGATCGGAAAAACTGCTTACCGGCTTGAATTACCGGAAGAGTTGTCTCAGGTGCACAATGTCTTTCATGTGTCTATGCTGAGAGGTTACATTCCAGATCCGAGTCATCATTTGCCTGAAGTGCCAGAAGGTTTGCAGTTGGATCTGAATTACATCGAGTCTCCTGTTGAGATTGTTGATCATCGAGAAAAAGTCTTGAGGAATAAGACGATACCGATGGTCAAGGTAGTCTGGAGAAACCATTTGGTTGAAGAGGCTACTTGGAAATCTGAGGAGAGGATGTTGAAGGGCTATCCTGAGCTTTTTGCTGGATTGTATTTTTGTATCTTTTTGTTCTTGTGTTGTGTTGTATTTTTGTTTTCTCGCTCTTGACTGTAGTTCCGGGGACGGAACTATTCTAAGGAGGGAGTGATGTAATACCCTGATTTTTCAATTAATGAAAAATTATTTTATTTTGCACGTAGTGTGCACGTGCAATATTTTGGTTGAATTAAATCTTATAATTATTTTGTTGGGATGTGTATGAATATTTAAATTATTCCATACAAAAGACTTTTTCTTTAAATAAATAGAAAGCCATATTTTTTAAAGCCTCTTTCTTAAAGCCCAAAATGTATTTTATTTATTTTATTTTAAAATAACTATTTTGGCCCATAAAACTAAAGCCCATGGATTAATTTATTTAAAAAGTCTATTTTATTTTTTATATACAAATCAAATGCACAATTTTGGGGCCTAGTTGCATGCACGTGCAATGCACACTTCTCCTAATGGCCGGATTGCTTCTTTTGGAGGGATTTTCAAAAGTTTAGTGGTGGTCATGGTGTGGTAGTTATGTGAATGTGGGTAGTTGTGGTAACTCCTACCCTCATCCTAGCCTTCCATCCTACAACCAACCAACTAATCCTAGCCCTCCATTCTAGTTGATTTTTAGTATAAATACCCCCTCCCATGGCTATATTCATATGCAATTATATCTTCCCAAATCTATAGTCTAATTTAGTAGTAAGTTGTGAGTTAAAAAAATATTGAGAGAATTGTGTGGGATTGCTTGCATTTTCCCAAGGAGAAGAAGGCCGGCTAGTTCAAGGGGAAGCTTTCGGTTTTGCTTGGGCTTGGAGGTGAGTACGAGCGTCTAGGAGGAGGTGCATTCATTCGCAAAGGACCTTCGTTGCTATTGTGTTGTTTTTCTCTCCATACAAGGTGGGTAAAATTCTCCATATTTCTAAAGTAGAATGCTTGTATGAATGAATGATAGTGGGTTTGATCTTCTTATTTCTAAATTAGAAATGATGCTTGAGAATGATGCATGAAAAATATTAATAAGAGTACACTCTTAATTGGAGAATTGACCTATGAATTGATTGGAATGTGAGTATGAAATTGTATATGATTGGATTAGTAAAAATCTAAGTTGATATGGATTAATTATAACCATGAATGGGTGATTGGCTAATAAAGGAATTTGTGGCATTAATTGTTGAGAAATGTTGAAAAGAAACATTCTGGTAAGTCGACTTAGGACCTTGTAAGTCAACTTATATGCTCATCTAAGTCGACTGGTGCTGTTATAAGTCAACTATTTATTGCTTAAAATCATGGATGTTTTTCCCTGAACAGCCGACTTATTATAGTATAAGTCGACTGATACTGATACATTTTTTATAAACTCGAATGTTCTACTCTTTTGAAAATACATGAGACCTTATAAAGATAATTTGGGAATTGTTGCATGGAATAAAATGTGATTTGAGAATAAAAGGTGTAATCAGAACTATGATTTTGATATGTGTATTTTTGGGAAATTATACCTTGCAAAAGAACTAGAAATGAAGAAGATTAGTATAGTAAAGATTGAAGTGACATTATAGATGTATGAAAATATGAATTATGAAATTTCGTTAGTACTTCTCATTTGAGAACAGTGTGATAACCATGAAATGTGAATTATTCTTGTTGAAGAGTAGCGTGACAAAATATGATGTGTGATTCCATAATTTGAGATTTTTTTAAACTGCTCAGTCGACCGATTGTGTGTAGCAGTCGACTGTATAGAACTTGAGAATCTACATATTGAACTCGGCAGAACAGGCGACTGTGTTGAACAACAGTCGACTGCCCTGTGGGTGATAATTGAAATTGGAACACTGCGGAACAGCCGACTGCCGTGTGCAGCAGTCGACTCTCCCGAGTGGTTATGAAGAACTTGTATTGACTGAACAAGTCGACTGGAAGAGATCCAAGTCGACTGTCCAGAGTATTTAGATATGTCAGAGAACATTATTCTGTCTATTTTGAAGATTGTGAACTTTATGACTGATGTTGATGAACTCTTTTTATTGCTGTATGAATTTATATGAAATGAATCATAGTTTGAATTGAGAAATTTTCATGAAATGAGTCATACTTTGAATGAAGAAGTACATGAATATGAAAATTAAGAACATGATATGCTGAGGCAATGAAAAATGAATTCATGAGTGGGAAACGCTCAAATTGGAAGTTGTGAATTATAAATTGAATAAAAGAGTAGCTAAGTCTCCCCCGGCAGTGGAAATGAAATTGAAAAGAAGACCAAGGTTGGTCATGTGAACATGAAATGAATAAGTCCGGTTGAGTGGAGAGGCTAACTCTAGGGCTTTGATTTTTATTCATGATTCTAATAATTAGTACATAGTGGAGAGGTGATGAAAGTAGGAGAAAAACACGAGTGAGGGCCATCGGATTTGCGGCGGAGAGTATTTCACAGGTTCTTCACGATGAGTCGTGACATGACGTGGATACGGCTCCAGGGTGCCGTGGCGGCGGAGAGTATTTCACAGGTTCTTCACGATGCGTCGTGACATGACGTGGATACTGCTCCAGGGTACCGTCCCTGTGGTGACACTTGTGGGATGTTTGGTGACTGCATGAGGATCGTGTGCCATGAAGGAGGCTGAATTGTCCATAGGTTCTTCACGATGAGTCGTGACATGACGTGGGATTCCCCTCCAGTTTCTGTACACGTGCTTGCACTCATAGATCATCTAAGACACTACCGTAGTTACAGTAGTAGATTAAGACATAACGAGGGATTGAACCCTACCAAGATGAAGAACGATTAAGGGCTTGCCCTCGGACCTATGTAGTATGGGATGCATAGACTCCGAACAAGTGTGCATTAGTGTCATGTAACATAAATAATTGCATTAAGGATTAAGTGCACAATCACAACACGACATCAATAGGGTAGTCCCTTTAGTTTGAAATGTGACAAGTTTGTGTTTGCTAAATATCGAAAATTAAGTTATACTATTTCCGGCATAGAGAGGATGGCCGTGTATAATGATCGTCGGTTGAATAAACTGACGTACCCACAGTCTTATATGCAGGTAAATGGCTTGATACAGATTAAAGAGGAATGGATGCTTAAAGATTATACCATGTTGTTGTACATTTATTTAATCGTTGTAAATTTTACTTCCGCTGTGCAAATGGAAAGTGTAATATTGATGTAAACTCTGATATAAAGTGAAAAGTTTAAATTTCCTTGTAAAATTGTACTGAAGAAAGTGAAAAGATCCTGTAGAACATCTCGAATTCAGTGTATTTGGGATTCGGGGTGTTACATCTTCTCAACGAGTTTGGAGCACAACTCTCTCATAGAGTCCCTCCTCACACTCGTCTCACAAATGGCTCTCTTCCAGAGCCGAGATCTTCACTCCGCTCGCCTCCGAAGCGGACCTCTTCTCAACGAGTTCGGAGCTCACAACTCTCTCCTAGAGTTGCTCCTCAAACTCATCTCCCAAATGGCTCTCTTCCAGAGCCGAGCTCTTCGCTCCGCTCATCTCCAAGGCGGACCTCCTCTCAACGAGTTCGGAGCTCACAACTCTCTCCTAGAGTTGCTCCTCAAACTCATCTCACAAATGGCTCTCTTCCAGAGCCGAGCTCTTCACTCCGCTCGCCTCCGAAGCGGACCTCTTCTCAACGAGTTCGGAGCTCACAACTCTCTCCTAGAGTTGCTCCTCAAACTCATCTCCCAAATGGCTCTCTTCCAGAGCCGAGCTCTTCGCTCCGCTCATCTCCAAGGCGGACCTCTTCTCAACGAGTTCGGAGCTCACAACTCTCTCCTAGAGTTGCTCCTCAAACTCATCTCCCAAATGGCTCTCTTCCAGAGCCGAGCTCTTCGCTCCGCTCATCTCCAAGGCGGACCTCCTCTCAACGAGTTCTGAGCTCACAACTCTCTCCTAGAGTTGCTCCTCAAACTCGTCTCCCAAATGGCTCTCTTCCAGAGCCGAGCTCTTCACATCCGAGCCCCAACATCAAAGAGCTCGGTCGGCTAACCGAGCAAGTGCCCATCCGAGCCCCAAAACGGAGAAAAATCACTTTTCCCTCAACATTCGCGTAAGATCTCGATCAAACGGCTCAGATCGCTCCAGCAGCACTAAACGACAAGATAGTGTTTTCTTGGAAACTGTGCCCGCCTCGAGATCCGCGCTGAGATCAACGGCTCAGATCACTCCAGCAGCACTAAGCGACAAGATAGTGTTTTCTTGGAAACTGTGCCCGCCTTGAGATCCGCACTGAGATCCAACGGCTCAGATCGCTCCACGTCGCTCGGTATTCCGAGCCGAGCGACTAGCGATCCGAGCCGCTCGCGCCCCTTCTTCGCCCCAAGGGTCTTCCTAGCACAAGGGTCTTCCTAGCACATCTTGCAAGGGTCTTCCTAGCACAAGGGTCTTCCTAGCACATCTTACAAGGGTCTTCCTAGCACAAGGGTCTTCCTGGCACATCTTCTCCGCCCCTAGGAGTGGAGCTCCTCTGCCAAAATCCCCAAGACCAAAACACTCCTCAGCTTCATGAAGACAAGGATGTCGCGGGACTATTTTGACCATGAAGGAGGGTGAATTTTCATCCCACTCCTAAAGAGAAGTTGTAGATCTTCGAGTTGGCTTCGAAACAAGGGGTCGCACGCCTCGATCGGACCTCCGTAGCACCGGGAAAGTGGATCTCAATACAGCTGCGCCGAATAGCTCGGAAATCCGAGTCGAGCCACTCGCGTGAGGGAGAAATCCGAACCGAACCCGAGCAAGAATCCGAGCTCTTCCCATCCGAGCCCCAACATCAAAGAGCTCGGTCGGCTAACTGAGCAAGTGCCCATCCGTGCCCCAAAACAGAGAAAAACCACTTTTCCCTCAACATTCGTGTAAGATCTCGATCGGACGGCCCAGATCTTGCCAGCGTCGATAAACGACAAGATAGTGTTTGATATGGCTAAAAATGGGGTTAAATCGGGACGGTCCAGATCGAGTACGAATCTTGAAGCACGGGGGTAAAAAGGTAATTTCACATACAGATGGATCCAAAGCGGGTATTGGGCCTCCTTCTCACAAAACCAACCACCCGCGAATAGATCCACTCCAACCGGGCACGGGTCCCGACCCGATACAAGCCCGGTTCACCATGAGGAGAATCAAGGCCACTGATTTGACTAAATCAAATCAATAAGCCTGATTGGCTCTCACCAGGGAATCATGGCCTGCTTTCCCAAAACAGAATATGAGGATTTTCCTCCTGGCTGTTAGGCAGGAAATCAGGATCCTAACCGTTCCAAAGGCGACTATAAATACAACCCCTCTACCACCATGACCAGGTTAATCACTTTTTCTATACCTTAAGCTCTTTCTTTAATCTCTTCTGATTGCTGACAAGAGCGTCGGAGGGTGCATCGCCGGAATCAACCCCGGTGTTTCGCACTTCCCTTGCAGGTTTCGGCAGGAGCAAGAAGGCTGAGTCAACTGTTCAGGTTGTTCTCGGACTCACAAATTCATCTGTTTACCCCCACACCGAAATCAGCGGTAACAGATTGGCGCCGTCTGTGGGAACGACCACACGAACAGCCTCAGTCCATTCTCCGACGTCCTCTGCAGTCATGCCGCCGAAGAAGAACAGATCCAGAGGATCGAACCGTGTGGGCAACCTCACCGATCCGGCGAATGAAGCTCCGGTCAATCCTATTCCTCAGTCCGACCCCCCTCCGCTGACCCAGCAGGTCCCACCTCCTCCTCCTCCCAAGCAGCAGCCCAACAATGGTCCGTCCGGTCATAACGGTCGGAAGGAGAAGCAGCCCCTCAATCCGGGCCATGTCTCGGTCCATAATGGGTCCTCGGACTCGATGGCTTCCCATCACCCCGACCTCCGCATCACACTTCTGAACCGCCAGAAGGACGACGACCTTCGTACCCATCTTGACGAGAGGCGGGCCCGAGAGGGAGCCTCCCGCCAGCGTCAAGGCGAGGGTCCCCACGTCGCCGGGACGGTAGAAGATCTCCGGACCGCAGAGGCCGAGCGGTGTCTCCCGATCGCCGAAGGAGGAGGTCCCGTTCCCCCAGGGATCGGCGTCATCCGAGGGACCGAGATGTACCTATCAGTCGGGCCGAATTCCTCCAATTTCAGCAGACCGTTCTACAGGCTCTCAACCTTCGGCAGAACGTCCAGAACGCTCAGAGGGCCCCGACGCCCCCGAGGGATCCCAGTCCTCGCCGCCGAACCCGGAGTCCTTCTCCGGCTCCCAGCCGCCAGCAGCGGCAACAGAGCCCTCGCCGGTCCCAGGACTACCGGCGCCGCAGTCCCCGCTCCCCTTCTTATGAGGAAGAGTCTGGGGGTTCGTATGATTACCAGCGGAGGGACGATGCCCTCAACCGCCGTCTCCATGAGGTAGAGAGGCGCATTGTCCGCATGGACAGAGAAGAAGAGTCCAGAGCAGGGACTGTTCGGCCGAGCAGACCACCCTTCTCTCGGACGATCATGGAGGCTCGCATACCGAGGGGTTTCAAACCTCCGCAGTTTGAAACGTACTCAGGTGAGTCCGACCCGGTGGATCACGTCGAGAGCTTTAAGACTCTGATGCTGATCCATCAGGTCTCCGATGCTGTGCTCTGCAGGACCTTCCCCGCCACCCTCAGGGGGTCAGCTCGGGAATGGTACTCCAGGCTCGCCCCTTCTTCCATCTTCTCATTCGAGCAGTTTGAAACACTGTTCATAACTCACTTCATGAGTAGCCGGCGAGCCGAGAAGACAAGCCTTTCCCTACTGAACCTGCGGCAGGAAAGGGAAGAGAAGCTGCGGGACTATGTGAAGAGATTCACCGCAGAGGTTAGGTCTATCGCCTCTTTAGACCAGTCGGTGGCGACCGTGGCGTTCCAGTCGAACGTCCTCAACGTCAACCTCCGATCGTCCCTAGCCAAGAAGCCCCCACATGACTTCGCCGACCTCCTCCTGATGTGCGAGAAGTATATCCGGGCAGAGGAGGCCGAAACCCTCCCGAACTTCGGGGGGTCTGCCTCGGGGTCGAAGAGGAAGGCGACGGGGGAAGAAGGGTCCAAGAAAGCTCAGAAGGACAACGGCGGCCAGCGCCGCCCTTCCCCCAGGTTCGAGAAGTTCACTCCCCTCACCACTAACGTCTCCACCATCCTGATGGAAGTGGAGAAGGAGGGAGTCATCCCTCCGACTCCGAAGATGTTTACTCCGGCAAAGAGGAGGAACAAAGACAAATGGTGCTGTTACCATCGGGATCACGGCCACGACACAAACGACTGCCGGGCTCTGAGAGATGAGATTGAGGCCCTCATTCGGAGGGGGCAGTTGGCCAAATTCGTGAAGGCTAACGATCAGACAGATCGCAACTCGCCTCCGCCTCGGGGGGCTAACAAGCGCTCCGAACGGCGCTAAGAGACACCCGAGTTCGAGGAGGAACGGGTTCTGCACTTGATCCACGGAGGCCCAATGGGGGGCTCCTCTAATTCCTCCAGGTAGGGCTGTTCATACTTCGGTTAAAACCGATTACCGAACCGAACCGAACCGAAATTTATCAATTTGGTTCGGTTTTTTGGTTTTTCGGTTCGGTTTTGGTCCAAACCGTTGTTTTGTTAGAGAGTTCGGGTCGGTTTTTGGTTGGGTTCTAAAAAAACCGAACCGTAAAAAAAACCGAACTTTTTTTTCCCCTTCTCACTTCTCAGATTAACAATACCTACCGCTTCCCCTTCCCTTCGGTTTGGCCCTTCCACCTCCCCCTTCACAAATCACGAATCACCTCAGCCGAAATCGAAAATCGATGCCCTAATCCTTGACTTCTCATCTTCTTCTCCACTTCAGTGACTTCACTCTTCACCATCACCGACGTTCTCACTTCTCAAGTACATCTATTAATGATGACTTCTCCAGAGTTCTTCTCCACTTCTCCTTCTCAATCTATTTATTCGGCAAAGGCTCATCTCCAAATCACTCTCAATTTCACAGATCCATTCCTCTACTCTCTCTCAATTCTCAATTCCTTTAACCCCCCCTCCGTCTGTCTTCGAAAAGTCTCTTATTGGCAGACATTCAATGATTTTTTTATAAGAGAGTTGAAACCTGGTGCAAGGCCAATTGCCTACAAGGAACATGATGACATTGCTGTTTGTGCTGCTGATAGCCGTCTCATGGCGTTCAACTCAGTCGATGATAGTACTAGATTTTGGATTAAGGTAATCTCTTGTTCCTATTAAGCTGTTGCAATTTTTATTTTCATCACATATAAATCTGTTGCTCAACTATAGTTTGTCAGTATAGGTAAGTTGCAGACGAACACAACCTTTATTTCTCCAAGGACCTTAAACTATTGCCAATGCAGGCCATGAAGTTTAAGAAAGAAACATATGTATAGTTTAACTAACATAAAGAACCAAAATACCGCATCCTTTTAAGACTGATGTCAATGGTCCATGGAATCTGTGGCCTAGTAAGAAGAACAACAATGAAAAATAAAGTACCTCACAAACCAATTCTGCATAAGTTTATTATATGTGTCAAGTTTGCCCCTCCATGATTTGCTATATATTACATTTGAATGACCTATTGCCAAAATGTAAGAAAATGGCAAATGATGTTTTGGTAATTATTTAAGAGGCATAATTTAGTTTGAAGCAAAATATTTGAAACTTCCTTATATGTCTTTTAATTTTACCATATACCTCAGAATTTGTTAGAAGCAATTCTAGAGATTTCAAGATATGAAGACTGACTATTTGTGATACCCAAGTGATTCCTCTAAAAACTAAAGTTTTGAATTTTTTGTTCTGACAGGGCCGCAAATTTTCAGTACAAGGCCTACTGGGAACAGAAGACATCTCTCATTTTATTCATGGATCCCTAGTGATTTTCCAACTAGCACCACAGGTTTAAAATTTGATAAACGGTGCTAAATTTAACTGTTGTTTTGTTCATAAATGTAATTTGAATTTTCTTTTCTGATGGTTGCAGGATTACCACCGTTTCCACTCTCCAGTTTCTGGGGTTGTGGAGAGTTTTCTGGATATCCCAGGATGCTTGTACACAGTATGTGCACTACTTGTCAAATATATATGTTATTTCTTTAGAATATCTGCGTTTCAACTCTTGAATTTTGCACTTGTGATTCAATATTCTAGGTGAATCAAATTGCTGTTAACAGCAAGTATTGCAACGTTTTCACTGAGAATAAGAGAGTTGTTTCTATCATTTCAACTTCAGAGTTCGGCAAGGTATGTGTATTCTGTTTTGTATATATTGATTGCCAGTTATATTCAATTCATTGTCATATGGTTGTATGATCATATTTTCACCATAAAAATAATTTTTTCTCTTTTCTCTTTGGTTTAACAACAATTTTTAGCACGATTTAGGTGCAAGATGAAAGATTTTGATCCCTGATGTGGTGACAAATGCTTGTCACCCATTCTCTGGTCTACCTTTTCCTTTTTTGGTTTGGTTTTGTTTTAAGGTGGAAACTATATAAGGTGTACCTCTGAGTAGGTGCAAGTAATAGGTGCCTACTTGCTCTCTCATTCATGTGTGTGTCTGTATGTTCATCTGTAGTGTTTACGGCCTTAGATTTGATCTTTTATACGAATCCTATTGTTGCTGCTAATTTTGGTGTGGGAGCAAACAGATGAAAATAGAGCTTCTAAGGAAAATAGAGCTAACAATTGGATATGGAAGTATGGAACAGATTTGTTAACCAAACCAATGAGGTCTACAGAAAGCTTCTATGTTTGTTGAACAAGTACTGTGCTTATAGTACCACATTACATCTTGACAATTTATTTTGAAAAAAAACATATTGACAATTGCTG
This sequence comes from Hemerocallis citrina, assembly GCA_017893485.1. NCBI lineage: Eukaryota > Viridiplantae > Streptophyta > Magnoliopsida > Asparagales > Asphodelaceae > Hemerocallis > Hemerocallis citrina. The sequence goes on from CM030361.1 coordinate 68,575,804, forward strand.
ATTGTTTTGATTGGTGCTGCAGGCTCAAGTTTTTTGTTCATTTGCTTCTTCATTTGTTCTGGTGTGCTTGAGAGTTGAGATGACTCAGATGAGGCCTGCAAACAACAACAGTGTTACAGAAAGTCAGAAAATTGTAAAATATAAGCTTATATAGTTGATCGGTTATAAATTGTAATCATTTGTAACTTGTAAATTAAGTTTTTTTACTAGTTATTACTGTAATTTTGTAGTGTATAAATTATGAGTACAATGCTAATTGGTTGTTGTTTGCTTAATGAATATTGAATAATGAATCTTTCACTCAGAATCTAATATAAACATTCAAAATTGAAATCATTTTTTTAAGTTCGGTTAGTACGGTTATTAACCGAACCGAACCGATATATTTCGGTTCGGTTAAAACCGAAATGTGCATATTCGGTTCGGAGTTCGGTTTCAATTTTACCAAACCGAAAAGTTCGGTTCGGTTCGGTTTTGTTCGGTTCGGTTCGGTTTTGAACCGATGAACACCCCTACCTCCGGGAAGGCCTTCGTCCGAGAGGTCAACTCGGTCCATAGTGCCCCTCCCCCGAAAGGTCTCGGCGTCCCTGTGTCTTTCTCCGATGCCGACCTCGAAGGAGTCCGAACCCCACACTGCGATGCCCTCGTCATCGACCTCCGCATGGCCAACTTCAAGGTGCAGAGGATTTTGGTGGACAACGGGAGTTCGGTCAATATCCTTTTCCTCTCGGCCTTCCGAGGTCTGCAGCTGTCCCGGGACCGTCTCAAGCCTGCCGGTTATACTCTCCACGGGTTCACGGGGGTCCCGGTAACCGTCGAAGGGGTGATAACCCTAGACGTTACTGCGGGAAGCACCCCTACTATCCGGACCGAGCCAATGGACTTCATGGTCGTCGACATCCCGGCAGCATATAATGTTATTCTTGGCCGACCTGGCCTTGCCGCCCTGGAAGCTGTCCCCTCAGCATACCATTTGAAAATGAAGTTCCCCACGCGGTCAGGAGTAGGGGAAGTCAGGGGAAGCCAAGAAACAGCCCGGAAGTGCTACATGACTTCCACCGGGGGACCAGTGCTCTCGCTCGAGACGCTAGAGATCCCCGAGCCGAAAGCTCGCCCAACGTCCGAACCCGCGGACGAGCTAGAAGAGGTGCTCTTCTCGGACGAGGACCCGAGCCGGAAGTTCCTCATCAGCAAGTCCTTGCCGAGCGCTCTGTGCTCGGACCTGATCAAATGCATCTGAGGTAACCGAGACTTGTTCGCATGGTCGGCCGCGGACATGCCCGGCATTTTCGAGGATCTCCTCGTCCATCGCCTAAGTGTCGAACCGGGGTGCAGACCGGTCCAGCAGAAGAGGCGAAAGTTCGCCCCCGAGCGACAGCAGGCAATCAAGGAAGAAGTCGATAAGCTGCTGAAGGCCAAGTTCATACAAGAGGTGAACTACCCCGAGTGGCTGTCGAATGTGGTAATGGTCAAGAAGTCCAATGGCTCGTGGAGGATATGCATTGACTTCACCGACCTGAACAAGGCGTGTCCGAAGGATCCATTCCCTGTCCCGAACATCGACACCCTTATCGACGCCACCTCGGGGCATGAGCTCCTCAGCTTCATGGATGCCTTCGTCACCGAACATTCCGAAGACCTCCTTCGTCACCGACCAAGGCCTCTACTGCTACCGGGTAATGCCGTTCGGTTTGAAGAACGCAGGCGCCACCTACCAGCGCCTCGTCAACAAGGTCTTCCAAAACCAGATCGGCCGAAACATGGAGGTGTACGTCGATGACATGCTCGTCAAGAGCATCCACGGTACCGATCATATAGTCGACCTCCAGGAGGCCTTCGGCGTGTTGAGAAAGCACAGCATGCGCCTGAACCCGAACAAGTGTGCGTTCAGGGTCTCTTCGGGAAAATTCCTCGGATTCATGGTAAGTCAACGAGGAATCGAAGCTAATCCCGAGAAGATAAAGGCCATATTAGACATGGCCCCGCCTCGGAACATCAAGGAGGTACAGAAGCTCACCGGTCGGCTCGCCGCTATCGGTCGGTTCCTATCGAAGTCGGGGGAGAAGTGCCTCCCTTTCTTCAAAGCACTCCGGGGGGCTAAAGGCTTTGAATGGGGCCAGCCGCAACAGGAGTCATTCGACCAACTGAAGGCCTATTTGGTGAACCCCCCTCTTCTCAGCAAACCGGTCCCGGGCGAGACCCTCTTCCTCTACTTGGCTGCTTCCGAGCAGACCCTAAGTGCCGTCTTGGTGAGAGAAGAGGACCGGGCCCAAAGGCCGATCTACTACGTGAGCAAGGTGCTTCGGGACGCCGAGCTCCGCTATCCGAGGATAGAGAAGATGGCCTACGCCCTGGTCACGGCGGCAAGGAAGCTTCGGCCCTACTTTCAATCCCACTCAGTTGTTGTTCTCACCGACCAACCCCTCAAGCAGATCCTATACAAGCCTGAGACCTCGGGCCGACTGATGAAGTGGTCCATAGAGCTGAGCCAGCATGACATCTCATATCAGCCTCGGACCACAATTAAGGCACAGGCCCTCGCCGACTTCATCGTTGAGTCCACTATCCCAGAGGTCGGCCAAGTCCCGAATGGGCCCCCCGTTTGGACAGTCTTCGTGGACGGGTCCTCTTGTAATGAAGGAAGCGGCGCCGGCATCATCCTGAATGGCCCTGACAACTTCGTCCTCCAGTATGCGATTCGCATGAACTTCAAGGCCTCGAACAACGAGGCGGAGTACGAGGCACTCATAGCCGGTCTCGGACTCGTGCGAAGTGCAGGGGCGCACCGTCTCCGGATTCACAGTGATTCCCAACTGGTCGTAAACCAGGTCTTGGGCGAATATGAGGCCCGGGACGAGCGAATGGCGAAGTACCTCGCCAAGGTCCGGGATCTCATGGGCCGGTTCGAAGAAGCCATCATCCAACGGGTCCCTCGGGAGGAGAACTCACAGGCCGATGCCCTTTCCAAGTTGGCCTCGTCCTCCTTACAAGGTCTCGAACAGACCGTACTAATTGAAGTCCTCACTAAGCCGAGCATCGAAGACGAGGCACCAGGCTCGGTGGAGTCATTGCCAGTCATGCTGCAGGACGACTGGATGAAGCCACTTGTGGAATTTCTAAGGGACGGAGTTCTGCCTTCGGATCCCAAAGAAGCTCGCCGAGTCAGAACTCGAGCCGAGCGCTATGTCTTGATCGAGGGCATCCTGTACAAACGCTCTTTCTCTCAAGTAGACGGCCGGCCGTACCTAAGGTGCCTCTCTCCGGAGCAGGCCGAATATGCCTTACAAGAGCTCCACGAAGGAATCGGAGGAGCACACTCAGGGTTCAGGTCCTTGGCCCAAAAAGCTTTGAACTATGGGTACTTCTGGCCGACCCTCCTTCAAGACGCCGAGCGACACGTTCGGCAATGCAGTTCCTGTCAGAGACACTCTAACATCCGACGCCTCCCTCAGGACAACCTCGCCTCCCTATCAAGTCCCATCCCCTTCGCAATGTGGGGCATGGACTTACTGGGGCCCTTCCCTCCGGCTCCGGGTCAGTTCAAGTTCTTGGTCGTGGCCATCGACTACTTCTCCAAGTGGGTCGAGGCCGAGCCCCTCGCCACGATAACCGAGAACAAGGTGGTTCAGTTCTTCTGGAAGAGCATCATCTGTAGGTTCGGCGTCCCCCGTATCCTCGTGACGGACAACGGGACTCAGTTCACTGGCACGGCATTCCGAGCTCTATGCGATGACCTCGTCATTCAGCAGTGCTTCTCTTCCGTCTCACACCCTCAGTCGAACGGACAGGCCGAGAATGCTAATAAGCAGATCCTCGCAGGCATCAAGAAAAGGTTGGACAAGTGTTCGAAGGGTTTGTGGGTGGAGCAACTCCCTAATGTGTTGTGGAACTACCGCACAAGCAAGCGGACGCCCACCGGAGAGTCCCCTTTCAATCTTACTTATGGGGCCGAAGCCGTGATACCCCTCGAGGTCGGAATACCTTCCCCTCGGCTCATAGCCTATGACGAGGCGCAGAATGCCAGGAACCTCAGAGGAAACTTGGACCTGATAGATGAACTGAGGGAAAGGGCATCGATCCGGCAGCAGACTTACCGAAGAAGGGTTGAACTAGCGTACAACAAGAAGGTCCGACCCGCCAATCTTGAGCAAGGAGATTTGGTCTTGAGAAAGTTAGCCATATCCTTCCCCAGTCAGAAGGGCAAGCTGGCTCTGAACTGGGAAGGGCCGTACAAGATCACAAAAGTTGTTCGGCCTGGGGCATACCGTCTCGAAGACATGGAAGGCAGAGAGCTTCCGAGGACCTGGAATGCCGACCACCTCCTAAAATACCAAGAGAGCGTTCCGACGCCACTCTAGGTAACAAGGAGTATCGAGCCATTCCAATCCTCCGACTTGTAACCCATTTTTTCATAAATTGTATTATGTGAAACGGTTCGCCGTCAAATATCAATAAAGAAAGCTCTATTATGTTTGTGAATCTGCATGTCTTTCTCCCCTCTTATCACCTGCCTTTTATATTGTGATTTCAACCAATGGTTCGGAGTCCACGTTCGGCTCGACTTTACCTCCTCGGCCCGTCTCCGGACGAACCAGGGGTAGATCGCCGTTCGGAATTGCTCCCACAACCGTTGAACTACACCGATGGTTCGGAGTCCAACACTCGGCTCGACTTTACCTCCTCGGCTCGTCTCCGGACGAACCAGGGGTAGATCGCCGTTCGGAATTGCTCCCACAACCGTTGAACTACACCGATGGTTCGGAGTCCAACACTCGGGTCGACTTTACCTCCTCGGCTCGTCTCAGGACGAACCAGGGGTAGATCGCCGTTCGGAATTGCTCCCACAACTGTTGAACTACACCGATGGTTCGGAGTCCAACACTCGGCTCGACTTTACCTCCTCGGCTCGTCTCCGGACGAACCAGATTTAGATCGCCGTTCGGAATTGCTCCCACAACCGTTGAGCTATACCAAAGGTCCGGAACACATAATCCGAACTCTCCTAACTATCAACCGAAGCCCGAAGACTCCCACCTTCGGTCGGTTCCCGAGCAAGTGCCTTCCCGAGCGTGTAAATGAGGAAAACACACTTTCCCCTCAACTTTCGCACCTGATCTCGATCAGATGGCTCAGATCTCGCCACCTGCGCTAAACGACAAGATAACATTTTCTTGGGGACTGGGCCGCCTCGAGATTCGCGCCTACGTTTAACGGCTCCGATCTTACCACCTGCTCTAAACGACAAAATAGCACTTTCTTGGGCGCAGAGCCGCCTAGGAATCCATACCGTACCGTGTCAGAGTCGCTAAACGACAAAGTACCGTACTCATGGGGACCCGTTCGGTTGAACGAACACGCTCGGTTCAAAGATCTCGGCACGACCGACACGGTTATAAGCGAAGACGAATATGCAAAGCAATGAAAGGAAATTTTATTAATGGTCGACGCATAATACAAAACATTCCATTACAAAGTGTTGGCAAACAAAACACACAATGACCGACCCACTACACTTGTCTCTCATATAAAAACATCCTCACTAGACTGTTCGTCCTCCTCGGCCGGCAGCTCCTCCGCCTCCCCCCGGAGATTCGCCATCACAGCCTGCAAGTGCCGCATCTCCGAGAGCAAATCATCCCGCTCGGCAATAGTCTTCGACTGGTTGTGTCGAATGCATTTGACCCGAAGAGCATTGCTGAATGCGGTTTGCGAGTCTTCATCCTCTCCTGCGGGGCTCAGCTCGACAATCCTATTCTCCAAGCGTTGGATCTCGGCTTCCCGGAGACTGAGGACGGACGAAAGGTGGGTCCACTCACTCTCAGCTTGGCGTAACTTCAGATCGGCGCTCCTAGGGCTCAGAACAACCGTCCCAGAGGTGTCCTCGGATTCGGTGTCATCAATCGAACGTTCGGGGTCCGAGCCATGGATCGTCGCCACGAGCTGAAAGGAAGGGAAAACGAAGAGCACAATTTCAATACAATGCCGATGTCTGACACTTGAAAAATTTTCAAAAAAGATTCGCATTCAGACATAATAGTGTTACAGACAGCCGAACCGACCCCATAATTAGGTTTTTACAACAATCAACAAAAATGGAAGACGACAGGATCAGGGCCTCTTCGGAAGGGGAATGCTTCGGTTTAGGGAAACACGAGGACGACGAGGTCTGCCCTCCGAACCCGACCCTAAACCAACGAAGCGCGATCCCCCTTCGCTGCTTGCTCTAACTGCGACGCCGGCCGAGGCCCCGCTCGACGAGGCGGCCGCACTACTTTGAGCGTCAGCTGGACTCCGCCTGGTCACCGGCGAGCGCATCGCAAGTTCGTGAAACGTAATCCCCCTCTCGATTTCTTCGGGAGTGCACGAAGTGCTGCGAACGTTAGCCCTGACCGGTACAGGCTTGAGCGACGCGATCTCTTCCTCCAGTTCGATAATTCTGTCCCTCAGGACGTTGTCCTTCGCCAATTTCTTCGGTCGAGGGGCCTTCAACGAGCCCGAGGCATTGACACTATCAGCCGCGAGCCATCGGTAATGGGTGACTTCAATCCCCCTGTCTATTGTGATCCTTCTGAGCCTGTCGATTTCGGCCGACAGCCTCTTGCGCTCGGTTGACGCTTTCTCCAGTTCGGAAGTCAGCTTCTCTCCCTCCGCCGAACGTTCTTTCTCCGCCAACTCCAAGTATTGGACCTCAGCCAAGAGGTCGTCATTTTTCTGCTCGGTGGTAGCGAGCTCTCTACGGAGACTCTCGACTTCGCCTTCGGGATAGGGAGCTGAAGGGCGCTTCCGATACTGGTACAGCTCGCGCCCATACCGTCGCAGAGCTGCCTTCGTATCCTCCAGCCTGCCGAGCAGGAGAAATCGATTATACCGGCTCTGAAAGAGCTCGCCCTCCGTTTTCGCCAGCTCCTTCCGAAGGTGTGCAACCTCCGTGATCGGACCAAATCTCACCTGAAAAGCAGAGATAAATCCGAGGCCCAACACTTGAAGAAATTTACGCCAAACCAGACACTAAGTCCGAGACTCAACACTTGGACAGATTTTGGCCAAACAAAATATTTTTTCATTCAAGATTCAAAGAGTTCTACAACAGCGGTGGCCAGTCCGCAGTTAGGCTTACAAAAACAAAAACAAAAAAAAAAGAGAAAGAAGACAACCGAGTCAGGGGTCGACCTTTTTGTCGTTCGGGTCCGTCGACCCCTCGGCCTTGGCCTCGCCCCCGCCTCCGCCTTCGCTCCTGCTCTCCTCCTCGGAGTCATCCTCCTCTTCCTCCTCGGCCTCAGCCTTCCACGGGTCCTTGACGGGTTCCGCCTCCCCCTCGGGGCCGAGCAACCCCTCGGAGACACCCTCCTCCCCTTCCATGAAATCGTAGAAGTTGTAGGAGGACGTGTCGAAGCCCGGGTTCTTGGCGACCACATGTTGCAGGGCACGGCCGTAGGCATCCACCATGTTCTGGAGCATGTGCATCGCGGCCTCCTCCTGCACGGCCTTCTCCACCCTCTTCACCTTCCTGAGGTGTTTGGCCTTGACCTTCTCGACCTTCTTCCGAGCGTCCTCCGCTTCCGACCGAGCCTTGGCCAGCTCCTCCCTCAGCTCGGCGGCCTCCTTCGCCGACGCCTCCAGCTTGGCCGTCGTATCCTTCAGCTCGGCCACCTCCTTCTCCGAGGCCTCAAGCTTGGCCGCCGTGTCCTTTGACAGCTGAATAGCGTCGGCCAGCTGCTTCTCCAACCCTCCTACTTCGGCGGCCCTCTTCGTCGAGAGAAGCAGCTCGTCATCAAGCTGCTTCGCGACCTTGACGCGCTCCGCCCTCTCCCGCTCCTTCTCCTGCTCCTTGTTCGCCAACTCCTCGACCAGGAAGTTGAAGTGGCAGAGGGTCTGAAAGAGAACAACACGTTAAAATCCGAGTCCAAGAACTTAGAAAAATTCTAAGGAAGAAATTTGGATGAAGAAGGGCTCGGCCTACTTACCGACATGGTATTCCGGGCAATCTGCATCACGGCGTCCCCTGCCATCCCGGCCTTCAGGGTCGCTCGGTCCTTCGGGGTCGGCAGGTGCCTCACCGCCTCCATGCAGATGTTCCCGTCACCCAAAAAGCCGTCGACGTTCATCACCTGCCAGTCGGGGACGAAGATCTGCTTATGACGCTCGGTCAAGATCTTCTCCGCGTCGGCAGTAAGGGGCGGAACTGGGAGGGACATCGCATCCTTCGCCCCGAACACGCTGCTCGACGAACCGGGAGCATCCGCCTTCGGGGTCTGTGCAGGGGCATCCGAGGCAAGAGGGTTGGAGGACGCGACCCCCCCCTGCTCGGGGACCACGACCTTCGTCGGAGAGGCAAGGACCTCGATCTCCCCCTTCTTGAGGACCGCGACCTTCGGTTGGTCGGCAGCCTTCACAACCGAGGGCTTCTTCGAAGCTCGGCTGTCCTGAGGCGCTGCCGACGGCCTCTTCTTCTTCTCCTGCTCTGCCCTGCCCTTCGCCACCAGAGCCTTGTAATCAAGCTTCATCGTCTCTGCAAAAGCCGAATGAAAAAACTTAGAAAAATTTTCATGAACTTTAAACAAAGAGTACAAATACCAGAAGCATACGAGGGTCGATCGGACTGAGACCCCCACGGAACAGATGCTCCTCCGTGATATCTTTCCAGCTTAGCGTCGGCAGAGCGAGGAGCTTCTTCTGGACCTCCTCGTCCTCATTACTCAGTGGCACCTCTCTCCTGGTCCGCTTGGGCAGACCTTCCTTCGCCCAAACCGTCGGTATCACCCATGGCGTCAGAGCTCGGACAAGAAAGTACTTATCCTTCCAATGTTTGATCGAGTCCGGGTTCTCGATCAGCTTAACTCCCGTCCGAGGAGAAAGGAAAAACCTCTGCTCGTCCCTCCTCGGCTGACAAGGTCGAAAGAGACTCCGGAAGAGGAACATAGTCGGCTTGGCGCCGACCTCTTGGCATCGAAGGACGAACGCCACGACGTGCCTTCATGTGTTCGGCATCAGTTGGGCGGGACTCAAGCCGTACCAGACCAAGACTTCAACCACGAACGGGTGGAGGGGAAAGCGGAGCCCGGCAATGAGAGAGTCGACCGGAAAGACACATATGTCCGACGAGGACTTTGTGTTGGCTCGGAATCCCGGCCCAGGAAGGAGCAGTACATACTCAAGTGGGATCCGGAAGCCCTCTCGGATCAAACGAAGATCGGTCTCGGTAAGAGTCGAGATCCTATGGTCCACCTCAGACAGCTCCCTAGGCTCGTTCTCCTCCACCAGCTTAGCCGTACCTTGAGTAACTCTCTCCAAGGTACCCTCGGCGTAATCCCGGACTCCTCCCACGCTCGACACCGCGATGGGCTGCCGACCAAACGCCCCCGCTCTCTTCGGCGTTTCCACTATCGTGATCACAGCTTTACCCTTTCGGGACTCCGCCACGACTTCCTCGGGCACTTCAGCAACTTCACCCTCTTTATCCGGACGAACGACGTCTTGCTCGCTCGGCTCCACTACTCCCTTCCCTTTATCCCCTCGGCCAACGGCTTGCTCCGAGGCGGGGGTCTCAGCCGAAATCTTAACCATTTTTCCTAAAAGAGAAGGGAAAGAGACTGACCTTGAAGTGACAGGTGTGGTCGGAAAGTTCGCCGGAAACAAGGAACGCTACCGCGACAGCTAGCAACGCCACCAGAGAGCTAAAAACTTCGGAGCAAGGTGAAAACTGAAGAAAGAGAGTAAAAGTGAGAAAGTGAAACTTGGTCTAAAGGGGGGGTGAAGATTTATAGTAAAATTGGGACGTCCCTTGGACTTCCAAACAAAAGTTTGCGACTTTTGGGCTGCTCCCGAAACGTCGTGAAGGCCCATCACCAATATCTCCATCACCAAGTCAACTAGCTCGGCTCCGAGGAATCCGAATCCGAGCCACAAGCAATCCCAACACGCCGGCAATAGGGGCCGGTCAGAACCCGAGCAAGCGCCTTCCCGAGCGTGTAAACGGGGAAAACTCACTTTCCCCTCAACTTTCGCGCTTGATCTCGATCAGACGGCACAGATCTCGCCGAGAGCACTAAACGACAAGATAGTGTTTTCTTGGGAGCTGCACCCATCTCGAGATGCGCGCCACCATCCAACGGCTCTGGACGCGCCACGACGCTCGGACGATTGAACTCTCGGACGTCCCACCTATGTCGAGAGAAACCAGGAAAAATTTCGGTTCAGTTTTAAGGCACCGCCTTCGGCGAGCACCCCCCAGGTCCCGTGTCTCGGTCGGCATTCCGCCGACTCACGGGCCCCGGTCAAAAACAGATCGGCGCTCCCCCCATCTCTGTCTCCTCCGGGTTGACATCAGAAGCCATCAGCCCGGAAGGAAGACAGAGATGGGAAGGGGCCCATCAGCACTCAGAGATCAAGAAAAGCGCACCATTCCGAGCTAGTTGGTTGCAACTGGAAGGCTCGGCTCGTCAGAGGACTCTGGCAAACAGCGCCTTCACAATTGCAACAAACGGACTCGGATGGTCCGGAGATCGGCACCGGACATGGATCATCACCTCTTCCACCAAGACCTCCGCTTACTTCAACACTCACTTCGGAGCAACCAAAGAAAGCAGAAGATCTTGGTGAAAGAATGACCACCCGTCCTTCCGAAGAGGCCCACACCCGAGTTCGGACTATAGCCATCGACCCTACTGTCTTATTGCCTCCCGCTCCTAACACCCCCTTTCGGAGCAGTGAGGAACGGGAGAACAACAAGACAACAGGGCGACCACCCGTCCTTCTGAAGTAACTCATCCCTCGGATCCGGACTACGGTCGTCACCACTACTACCTCGTCCCCCCTCGCCCCTAACATCCACTTTGGGGCCGTCAGGAACAAAGGGAAAACCAGGCAGAAGAGCGACCACCTCCCCGGATCTCAAAGGAGAAGCTACCCAAGGCAGATACCCCCGAGGTCTGGAACTCTATGTTGGTTGTGACTAAAATGACAAAGGGAGTGGAGTACTTATAGCCTGCCTCCAAGAACCAGCCATTATGACATCAGGAAGGCGGAACGCCGCGCAAGTCCCGAAGCACCATTAATACCATCGGGAACAGAGCCATCTCGGATTGCCAAAAAACCACAGGCCCTCTGTCGGCCGCCGAGCAAGTGCCTTCCCGAGCGTGCAAACGGGGAAAACTCACTTTCCCCTCAACTTTCGCGCCTGATCTCGATCAGACGGCCCAGAACTCGCCGAGAGCACTAAAAGACAAGATAGTGTTTTCTGGGGAGCTGCGCCCGTCCCGAGATGCGCGCCATCATCCGACGGCCCAAATAGCGCCACGTCACTCGGACGACCGAAGCACACTTCCTCGGTCGGCTACCGAGCAAGTGCCTTCCCGAGCTGGTAAATGGAGGAAAAAGATACCGAGCTACTTAAACCATTGGATCTCTCAAAAATTCGCGCTCCCAATGATGGATAGCCCAGATTGCGCCACGTGCGCTAAAAGACAAGATAGCATTTTCTTGGGAACCGCGCCGGTCTCGAGATGCGCGCCGGCATCCGACAGCTCAGATAGCGCCACGTCACTCGGCCTGCCGAACCCCCTACCTCCGGTCGGCATCCGAGCAAGCGCCTTTCCGAGCTCGTAAACGGAGAAAAACGCCGCCGAGCGGTAACAACCGTCAGATCTTTATGAAATTTGTGCTCGCCCATGATCAACGACTCAGAACGAGCCACGTCATTAATCGGTATTTAAATCGTTTTTTATTTATTTAAATCGTTTTATTTATTCAAAAATTGCGAAAAAATTACTAAAAATTCGGGAATATTAACTAAAATTTCTGGAAAATAATTGGAAACTTGGGGGGACATTTTCAAACCCCTAGACGAACAATTATTACCCAGGATGTACCGTTAAAGACCCCCGAACGATTAGTGAACACGTCGCAAATTTAAATAAATAGTCCGAAAAAATAGATAAAAACCCTTAAATACCCGATGTGACCAGAGAACAGCCCGCGACGTCAAAAGTTACCTCACTACCCCCTTTTCTAGATTCAAAATCCCACATTTGGACTCCGATACAACTCCACCAGCCACTAAAACAGCTAGACTACTCCTCAAAGTCTGATCACACTCAGTCTTTAGGAGTGGGGGGCTCGTGATATGGCTAAAAATGGGGTTAAATCGGGACGGTCCAGATCGAGTACGAATCTTGAAGCACGGGGGTAAAAAGGTAATTTCACATACAAATGGATCCAAAGCGGGTATTGGGCCTCCTTCTCACAAAACCAACCACCCGCGAATAAATCCACTCCAACCGGGCACGGGTCCCGACCCGATACAAGCCCGGTTCACCATGAGGAGAATCAAGGCCACTGATTTGACTAAATCAAATCAATAAGCCTGATTGGCTCTCACCAGGGAATCATGGCCTGCTTTCCCAAAACAGAATAGGAGGATTTTCCTCCTGGCTGTTAGGCAGGAAATCAGGATCCTAACCGTTCCAAAGGCGACTATAAATACAACCCCTCTACCACCATGACCAGGTTAATCACTTTTTCTATACCTTAAGCTCTTTCTTTAATCTCTTCTGATTGCTGACAAGAGCGTCGGAGGGTGCGTCGCCGGAATCAACCCCGGTGTTTCGCACTTCCCTTGCAGGTTTCGGCAGGAGCAAGAAGGCTGAGTCAACTATTCAGGTTGTTCTCGGACTCACAAATTCATCTGTTTACCCCCACACCGAAATCAGCGGTAACAGTGTTTTCTTGGGAACTGAGCCCGTCTTGAGATTCGTGCCACCATCCAACGGCCCAGATCGAGCCACGTAGCTCGGATCTACCATTTGAGCTACTGCCCCACCGAGCTGCAAAATGGCCAAAAATTGCCTCAAAATCCGCGCTCGGATTCGCCGAAAAAAAAGGGGGAGGGGGGCTATAGGGTCGGGTTCAGACCCGTTAAGGATCCAAACCCAAACCCGTTATCTCTCCTCCCCTTCTTCTTCAGCCATTTTGGCGCCAAACCCAAGCAAAAACCAAAAAGAAAGAAGACACAGTTCGCCATCTTCAACCTCTACGCCGAGCTCACACCTCCATCTTCATTGCCGAACCCACACCTTCCGTCGTCTAGCTCCGGCGTCGAGCTCTCCATCCCGAGCTCGCATCCATCACCAACCGCCATGGCCGAACCACGAGCTCCATCATCGCCGATGCCGAGCTCGAACCCAGCTCCTCCGTCAGCGTGCTCCGCCGAGCTCCGCTCCACTTCGACGAGCTCCGAAGCGCCGAGCTCCACCAGGCCTGTCTCCAAGGTCCACCATGGCCGACCACCTCCACTTCCGACGAGTCTCCTCCGTCTTCTAGCTCCGTCGCCGACTGCCTCCGACACCAAAGCTCGCACTTCCATCTCCATCGAACTCATCGAGCTCAACCTACCTCCGAGCTCCAGACCTCGTCGACCGCAATCATCGCCGAGCTCCCCATCCCGAGCTCGAACCCATAGCCATGGCGTCGACAAGCTCCATCCTTCACGAGAATGCTTCGACGAGCTCCGCGGTGCCGAGCTCTCCTCCTCACCTTGCTCGCCGAGCTCCACTCTTGCTCTTCCGACGTCGAGCCCCTCTCCTCCGTCGCCGACCTCGACTAGCCACTCCCGAAGCTCCTCACCGCCAAAACTGGTCTGAGCGCCAAGACCCCATGGCACAGCTCAAGCCCTTTTTTCGTTCGCCGCTCTCCTCCCCGCCGCAATGCCGAGTTTACAAGCTCCTCTCCACCGCGTTCATGCTTCGCCGAACCCATGGCCAAAGCTCGAACTCCGCATAGTCGTCGCCGAGCTCCCCATCGCGAGCTCGAACCCATGGCCACCGAACTCCGACTCCGAGTTCAAGCTTCCGCTCTCGAAGCTCCAAAGCTCCTCTCAAACCTCCGAGCCTCCCCGTCGACCTCTCTCGCGAACTGACGAAGAACGAAGAAGAAGGCGGTCGAAGGAGACGAGGGCGGGAGCACGAGAAGGAACAAGAACAGAGCAAGAAGAGAAGGAGCAGCGAAAGGAAAAAGAAAAGAAAAAATAATAATAATATTCTTTTTTATGCCACGTGGCTTCACCACATTGGCTGCGCAAAATTGGGCGTCACCCCCCGGTCGGCTGACCGAGCAAGTCCCCATCCGAGCTGAAAAGTGAAGAAAAACGATACCGAGCAACTCCCACCGTTGGATCTTCGCGAAAATCGCGCAAGAGTTGATGAACGGTTCAGATCGTGCCACATCTCCACAAAACGACAAAATAACGATCTTTTGGGATACGCGCCTCCTCGAGATTCGTGCCGGGATCCGACGGCACAGATCGCGCCACGTGTCAGGTAATATTTAATTTATTTATTTATTTATTTATTTATTTTTTTAATTTAAAAAATCCGAAAAAATATTTAAAAAATCGAAAAAAATTAATTAAAAATTCTAAAAATAATTATTAATTCAGAAAAATTATTTTAAAATTTTGGAAAAATAATTATTAAATTAGAATAATTAATTAATATTTTCTATAATTAATTATTTAATTCGGAAAATGAATTAAAAATGAGAAAAAATTCAGAAAAATCTGGAAAAATCACCAAAAATCCAGAAAATTCTGAGAATATTTTTGGGCATTTTACAAGCCCAGAATAACACCGTTACACCCCAAGCAAGATCCAAAACTCCCTTAAGAACACCGATAAAATCCCGTACGCCATCAGAACAGTAAAACTACTCCTCAAAGACTGAAAAACTCAGTCTCTAGGAGTGGGGGGCTCGTGATATGGCTAAAAATAGGATTAAATCGGGACTGTTCACATCGGAGACGAATCTTAAAGCTCAAGGGTAAAACGGTAATTTAACCTACTAACGGGTCCGAAGCGGGTACTGGGTCTCCTTCTCACAGATCCAATAACCTGCGAACGGATCCACCTCAACTGGGTACGGGTCCTGACCCGATACAAACCCAGTCCGACAGGATAGAATTAGGGTCTCTGATTAAACCAAATCAACAGGCCTGATTCGCGACTATCCTCTCACCGGGAATTAAGGGATTACATTCCTAATCTGATTACAAGGATTTTATGCCTTATCAGATCACAGGAATCACATTCCTAATCTGATCCCAACGGCGACTATAAATACCCCCCACCTACCACTGCTACAGGTTAATCACTCTTTTCCCAACTAAAGCTCTTTTTTAATCATCACTGGTTACTGACAAGAGCGTCGGAGGGTGCGTCGTCGGGATCAACCTCGGTGTTTCGCACTTTCCTTGCAGGTGTACGGCGGGAGTCGGCATCCCAACTCCGACGAACAGGTTTGGACTCGCTATTCAGGTTTTTCCACGAACCCACAAATTCTATCTGTTTACCCCCACACCAGAATTAGCGGTAACAACAGGCACACAGGTCAAGACAGTGCAAGCAGTTCAGAATCAGATTGGGGTTTACACTCAGACTCAGATTTAGATTCTAAAGGCGACCTTAGTGGTGGGGTCCCTACGGGTACACGGGTTGCTTTCTCAAGCCAAGGCAATGGAGCTCAGCGCTTTCTGCCGACCCCCAAGTCTTGACACCGAACGGTGAACTCGAGCACACGGGTGGCTTTCTCAAGCCAAGGCAATGGAGCTCAGCGCTCTCCGCTGACCCCCAAGCTTCGACACCATACGGTGAACTCGAGCACATGGGTAGCTTTCTCAAGCTAAGGCAATGGAGCTCAGCGCTCTCTGCCGACCCCCAAACCTCGACACCGAACGGTGAACTCGAGCACACGGGTGGCTTTCTCAAGCCAAGGCAATAGAGCTCAGCGCTCTCCTCCAACCCTCAAGCCTCGACACCGAACGGTGAACTCGAGCACACGGGTGGCTTTCTCAAGCCAAGGCAATGGAGCTTAGCACTCTCCGTCGACCCCCAAGCCTCGACACCGTACGGTGAACTTGAGCACACGGGTAGCTTTCTCAAGCTAAGGCAATGGAGCTCAGTGCTCTCCACCGATCCCCAAGCCTCGACACCGAATGGTGAACTCGAGCACACGGGTGGCTTTCTCAAGCCAAGGCAATGGAGCTCAGCGCTCTCCACCGACCCCCAAGCCTCGACACCGAACGGTGAACTCGAGCACACGGGTGGCTTTCTCAAGCCAAGGCAATGAAGCTCAGCGCTCTTCGCCGACCCCCAAGCCTCGACACCGAACGGTGAACTCGAGCACACGGGAGGCTTTCTCAAGCCAAGGCAATGGAGCTTAGCGCTCTCCGCCGACCCCCAAGCCTTGACACCATACGGTGAACTTGAGCACATGGTAGCTTTCTCAAGCTAAGGCAATGGAGCTCAGCGCTCTCCGCCAACCCCCAAGCCTCGACACCGAACGGTGAACTCGAGCACACGGGTGGCTTTCTCAAGCCAAGGCAATGGAGCTCAGCGCTCTCCACCAGTCCTAAGTCTCGACACCGAACAGTGAACTCGAGTACACGGGTGGTTTTCTCAAGCCAAGGCAATGGAGCTCAATGCTCTCTGCCGACCCCTAAGCCTCGAAACCGTACGGTAAACTCGAGCACACAGGTAGCTTTCTCAAGCTAAGGCAACGAAGCTCAGTGCTCTTCGCCGACCCCCAAGCCTCGACACCAAACGGTGAACTCGAGCACAGGGGTGGCTTTCTCAAGCCAAGGCAATGGAGCTCAGCGCTCTCTGTTGACCCCCAAGCCTCGACACCGAACGGTGAACTCGAGCACACGGGTGGCTTTCTCAAGCCAAGACAATGGTGCTCAGTGCTCTCCGCCGACCCCCAAGCCTCGACACCGTACGGTGAACTCGAGCACACGGGTAGCTTTCTCAAGCTAAGGGAATGGAGCTCAGCGCTCTTCGCCGACCCCCAAGCCTCGACACTGAACGGTGAACTTGAGCACACTGGTGACTTTCTCAAGCCAAGGCAATGGAGCTCGGCGCTCTCCGCTGTCTCCCAAGCCTCGACATCGAACGGTGAACTCGAGCACATAGGTAGCTTTATCAAGCTAAGGCAATGGAGCTCAGCGCTCTCTACCGACCCTGAAGCCTCGACACCGAACGGTGAACTCGAGCACTGTAACCCCCATTCCCGCAAATACGTATTTTCTGAATATTTTCTGTATTTCGATATTATAAATTCATTATTTGTTAAAAAATTTTGGATTTATTTTAAAGTGTTTTTCTATTCGAAAATTTATGCATTTCAAATAACGATGTGTTCTGATCTTATTTTCTAGATCTTATTGATCAACTATTTGTATTTGAGTCCAAATTATATATATATATATATATATTTATTGGGTCATTTTAGTAAATTGTTAAACATGAATAATTATTTTATTGTATGATTTTATTATTTTTATAATTATAACTATTAATCGTTATTCCTTGATTATTTAATTAAAGTACATTTAACGAATTATTTTGTTTTCGTACTTGATCTGATTTTCGTGGTGAATTCTAATTTAATTTCAAGCTAACTTATATTGTTTTCATTTGTATTATTTATCTATTTATTTAGATTTCAATTTTTGTTCATGAAGTTCTTTGTTCTTTTGATTGAGCTTTTATTGTCGATCCTATTGTCCTCTTATTTATTGTTGGTGTTTTATTTGAACCTATTGATTTTGATATATCTCTTATTGAACCCTAAAACCCAATTTCATTTATTCTTGACCCAGATCCTTTTTTATTGTACCCTAAACCACTAACCCAGTACCCTAATTGTACCATATAAATATAACTCTAATGCAAACCCTAATTTTTGCACAAGTTTGAAACCCTAGCCATCTAATCTCTCTCCTCTCTCCTCTTCCTCTCTCCTCTCTGCTTCTCTCTCCTCGAATTCCCGCCCAAACCCCTCACCTCCTTCTCCGATCAGACCCCTTTTCTCCGTTCGTTTTCTCCGGCAACCTCTTCCCCGTCGCCACCTCCCCTCGTCGGTGCCACCCCCTCTCCTCCGTTCCCTTTCGTCTAGCACCGCAATTAGCCAAACCCATCTCCCTATTCTTCTACCCCGACCGCCAGCAACGCCACCGAAGCCCCCTGGTCATCGACCTCCCATCGATGCTTCTCCCATCGTCGTCCTCCATAGCGCCCCTAACGCGTGCCAGCTCCCTAACCCCCTGTCCTCTTCTCCGTTCGTTGACAGCCAACGAAACCATGTCTCCTACTCTTCCCGATCAGCACAGCGTGCCTGTGCTTCGCCATTGTTGACGTCGACCGGCGTCGCCCCTCGACCGCTCGCCATCGCCCCCTTAACTAGTCTTGCCTGCGGTCGTTGCTGCCATTCTATCTTGCTCTATTGCTGCTTGCCTCTTTATGTGCTGTATGTTGTTGCTTTGGGATTTTATTGCACGTATATCGCACGTGCTATTTTGTGGAGTTGTTCGTTCGTGGGCTCGCTGCTTCGGGATTCTTATTCCGTTATTCTTGGTATTCGTTTTCACCTTCTAACAGGCAAGTAACTTGTATTAAATTCCTTTGCATATACAAGTACCAAATACCGCTTGTAGTGTAATTGGGTTCTAGAGACAATTTGTGTATGAATTCCCTTTTTGATATTGTTTCTATTGTGATGATTTGACCATAGTTGTCTCACGACATATATGACATGAATTAACCTAGGGTTGACCACTTTTGATGTATATGTTCATGCTATCTTGAGATATCTATGTTTGATGTGTTATTTGTGTTATACTTGTCGAATACTTGTAAAATACCCTGTACCATGTTGCTTGGACATCTAGTACACCATATTTCATATTATCATTCTATTGTCCCCCTATTGTTACTATCGTTCATCTCATGTCTCATATTTGCTTATTGTATTGTATTGTTACATTAATAAAATAATTAATAAGCCGGGGTTTAAGGGAATGACTTGAGTAGTGAATAATATAGTGACTGTGTCGGCCAGTGTTTACCGATTGATTGTTGAGCGCTGACTACGACACACTTATCTTTCGTGTCGTGAACTCGTGAACTCGTGAACCCATGAACCTGTGAACTCGTGAACCCGTGAACTTGTGAACTCGTGAATCAGTGTATCATTATAATGAATTGTGCAACATTATTGTATCGTATCAGTGATTACCATACCGACACATGATCTATAGAATTCGCCACTAAGTCTAAAACAAAATTGATTGTATGCATCGAACCTGTGGTACGGAACACATGGGACACAGTAGTACATGCATTAGTTAGGATTAAAATGAATAATAGACCTAAGGATTAATTTAACATCGACATTGCATATTGTTCATTATTGTTCCTATTGATATCGAATATTACATGATACTTGTTCACTCGACACTTATTACATGCTACTTACACTTGTAACAGTCGTTTATCTTGCCATGCTAGTTGTTATATTTTGTTATCACGCCTATTCCATGCTATTTGTTTATCCTTCCCATGTACTTGTATCCTGCACTACAAGCGGCCCGTAACTTGCATTGACGGGCATTTTGTATTCTTTTCCTCTTCCTGCAATTTATTAAATAGCAGATTTTGGAGAACAGTTGCCTGCTAGAGTTGGAGAACAAACAGTCTGAAGATTCCTATTTTCTAAATTGCTTATTGGTTTAATAAACTTAATGTATTGATACTTGTTATTAGTTTTGGATTGGATTATTACTGTTTTGGGCTTATGTCCCTGATATTGTTATTTGTTTCCAGACGTTGGATTATTATTATTGTATTTAGATATTTATGTTGCTTCATTCCAAGTATTATTGTTCATGAGATTGTTATTATTGCTTGCGCAATTGTTCTGTATTGATTATATTGTTGAGTTAATCGGATAAACAGCTTATGGGTGACGTTAGTCATTCACTGGGCCAATGTCACATACTCGTATTCCGTATTTTTGGGAAGCGGGGTGTGAAAAGCACAAAGGTGACTTTCCCAAGCTAAGGCAATAGAGTTCGGCGCTCTCCGCTGACCCCCAAGCCTCAACCTCCGGTCAGGACTTCAGCCAACCTCCCTACCCAAAAGTTTCATTAAGATTTAAGGCGCTCGCCTTTGACAAAATATCCCGAGCCCCAAACCGTGGGTCGACCCACCTTTCACCCGTTGGCAACTCGGGGTAAAACAGCCCTCGGAGCCGTTATCCCAAATTGTCAGAGGGTGGTAGGGGAGCCACCGGCCCAGGACTCTCGGCCAAAAGTTTCGTATTAGGGCGCCCGCCTTCGGCAAGCACCCAGAGTCCTCATCCCGGGGTCGGACAACCTTTCACCCGCTGGCAACTCGGGGTAAACGGCCCTCGGAGCCGTTACCCCAAATTGTCAGAGGGTGGCAGGGGAGCCACCGGCAATGAGAACCCACGGTGATATGAGATTTTCTCTGATGGATTTCTGGTGAGGGGGTGGGGGTTATATAGCCCCCCAGAACGGCTCATTAATGACATCGGAAGACAAAAAGTCGGAAGTCGAAATGTCCTCTGTTAAATGGCGTGGGAAGGCAAAACGTCCGGCATTGATGGCGTAGGGAGACGAAACGTCCCCCCATTAATGGCGTTGGAAGGCGGTCCTCCACTACAGAACTCCCAAGACTCCTCTCCCTCGCCGTCGCCTTACCGCTCGAGGAAGACCGCCGTCTCCGCCAGAGAGTCCAATCCCCGGAGCCGGCCGAACCTGCTCCACCTAGTGTTGAGGTTTTTTCACCCCCAAGTCTCTGACCTTCGGCTCGGCCCCGAAGCCAAACAAGGGCCCTAACTCTAACCCTCAACGGATTCTCAACAACAAGTTCAAAAGAGTCGGAAAGCTTATTCTTTATTATAATGCCCTAGGGGAGCACAATACACAATGATTTATTACAACCAAAGTCTCGTCCCAAACTATCCTCAGAACCCCTCCGGGCTCGCACGGGTCAACTCGAACCCCGCCGAGCGACTTGGTTTCGCAACATGCCTTGTCGAGCCCCTAGGATCGGCCAAAGATGACACGCCGGCCACAGAACTCTGAGCATCACCCGGCCTCACGTACTCCAACTACAGAATTGGGGACAGTTTGCGCCTCGAGGAGCCTCCACTCACCGGGGGGACCGACCTTCCCAACATCGTCGTATAACGCTAAATCTCAATATCTTTCTCCACAATGACCTCACGGAGGAACGACTCCAATGTAGGCCTCTGCACCGAGGCACTTGACATGGAAAATTAGAGGCCCGCACCCCCGAGGTCACGGTCAGCTATCGCCCTCTTCAATTGAGCCGACTCTGCGCTCAGCTCCTTTGACTTGTTCCGAAAATAGTGGAAAGTGGCATTGTGATCGCGGGCTTCCTTCCGGTATCGATCAAGGGTGGACTCCAATACCTTAATCTTGCTCCGAAGCCATGTCACCTCAGAACGCCGAGGATCAACCTCGACAAGAGTAGCCAACATCTGATGGAAGCAAAATAAAAGGTCATTCCAAGGCCATAAATCCACAACAGATATTCTTGAAAAATTACAAAAGTCTGGAAGGGTCGGACAAACTCAGATAGTCGACCCAAAAGCGAGAAAAAAATCCAGAGTAAAACACTTGGCCCACCAAAAATTCTTTGTTATAAATTTTCAATACTTTTACAAAATATTACGGTGGCCAGTCCGCCTTCGGCAAATACAACCAAAAAGAAAAAAACAAGAAGAAAAGGAAAAAAACAACTACGGCTTAAGGCCTACCTCTCCCTCGGGTCCGGTGACGGCTATGGGGTCGACCACCGGATCGGAACTGGCCCCTCCGGCTCCGTCTTCCCCTTCACCTGGCGCATCGCCCCCGAGGGTCCTTGGCGGCCCCTCGATTTCCATGTCATAGTCGAGGTGCGACAGGTCCATGGTCGGATAGAAGTGCTTCACATGGCTCAGTGTCTTGTCGTACACCTCGTTCTGAGATTCGATAACCATGTCCTGGGCCTTCGCGGTCAGCATCCCCTTCTCCACCTCGAATGCCTTCTTCAACGCCGCCTCCCTCATCACCCCCTCATCGGCCATCGAAGCCTGGTCGGCCTTCAGGGCCTGCTCCCGCTTCATCGAAGCATACAGAGCGATCTTCAGGTCACACATCTCACGTTTCTAGCAATTAGTCTGACTCCGTTCATACTTCAGCTCCAGCTCGTGGATCCGCATCACCTGATTGCCAGACATACAAGCCTACAGCCGAGACGAAAACACTTAAGTGAAAACCAAGTTCTAAGGGACAAAGTACTAAAAAAATGAAATACAAGATCTCGGAATTTACCTGCACGCTCACCTGAGCCCACCTCATGTAGGTCGACTCAAAGGTATCGGTGCCCATACTCTGCCGGTCTCGAGGCGTGGCCATCTTGTCCACAAACTCCACGTAGATGGAGCCCTCGGTCAGAGTGTCCCCCTGGCAGATGGCCCAGTTAGGAGCCCAAGGCTGGAGCCCCTCTCCCCCCACCATGGCCTGAGCATTGACATGAAGAGGAGGAAGCCCCCCTGCACGACCTCCGAAACCTTCGAAGCCTTGGAGCTCGGCATGAGGGTGGTCTCCTTCGACTGACTTGTCTTCGGCCTCTTCACCTTCGGCTCGGACAGAGTCTCGGAAGCTGTTCTGGAAGGGGCCGCCGCCTGCTTCCCCTTCTCGGATTGCTCCGCCTTCTGCTTCTTTAGGGCAAGCCTCCTCGCCTTGATCGCTTTGGGGTCCATCTCTACAAAAAAGCCCATTAACAAACGATGAGCACAAAAGAGAAGTACAGAAAGAAAAATGAACAAAAAACATGCGGGGCAGGGCGGGGCTCAGTTCGGCTCGGACCATGTGACTCTCTGTCACTTTCAGCCAACTTACACTATGGCTCTTATGGAGGTGCTCCACGAAGGCCCACTCCTCGGCTGAAAGATCACCCTTCTTCGGCCCTTTAAAGTTTGGCTTATAAAAGTATCACCTCGTCGGGATATCTCATTGCTCCTCACTCCGGACGATGAAGTTCCTCTTCCACTCCTTTATCGAGTCGGGGTGGCCATGCACGACCTTACACCCGCTTCGAGGAGATACGTAGTAGATCCCCTCGAACTCTCTGGACGAGCTGACCCCTAGCATGGCTCGGAAGATGCTTAATCTCAGCGGCACCTTCCTCTCCTCACACAACAGGATGAAGCTCGCCATTTGCTTCCAAGAGTTCAGCCCGAACAGCATCGGACACAACGAGGCCCAATTTAGAACCTCGCGGATGAATGGGTGGATTGGTAGCCTCAGCCCCGAGGAGAATGCGTCGACAGGGAAGATCCAGTACCAGGGCGCCACAGGATCGGTAGGCTGAAGACCAGCGCTAGAGACCATCAGCTCGAACTCCCTCCCGATGAAGTAGCTCTCGCGGATCACTGAGAGGTCCTCCCCCTTCAAAACCTAGGGAGTACCGTCCATTTTAATCCTCACCCGACTCGGTGACGAGGGTTGTACACCGTAGAGGACCAAATCTTCGACGTCCTCTGGGTACTTCCTGATCGACCTAGGCTTGTAGTACCCCGTATTTTTAAATATAATTTTAATGGTTTATAAATGAATTCAAATGAATTTTTGGAGAATTGATAAATATTTTCTGAAGATTTATCTTTTTACACGTGCAAAATACGTGCAAATATTTTCTTGAGAATTCAAAAGCCAAAATTTCTTCATGGAAAATCATCATTTATTATTTGGGATTTAATTGAAATTTTTCTAGATTTTTCGGATATTTATTGGATCTATTTGCAAATATTAAGAAAAAGAAGGATCTTTTTGCAAAATTGTTATTTTGAGGGGTGAAAGTGCAAAACTATTTTTCTGGACTTTCAAACAGTGCCGACTGGAAACATGGAGTTTATTTTGCTTTTAAATCTCAATTTAATTGATTTTATCAAGTTTCCAAGTATAGGGATCTTTTATGTAAAGTTATATTTTCAAGGGGTTATTTTGCAAATGTGTTTTAAAAACCCTAATCTTCAATTCCGGCCCATTTAAAAGAAGTACAGCCGTCTTTCACTACACAACACAAAGGGTTTATTATTTTTTTGAGGATTAAGAAGAGGATCTTGGATTTCGCAAAAGAAAGGCTTTCTTATCAAGACTTATTCATTTGAGGTGAGTGACTTGTTTGTTTTGCTTTGTGTATTTTGCATGTGAGTGATTTTGTTGTTCTGTTTTACGTATGTGAGTGGTATAATTTGGTTGTTTGATCTATGAATGTTTTAATGGATCTTGGATATTGAATTGCTAGAAAGCATGTTTAGGGTTTGAATAGAAATATGCACATTATGAATTGGATGGATGGATGAAAAATTGGATCTTGTGAAACCCTAGTTGTTTGTAAATAAAATTGTATGTGGGTAGTCCATCTCTTTTGGATCAATGTTGGATTGATTGGATATGGTAGATTTTATACATAAACCTAATAAAGATGAGATTTTTATTACTTTGGAGTATTGGTTGAATGAAACTGGATATGGCAATGTTATAAACTGATTATGTGTATGAGTTATAATGGTGATTGAGATTGAGGAAATGTTGAGAAGGACTGATGAATTAGGAGATCATGTCTTGAGATTTGGATTTGAGATCAATTGGATTGAGTTTGATGAATATACCCAAATTGGAGATTTTCTTGAGATTTTGGTATTGATACGATTTGGATCTGAATATGAAGCAATTTAATGAGTAATTGATTTTTAAAAACTCTATTTTTGACTATATGCACAATCCATGTTTTACTCGAAAGAAATCAACAAAATCTCTATTTTTATAAATTCAAGTAGTTTTGATTTAGTTTTATGGACTATTATATGTCCTACAAGTTGTATTTGATCATATAAGAAATAAGTTTTTCGTAGAAATCGTTTTCATTAAGTAAAACTACGTATCGGTTGAGATGTGCACAACCAAAAGTATGCAGTCTGCAGGTCGACAGTCGACTGGTATGACTTCTCAGTCGACCAACACGACCCAGCAGCTATGTTCCCTAGTTTTTCTTGAAATTTCGTTCGGGACAGTCGACTGAAGATTTTTACCGTCGACTGGTACCACTTAGAATTATTTTCTCAAAGTTACTGTATTTTTCGCTCTGGACAGTCGACCTAGACCCTTTTACAGTCGACTGCTACACTTAGGATTTATTTTCTTAAAGATTATTGAATTTTCTCTCTAGACAGTCGACCGATGGTTTTAATAGTCGACTTATAACACTTAGATTATTTTTCTTAAAACCATGAAATTCTTTTTCTGGACAGTCGACTTATGCTTGTTATTAGTCGACTGATACTGATGTATCTTTATATTTTTGAATGCTCTTTTAACTGATTTATTCTCTAAATGATTTAATCTATAACTTACTATTCTATACTTTATCTCCTACTGAACATATGTTTTCAAGTTGTTTTGACTAAGCAATTTGTATTGGAAGATTGGTTTGGGTATTTGAGCGTGAGTCTCTAGAGAGTGCGTGTGACCTTAGTATACCGGCAGTTGAGATATTTATGTTTGGGCCTGTTGAGACATTTAGTTGATCAGTTGTTTGAGTTAAGTTCGGTAGGGTACACCAACTCTAGGAGATTCGTCAAGTAATTAAATAACCTAAAAATGATAAGGATAGGCACTAGTGGTGATATGATGAACGAGAACATGGGTTATGGACCTCAGTATGGTTTGCGGTGTGAGATAATCCCCGGAATTATCCAGGTGTGAGTGAAATAGTCTCCGGAATTACCTGTGGTGTGGGATTGATCTCCGGAATTATCGGGGTCGAGGCGACGCACATGTGGTATTCGTGTGATGAGGTGCCATCGCTTGCGGTGTGGGGTATTCTCGAAGATTCCCAGGTGTGAGTGAAATAGTCTCCGGAATTATCTGTGGATAGAGATTGACCTCCAGAATTATCGGGGCATGGGCTAATACTCACAGTTTATCTTTATCTCGTAGTAGTCATCGTGTTAGGATTAGTTGCATAGCGGGGGATTAAACCCTATAATGTGGAGACGTTAAGGGCTTGCACCGGACCTATGTCGAGTGGGATGCATAGACTCAACAAGTACGCATTAGAGAGTCATCATATAGACTTATGTTTTCTTGACTTGGTTTCATGCATGTGGTTTTCTTGTTATCTACACTTGACACTTAGTCTAGTTTCACTTATTGTTTTCATGTTTCCTCGCTACGTCACATTTTATGTATTCTTGTTTATTACATGTTGTTTATGAATCTATGCTTAACTTATGTTGCTTGTTTATATCACTCATACCTTTTTGGCTGACCCCTTTAGTTTTGGGGGTTAGGGTTATCTCTAGCCTCATATGTTACAGGTAATTTCTTATAGCTCAGATTTGGATGCTTGAGTTCAAGTGATGTAATGACTTATGTAATTGTAAAGAAAGTGTTGTAAAGAAAAGTGAATTGTGATTAAGGTGTATTGTATTCCGCTGTGCTATGAAAATGATTACTGAAATGAAAGTTGAAAGCTTTATTGGTGTTAACTTTGTTTAATATTACATTTGAAGTTGATGCTGGGAATTGTGCCACGTATTTTCTAAGATATCATATTAGAAATTCGGGGCGCTACAAGGCTGCGGCAGGAAGGGGACCCCTAATTGCCGAGGAGCAACTGCCCTATCCGGACTGCTTGGCATAGTCCACTTCACCATCTTCTTCCGAGCTTTAGGAGCCTTCTCGGGCGACGGGGTAACCAACGGCTCGAGGGCGGGGGCCCTAGAAGGGGAGCCAGACCCCTCATCCTGACCCCCCTCGGTTCTGGCCTCTTCGGCAGACGGCATTCCCTGGGGCAAGGGACCCCTCGGGAGAGTCCTCCTCCTCATCCTCGCCATCAGTATCCTCCTCACCCGATTCATTGCTCTCCACCACGAACGGCTTGCGGGTGCGCAACGGCTTGGCAACGATCACTTCGTCCTCTGAGTCCCAAGAAGTCGAAGGTTCCGGAGGATCCAAAGAAGTTGAAGAATCTGATAACCCCGTATGGACAACACTATCTGAAGTAGAACGGAGGAGCCGGACTGAGCCCTAGACATGATAAAAGGACAAACCTGAGTCTGGCTTGAACGGAATGTTGCCGGAAACTCGTCAACGGTGATAAAAAACCCTAGAGAGAGAAGCTCTGGATTCTAGAGAGAGAGAGTAAAAGTGAGAAATGAGAAGGGGAAAGGGAGACACGTATATATAGAGGATTAAAACCTCGATTTTCGCAAAAGTCAGTTACAATAACTCCTCGATTCGTGCGAAAACGGTTACTGTAACTCCTCGATTTTCATGAAAAATGGTTTCATAACGGCTATTGGAATCTCCGAGCTCGCTCTTCTCGCTGACCCCCACAAGCCTCGACGGTCGACCCAGGTCAGTTGGGCTCACTCGTCTTGCCGACCCCATAAGCCTAGACGGTCGACCTGTATCTCGAGCACAAAGGTAGTGTCGACAAGCCAAGTCTCTTGGGCCTGCTCGTCTCTCCGACCCCCATAAGCCTCGACGGTCGACCTAGATCTCGATCACAGGGGTAGCTTCCACAAAGCCAAGCCTCTTGGGCTCGCTCGTCTCTCCGACCACCATAAGCCTCGACGGTCGACCTAGATCTCGAGTACAGGGGTAGCTTCACCAAGCCAAGTCACTTGGGCTCACTCGTCTTGCCGACCCCCATAAGCCTCGACGGTCGACCTAGATCTTGAGCATAAGGGTAGCTTCCACAAGCCAAAGTCTATCGGGCTCGCTCATCTCTCCGACCACCCTAAGCCTCGACAGTCAACCTAGATCTCGAGCACAGGGGTAGCTTCCACAAAGCCAAGACTCTTGAGCTCGCTCGCCTCTCCGACACCCATAAGTCTCGACGGTCGACCTAGATCTCAAGCACAGGGATAGCTTCAACAAGCCAAATCACTTGGGCTCACTCGTCTTGCCGACCCCCATAAGCCTCGATGGTCGACCTAGATCTCGAGCACAGGGGTAGCTTCCACAAGCCAAGTCTGTTGGGCCCGCTTGACTTTTGACTCCTCTTTGAATCCTTCACATTCAGTCCTTTCATTTCTCAATTGTTTCGTCCATTTCATTCATTCACATTTATTGATTCCTTATCGGGTATAAATCCTTTCTTTTTGTACCCATATTATTTTGATTCCGGCGTCTTATTCTTTTCTTCCTGCTCGGATCGTTGATTGGTGTCACGTGGTCTACAACGGCATGTCTGCAGCTTCGAACGTCGCCATCAGAGTAGCGCAGTGGAAGCGTGGTGGGCCCATAACCCACAGGTCCCAGAATTTTCCTTATTGCTTTCCCTTCTTTGCACTGCTTGCTTTTCTTCCACACATTTGCATTGTTTTCATTCATTGAATCTCTAGTGGACATCATTCTAGATCACCCCATTCTTATTTATGATTATCTTATTCTGGTATTGTCACCCTCTTGACATTTCTTTGAATCCCCTGATTTGTTATCCCCCATAAGAGTTTGCTTTGCCTTGTCCTATATACCGCCTAAGTAAATTTCGAGGACGAAATTTTGTTATAAGGTGGGTAGGATTGTAACCCCTGTTTTCGTTAAATTATATTTTCAAGTATTTTACCGTATTTTAAATTAAAATATTCTCTTTTAATTTAATATGTTATTCAAACTATTTTTGTGAAGCCAATAATTGATTATTCAACTATCTTATTATGTGAAATATTTTTGAACCCAAATTCTATTATAAGTCCAGTAATTTAAATTATTTTATATGAGCCTAAGTCAATTGTTTAAATTAAACCAAATGGTCTAATTATTTATTTTGAGCCCAATTCTATATTTAAATAATTGTTTTGAGCCCAAGGACCAGGCCCACCTCATATTGGGTCTTGATCCGTTAACCCAAACCCACATTCTATTGTTGACCAGATCCTACATTTAATCCCTAAATTTCTCCCGTAAACCCCCAATTAATATTCCATTTGATCTGCATTCCAATCAGTTATTTGATCCCCTAATTCTCTCTCCCTAAAACCTCTCATTTAATTCTCCTTCACTCATTGATTTTGATTCCCGTAACTCCCAATTATTATTGCTAATAATCTGCATTCCAATCAACTATTGAATCCCCGTAACTCCCTCCCTAAAATTACTCTACACCTTAATTTTATATTATTTCTATACTCTCTCTCTCTCTCTCATTCTCTGTTTAAAACAAAACCAATCAAACAAATCAAAACCAAACCCAAACACACAGTCGCCCATCTTCTTCCTCCCGCTCGAACTACCACTTTCGCCATCACCCTCTTCGATCATCGTCCCTACTCCTCCGACCCATCTCACCATCATCGTCTTCGCCCTAAAACCCACCGCCCAAACTCCGAACCCATTCCCCTCCACTGCATCCCCTACACTCCACCGTCCTCCGCACCTCGCCCTCGCCAACCACCACTGCTATCACCATCTGCCATTGCCCGACTCCCGAACCCAATCCACCGTCGTCCCCTTCATCGAACCCATCATCCGCCATTACCCATCATCTCCCTCACCACCGCTTTCGACCTCCACCACCCCCTCACCCTCTTAACCCACCTCGAAGCCATTACCATCACCTTCGCCGTCACCCTCATCGTCACCGTCCCAGCTTTCGCCTCCGCTTGCGTCGCCCCACATCCGAACCCATCCCCCACCTTCGCGCATCCCCTGTTCGAACCTGAAACAGAGCGTCGTCGCTTCTCGACGTCGCGCTGCCATTTCCGCCACCAGTCGCCGCCGCAAGCTCCTTCCGTCGTGTCCCCGACCACGCGCCATCGTCGCGCCTGCCTGCGCCGCAGTCCCGATCGCTCTCCCGCTCACAGCCGAAGCGAGGGAGAAGACGAACAGCCATTGGATCATTTGGCTGTTTCGTGTTACACCCGCAGCGGATCCGACTTCTGCTGTTCCCTGTTCGGCCGGATCCAGTGAGGGAGAAGCAATCTGATTCGTTCTCTTGGCTGTCTCCTGTTTTGCCGCGCCGAATCCCAAATTGCCGTTTGCTGTTTTGGCGGTCTGCTGTGGGGATTTTTGCTGAGTTGCTCCGTTGTTTGCTTGGATTTCTTGCACGTATTTTCGCGCACAATTTTCGTCAAAAGGCAAGTATCTCTTGTACCATTTTGTTCTTCTAGTACAAGCCATTTGTAAAAAATACCGCAAGTATATTATTCTTTTGACTCCAATTCGCATTCATAAGTCGAATTGACACCCGTTTACATTCCTAATCCGTCGATCCTGTATTCACATATGATCGTGAATATTTTGCTACCCTACGCATGACACGAACACCAAAATAAATACAAAAATATGTAATTTTAGAGATTATACATATTGATGTGAATGACTATTTTACCCTTGTTAATAATTTAAGTTTTGTTTATTATCCCTAAATTTTTGATTTAGTTTTATGAATGTAATTAGTCACTTTATAGTTGCGATATTATTTTAAATGACCCTAGAATATCATAGACCCATATATGTAATATTAATTTAGACCCACATATGTATTAACAAATTAGATCCATATATGACATTAAACTATATGTTTCACATCTCATGACTTATAACAAAACTCATGCACAATTCCTAGGTGTTCCATGTCCATATCTTGATTTCGTCTCATTGCATTATGTTTGTGTTAACAAATAAATAAAAGTAACAAGCCGGGGTATAAGGGAAATATTTAAGTAGTGGTCAATATAGAAGAGCGTACTCGGACGGGAGCTCGTGGTTTCCCGATGCAAGTTGCAATTACAAATTGCAAGATTGCGAATGATATGTTTATATGTTTCACGTTATATGTTTACACTATGTTTGACTCGATATGTTCCACGTTATATGTTTGCACGTACTTCGGTACAATATTGAATGATATGTTTTCCCGAGTACGTGACCTATAAAACCCACCACTAAATCTAAACGAAATTGTATTGACTGTAGCAACCATGTAGTAAAAATATGGATGCATGAAGTGCTACCTAGGTAGGACCAAACAATAGACTTAAGATTAACACGTGCATTTTCATGATCCAATTACATGTTACATGTTCATGTTGATTTGATATTTGTTCACTTGTTTACTGGATTATTTGTTTTATATGTCATTTGTTTCGTAACGCCTTGTTCATGTCATGTTTGCATGTTGCATTTTGTTCCTATTTCGTAACTATCGATTCCTTGTTCTTTTCCTGTTTTTCTGTTGTTTTGTTTTCCATCTGTTTCCTTAGCTTGTACCCCCTTGCGGCCCGTAACTTGTATTAACGGGTCTTCTTGTTTCTCTTCCCTTTTCTTTTGTTATAATATACTTGCAGGTCCTAATGGAGAATTACTAGAAGGTGTCGCTGACCAAGTGTTCTAGTTTATCGTTTTCATGTTATCTTTAGTTGTATTTTATTTCTTGTAACTATTTATTGTAATTCGGGCTTGTTTGACCCGTAATTATTGTATTTCCCAGTTGTTGGTTATATTTATGGACTATGTCATGAATTTTCATTATCAAATTGTGATTTATATGCCTGCGTGGTTTGTTTTGTTATATTGTTGTTGAGTTTACTTGTACAGCTTATGAATGGTGTGTTCACACCATTCGCTGGGCCTTAGTCTCGCGCCCGTATTTTCATGTTTTGGGAAGCGGGGCGTGACAGCTCATCTTACCGACCCCCATAAGCCTCGACGGTCGACCCAGATCTCGAGCACA
This sequence comes from Hemerocallis citrina, assembly GCA_017893485.1. Lineage (NCBI taxonomy): Eukaryota > Viridiplantae > Streptophyta > Magnoliopsida > Asparagales > Asphodelaceae > Hemerocallis > Hemerocallis citrina. The sequence continues at coordinate 68,607,411 of CM030361.1, forward strand.
GGGGTAGCTTCAACAAGCTAAGTCACTTGGCCTTACTCATCCAGCCAACCCCCGTAAGCCTCGACACTCCGAGCCAACCCCATCCAGCACCATGAACGAAGGGTATCGCCAAGATCTACTCAAAAGGGTTCGATAGCAGACCCACGTGCTCGGCCATGTGGACCCTAACTAGCTCGTCCAGCCTTCCCTTGCCAACCCCGGCCACAGGGGCGTACTTCCCTATCTTCTTCGTAGAACCCGACTACTCCTCCACGAATGGCCAGGCCCAGCCCCGCAGGAGTGGGGGGCTTGTAACATAGGATAAATAAAGTAGCATCAACCAGGGCCCTTTGATCTCCTCTGGATCCTCCCCCTGTGATCATCAGGCTAGCTATAGTCCAATGGGCCTCAGCCAGCTCAGGCCCATGGGCAAACGGGTCCAACCTGGCCTGTTAGGGCTCCAGACCTGTTTATCTCTGCCTATAAATACTCAACCCCCTCCTCACTTCAACAGGTAATCAAACTTTCCCCACCTGAACCCTAGCTGCCCAATCTCTTTTCCAGTGACTGACTAGATCGTCGGAGGGCCTGCCACCGGAACTTTTCTCGGTATTTCTAGGCTGTGTGCAGGTACAGAAGACCCGAGCCGAGCCACTACATCCTCAGCCTAGCTGAGCTTCTGGATCCAAGCCGACCCACTCCCCTCTACCTCCCCGCTCTTACCTCCGAGCCAGCTCCCGCTACCCGGGGTCGGACCAGTGCCAATACCGCATAAGGACTTTCACTATACAAATTATAAGAACTCACACATGTTGCCCCCACACCCCAAAAACAAACAGCATCAGGTCAGGTCCAGCGCCGCAGGAGTGGGGGGCTTGTGACATAGGATAAATAAAGTAGCATCAACCAGGGCCCTCTGATCTCCTCTGGATCCTCCCCCCTGTGATCATCAGGCCAGCTACAGTCCAATAGGCCTCAGCCAGCTCAGGCCCATGGGCAAATGGGTCCAACCCGACCCGTTAGGGCTCCGACCCGTTTACCCCTGCCTATAAATACTCAACCCCCTCCGCACTTCAACAGGTAATCAAACTTTCCCCACCTGAACTCTAGCTGCCCAGTCTCTTTTCTAGTGACTGACTAGATCGTCGGAGGGCCTGCTACTGGGACTTCTCCCGGTGTTTCTAGGCAGTGTGCAGGTACAGAAGACCCGAGCCGAGCCAGTACATCCTCAGCTGAGCCGAGCTTCTGGATCCAAGCCGAGCCACTCCCCTCTTCCTCCCCGCTCTTACCTCCGAGCCGGCTCCCGCTACCCGGGGTCGGACCAGGGCCAGTACTGCATAAGGACTTCCACTATACAAATTACAAGAACTCACACCTGTTGCCCCCACACCCCAAAAACAAACAGCATCACACGTTAATATCATGAAGCAGAATTAAAGATTGGGGATGGGATTGACTCATTGGAGAGTAAAACGCGTTGAGAGCTTGTGGGTCTCTCTCTCTCTCATGATGAACCTGACATGGAGGACGTCTTATTTGTATATGTAGGTGAACAGGGGGACTAAGGAACACTTGGAGATAGCTCGAATGTGGAATCTCTTATTTTTTTAATGTTATTACTAGCACTGTCATATTTACCCGATACCTGGATCTGACCCGAACCCAGCATTGAACCGGAACCGACCCGATCTATATGGGTCTGGGTCCGCTTAAAATAGAATCGACTCGGACTCGGACCAGGACCCGGACCCGTTAAAAAATACCCCTAAAAATATGGAATTTGAATAATAAGGTTATAGGGATATACATAGAAAAGTAATTCTTGAAGATAAATGTGTAAATATAATATTTATTCATGTACATAAGTACAAAAATTATTAGAACCGTAGGGTATCGGATGCAAAAATAGTTATGTGCAAATATTTATTCCCCGCTACCGGATCCGACAGGTGGATTTTTTTAAGTAGGACCGGGATCCGGTTCTTGCAAGTCTGGGTGTGGATCCAATTTTTGGACCTGTGAGGTACTGGGTCTGTGTCCGGATAATGGAGGACCCGACCCGATAGGACCCGATACCAGCTCTAGTTATTACTGTCGTTTGTGATGGATATCTTTAGGTTTAACTGCTTGATTTTTTTATTAGTATCTTTGTTTATGGATATGATTTATAGTTTCAAATCTTTTATTGCGGTTGTTATATATATGTTTCTTTTTTCATGAATGGTATTTTGTGAATGCTACTTGCTTCTTTCGCTATTTCGGTATTTCTCATATTGCTGTTGTTACAATCCCATTGTTGGATTACGAATGTGGCTATGATATTAATTGTTAAATGCATTTTTATTTTATCATTAAATAAGTAAGTACCTAAATAATATATATATTTTTATCGTTAACGGTGGGAAATCCCTCCGCGTTCCATTAATAAGAATTTAACGAAACATAAACCAGAAAAGAAGTATGATGTTCATGTCTCACCTCCGGAGTGCCATGAGATCTCATACCCCACAAAAAAAGAGAGAGAACTCATCCCTTACATTAATAAGAATTTAACGAAACATAAACCAGAAAAGGAGTATGATGTTCATGTCTCACCTCCGGAGTGCCATGAGATCTCATACCCCACAAAAAAAAAGAGAGAACTCATCCCTTATAAGATCAACCCCCCCCCCCCCCCCCCCCCCCCCCCCCCGCGCGCTAAAAATAAAATCCAGTAATAAATCTATATAAATTACAAGATTCGACAAAAAAAAAACTGAATCAACACCTAAAAAAATCCTCAAACCCAAGGAAGAGGACAACCACGAAACACCACATGACGATCACTCGCCATCTCTCGTCCCATCCTCGTCCTCTGACTCCTCTTCATTTATGGGAGTTGGAGTATCCACATACAACTCCTTGATCTTTTTTGTTGCGCCTGTACCTGCTATCTGAGGAATGATTCGCATACTGACCCACTTTTTGAAAGTTTTTCCCAAACTGACCCACTTTTAAAAAATTCCCAAACTGACCCACTCGCTTTCTCAGATAGCGAGTGTAGTCAAAATCCACTCGCTATCTGAGAAAGCGAGTGTTGGTTTTGGGTTATTTGGTTTCTTCCTTGGCCAAGACTCGCTGTCTTAAAAGGAGAGCTTGTTTTAACCAAACTCGCTTTTTGAGACAGCGAGTGTCAATTGGAGTTTTTTAACTTTCTCAACCCAGATTCGCTGTCTCAAACTGTGAGCTTGTTTTAACCAAACTCGCTGTTTGAGACAATGAGTATCGTTTGGGAATTCTTAAATCTCAGACTCGATTTTTTTTATTTTCTTCATGATTATCTTCGATTTTGGGATTTAGGGTTTTGCGAGTGTGAGGATAGAGGGTTGAGAGTGTAAGGATAGAGGGTTTAGGGATTATCCTCGAATTTGGGGGCTAGGGTTTATGGGTTATCGAAGAGGGAGAGTTGAGAGAAAGAGATAGAGGGAGAGCTCAATGCTCGAAACAACGAGTCTGGGGTTTAAGAAATTCCCAATCGACACTCGCTATCTCAAAAAGCGAGTTTGGCTAAAAGAAACTCACTTTTTGAGACAGCGAGTCTTGGCCAAGAAAGAAACCAAAAAAACCCAAAACCAACACTCGCTTTCTCAGATGGTGAGTGAATTTTGACTACACTCGCTATCTGAGAAAGCGAGTGGGTCAGTTTGAATTTTTTTTTAAAAAGCGGGTCAATTTGGGAAAAACTTTCAAAAAGTGGGTCAGTTTGGGAAAAATTCCTATTTGAGACTAGAAGATGATAATAACATTAATCACAAGTGACAGTTGTTGATGCATGTTGTGCTTGTGTTTTGGTCTAACGACTCCATGGTTCCTTTCTAACCAATTCCACATCATATAGCTGCAACCCCAATACCCCAAATGTTAGTGTGGCATTTGCGCACATTGGCTTCCCTCCAATCTCCCCAAATGGCCTGAACCGACTCTGTTAAGGGAATCGATATACCAAGTCTGTGTAGAAAATCTGCCCATATTGGAGTAACAAAATTACAATTGTCAAAAAGGTGATCCACCGTTTCGTTATCCATGTTACACATGACACAATGTCCCGGAACATTGCCATTTGTGCTTTGCAAGGTTATCCCAAGTGAGAATTACATTTCTAATTGCCAACGAATTGAAAGTGCGAATATTTAGTGGAACTTTGACTTTCCAGACTGGATCATGCACCCGCACTCCCCCATCGTTGAGCCATTCATAGGTCGATTTAACCAAGAACATCCCATCTTTCCCTGGCCCCTAGACCATTTTGTCCTGATGTTTTTCCGATGTTGGCTTCCATGTTTCTAAGAATTTAATTGGTTGCCTCTTTTGTCTTCTCGCCTCAGAGTTGAGCCAGCTAGACATCCTGGGCCTCCCGACTTTATTCCTCCACTATCTGGCAACCCAATCATTTTCATCTTTCGCAAACCTAAACGCCTCCGAAAATCTTCTTTTAAGATTAATTGGTCCGCACCACATATCTTTCAAGAAACAAATATCGGCATCGTTCCCAATGGAAAAGGAAATTCCTACAATAAAGATGTCACTCGTGTGCGAGACGCCCCGTCAGAACCCTGACATGGGCGCAAATTTTTTCTGTTTCTGGTGCATACTTCCATTCCTAATGTAAGCTTCCCTAATTAAGGTATACCATTTTGCCTTCTTCCTTAACTTGACTTTCCACCGCTACTTACACAGTAGTGCCTGATTCATTTGTCGGAGATTGGTAACCCCCAACCCTCCAAATTCCTTCTGTCTGCAGACCAACCCCCATTTAATTAACGAGTACCCTTTCCTGTCCACCCCCGACCCATGCCAAAGGAACCGTCTCCTTAGCATATCGAATCTTTTGATATCCCAAACAGGAATGTCATAGACTGACAACAAGTAAATCGGTATTGAATTGATAGATGAATTCAACAAAATGAGTCTTCCTCCAAAGGAAAGCATTTTCCCCTCCCACCCATCCAGCCTACTTGCAATTTTGTCAATGATTTCAAGCTAGTCCCTCATCCTGATTTTTCCGTTACCAATTGGTAGGCCAAGGTACTTAATTGGCAAATTTTGAACATGGCAATTAAGAATAGCTGTAACCGTAGCACCATTATCTCCCGAGTCTCCTAAAAAGCTGATGGTGCTTTTGTGGAAGTTCACCTTCAGTCCTGACCAATCCTTAAAAAGATACAAACCCAGCTTTAGCATGGTAGCCTGAGCAATATCGCATTCGCCAAAGATCAGGGTGCCGTCCTCGTATTGAACGTTCATTACCGCAGAAACCTCCTTCCTCATTCTAAACCCTTTAATCATTCCCTTGTCCCTGTACGACTTTAACATCATATGTAGGCTGTCTACCACTAAAGTGAACAGCAGTGGTGATAATGGATCTCCATGTCGTAGTCCCCGCCGACAAATAATCTCCTTTCCCGGTGTCTCATTGACGAGGACACATACCTTTGCCGTTTGTAGCCAGGTTTCTATCCACCCAATCCATTTGCTCCTGAACCCTCGTCTTCTAAGTATCTCCAGCAAGCATTTCCATTCGACCTTGTCGTATGCATTTTCGAAATCAAGTTTAAGCATAAACCCCTCAATCTTGCGTCTTTTGCAGTCTTGGATTACCTCCTGGACTAGAGCAACCCCTTCTAAAATATCTTTTTCTGCAATGAATCATGTTTGATAATCGTCAACAATCTCCCTGATAAGGCTTCTCAACATATTTGCCAAGACCTTTGATATAATTTTGACCAAGCAGTTTAACAAACTAATTGGGCGGAAGTCCCCAACCCCTAGCATAGTTAAGTCTACCAATATCCAATGTTCCTTCATAGAACGACTTCATGATGTCCATAATTTCATTCTTCAATATGTCCCAAAATTGTTTGTAAACAAAAACTGGAAAACCATCCGGTCTTGGTGCCTTATCCTGACCCACATTCCAAACTGTCGACTTGACCGCCCTTATAGTGAAAGGATCTTGAAGCGCTGCAACTTTTCCAAGAAGGTCCTCCTCTAGGCCTAGGCCATCCCAAAGTTCATTGCCCGATCCACACAGTCCATCCCTATTGTTACCAAACAGTTCCTTGAATGTTTCGTGAATATGCTCAGAGTTTCGCCGTTCATCAGAAACTGTCATTTCCGCAATATCCAACGAATGTATGTAGTTATTCCTATGCTGTATGCTTGCAGTCTTGTGGAAGTAGTTAGTATTACCATTCCCTTCCAAAAGCCATTTAACCCTCAATCTTTGCCACCACATGATATCTTCCTTATTATAGTTTTCCAGAATTTCCTGCCTGCAATTAGACAATCTTTGAAATTGGTTGTCGTCCAGCCCGTCTGTCTCCTCTTTCCTCTCGAGCTCCTCAATTTCTTTCAAACTGGAGTTCTTTCTTTGTAAGATATTGCCGAATGTGTCTCTATTCCACATTCTTAGCCTCTTTTGAAGTCTTGCGAGTTTCTTCACTAACCTAGCACCCGGGTCAATATGGGTAACCACCCCTTCCCAGCTTGCCTTTATCAGGTCATGGCACTCCTTATTACCCAGCCACATCTTCTCAAAGCGGAACACCTTTGCCCTTCTTTTGTCCTATTCTTATGTGCTAATAATGAGGGGAACATGGTCGAAGGTGTTCCAGATGCAAGATCTCGCCAATGCCCCCAATCATTCGATACCAGGATTCTGTCAAGTTTAGCGAGAACTTGACATTGAAGATGATTTGACCACATAAAACTCCTGTCATTGATCGGAATCTTAATAAGCATGAGCTTGGAAATGACCTGACTGAACTTTCTTCTGTCATTTTCATTTCCCACCCCGCCTGTTCTCACATGCGTGTGCTAAACGATATTGAAATCCCCTCCTACCAGCCATGGAAGACTCCATCTGCCTTTGATGTGAATTAATTCGTCCCAGAATTCTTCTATGAGGTTCTGGTAGTTAGGGCAATACACCACCATAATTGTCTCCTTCCACCCGTCCTTCTTCCTCTACATCACTACTGATACTCAAAATTTACCCACCCAACCATCCAGGAGATTGAAATTACCGGTATTGACCCCTATCATGACCAATCCCACCCCACCCCACGATGCTCCCTGAGCATCGAAAAACCTCCACTCATTAAAATATGGGATTTTAAGACATGTAAGGACTCTGTCTGTTGGTTAAGCTAGTTTTGTCTCCTTCAAGCAGACAATATCAATGTTGTTACTCTTCACCACCTCTCCCGCCATCCTACACTTGGCCGCTTGGCCAAGCCCTCCAATGTTCCAGAAAAGGATGTTAGACATTAAGACTTATAGACCCTCCCTCCCCATGGTCAGTTGTAACCAACTCAACCAGGTTTCGGGAAACACAATTCTCATGTGTTTCCCCAACTAGAGCCATTTGAACATTGTAAAAATTGTCCAATTCTCTAGCCCTGGTAATGTCAATCAAGTTCGTACTTGCACTACGATCAGGGGTGGATCAAGGATTGAAAACTGAGGGGTGCTAGGAAACAAATTTCGCACAAGATAACATTCAAAATATATATAAATACTAGATGGGTAAAGTTTTTATAGATAATATATATGGGGTGGGATTTAAAACATATTTGGGGGGCTGAAGCATACATTCCACACTAATATTTCAAAAAAAAAAATTGCAAAGAAATGCCAAAATGTTTTTTTTTGGGTGGGGGGGGGGGGGGGGGGGGGGGGGGGGTTCTAGATCCGCCCCTGACAGCGATTATGATGTAAGGTGATACCAAAAGAGCATCTGTAGTCGTTGGCTATATATCCAAAAAATGGATATTTTGGGGGAAAAACCTTTGTAGTCGTCGTCTATATACCCATTTTTTGGGTATTGGATGAATAGGATACATCTATATATCTATATTTGGCAGCCGAAATGGCATTATGCATATTTTAGAAATCGGAAGATGATTTACCGTATGAGTGTCAGACGGTATATGATATGCTGTCTGAGATAAATTTTTTATTTGCGAAAGTTTGGGACGACATATGATTTGCCGTTTGGAAAAAAATTTATTAAAAAAACAATGAATATTGAGATGCTCACATGTGAGGGAAAAAAAGGGTCTTTTGTGTTGGACAGGAGATGATTTCCCGTCCTTCAAATTTTATTATTATTTTTTTTAACTCATCACACACACTGGTGGAAATATATATTATAAATAAAAAAAGTTGTGTTGAACGGGAGATCATCTCTCGTCCTTCACTTTAAACAAAAAAAAAAAAAAAAAAAAAAAAATCATCAAACGGCAGATGATCTGCCGTCCTTCATATTTTTATTCCTTCGCTATATTCAGACGGTATAGCATCTTTCATTTGTCCAAAAAAACCCATTTTTTGAGTACAGCGTTTACACTATTTGTTATTTCCAAAATATCTATATACCCATTTTTTAACTTCAACAACTAAAGATGCTCTAAGAGCATCTGTAGTCTTTTGCCATATTCCCAAATTTTCCAAAATTTGGAAAAAAAAATCATGTAGTCATTGGCCAAATACCCAAAATTTGGGTTCAATCGCTACAGTACCCGGCTATATTTGGCAATTGCCAAAATTTAGCCAGACGATAGATTATCCACCGTCGTTTAAAATTATTTTTCGATCGAACGAAAGATTATCTTCCGTCGCTTTAATTTTTTTTGTATCGGACGATAGATAATGTCCCGTCCCAACCGATAATTAAAAAAAAAAAAAAAAAAAAAATTGTCGGACGGTTGATTATACACCGTCCTAACAATTTTGGCTAATGACAAAAGTGTTGGGACGTTGTATAATCCACCGTCCCTCACTTTTGGAGGGTTTTTTTTTTTTTTTTTAATAAAATTTTTTGAGACGAAAGATTATCCTCCGTCTGGCCAAATTTCAACTTTCGACCACTATAGCGCGCCGTCTAATTTTCTATTTCCATTTGCCAAATACCCAAAAATGGAAAACAATGACTACAGATGTTCTAAGTACCTAAATAATATTGCCCTGTCTCATGTCCATGTCAGTGCAATTTTGCTCATTATGAAATGTCCAAAGCATTAATGTGAAGAAATGTTCATATTTTGGTAATTAATAAAGATAACTTTCCCATGTGTATAAATGATGAAAAAGGTACAATTTTTTCTTCTTTTACGCACGCTTCACAGCTCAAAAACTGGGTTGGACTGGACTATAACTGAGCTCAACCTGACTGCATCGTTGCAAAAATGTAATTGTTCTTTTTATTGGGCATACTCGCCAAGATGATCTACTGTTTAACAAATTGATCATCAGTTTCTGTAGGCCTGGATCTGGAGGACTTGTAGACTACGATGATGATGAAGATAATGATCGAGGACTACAATCCACCATCCAGACAGTCCGGGTCTGCCACTGAAGGCGAGAAAACTGCAGATTCCTTCGATAAAACCAAACGTGTGTCAGATGATTGCAAACACGAAGAAGAGACTTACCTTTTAAAGAAACAGAGGCTTGGGCAAGATTCGGAGGTGGTGAACTTGCTGTATGTTCATCCTGTAGTAAGAGTGACTTGCTCAGTATAAACACAGAAAAATGGACTGAAACTTGAATGATAGTATTATATAAAACAAGGAAACATAAGCTATGGGAATTTGTTCTGAATGCAAGTCCAGCATTGTGGATACCAGGCAGCCAGTCAATTCCTCACAAGAAAATTCCCTGAAAAGCAGTGCAGAGCCCTATTCAGTGTGATGATATTGATGCTATAGACTCGGTTTTTATCTTATCTTCTGTTCATAGTTTCAATCAGTTCTCGAAGAAGCTAACATGGTTAACAACATAGTTGTTCTGGAATGTGAGGGGAGAAGCAAATTGGAAATATGCTGATGCCAAGATTAAATTTGCGAAAGTACGTCAAAGGGATTACATACGAATTGTCAAGTGGTGATTCCAGATTCTTTTTTATATTATTTGGTGACAGCAGCATGTTCACTGTAATTTTGTTAAGGTTACAGACAGAAGCACGATGATCATATGTGCTTGTTATACTTTTACCTTTTTCCTTGTTCTCTAAAGTTTTGTGGGAGATGCTCGTAGTCGTAGTATAAATTCTTTGTAAGAGTAGTAGGGTTTCTATACAGTATATTATGCGCTAAACCACTTTTGATTTAAGGATTTTTTTTATTTGTTTTTCTTTTTTAAATTTAAAAAAAAAAAACGAGAGCAAAAGTAGAAGGTAACCATCCCAACCCTTTCTCCATCTAAATTCTGAATTAGAATCATATTCCTTAATCAAACCTTATCTAAAGCATCATATCTTAAATATTGTGCATTATCTCTAATCTCTAATAATAATATTATAATGGGAGAAGGCCTTAGTGTCATTTGTCATTTTGTCATTCTACCAACATGTGCAACGCACGTACATAACTAATATAAAGGATGTTTTCAGTTCAAATCCTCTCTACATTAGAGTTTTTATTTTTTATTTTTGAATTTATTAAAACGTGCATCGCACGTGTAAATTACTAGTTATATAGATGCTATTAGATAAATTGTCAAAAAAAGTGTTATTATTTTCTCATTTTAAAAAAAATTATGTGCATTATTGCACAGGTTATACGACACTAGTAATTTACACGTGCGATACACGCCCTAATAAAAAAAAATCTTTTAAAATAAAAACTCTGACGTAGTGAGGACTCGAACCTGAAACCTCCTTCATATTAGTTATATACGTGCGTCACACGCGTTGATAGGTTTACAAATGACACTAAGGCCTTCTCTTATTATAATATAACTAGTAATTTACACGTGCGGTGCACGTCTTAATAAATATAGTTTTTTAAAATAAAAATTTAGACATAATCTGGATTTGAACTTAGAACCTTCTTTATAATAGTTATGCACGTGTATTGCACGGATTGATAGATTGACAAAATATTTACAAATGACACTAAATGACACTAAGGCCTTCTCTCATTATAATATAAGTTAGGGATTAGAGATCTTAAATTATATAAGTTTGTGCAATATTGTACAAGGGTAGACCCGTTGTCATTATTGTAAACAGAATAGATAGTGTCGGGGTTAATGTAGATAACTTTGCTCAAAGGCAATGAGGAGACATGTCAAGCTTATCTGTGAACCTTGCCCAAATTTGCTGTCCTCGTGTGGATTACTGCGTCATTGTTTCATGACAAATTTACGAGAGCGAAGTTACTAAAAAAAATTGGGTTACTATTTCAAAAGCTGCTTGCATGGTAATTAATTTACACTCCAGGATTGTGTACGGTTATTTTGGGTGAAATGTTTTTGGTTTGTTTTTGTGTTCTTATTCTGAAGAGTTGTAAACTTGTAATCAAATAAACAGGATTAAGAGAGGTCCTTATTTTCCTAGTACTACGTAACGCTGTAACGGTCTTCCGTGGTGTCTCCAAGCTCTAGCTCTAGCCAAACTTTGGAGTTCAATTCATATTCTTAGCTGTTTCAAATCTTTGTTGGCAATTAATCTCCACGATATTCTCCTTGTAGCTCTTTGCATCCATTCCATATATACAATCTACATGGCAAACTAGGAAACCTGTATTGATTATGCCTCAGTTAGTTGTTGTCATCTGTTCAATTAAGATCCAGTTTGACCTGAAATATGTAAAAATCAAGCAAGTGTAAGTGTAACAGCATCGATCTCAACAAAAAAAAATGGCAATTGTTGTCATATTCTATAACCATCGATCTATTTATAATAAATTTTGGTTGTAGTTAATTGTATATAATGTAATAGTCTTTGAGCAGGGGCGTAGCTGCCCCATGCCCAGGGGGTGCAGCTGCGCCCCCTGAAATTTTAAAAAAATTTCAAAAAAAAAAATATTTAGTAAAAAAAAATTTAATAAGGATTTATGTGTAAAATTCCCAACCCATTTAGTCATTTACCGATTTACTTTATTCTTTCTTCTTCCACTCTTTTGTTTCCACTCTACTGAACCCAAACACACTTCATAATGAATTTGTAAGAGGGATTAAAATCTACAGGTGATTAGTTGGGTTTGTAGAGGAGGTCAGAAGAGAGAGAGAGAGCGAGAAGTCGATCAATTATAAACCCTATTGTAAGTAAAAAAATTTGTACATTTTGATAATTAGGGTTCATATTCTGAAATTTCGTGAATTCATATATGATAGGATAATTAGATTGCTAATTTCTGTTTCAGTGTTACTGATTTGTTTGAGAATGGACTGAATTAGTATGATATGTAATCAAATTAGAACCCAAATGGGTACAGATTATAGTGTTAATTTCTGTCCCAATTTTGTGCTAATTTTCGAAATTTTTTATATTTAAACACATGGAGTTTAGAGTTGAATTTTTTATATGTGTATCTTATATATGTGAGCAACATTTTCACAAATTTTCATGATATTTGGAGAAAACCCAGGTTCAAGACGCTACATAAATTTGTACATCACATTGTTCAATGCCCAATCTGGTTATTTGTACAAACATATACTATTATGATTCATCTTCATTCTCTTTCTCTTTTCCTCTTTTGAATTCAACTTACAAATCTCTTTGCAAATTCAAAGAAGACTTGAGAGGAGTTCGAGAGGAGTAAGAAATAGATCAAACAACAAACAAAAAGTGGGTAACTAATTCTAACCATTAGTTTTTACTCTTTCTATGCATATACTTATGAGATGAACATCTAATGCTTGATGCACTTAATTATTTTGAGGTAGACTGATGATTGAAGTTGAAAATAGAGAAGGTTTAACTACTAGTTTATTTTAATGGCATTGTTATTACCCGTTGCAACCGCTACAGTAGAGAGAGTATTTTCTGCAATGAAAATCATCAAGACTTCATTATGAAACCGATTGGGAGATGAAATGATGATTGATTGTTTGCTTGCAAATATTGAAAGAGATGTATTGGATGGCATTGACAATGAAGATATCATTCAATATTTTCAGAATATGAAATCTCGAAGGGTTTTATTGCTAAAGAAAAATGCTATATATTTAGTGATTGTAATAGTTTGTGACATTTGACAGTAATATGTGATATTTTAAGGCTTGCAAATGTGTTTATTATAAATTTTTTTAATAGTAAGTGTCGCGCCCTCTAGATGGAAATCCTGGCTACGCCACTGTCTTTGAGTATTAATTATATATGGACATTTCCTAGATGAAATGAATTATACAAAAAAGAGATCATCCACGATATATTTATTGAATTGAATTATCTCATGCACTCTACTATGATTAAAATTATCATGCATGTTGCAAATATTTTGGGGGGAAAAGGCTATAAAATGTACAACCGAACATGAGTGACTTGCACTTCACTATCAATTTCGCAATGAAGAATGAGAATATATTCATCGTGAAGAATAAAACTTGAATTAAAAAAGTCTGGAAACTTGCAGTATACTCTTCACCAGTGCACGTGCACCCTCCACTCGAAGCAGGTACGATCGATGCGAACGGCGTGAACAATCAATTTGTTGCACCAGCCGTTATCCATCTACGAAAACCGCGTCACACGCGACACGTGCCTCAACTCCATTCACCGTATGCACCCGTTACCGTCCCCACACTCATCCCACACGTCCACGTCACGCGCATCCAACGGCCTAAAACCACACCCCCAACACAGCAGTAACATTACTACCCGGTGACCGCACCTCAACCCTCACTCACTCTTAATAAACCCACAGCTTCTCGTTCTCCTTCTCCTTCTCCTTCTCCTAAAACTCCCTCCCTCTCTTTTCTTCGATCTCGTTTTCAATGGCGATCACGAAGAACCCGATCCTACTCGCCGGCGTCGCCCTTGTCTTCTTTGTCTCGATCGCGGTCGCCGATGTCTACTTCGAAGAGAAGTTCGACGGTACCGATCCGAACTCTAACATTCTCTTGTTCTTCATTTCTAACTGCATTTCAATCTCGATTTGAATTATTCATTTTCTTGAATGCGCGATGCGTTGTTCATTTTGTTTATATCTGATCTTAAGATATTTCGATGAATTTGATGATAGATCAGTTTGAATCGATGTTGAAAATGTGGTTAATTTGAAAAATGAAATTAATAGGATCTGTTAATAGTGCATTATATTATTAGTTTCATCAAGTCTAAGGTGTGATTTGATATTGTGTTTTATATTGTGATTTGAAATTACATTATTGTTTATAACTAAGTAATTTTTTTTAAATCGATAAATAAAAATGACCCAATCGGTCACCTCTTCCATTAATGAAAGATTAACTAATGAAAGATTAACGAAACAACACCATACAAAATATTACAAACCACATCCTGTTCGATCTAGAACAAAACATTCTAGACTCAAAATAACCAAACATCCAAATACAAGAAGCATAAAGCGTAAAGCAAACATCCCAAAAGTGCAACGTAGCAGGACTCTCTTGGGCATCAAAAAGAACATTGCCGACCCCGACCTCCACCTACTCCTCGGACTCCGTGCGTAACCTCTTCCTGACCCTTGATTTACTTGCCCATGCATTGATCATACTCAAAATTTTGTATAACATCGTCTTAAATCTATAATTAATAGAGCGAAAATATGCATCATTTCTGTCTAGACATAGGATCCACACACTAGCTGCTACCGTGATATCCCACAAGATCCTACTCTCCGTCCTAATATGTGAAGATCTCCAAGACCCCAGAAATCCTTAACCTGTGTAGGAGTTTCAATAATACCAAAGCTCAAACTCATAATCTCCCACGTTATAACTAAGTAGTTATCCAAATTGATTGTTAATAACAGCGACTTAATAGTTCGGTAAATTGTTTGTGAGAGACTAATTAATAGTATATGAGAGCATCCACAGTCGTTGATGGTAAAAATATGCATAAATGGATAAATGGATATAGCAATCTCTCGTTTTGCTGTAGTCATAGAATGCTATTTTTTACCTTTTTAAATTAAAATAATAACAGACGGTGCTTCATGTTTCGTCGGAGAGGAAAAAAATAAAAAAACATTTAAAAAAGGTGGGACGGCATATCATGTTCCGTCGGAGAGGGGAATATATATATATATATATATATATATATATATATATATATATATATATATATATATATATATATATATATATATATATATATATATATATATATATATATATAAAGGTGCGACGGCACTTCAAGTGAGGGAAAAAATCGTACTCGACATGCAAAAAAAGTTACAAAAAAGTTACAAAAAATTACAAAAAACCCCGGAAAGTGTGGGACGGCACCCCTATGGTTTTTTTTATTACGAAATTAATTTTTTTTGGATGCCGTTCGACTATTAAAAAAATATTTTTTTTGGTGCGACGGCACTTCAAGCTCCGTCATTTATATATGCATATTTCTCATTCCAATTCTCATTTATAGCAATCTACTGTAGCGATTTATGCATAATATGCATATTTGGCCAACAACTGTAGCGCTCTTTTTGACCAAATATGCATATTATGCATATTTAGCAAGATGCTCTCAGCAATTGATTTCTAGAGAGTAATCGAAAGAGTTGTGTCGGATTAAAGCTTAGATTCTGCTAATGAATTCTATGTTCCAGGTTCTTAGAATAATCGCAACGCAAACTCACTTTATAAAAGTTCTTCTATTTGAATTTTATTGCATCAATATCCTGGACGGATTTTAACTGTTCTTCCTTTGTAACAGTATATACCATGAGTGATATGAGAAGAACTGCATTTGGCATTTGTTGTTTCTAAAGACACCATACTTAACTAAATAAAATGCTTTAAGGTAGTTAATTTTTTGAAACTTGTAAGTGTGCATTTTCTAGCAATTAGATGGCCAGCAGAATGATCACTTTGCTCCACGAATGATTCTGATCCTAATTTTTCCAGCAGCAGAATCTAAATTTGGCATTGGTCAGTTATTTCATTGATTTTTCCATATTAGTCTTATGAGGTTGGGTACTTGTTGTAGATGGCTGGGAGAACCGGTGGGTGACGTCTGATTGGAAGAGGGATGAGAACATGGCGGGTGAGTGGAACCATACGTCTGGTAAATGGAATGGGGACGCTGAAGACAAAGGTATAATTCAATTGATTACCTGTTGCTGCCATTAGAGGAATACATACTCTTATAGAATCACAAATTTAATTTCTCTTTTCGAATATATAAATTGGTGTTTATTAAAGATTGTTATTTATTATAAATGGATGCAGGCATCCAAACAAGCGAAGACTATAGGTTCTATGCGATATCTGCACAATTCCCAGAGTTTAGCAACAAGGATAAGACATTGGTATTTCAATTTTCAGTGAAACATGAACAGAAGCTTGACTGTGGTGGTGGTTACATGAAGCTGCTTAGTGGTGATGTCGATCAGAAGAAGTTTGGTGGGGATACACCTTACAGGTAAAAACCAAATACCCTTGTTTATTCCTTTTCTTTTATTTTGGTTGGGTTACATTAATGGTATGGTACATTTATTGTACATCAAACCTGCAGTATTATGTTCGGTCCAGATATTTGCGGAGCCACTACCCACAAGGTTCATGCTATTTTTTCTCGTAATGGGAAGAATCACTTGATCAAGAAGGATGTACCATGTGTATCTGACCAGCTGACTCATGTATACACTTTTATTATCCGTCCGGATGCTACATTCGTTATTCTTATTGATAATGAAGAGAGGTATTCTGGAAGTATCTATGAACAGTGGGATATTCTTCCTCCAAAGAAAATTAAAGATCCCAATGCCAAGAAAGTATGTTGATGGCAATTTTAATAAAAAAATTCTTTGAATAACCTTTCATCCAATTTCTTGAGCCATGACATATTTTCTACATTCATCAGCCAGAAGACTGGGACGACAAAGAGTACATTCCTGATCCTGAGGATAAGAAGCCTGAGGTAATTGCATATCTTCAGCATAATTTTTTATCGATTTTGGGAATACCTTTAATTATTCATTCACCCTTCACTTGTTAATGCAGTTGGTAGTAGTTGTTGTCAATTTCTCTCTTCCTTTAATTCTTTAATTTTGCATTGTTTAGGGAAAATTTAGGATATTTACTTAAACATTTCTTAAACTTGTAAATTATAATAATATTTACCTTTTGCGAGAATCTTTTATGATCCTTGCATGGTACTATCGCAAATACACTATTCATTACTACTCACTAGGACTAAATAAAGGAGTATTAGATGTTTCCACTTTCCACCCCTTTTGGCTGCAAAGTGCTTTTGAATGGCCTGTGTAGCTAGCTCTGTTAATCTTGATGGAGAGTCCTCTGCTCTTAGGTATACTGGATTATTACCTTACCCCCATGTTTTCTTTGATTATACTTCATCGTTTTGCTTTTAAAGGGGTATGATGATGTTCCTAAGGAAATTGCTGATCCTGAGGCCAAGAAGGTTTACATTCTATCCGGAAACCTTTACTGCTATCTTATTCATGAAACAATGATAAAGTGTTGTTGTCAAAATAAAAATCCAATATTTCCTGATATGCATTGTTGCAGCCGGAAGACTGGGATGACGAGGAGGATGGTGAATGGACAGCTCCAACCATTCCTAACCCAGAATACAAGGGAGTCTGGAAACAAAAGGTTACTAAATAACTTTTTAAGTGTTAACGAATCAAAATTCGATTTCATGTCTGCATTCTGAGTGTATTTCCTTATTTAATATTCAACCAGAAACTTAAAAACCCTAACTACAAGGGAAAATGGAAGGCACCAATGATAGACAATCCAGGTAAATGTGTTTTGTAAACACATTTAGACCTTTATAATCATGTTTTTTATCTGCTCAACTTTATCACAACTTTGAAATCCATATAGATTTCAAGGACGACCCATATATCTATGCCTACAACAATTTGAAATACGTTGGTATTGAATTGTGGCAGGTAAGCCTAATCAACTTAATATGTACACTGTAGTTTATTTGTTCTCAATACTTGACATTAGACTTTGAATTTTATAGGTGAAATCAGGAACTTTGTTTGACAATGTTTTGATCTGTGATGATCCTGAATATGCAAAGAAGTTTGCTGCAGAGACATGGGGGAAACAGAAGAATGTATGTGGTCCAAAACACTGATGCTCTACATTTTGATACTTGTATAAATATTTAAATGGTTAACTTTATGTCGGATATTGAATCTGCAGGCTGAGGAGGTCGCGTTTAATGAAGCTGAGAAAAAGGCATATCCTCCGGTACTATGAAAACTCTCATCTATTATTCGATTTTTGGACGATGTTTTTCCTTTAAAATTTTCAATCTTTTCACTTGTTTGCCGTGGTTAATATAATTTTCGTCTGAAATTGATTCAGGTATTTAACAAGGTGTTATATATCCTTGGGGTTATTGTTATTAATCTTAGTGAGGCGAAAGAAAGTGTTCTTGCACTTTAAGACATCATTTTTAAAATTTTATATATATTATATATATATCCTGGCATTTAGGATGACAGATGAAACTGAACTCCCTGATTACAAAATAATTTTTGGTACTACCTAAACTATTGTGAACAACCTCTTTATGTATGTGAATATTGCTCCACAAACTTTCTCTGACCATCCAGCCTATATGATTAAGTGCAGTGCATTAGCAGAATTATCCTGAATTTCCTTTAAAAGAGTTGTACAAAATATCTTGAATGGCAACGGTTTTCACTCCCTGTAACACCTGTTCCAATTTTCAGCCAAAATCTGACAACCTCCCACTTTGTAGTTTTATGTTTTCATTTTTACCTTTTGAATTTACGGTTCAGAGGATCGAGGATTAATTCTATCCATATAAGTAAGATAGTTTGAAGTGACTATAGTTATTGACCTGTTGGATTGATCTGATTCTTTTGGATTTAACTTATGCTGCACCTTAGAAATAAGTGTTCCCCTCTATTGCTAACCTCATTTTCTTTTTTACCTGTCCATCTCGACTCTTTCCTTTGTTGGTTTAGACTGTCACACTGACATTGAATATGCATGCATAGCTAAATTAAAATTTTATAATTCTGCCAACTTCCCTTGGAATTTACATTTTCTTTTCATTGAATTATTTTTTAGGAATTTTTCATTTTAAACCAATTGAGGTTTCAAATGATAGTAAAGGGTAGAAAACTGTCTGATGTTTTAATTGAGTAGAGGTAAGGTATAGAAACCTATTTGACTCTGTTATGGATCTTCTAGAAAGTCATGCTCCACGGACATCCATTCATGGATAAAACAGGGTAGAATGCAGAATGATAATACCCCAATCCGAATGTTTCACTACTGATGCATTTATTTATGTGCTACATTTATGTAGTTGTTAATTCCTTCTGTTATATTACCCTTGGAAAAGATTAAAATACCCTTCTTTCTCATCTCCTTCCTGTCTCTCTCTTCTTAATCTCTCATGGACCAACTGAACCAATATAGTTTCCAGTTTCATGCCATTTGCCTTCTTTTCTCCCTAATGTTTTAGAAATCAGTTCGTTAACTTCTCCAATTAAAAAAAGCACTTTTGGCATTCCTCCTATTTATTGGGTGTCTATAATGAGGACAAAGTGAAGGAAGCAGGGGTCTTTGTCAATGTGGAGAGTAGAGATTGACCTTGTGATTAAGAAGCTGAAGTTCACATCTTTGGTAGGCATGAGTGGAAAATCAACGCGGGTAGGAGAAAAATTAAAAATGTGGTTTTGGGGGAAGTAAAGGAAAGAAGAAAAAGATCATTAGTTTCTGTTTAAAGTTTAATAACTTAAAATTGTTTAATTATTAAAAAAGTTAGCAAATCAGAATGTTGAGAAAATGAAAGAAACTTTCAGGTAGTTAATAACGAGGAATGGGAACCTCATATTTGTAGGGGAAATTTTCTTCATGTAAAGTTATATTCATATGGTGAGACTATATATGAACGATCCGTACCGTCTATTTTGTTTCTAATGTCATAAGATGTATGTGTATAAAAAATAAACTCATTTGGAGACTTGTCCACAAATCGCATAGTCCAATTTTGTATGTTGGTGAGAAACCATTCATTTTGCAGCCACTTAAAGTATGGATAAACAATCTCCAAATCACGTGACTTTTCATAGGCATACATATTGTTAGCTAAATTGTGCTCGAATCTTTGTTTTCTTTCGCAACTCGATATAAGAAACAAAATAAATTAAAACAGAGTTACCGGCCTATGGGGAAGTCGCGCGGAACGCACTGCCCTAAGAGTTGATCCGCGGTCTTATGTGCAGACTTTTCGCAGATGCTCCTAGTGGTAAAATCCCCGGTATCACCGACGTCTCGCTGTCGCACACAACGTCAAAAGATCGACCCGAACTTTGTTCTTGCCCAGAACGGAACTGGAAACTGGAAGCAGACAGAGAAGATGCGAACGAGAGAAAGAGGTTTTTTGAGGAGCAAATATTTTTTCAGTCATAGTAAAGAGATGAGAAGATGGAAGTATATAGGTAAAAAATCTGTGAACGTGTGGAGAGAAAGTGGGAAGATTTTCGGATCTGAATAACTAATCCAACATTTTAGGAGGAAATAGTCAAAAGGAAAAAATAAATAGCAAAAGAAGTTTTGGGCCTCAATCCAAACCCGAAGGGCAAATCAGATCGATATTCGTGTCCGCAGGTGCGGGCGTGCACACCCGTGCCCACTATGCGCGCCGAACCGAACCGAATCGGGCCGGGCGGCGGCGGCGGCGCGCGTGACCCACGGGTTCTCTCCACACCACACAGTCTACAATGGAGTAAAGGATGGATTGTATTATAGCCACTCACATGGCAAACATTCCCACCGATGTGGGACTAGAAGGAAGGAAGGGCCATCTTGGTTTTGACCAAAAAACAGCCAACAATCTCCCCCCAGAACCAAGATCCAAAGACAGTGATAACAAAAGAATAATGATGTAGAAGTTCTGGGTAAGAGTATACTATGCATAAATGAGATGGACTACAGCCTTGAGTCTCACGTAGTGACTATTGTCTTTGTCTGAAGAAATGCTTGATGGACTATGCCTTGAATCAGACTTCTTGAATCAGATTCAGAAAATAGCACACATAGTACGCTAGAGGTTCTTGGGTCTATCGGGTGGCGCTTTTGAATGGCCATGCGCACTTTTTCCATATTCATGAGAGTTGTCTGGGATCGCCCTGTCCCATAGTCGCGGCCTTCACGATCTCATATAGGTAAGTCCTCAAAGGGTTGGTGATCGGAGTCAACCCTACATAATAATGCTTGGACCTATTAAGAGTTTAGAACTCATCCTAACCAGATCACACCGGAACACTGTCACCATAGTGATGGGATATCATTGTACAATCTCGTACAGCCACCTGGGCATTAATTTATGAGAATTTAATCTCTGAGTCAGTGTTCCATAATAGTCACCGAAGTCCAGCTTGTTTCTACCCATTGAACCGGCTTCTTGGGAACTCCAGTCAGACTCGGTTGGGTTGCCACTGCTGGTGACTTACTTATGGGCTTAACCCTATCCCCCTCGATGATTCTAGGATCAACGTCCTAGACAGACCCTTTGTCAAGTGGTCTGCTAGGTTCTTTTCTGACTTTATATAGTCAAGAACCACATATTTGCCTAATAGGCTCTTGATTGACTTGAAGCGCAGCTGCAGGTGCCTGTTCATCTTAGCATTCACAGAATCATGCTTTAGTAGTTCTATAACAGATTTATTATCACAGTTTATGGAAATAGCAGGAACAGGAATATTAGTAACAGGTATATGCATAATCAAATTTCTTAGCCATTCAGCTTCTGTACAAGTAGTGTCCAAAGCTATCATTTCAGTGTCCATAGTACTTCTAGCTATAATAGTTTGTTTACATGAACCCCAGGAGATCGCAGCTCCTCCTAGGGTAAAGACATATCCAGTTGTGGATTTCACATCAAGTGAGTCAGTTACCCAGTTTGCATCTGAGTAACCTTCTATGATATCAGGGTGTCTAGAATAATGAAGTTTGTAATCTATAGTACCCTTAAGATATCTAAATACTCTTTCTAATGCTGACCAATGTGACCGGTTTGGGTTACTAGTATATCTACTAAGTCTCCCAACAGCAAATGCAATATCAGGTCTAGTTCTATTTGATATATACATAAGAGAACCTATCATTTGAGAGTATCTATGTTGTTCTACAGGTAAACCTTCATTCTTCTTGAGAATGATACTACTGTCAAAAGGAGTACGAGCAGGTGTCTTATCAAAGTACTCAAATTTTCTTAGCATTTTCTCAATAGAATGTACTAAAGAGAGAGTTTAACCCTCATTGGATTTGGATACTTGCATTCCTAGAATCAGGTTAGCTACTCCTAGATCTTTCATATCAAACATGCTAGATAAATAATCTTTAGTATTATTTATTAACTTAAGTGTTGATCCTAAAATGAGGATGTCATCTACATATAAGCATATAATGACACAACTTCCATCAGTGTTTTTAGAATATATATATTTGTCATACTCATTTGCTAAGAAGCCATATTCTAAAATCACTTTATCAAATTTGTTGTGCCATTGCTTGGGAGCTTGCTTTAGGCCATAAAGAGATTTTACTAACCTGCAAACTTTCTTTTCTTGACCTTTAGCAATAAAACCTTCAGATTGCTCCATGTAGATTTCTTCCTCTAGGTCTCCATTTAAAAAGGCTGTCTTTACATCCATTTGATGAATTATCAAGTCATGAATGAATGCTAAAGCTAGAAGAGTTCTAATAGAGGCAATCCTAGCTACAGGAGAGTAGGTGTCAAAATAATCTAATCCCTTTTTCTGGGTGAAATCTTTGGCTACTAATCTAGCTTTGTATTTCTCTATTGAACCGTCAGCTCTAAGTTTCTTTTTGAAGACCCACTTGCAACCTATAGGTTTACTACCTAAAGGCAGGTGCTTCGTAAGTTGAGGGATCACCCTCTATCAAATAAGTGAAGAAATCTTCTCCTAAATTTCTTTCAATCCTACCTCTTTTGCTTCTTCTAGGTTCTGAGTCTTGATCAGGTTGAGAGCTAGAAGGTTGAGAATGGGAACTGGTAGAAGGAGGCAAGGAATAACTGGAGGGGTTGGAAGAAATTCTATCTTTAAAAGGGAATATATTTTCAAAGTAAACTGCATCTCTAGCTTCAATGATGCTATGGTGTTCTGTATAGTGAGATCACTAAGATAGACTAGGTACTTTCACTTGACGTTTTTCGGTATTATGGATTTTGTGTATAAATTTGATAAGAAGAGTTCTAAAATTCTTTCGAAATGGGACCAGTTTTTAAAATGCTAACTTACATCGTATCATCACGTTAGCTTAGCAACTCATTATTCCTTCGCAAAAAAGTCACTCTTTCCAAACTGGTCAGTGGGTGCAAATTAAAAACGTCACTGTAGCAAGAGGTCTTGGGTTCGAGTCTCTGTATGGACTCTTTATTTAACATGAAAATTGTTGGCTGTTTTTTGGTCAAAACCAAGATTCCCTTCCTTCCTTTTAGTCCCACATCGGTGGGAATGTTTGCCATGTGAGTGGCTATAATACAATCCATCCTTTACTCCATTGTAGACTTGTGTGGTGTGGAGAGAACCCGTGGGTCACACGCGCGCCGCCGCCGCCCGGCCCGGTTCGGTTCGGTTCGGCGCGCGTAGTGGGCACGGGTGTGCGCGCCCGCACCTGCGGACACGAATGCCGATCTGATTTGCCCTTCGGGTTTGGGTTGAGGCCCAAAACTTCTTTTGCTATTTATTTTTTTCTTTTGATTATTTCCTCCTAAAATGTTGGATTAGTTATTCAGATCCGAAAATCCTCCCACTTTCTCTCCACACGTTCACAGATTTTTTACCTATATACTTCCATCTTCTCATCTCTTTACTATGACTGAAAAAATATTTGCTCCTAAAAAAACCTCTTTCTCCCGTTCGCATCTTCTCTGTCTGCTTCCAGTTTCCAGTTTCGTTCTGGGCAAGAACAAAGTTCGGGTCGATCTCTCGACGTTGTGTGCGACAGCGAGACGCCGGTGATACCGGGGGTTTTACCACTATGAGCATCTGCGAAAAGTCTGCACATAAGACCGCGGATCAACTCTTATGGCAGTGCGTTCCGCGCGACTTCCCCATAGGCTGGTAACTCCGTTTTAAATTTATTTTGTTTCTTATATACAGTTGCGAAAGAAATCAAGGATTCGAGACAATTTTTAGCAAACACATATTACAACATTAATATCGAAGTGAATGGTGAGGATCGTCGATAGGGAGCCCCAATTTGTAGTTATAAACACTTTATAGTAGGAAATCACCTCTTACAAGTGCGAGACTCCCTTTTCTCTAATGTAAAAACAAATTAGGATAGTTTTTTGCTTTTTGGTGGAACTTTAGGGTAGTCTTGTGCAATGCAAGACTGAAAAACTCTATGAATTAAATGCAACAAAATGATAGATATTTAGATGTAAAATTGTATAGAAACGCAATGGTGGTTATTGTGATATTCTGCAATTTACTCAATAAAATAGTCCATAATTTTGTTCCTAATGAATGTGCAAAAGTGAAATATGATTTACGCTTGGGCTGACCTATATAGTTTCTAAAGAGATGGTAGATTTAGCAGCAACATCGTAGTGGTGAAGTCAAAAGGATAGTATATTCAGCGCCGCCAGTGTCAAATACGTCATGTAAACGACTGTCCTTTTAGCGTCAGTCAATTTGAATCATCTTGATTATTTTGCATTCTAGGGTTATTTCAAGTACTCCACCTTGGTGTTCATTTATCTTACGTATATTACTAATGGGAAAATAAACTTTATCTTAGCTACATGTTCAAATGGCAAATTGTTCCTAAAGTAGACTTGAAAAGCTGCATTTAAGATCAGTTCTGAAGATTTTTTCAAAGGTTGGACTGCCTACTGTTTCTTTTATTCGACATGGACAAATTTTATTTTCATATCATCTCCATTCAAGAGAAATATTGTCCCATAGGTGGGACGAGCCAAGATCCGCTATGCACCTTCATCCACCGACAATTTGTAGTCATCATTTCTGTGAGAATTTTGCTGAACTAATTGAAAATCTGTAACATTATGTGTTTAGCATGAATTTATGTCTATCTGTATGCGTATAATTTTATCCTCCGAAGTGCTGAGTGTAAACTTTCCCTTTTTTATTTCCTTGCAGAAGGATAAGGATGATGATTCAGACACCGAAGTAAGCTTCTTGCTTTTATGAGTTTTGCATGATCACTACTTTTCACTTATCTCTGAATCTTTTATAAAATTCATCTTTTTACTTTCACAGGACGATGAGCATGATGCTGCTGGGGCTGATGATGTTGCCGAATCAGACTCTGATGAGAAGGAAGACGATGTGGTGGATAGACATGTGTGTATTATTTTTCTCATCCCAGCAGTTTTAACAATTTTTTCCTTACATTTCTATCTTACTCTTGATTTCTTCGCATCTTCTTCTGGTTGCAGGATGAACTATAGAGTGGATACACAATTACCGGTGTCTCTGGTAGTTTTGCAGAACTAGATAGAGAGCTAATTTGGTCAGGCTAGAGCATATTTTTGTTTCCTTGGTTAGATGTTCCGAGGAGGAAACAGCTTTACCAGCGTTCAGTTTTGGTTTGCGCTTGCCATTTCCCTTGGATATCTTGGAGGCAGAATTCATCCGTTGTTTTCAGTAACTCCTTGGCATTTGAATTCTCGGCTGTGTTCTCCTCCTAATGCAGACAAGTACAATTTAAGGCTAGAAATAACAAAAGGTTTCCTTTGCTCTAAATATAGTATGATCTTGCTGATTATATTCACTGCTTTTACCTGATTTTTTCTTGGATAATGTTTTTCTTTTCTTGTCTCTCTCTTAAACCTGTGGCATTTGGCCTGTAAAAACAGTGAATGCATTATATTTCTTTTTAAAGATATCTATATTGAGTAAATGAATTTGACCTATCTATTTACATACCTAAATTAATGCATCTGAATTTGTACTGGCTATTGAGTATTGATGCAGTGCTTGCACAATAATGAACAAAATCAGCACTTTTCACTCGTTGCATTTTACCGAATGAGAATCCGATGCAGTAGTCCTCTAATTTATGATCACTTTACCACATGCAGTAACTTTAAATCACAGGGAACTTCAGTTGTTTTCTTGGCTTTTATTGCCCTTTTTTTTTTCTTTCAAACTTTGGTTCTTTTAACCAACCAAAGTTATTTGCTAATTTAGGATTTTTTTTTCTTCTTTCTTTCTTTTTTCTCTCTGTTTCTTGCACTGGTGTGTTTATTCTCAGTTTGAAGTAGCAGTTTTTGTTTTTGTTTTTTTTTTTTTTGGATAAAAGGTGACCGCGTCACCGCTTCATTAATAAATTATTAACAAAACAAGCATTATAAATATATAACATCTATCTGTTCCTAGAATAGAACCACAGAAGTAGCAGTTATTCCTCACTTTACTCAGGTTAGGACTTGAGGCCATTCGAGGCATTATCGGGAAGAAGATAACACAAAAGGATAGTGCTGAAATATGCTGGCATTGGCTATTTGGCCCTGTGCAACACATCGAATTGCATCTTTAAAATGTTCGACAAATTTGGCTATTAACCGTAGCTTGGTAAGGTTCTGTATTTTGTATGGACTTTGTATTCACATGGGAAAATGGCATTGTTAAGTGCAACAATAAACAGACCAAGAATGTTGGCGACTCAGTCTCTTTTCAACAAAATAAACAGTTTTTTCTTCATCTGAAACTCATCTTCCTGCTACACTCAATTTCTTCGATAAGCTCTGTAATTTGCGCACACTCATATTCACAAGGGAAAAAGTTACTGTAAGTGCAGACGATAATCATACCAATAATGTTATGGACTCTGTCGCTTTTCAACAACACAAACAGTTTTGATCCATATGAAACTAATCTTCCTGCTACAATCAATTTCTTTGATAAGCAAGCAAGCATTGAAATGTTAGCTAAAAATCTAAAGAAAGGTCTTATTTTTCTTGGACGCAGTTCACCAAAATACTTTGGTCTTATCGCCGATTGTTAAAGAGTTTATGCATGACTCTTTCCTTAAGTTCGAACCTAACTTATTTTTTGCTTTTGGATTTTAGAACGGAGAAAGGTTTTTTTAAGTAGAAGTGTCCAGCACTCATCTCGTTTTACTAATGAGGAAAACATCGGTACACACGCACCCAAAACAAAAAAAAGAGAGAACAAACGACAAAGATAGGAATAAACGAAGACAGCTCATGAATAGTTTGCTTGTGAAGAAGTGCAAAACCAAAAGCTCTGCCCTCCCTCTCTATCTATCCAAGGGAGGGAAGGGGAGAGGAAGATTTAGGTTTATGATGCGGTTTGTTTCTGGGAGACGTGTGGATGCACCAGGTGTGAGTTCTTACTCGATTTGTATTTGAAGGAGAAAGCTACTAATCAAACGACCCTCGGCTGGCCGAGCAGTACCTGCGACAGGCTGAGAGTGAGGTGGGTGCTGGGCTCGGATCAGAGGGCTCGGATCCGAGGTCTTGTGTACCTGCAGACGGTCTAGAAACACCGGGGTTGGTTCCGGTGGCAGACCCTCCGACGATCTAGTCAGTCACTTAAGATAAGAGTAACAGTAACTAGGGTTTTGGTGAGAAAAGATTCATTCCCTTTGAAGAAAGGAGAGGGCCTGGTATTTATAGGAGATTCCAATCGGGTCCAGACCCGTTTGGGGCTGGGCCGGACCCGGTTACCCGATTGGCTGAAGCGGTGGAAAGTCGGGCGGTATAGGGCTGACGTGGCAGGCGCCGGAGTAGTTTCCGGGCTGACGTGGCAGAGCTCCGGGCGGTTTTCCGGTGCTGACGTGGCAGATCTGAAGGATCAGAAAGGACGCGTATCCTGAGGGGATCCAGTGGCTTAGGGTGAGCCACGTTTTATTCCTGACCCATATCACAAGCCCCACACTCCCGCAGGGTTGGGTGCTCCAGCAGTGCGGGGGTGACTCCTGGTCCTCGGGGGAAGGGCAGATGTCAGGGTAAGAGGTGGGATCTGTTGTTTCCCGAAGATGGCCAGGGGCAGGAGGAATGGACCCCTCGTTGGATGTGCGGGAGGTGAAGTTTTTAGGAGGGAGGAGTTGGTAGTGCGCATGCCGAGCTCACTAGGTCGGTGGCCGAGCTAGAGGGGTCGGCGGACGAACCCTACGGGTCGGCGGACGACCGACTCGCTAGTTGGAAGAGCGAGGGGTCGTCCGAGGTCGTGAGGTCGGCCTGACGAGCGTCTGGTTAGTTAGGAGAGCGAGGAGGTGAGACTCGAGCTCCGATCCGAGCGCCGAGTCCCTACTGGGAAAGGAGGAGTGGCTCGAGCTTCGATCCGAGCTCCGAGTGTTTACTGAGAAGGGAGGAGGGGCTTGGTTCGAATTTCGATTCGAGCGTCGAGTTCCATACTGAGAAAGGGGAAGTAGTCTGGCTCGCGCTTCGATCCGAGCGTCGAGCCCCCACTGAGTAAGAGGGAGTAGTCTGGCCCGAACTCAGGGGGTCGGCGGACGAGACCTTAAGGGTCGGCGGACGACTGCCTCGCTAGTTGGAAGAGCGGGGGGTCGTCCAGGCCATCCGATGGGTCGTCGTCCGAGGTCAGGTGATCGGCTTGACGAGCGCCTCGTTAGTTTAGAGGAGTGAGGGGGGAGGTGAGACTCGAGCTCTGATCCGAGCGTCGAGTCCCCACTGGGGAAGGACGAGTGGCTCGAGCTTTGATCCGAGCTCCGAGTGTTTACTGAGAAGGGAGAAGGGGCTTGGTTCGAATTTCGATCCGAGCGTCGAGCCTCACACTGAGAGAGAGGAAGTGGCCTGGCTCGAGCTTCGATCCGAGTGTCGAGCCACCACTGAGTAAGAGGGAGTAGCCTGGCCCGAACTCAGGGGGTCGGCGGGCGAGACCTAAGGGTCGGCGGACGACTGCCTCGCTAGTTGGAAGAGCGAGGGGTCGTCCAGGCCATCCGTTGGGTCGTTTGTCCGAGGTCAGGAGATCGGCATGACGAGCGCCTCGTTAGTTTAGACGAGTGAGGGGGAAGGTGAGACTCGAGCTCCGAACCGAGCGCCGAGTCCATACTAAGAAAGGGGAAGCCGCCTGGCTCGCTTTTTGATCCGAGCGTCGAGCCCCTACTGACGGGTGCATGGTTGTTTTAGACTGCCACTTCGAAAGTTCTTCTTCTAGGATCCACTTTGATTCCGAAAAGCCTGTTCGGATCGCCTTTTTGGAAGACATTGGTAATGGGTTGAACAGAAGTGGGAGATGGTGAACAGATCTAGACTCTTCAGTGAGTTCAAGAGAAGTGGCCGTGTGGCTTGCGTTCTTATCCGAGCGTCGAGCTCCCACTAAGCAAGGAGAAGTTGCTTGGCTCGAGTTCCGAGCTCCACCCGTGAAATGAGAAGGCGGTCTGGCTCGCGGTTCTATCCGAGCGCCGAGCCCGATCTGAGAAAAGAGAAGGCGGTCTGGCTCGCGGTTCTATCCGAGCGCCGAGCCCCCTCTGAGAAAAGAGAAGGTTGTATGGCTCGAATTTCCATCCGAGCGTCGAGTCCCACCTGTTGAAGGGCGAAGGTGGTGTGGCTCGAGGCTCCATCCGAGGGTCGAGCCCCACCTGTTGAAGGAGAAGGTGGTATGGCTCGAATTTCCATCCGAGCGTCGAGCCCCATCTGTGAAAGGAGAAGGTTGCCTGGCTCGAGTTCCTATCCGAACGTCGAGCCCCACCTGTTGAAGGAGAAGGTGGTATGGCTCGAATTTCCATCCGAGCGTCGAGCCCCATCTGTGAAAGGAGAAGGTTGCCTGGCTCGAGTTCCTATCCGAACGTCGAGCCCCACCTGTTGAAGGAGAAGGTGGTATGGCTCGAATTTCCATCCGAGCGTCGAGCCCCATCTGTGAAAGGAGAAGGTTGTATGGCTCGAATTTCCATCCGAGCGTCGAGTCCCACCTGTTGAAGGGCGAAGGTGGTGTGGCTCGAGGCTCCATCCGAGGGTCGAGCCCCACCTGTTGAAGGAGAAGGTGGTATGGCTCGAATTTCCATCCGAGCGTCGAGCCCCATCTGTGAAAGGAGAAGGTTGCCTGGCTCGAGTTTCCATCCGAGCGTCGAGCCCCATCTGTGAAAGGAGAAGGTTGCCTGGCTCGAGTTCCATCCGGACGTCGAGTCCCACCTGTTGAAAGGTGATTTGTCTTCGAGCTTCGACCCGAGCTCTCTGACTTGGCGCAATTTCGCACTTGTTTCTAGGGGGTGATTTCTGTCTGGCAAACAGGAAGGGGTAGTATTGGAATTTTATCCTTTCTGCTGACGTCGTGGCGCAAAGATCAACGTTTGCTTAGCCGTTGGATCTTGTCAGATAAGATCTAACGGCTAGATACTTATTTGCGAAAATCAAGGAGTCGTTGTCTACTTTAAAAAACCCCACCCCCCTCATTTTTCTTTTCACCTTATCACTTATAATTCCCAACTTTCCAACTTTAGCGCAGGCATTTCGATCGCTGTCGGCGGATTCTTCGCAGAGAAGCGTAACTTTCAAAGCATCAGGTTAGTAATTCTCTTTTTTGAAATGTCGCGTACTCAGTCTGGTTCCGAGGCTACTTCGTCTGGTCACTCGGAGATGGAGTCAGATTTGGAAACGTCATCGTCTCTGGGCAAGTACCAGGTCAAAGAGGAGGTTTTCTCCGAACCTGGCTCCGAGGGCGACAGTGACGTAGCTTTAATCGTGCAACCGCTGAGTTCTCGGAGGCTAGGGAAGGAGCCGATGGAAGAGGGTGGTGCGGACGAGGATAGTGATGATGAGGACGAGGAGTCGGATCAGGGTGCTGGTGATGATGAAGAGGGTGAGGAAGGAGAGCAGGGCAACACGGAGAGTGAGGGAGGAGAGGGTATTGGTGCGCCGGAGGCCGGTCACGGAGAAGATCTGCCTCCGTTGCCCCCCTTGTCGACTCCATCCCCCGAGCGCAAGCCTCGGCCACGTCGGAAGAAGAGAGTCCTCACCATCCCTCAAAGCCCTTCTTCGCCTG
Organism: Hemerocallis citrina; assembly: GCA_017893485.1. Classification (NCBI taxonomy): domain Eukaryota; kingdom Viridiplantae; phylum Streptophyta; class Magnoliopsida; order Asparagales; family Asphodelaceae; genus Hemerocallis; species Hemerocallis citrina. The sequence goes on from CM030361.1 coordinate 68,638,334, forward strand.
ACGAGGATGCGCCGAGGACGGGCCTTGATGTTCCACCTGTTACCTTTCGGAATCCCGTGTCGATACGAATGTATCCCGACGATGTGAAGGATATTCAACCGATCCCTCCCGTGCCTGGAGAAAACACAAGGACGAAAATTCGTGCGGACAATACTCCCAGCGTCCTGAGACCGGAGTACCTGAATATCATCAGGGCTGCTTACTACATTCCGAGGGAGTACGAGCTCCTACAACCGAGCCCGGGTATTCGTCCCACGACAATGTTGGCTCCGGGCTATTGCATATTTCCAGAGCATGCCTTCATCTCGGGGTCGAGGCTCCCCCTGCACCCTTTCGTAAAGACGGTTTTGAACTGGGCGGAGTTGTCTCCCATGCAGTACGGTCCCAACTCGTGGAAGCACCTCATCTGCTTCATCCTGAAGTGCCAAGAGAAAGGGGTGAGGCCGAGGCTTTCCTACTTCCGTGCCATTTTTAGTATTGGTTCGCTCGGAGATATTGAGGGCGTATTCTTCTTCACGCCGAGACCGAACAAAAAAGTGGTGCACGGCCACCCGGATTCGATTAAGAATTGGAGGGATAAGTATTTTGTCGTGAAGACCGAAGGGTCATGGGACATCCCGACTCAGTGGAATTTTGTGAAGCCGAAGCGTAAGCCCCCGAAGAGGAGCGAGTTAACTGCCAAGGAGTGGGGGAGGGTTGAACATATACTCAGGGGAGACAGCATCGCATGGCGCCGAGTGACCGAGGTTCACCTAGCGAGGGCCGGACTGAGTCTCGCCGACCCTAGTATGTTTCTTTCCTTATTTTTTCATCTTTCTGCCTTCGTGTTAACGTTTAGCCTTCCTTTCCTGTCTTGTTGTAGGGATGTCGACCCAACAGGCACAAGCCAAGCAGATTCTGCTCGCCGCTGCTGAGAAGACGAGGCAGGAGAAGAAGAAGAAAGAAGAGCAGGATCGCCTCGCTGCCGAGAAGCGGAAGCTTTCTGCTCAGCTTTCGCAAGCCGGAGGGCCCTCTAACGTGCCTCCCCTAGCGCCCGAGGAACAGCCTTTGGCGAAGAAGCAGAAGAAGCATCACCATTCGTCGCGGTCGGCTCGAGACCCAGCGGGGGGATCGGGGAAAACGGTTGAAGCCCCGTCACAACAGCTTCCCCCCGTACGTCCGAGCGCGGCAGAGTTGGTGGGAAGGATGGCGACAATGCCCTTCGTCCCCGATTGGTCGATCCTGAAGGGTGACACAATTCTCGACGGACCCGTATCGATGGAGTTCGTCTCGAAGGCCATCACCGATCGGGATGGAATGGCCTTGGCGGCGCAGACGGCCGATCAGGCCTACATGCGCTGGGCCCAAGCCACCCTCTCGGTAAGTTGTCCGAGGCCCATCTGGTGAGTGGACTTGTAATTATTGCTAACTTTGATTTTTCTTGACAGTCGATGCTCCACGGTCAGCACTTCCACAAGTGTCTGGAGAAGGAGATCACATACGAGCGGAAGCAGAAGGAGAAGTTCCTTCGGGAGCTGACCAAGGCGACGGACGACTTCAAGGAGGCCCGGGACATGGTGACCGTTCACGAGGCCCAAATAAAGTCCTTGGACAGGATCCATAAGCAGGACCGAGAGGATCTGCTGAAAAAGATTGCGGCCGAGGCGGCGGAGAAGGAAAAGGCGCAGAAGGCCGTGGCGGACATGGAGGCGGTCTTGGGGGAGACATTGGTGACGGCGCAAGACGAGGCTTATGAGCAGGCCAAGTCTCACTTCAAATATATTTATCCGGAGTGCAACGTCGACCACCTCAGCTTCGGGTGGAAGCCGGACCTGCCTCCGACCCTTGGTGGTGATGGTGACGACGAGGGGCCACCACGAAGAAGAGGTGCACCCCGACCCTCAAGACTAGATGTTTTTGTTTTTATTCTTTTTGTTGTAAATGCCTTCGGCGGACTGGCCACCGTAAATTTTGTATCGGACCTTTTGAAATGGAATGAAATATGAAATTTTTGGGCCGACCCTAGAACACTTGCATTTTGTGATACTTGTATTTTTCTTTTGATAGAGGCTGGCTCGTCAACGAAAGTTGGCTCGGGACCGAGAGGCTGCCAAGAATTACTTTTTGAACAAGTCGAGAGAGCTTGGTCTAGAGGTGGCTCGTTTGAGAAAAATTGTAGCCGACCGGGACTGGTGGGTCATTGAGAAGGACTGGGCGATCTCGGATACCTCTAGTGGGCGATCGGCCTCCGAGTCTTCTCTTCGCGAGGCCGTCATAGAGAAAGAATTGGAGGTTCGCCAGCTGAAGCTCATATTGGGTGCCGGTCTTGTTGAAGAGGCGAGTAACTCCACTCCGGGGCGGTTGCTGCCGCCCTCGCCGGTTGAGACACAGCCGGATGATGCGGAGAGCTCGGTGGCGGGCACGTTTTCCTTGGTCAGAATAGCCGAGCGTCACAGGAGCCCCGAATTCGAGTTCCCGGCCGAGTGAGTGAGTTGAGAGCCTTCATTGTATTTGCATTTTCGTTCATTGAGTTGTAAGCAATGAGTGATGAATAAGATCATTTGTTCTCCGGAGCCTTGATTGCCTCGGATGCCGAGGGTATTTATTGCGAAATCTACGAAGAGTCGTAATTGACGCGATTGCGCCAATGATTGCGACGTTTCGCATTCCTAGGAACATTAATGGTGACGCTTCGCCTTCCGCGGTTTCATATTCCCAGGCGTAATAAATGAGGCCTCAGGGGGCTATATAATCACCACTCCCCATCTGTTTTTGACCAGTGAGTCATTCGGCATGGATGCCTGCCTATGGCGGGCGTCCAAAAAATATAATTTTTTCGAGCATCCCGGATCGGAGGCACACCGATCACCCTCGAACTATTCGGGGTACCGGCCGTCAGGGCCATGGGACCCCGGGTTGTTCGTTGGTGAACGGTGGGCCGACCGATCGTTTGGGGTGTTCGGAGAAGTCCGAAGCTCGGCGAGCTGTTTGTAACTGTGGTTCTGAAGGGCGTTCCGGGCAAGTTGTTTGCAACTGTGAAGGCTCGGTTGCCAGGGCAGGCCGAACCTTTGCAGTTGCAATCAGCTGGCTCGGAATGGTGCGCTTCGAAAGAGAGAGAGCCGCCAGTCTTTGGCCCCCCTGCCATCCTCGAACAGTTTGGGGTTTGGGTCTTGCAAAAAGTCGCAAACCCCGAGCTGTTCGCGGGTGAGAGGGTGGCCAGTAATCCGACTCAAGGCTCGGGGTGTCTGCGGAAGGCGGACGCCTCAGAACTAAAATAAAAATTTTTCCAACACTTGGTGAGGGAACAGGTGGTAGGCAGCGTCGAGCGTCTCTGCCGAGTGTCAAGGTCGCGGCACCCTCGGAGAGGGCACCCGCCTTGCTCGGGATCGACGCCGAGCTCCTGCACTTGTTCTCATGGAGAGACGGTGCGGGAGTGGCTGGCGGATGTCGCCTCGCGTATCGGTTGATGGCCTCCGAGGGGGCCAAACCGAGCGAGGGACGGATGCCGAGCCCCCACAACGGTGAGAAAGGCAACTGCAGGTGTAGCGTAGCGCCGCCGCCGAGCGTTCAGGTCGCGGTGCCCTCGGAGGGGGCACCTGCCTTGCTCGGGATCGACGCCGAGCTCTTGCACTTGTTCTCGTGGAGAGACGGTGCGGGAGTGGCTGGCGGATGTCGCCTCGCGTATCGGTTGATGGCCTCTGAGGGGGCCAAACCGAGCGAGGGACGGATGCCGAGCCCCCACAACGGTAAGAAAGGCAACTGCAGGCGTAGCGTAGAGCCGCCGCCGAGCGTTCAGGTTGCGGTGCCCTCGGAGGGGGCACCTGCCTTGCTCGGGGTCGACGCCGAGCCCCTGCACTTGTTCTCGTGGAGAGGCGGTGCGGGAGTGGCTGGCGGATGTCGCCTCGCGTATCGGTTGATGGCCTCCGAGGGGGCCAAACCGAGCGAGGGACGGATGCCGAGCCCCCACAATGGTGAGAAAGGCAACTGCAGGTGTAGCGTAGCGCCGCCGCCGAGCGTTCAGGTCGCGGTGCCCTCGGAGGGGGCACCTGCCTTGCTCGGGATCGACGCCGAGCTCCTGCACTTGTTCTCGTGGAGAGACGGTGCGGGAGTGGCTGGCGGATGTCGCCTCGCGTATCGGTTGATGGCCTCTGAAGGGGCCAAACTGAGCGAGGGACGGATGCCGAGCCCCCACAACGGTGAGAAAGGCAACTGCAGGCGTAGCGTAGCGCCGCCGCCGAGCGTTCAGGTCGCGGTGCCCTCGGAGGGGGCACCTGCCTTGCTCGGGGTCGACGCCGAGCCCCTGCACTTGTTCTCGTGGAGAGACGGTGCGGGAGTGGCTGGCGGATGTCGCCTCGCGTATCGGTTGATGGCCTCCGAGGGGGCCAAACCGAGCGAGGGACGGATGCCGAGCCCCCACAACGGTGAGAAAGGCAACTGCAGGCGTAGCGTAGCGCCGCCGCCGAGCGTTCAGGTCGCGGTGCCCTCGGAGGGGGCACCTGCATTGCTCGGGGTCGACGCCGAGCTCCTGCAGTTGTTCTCGTGGAGAGACGGTGCGAGCCGAGTCCTATGCTTGTAAGAGAAGCATGTTTGGGCTCGTGATTCCATCCGGGTGCCGAGTCCTATGCTTGTTAGATAAGCATGTTTTGGCACGGGATTCCATCCGGGTGCCGAGTCCTATGCTTGTTGGAGAAGCATGTTTGGGCTCGTGATTCCATCCGGGTGTCGAGTCCTATGCTTGTAAGAGAAGCATGTTTTGGCTCGGGATTCCATCCGGGTGCCGAGTCCTATGCTTGTAAGAGAAGCATGTTTTGGCTCGGGATTCCATCCGGGTACCGAGTCCTATGCTTGTTGGAGAAGCATGTTTGGGCTCGTGATTCCATCCGGGTGCCGAGTCCTATGCTTGTAAGAGAAGCATGTTTTGGCTCGGGATTCCATCCGGGCGCCGAGTCTTGTGCCAAGTCCGTGAGGTAATTTATCTGTTTACAAGGTTTGGAATCATAAGCTTGTTTTTAAGAAAGCTGACATGTTTACAAAATATGTTTGTTACAAAAAAGTCTTGGCGCGACGTGCCGTTTACAGGACTTTACAAAAGACTAGGCACAACGTGCCGATTACGACCGTTATATTTTACATGGAGGCTACTCTCCTAAGAACTTAATCAAGTGTTCCGCATTCCAGGGCCTCTTGACAGGCTTGCCGTCGGTGTCGGTCAGGCGATAGGTACCTGGTCGTATGACCCCTGAAACCTTATAAGGGCCCTCCCAGTTTGGCGCCAACTTCCTTTTCTGGCCGGGGTTGGATACCGCCAGTTTCCGGAGGACAAGATCTCTGAGTGCAATGTTTGTTGGGCGCACCTTCTTGTTGTAGAACCTCTCGATTCTTTGCTGGTAGATGTTCCTTCTGATGGCCGACTTCTCCCTGACCTCGTCAGTGAGGTCCAGGTCCGCTCGTAGTTGCATGGAGTTGCTTGCTTCGTCAAAAGCCATAATTCGGGGAGAGGGGATTCCTATTTCCAGGGGAATGACGGCCTCAGCGCCGTACGTTAAGTTGAAAGGTGACTCCCCTGTCGGGATTCTTTTTGTTGTTCGGTGGGCCCAGAGAACGCTTGCCAGTTCGTCGACCCATAACCCTTTTGAGGAATTGTCGAGTCGCTTCTTGAGTCCGTCGATGATCTGGCGATTCGCGTTCTCTGCCTGTCCGTTGGATTGGGGATTGCATACTGAAGAGAAGCGCTGCTGGATACCGAGGTCTTCGCAGAACTTGCGGAAATGCTTGCCAGCAAACTGGGTCCCGTTATTCGTGACGAGAACTTGGGGGATCCCGAACCGACAGATAATGTGCTTCCAGAAGAATTGTTGGGTCTGCTGCTCGGTGATCGTAACTAATGGCTCCGCCTCGATCCATTTTGTGAAGTAGTCGATCGCTACTATGAGAAACTTTCGTTGCCCTGTCGCCTTTGGAAAGGGGCCTACAAGATCCATCCCCCACATTGCAAAGGGAGTCGAGCTGGCCATGGACCGGAGGTTTGCTTGCGGGACTCTTTTGATGGGCGAGAATCTTTGACAGGGGCCACACTTCTTGACAAGGGTCAAAGCGTCTTGCAACATGGTGGGCCAGTAGTACCCGTGGTTCAAAGCCTTTCACGCGAGCGAACGACTTCCCATGTGACACCCGCCAATCCCCTCGTGTAATTCCTTGAGAGCATATTCGGCTTCAGCAGGAGTGAGGCAGCGGAGATAAGGCCGTCCATCCGAGGTAGTGTAGAACCTCTTGAAGAGTGTTGAGTCGATCATTGTGAACCTTTCCGCTCGGGCCCTGACCCTTCTTGCTTCGCCTCGGTCTTCTGGGAGTTCTCCCTTGACGAGAAATTGCCTAATCAGTGTGGTCCAGTCTTCGGGGGGAGCCCCATCTTCAACGCACAGGACCTCCGGGATGTCGATGCTAGGTTTTAGCATGACCTCGATCAGGACCGTGCGATCGAGACCTTCGAAGGAAGAGGAAGCCAATTTTGACAAAGCGTCAGCCTGGACATTCTGTTCCCGGGGGATCCTCAAAACAGCCGACTCATCGAAGGACGCTAGTAGGCGTTGAACTACAGCTCGGTAACGAACCATGCGATCGTAACGGACCTCGTACTCCCCGGTGATCTGGTTGACCACGAGCTGGGAGTCGCTGAAAGCCCTGATCTGTCTGGCACCGGCTTGATGAGCTAGGGTGAGCCCAGCGATAATTGCCTCGTATTCGGCCTCGTTGTTAGAGGCCGGGAAGTTGAGGCGGAGGCAGTACTGCAGAAGAAAACCGTCTGGGCCTCGCAGGATGATGCCCGCTCCGCTGCCTGCCTTGCAGGAGGAACCATCGACGTAAACTTCCCACGTCTGGTCGTTTTCCGTGTTTGTAGGGTGCTCGGAGATAGTGCACTCCGTAATGAACTCCGCGAGCGCCTGCCCCTTGATGACTGTTCTGGGCTGATAGCCAATGTCATACTGGCTGAGCTCAATCGACCATTTCACGAGTCGACCCGAGCTTTCTGGTTTGTAGAGTACGGCCTTCAGGGGTTGGTCCGTCAGCACCTGGACAGAATGGGATTGAAAATATGGACGGAGCTTTTGCGAGGCCATGACCAGGGCGTACGCTACTTTCTCCATCCGAGAGTACCTGGTCTCGGCATCGAGCAGGACCTTGCTGACGTAGTATACAGGCTTCTGTAATCCCTCTTCCTCCCGAACGAGAACGGCGCTGAGCACCTTCTCCGAGGCTGATAGGTAGAGCCAGAGTGGCTCTCCTGGTTCGGGCTTGCTGAGGAGAGGAGGGTTCGCGAGGTATTCCTTTAGCTGGGCGAAGGCCTCTTGCTGTGGGACCCCCCATTCGAACCCGTCGGTGCCGCGCAAGGCTTTGAAGAAGGGAAGAGACTTCTCTCCGGACTTGGAGAGGAAACGGCCGATGGCCGCCAGTCTCCCCGTTAGCCGTTGGACTTCTTTGATGTTCCTGGGAGGGGCCATGTCTAGGATTGCTTGGATCTTCTCGGGGTTTGCTTCGATTCCCCTTTGGCTGATAATGAACCCAAGAAACTTTCCCGCGGAGACGCCGAAGGCGCATTTATTCTGATTAAGTCTCATGTTATGGGTCCGAAATACCCCAAAGGCCTCCTCCAGATCGGCTACGTGATCCTCCCCCCGCCGGCTCTTGACGAGTGTGTCATCCACATATACTTCTATATTGCGCCCGATCTGTTCCTTGAAGACCCGGTTGACGAGCCTCTGGTACGTGGCTCCGGCGTTCTTCAGCCCGAAGGGCATGACCCTGTAGCAGTAGAGCCCCTGGTCTGTGACGAAGGACGTCTTGGCGATGTCGGGAGGGAACATGCGGATCTGGTTGTAGCCTGAAAATGCATCCATGAAGGACAGGAGCTCGTGACCCGATGTTGCATCGATGAGAGCATCGATCCTGGGAAGGGGGAATGGGTCCTTCGGGCACGCCTTGTTGAGGTCCGTGAAATCAATGCAGATCCTCCAGCTCCCGCTCGCCTTTTTGACCATGACGACGTTTGCCAGCCACTCGGGGTAGCTGACCTCTTGGATGAAGCGCGCGGTAAGGAGTTTGTCGACTTCTGCATTAACTGCCTGTTGTCGCTCTGGTGCGAACTTGCGTCGCTTTTGTACCACTGGTTTCGAGCCGGGGATCACGCTGAGTTTATGCATGATGAGCTCCTCGGAAATACTGGGCATGTCAGATGGCTTCCAGGCGAACAGATCGACATTGCGCCGGATGCAGGTGATGAGATCGGACTTAAGGCGGGGTGCGAGGGAGCGACTTACTCGAAATTGTTTCGATGAATCCTCCGTCTCGAAGGAGACATCCTCTAGCTCGTCTGCCGACTCCGGCTCTGGCTGGGTCCTTTGGGGCTGCATCTCCACGGCGTCGAGAGGAAACACTTCGCTTCCTATTGCTGTCATATAACAAGAGCGAGCGGCTTCCTGATTCCCCCGGACCACTCCTACCCCGGTACTGGTAGGGAACTTCATCTTCTGGTGGTAGGCCGAGGGGACAGCCTGGAGAGAGCAGAGGCCCGGTCGACCGAGTATAGCGTTGTAGGCTGCCTTGACGTTGACAACCATGAAGTCCATGGACTCGGTTCTCCGGTTCGGGGCCGTGCCAGCCGTGACATCCAGCGTGACGATCCCCTCGATTGTCACCGGAACTCCAGAGAATCCGTGCAGGGTGTATCCTGCAGGCTTGAGCTTGCTACGGGGCAGCTTTAGGTTCTCGAAAGCATCGAGGAACAGAATGTTGACCGAGCTCCCGTTGTCCACAAGGATCTGCCGAGCATCGAAATTTGCCATGCTGAGATTGATCACGAGAGCGTCGCAATGCGGGAGCCGAACCCCCTCCAGGTCGTCACCCGAGAAGGAGACGGGGAGTGGTTGGTCCTTGGACGGCGTTAACGTCCCGGATGAACGCCTTGCGGGAGGTGTTAGAATCCCCTCCCATGGGCCCTCCGTGGACGCAGTGCAATATGGCTTGGCCGTCCGGCTCTTCGAGCTCCTGCTCTTGCCCGGGGAGCTGCAGGGGAGCTCGAGGAGGAGGTGGGGTTCTCCTGTTCCTCGTGTCCCTTTGCGCCCGAGCATCATCCTGCTTATACTCCCGGAGGTACCCTCGCTGAATGAGGGCCTCGATTTCATCTTTCAGGGCACGGCAGTGATCTGTGTCGTGCCCGTTGTCTCGGTGGAAGCGGCAGTAGAACCGTTGATCCCTTTTCTTGCTAGTGTTGTTGGACGGTCGAGGGGGATACTGAACGAGGTCCCTGTCCTCGATTGCCAGGAGTATTGAGGACACATTTTGTGTGAGTGGGGTATACCTTTCGAAGCGAGGAACCGGTGGTACCTTCTTCATGGTGCCCCCGTCCTTCGGAGCCTTTTTAGAAGGCTCGACTTCCTCGGCCTTCCGCTTCCCTTTTCCGAGTGCTTCTCTGGATTCATCGGGGTTTAGGGCTTCCTCCGCCCTGATGTATTTCTCAACTCGGTTGAGGAGGTCGGGAAAATCGATCGGGGGCTTCTTCGCCAGAGAGGCTTTCAGCTGCCCATGACGGACGTTGTGCCGAAATACCGCGGAGGCGACGCCCGGATCGAGAGAGGAGACCGACCTCGCCTCTGCCGTGAATCTCCGGACAAACGCCCTGAGTGATTCCCCCCCTTCCTGCCTGAGCCCAAGTAAGGAGGCGCTCGTTCTTTCGGCCTTCCGGCTGGTTACAAAATGGGCGAGGAAATTGCCCTCCAGTTGATCAAAGGAGTAAATGGAGCCGGGGGTGAGTTTAGAGAACCACTCACGAGCTGGACCCCAAAGGGTGGCAGGAAATGCTCGGCACAACAGAGGATCCGATGCGCTGTGAATCATCATGAGGGTTTTGAAACCCTCCATGTGATCAGCAGGATCCCCTTCGCCGTTATAGGTCTCGAATTGTGGGGGTCGGAAGTTCCGTGGTATTTCCGCTTGGATAATGAGGGCGGAAAAGGGGGGTCGGACAGGTCTGTACCCCTGACCGGCTCTGACACCTCCGTCGCCCATATGATCGATTCGGTCCTCCATCTCTTGGAGGCGCCTTAGGAGTATGCCATCGGCCTCGGGCTGGATTGTTGAGGAGCGGGAGACGCTGGCCTCAGCGTCCAACCTGGTTTGGGAATGACGTGCTTCCTCCCTGGGGGCCCGTTGGAGAGCCCCAAGAATTTCCCTTCGGAAATCCTGGAACTCCTGTTGTGTGACAGGAGCTCCCTCAGCTCGGGCCGGTTGGACCGGAGGTTGCCTCTCGACTCGGCTGAGAGCTGGCCTTCGTTCTTCCGGCGGTGGCCTAGGGTGGTTCGGGGCCGAGTTGGAAGCGGCCCTTTCCCTACTGCGACCAGCCTGCCGACTGGAGATTACCCTTCGAAGGTCGGGTTGGATTGGAGGGGTGGCGGTCCGCTGGGACCCCTGACGGGAAGCCCTATGCTTTGATGTGCGCAGTCCGGCGTTGGTATTTGGTGGGGGTGTGTCCCGTCGGTTGACGGAGGACGCCGCCCCCTTGCCTTTGGAGGCCATTGGAGTTCGGCGGTCGAGGTACCTCGGCGGTAGGACTCGGGTCGGCTTCCGAAGTAGCTTTCCCACAGACGGCACCAACCTGATGCGGTTTGTTTCTGGGAGACGTGTGGATGCACCAGGTGTGAGTTCTTACTCGATTTGTATTTGAAGGAGAAAGCTACTAATCAAACGACCCTCGGCTGGCCGAGCGGTACCTGCGACAGGCTGAGAGTGAGGTGGGTGCTGGGCTCGGATCAAAGGGCTCGGATCCGAGGTCTTGTGTACCTGCAGACGGTCTAGAAACACCGGGGTTGGTTCCGGTGGCAGACCCTCCGACGATCTAGTCAGTCACTTAAGATAAGAGTAACAGTAACTAGGGTTTTGGTGAGAAAAGATTCATTCCCTTTGAAGAAAGGAGAGGGCCTGGTATTTATAGGAGATTCCAATCGAGTCCAGACCCGTTTGGGGCTGGGCCGGACCCGGTTACCCGATTGGCTGAAGCGGTGGAAAGTCGGGCGGTATAGGGCTGACGTGGCAGGCGCCGGAGTGGTTTCCGGGCTGACGTGGCAGAGCTCCGGGTGGTTTTCCGGTGCTGATGTGGCAGATCTGAAGGATCAGAAAGGACGCGTATCCTGAGGGGATCCAGTGGCTTAGGGTGAGCCACGTTTTATTCCTGACCCATATCAGTTTACAGTCTTGCTTTCTCCGACTAAATACTATTTCTAATTTATTAGTTTTAAATTTATTTACTATTTCTAATTCTATTAGAAATTTCTCTGAATGAGAAAATGAAAATTTAAGTAATAAGATTTTGGATAATTATCTTAGACCATACAAAGAAAATAGTTTTAGTTATTCTATATAAAAAAAAAATTTACAATACATCAAATTTATAGTTTTAAGTCATTTAACATCATTACTTCATTACAATTGTTTTTGGTATTCTAAAAACCAATCAGGGCCGGCCCCGACCTTGAGGCCGGTAAGGCAGCCTCCGGATTTTTTACAATTTTAGGTGTTCCAAATTTGTACTCCCCTTATAAATATAAACACATATTTTACACGTAAAAAAATTATATCATTATTAGGGGCCCTCAAAAATAATTATTTGGGTCTTTTGCATTGGCTCCGGGAACTCAGGGCCGGCCCTGAAACCAATACTAATTGTAAGTTTAGAATTGTAAGTTTACTAGGTTTGCCCGTTGACACGTGCCTACGGCACGTCTTCGGAACGGTGCATCTTGTTTGATCATATAAAATAGTTTTAGATGTCCAGCAAATTAATTGAAGTAGCAAACATATTATATGAGAAACTTTTGGGGATCCAGCAAAAAACATATTATATGAATTTTTTTATTTTTTTTATTTTTTGAATTAGTTTTAAAGTTTTTAATTTTAAATTTATTTAAAAAATTGTAAATTTTTTGTTCTCTTAATTTTTTGAATAGAAGGAGGAGGGAGAGAGAGAGAAAAAATAATTATATAAATATAGGAGTTGTTTTGGATGGAGTATTGAATTTGAGTTTTGGAGGGAAACTTTTTGAAAAGAAAAATATGTTTTGTGATGTTAGTTCTGAACCTTTAATTTTTGGGAGAATTGATGGAGAGACACTTGATAGCTTTCTTTGTATTTTATTATATAGATTAATTTATTAATATTTACACTGTTCTCCGAAACCAGTACCCATAAAATAATGCTCATTAACGAGAGCATCGATTAAAGACTACCACATTCCTCTACTGCCAGTTCTCCCAGCTAGCATAGCTGAATAAGGTCACAATATTTGATTTTTCTTTAGCTTTTGGAGCAATACGACATTTCTTCAAAATATAAGAAATATAAAATGTATACTAAACAGAAAAATAAAAAGAAATCCAAGATATGTAAATTGAGAAAATGCCCATGTTCACATGTTCTAAGATGCGGGCCAGTTACATTCAGTTTCAGTGCTTAGATCACTCACATGCACATCATATAATGCCCTTACCATCAAATTATTTTCTTCCCAAACTGCCAAGGATATTCTATAAAAGTGCACACACTCTCCACTTAATTTTTTTAAAAAAATTATTCTAAAAAGTTTTATGTGCATCCCTTAATATATCCACTAATATAATTGGTGTGTTGGATAACTTGGATTCCTACATGGAGTCCAATTGATATGAACAATTAATGTTTCAATTATATTTTCCGACGTAGTCTGGCCTCGAACATGAGACCTCTTTCATATTAGTTATGCACGGATAATACACGTAAGTTAATAGATTTACAAACAACAACTCCAATATTCCCATTATATTTAGTTACTAGTAATCTGCACGTGCGATGCACGTTTTAATCATTTTTTATCGAGTAAATAACGAGACATAAACTGGTCTCGAACTTGAGACCTCCCTTTACTCATACATATTCTTTACAAATTACATCAAGTGACACAAACTTGTATTTTATATGAGTGACACTTTTGTAAATAATTATATCGTAAATAAATTTAAACTTTGAGAGTAGTATCGTAACTAACAACAGTTAAGTAAATAAATAGTTAATATAACTCACACATAAAAATAAATGGTTAAAATTAGATGGTTCTACAAATGACAATTCCAACTCTGACATTATAGCATTAGAGATTATAAATATTGCGTATAATAACAGGGTTATTTATAGAATTTTACATTTCTTATTTAATTTTGTTTGCAAGTAAGGAAGTTTATACCGTCACTCCTTCCAACTCAAGGTACACGCCGTTCACCTGCCAATCAAAGCAGTACTATAGGGCGTACAACCACGCCCAAAGCGTGAAGAATATAACTGACCCTAGGCGCAATTCATCTAGCAAAAAGCACGTCATACGGATTTTTTCTAAAATGACCCACTTTTTGAAAGAATTTACCAAACTAACCCACTTTTGAAACTATTTACCAAATTGACAGTTTAAATGAACGCGTCATCTCAGTTATCGAGTGTAGTTGTACTCATTTTTCAGAAAAAGTTTAAACATGTAATTTCTACCTGAAATGTATATAACTATACTTGCTATGTCAGATGTGAGATAACGAGTATAATGTATATAACTATACTCGCTATCTCAGATTTCGAGTATAGTTTTATTTATTTTTTAGAGAAATTTTAAACATGCAATTTCAACATGAAATGTATGGACTTATACTCGCTATCTGAGATAACGAGTTCATTTGAACTACACTCGCTATCTATACATTTTAAATGAGTACAACTACTAGTTCAAATGAACTCGTTAACTCAGATATCGAGTGTAGTTGTATACATTTTATGTTCAATTTTTCTTTGAAAAAATGGGTACAACTAAACTCGCTATCTCAGATAGCGAGTTTAGTTCAAATGAACTCGTTATACTCGCTATCTCAGATAGCGAGTGTAGTTATATACATTTCAGGTTGAAATTGTATGTTAAAATTTTTTCAAGAGTTGGAGAAAATCATAGAACTACATTCGCTATCCGAGATAGCCAGAGATAGTGAGTTGTATACATTTTATTTGAACTAGACTCACTATCTAAGATAGCAAGTAGGTTAATTTGGTAAATAGTTTCGAAAGTGGGTCAGTGTGGTAAATGCTTTCAAAAAGTGTGTCATTTTGGAAAAATCGTCATAACGCCGACGTGGCATTATTCTATTGGTTGAACGGCTGGCACCAATCTGAAATTCAATCGCAGCCGTCCATTTCATCAATCAGACGGCAAAGAAATCAAGGTTCAAAGTGACGGTAACTTTACTTGGAGGTGACGGGACTCAGCTACCGCTGTAGTTTATAAGCTCGTTTCGATCTCATATCTACTTCGAACTGAAAGAAGCTCTCCCTGATTGGCCATGGCGATTCCGAGGAGTTCGCTTCTTATTTCCGTCGTCGCTTTCGCCGTCCTTTCTGTCGCATTCGCCGAGGTCTACTTCGAAGAGAAGTTTGACGGTACGGATCAAAACTCTCTCTGTTGAAATCAATTGAAATTCTAGTTTCTTGATGAGTGATAGTTGACTTTTAGCCGCCGTTTTGAATCGATTAGTTGACTGTTTAGATCTGGTCTAGATTCAAGAAAGGGATAAGATTCTAGTGGTGATTGCTCTTTAATTTTGAGTGAATATATCTGAATCTATCGGATCTTGGATTTTGACATGAAGTTGATGTAGGTCGTTGGATTGTGTTACTGGATCTTTGATCTGGTGCGAATTTGCGGATAATTAGTTGTTAGGGTTTAAGGATTAGTTTTCTAGGTAGTGATTGCTTGTGAGATTAAGATGTACTAAGTTTAGCTTCGTTTTCGAGGGAATGCTGATTAATTGATCGGTGTTTAGTTGATAATGATGAGCGTTTGCAAGATTTACTGTAGCGTTTATGTAAATTACCGTCTCAGTAGTAGTTAATTTTACTGTAGATCATGTTTACTCATTTGTTTTGAATTGATATATGGTTTATGATTTACTAAGCATGATATTCTTCAAGATCTGTTATCAAAATAGTCAATAGTAATAGTTTTAGTTTAGATTTGATTCACTGTGTTGTTTCTTTATTATAATTAGTAATGATCCATTTTGTTGTTAGCTTACTTCATCACATGGTCGAAATGTAACTATGTAAGACCACACTGAGATGCTCTTGCCGTATTGGATCAGAATTTTTCCTGCCCCCAATTGTAGAAAAATTGTTGGTTCTGAAAATTGATGGTTAAAAATGCGATTACTTATAAGAATTTCATATTAAAAATGACGTGTAAGAATTTCATATTAAAAAATGACTTATAAGAATTTCATATTAAAAATGACGTGTAAGTTAGGTTA
Source organism: Hemerocallis citrina (assembly GCA_017893485.1). Lineage (NCBI taxonomy): Eukaryota > Viridiplantae > Streptophyta > Magnoliopsida > Asparagales > Asphodelaceae > Hemerocallis > Hemerocallis citrina. Next base: position 68,653,673 of record CM030361.1, read on the forward strand.
GGGAATTCTATTTGCAAAATTTAAGAGGTTTGATAGAGGCTTTAGTAAGTCGAGAATAATTGTTGAGGCTGCGGACCTCTTTGGTGAAGAATTGTTTGCATGAAAATAATATGAGTAGTTGCTTTGTAAATAGTAACTAATCTATTGAATTGTATGAGATAAGCGAAGCCTTTACTTTTAAATTGATATTTCATTGTAGCTTTTGGAATTTGTAGTTTTGTACTAGATACATACTGGCTGTAACCCATCTTATGTTTTGATTAGCTATGTTGTTTGATTCTTAAAATCTGTGTATGGTACAGTATTAATCACTAGACTGTTCTTCTTCGGATTTGAATCGTATCTATGTAAATCGCAATACAATGGGATTGAATTGGATATTATTGTTATTGAAATACCCTAGTAACTAATTTTAGCGTCACTAGGTTACCTGTAGCAGATAATTTATTACTACCACAAGTGTACATTGTTGATCTTTGGACTTCAACTGTAAATCTGTAGGGTTACCTGCTACCTTTTTTGCAAGAATTTTACCAATTACTGAAACAGCGAGTGATGATTGCATTTCACATCAAAATAGAAAGAAACCACTTAATTCGAAACGGAAGAATACATACACTTTTTCAGATAAACACTTACAGTTAACTTTTGAGTTCTCTGAAGACATTGTTTGACAACAATATTTTCTTAGTTTAGTAGCCTCTGACATCATTGATTGTTAACAACAATCTGCCAGTAGTGGATCGAATCCTACATATTCTGCATCTAAACAATTATAATCTAGTCATCTATTTTATATTTTTCTCGATAACTATTCTTCTGTACTAAAATACACTTGTGGATATATTTTACAGATGGTTGGGAAAGCCGGTGGGTAAAATCTGATTGGAAGAAGGATGAGAACTTGGCAGGTGAATGGAACCATACATCTGGAAAATGGAATGGGAACCCTGAAGACAAAGGTATTTTTTCAATCCATTGCATTATGTCAAAATTTTCATCTTTGTAGGAACTTATACATAACCATTCTCATTCTGTCAAAATGTGATACTCTGGATGCAGGCATCCAAACCAGTGAAGACTATAGGTTCTATGCCATATCTGCAGAGTTCCCTGAGTTTAGCAGCAAGGACAAAACATTAGTGTTCCAATTCACCGTGAAACATGAGCAGAAACTTGACTGTGGTGGTGGCTACATGAAGCTCCTCAGTGGTGATGTGGACCAAAAGAAGTTTGGCGGGGACACCCCTTACAGGTTAAAACACTATAACCTTGTCTATTATAAATGTTGCTTAATTTTTCCTGGTTATACTGATGATTTAATGCATTGTTTATTTCACCCCTCAAACTTGCAGCATCATGTTTGGGCCTGATATTTGTGGGTACAGCACTAAAAAGGTCCATGCTATTCTTACTCGTAATGAGAAGAATCACTTGATTAAGAAGGATGTTCCATGTGAGACTGACCAGCTAAGTCACGTTTACACTTTCATCATCCGCCCAGATGCTACATACAGCATCCTTATAGACAATGTTGAGAAACAAACTGGAAGTATCTACAATGAGTGGGATATTCTCCCCCCAAAGCAAATCAAGGACCCTGAAGCCAAGAAACCTGAGGACTGGGATGACAAGGAGTACATTCCTGACCCTGAAGATACGAAACCCGAGGTACTTCTTTCATTGTCACATTTTATATATTTGTTAAGGCTAAAGTTGAAACCCCCCCCTTGAACTATTCCCTTTATGCATAAAATCTTATTGAACTATTTTTTATGTAGAAAACCTCCCTGAACTATGGTTGCAAAAAACCCACTACGTGTTAGTGAGCTTTCTGCTAAAGTTTATTGAGGTTTTTTTGAAAATAATGAGAAAGATGCATGATGTTTTCTTAATCAACTTATAAAGATGAATGAGGTTATCTAATACAAGCATAAAAGTTAGATGTGGTTTTTTGAAAATATACTTGAGGGGTTTTTTTTGAAAACATACTTTAGGGGGGGGTTTCTGCATAAAAAATAGTTCAGTGAGGTTTTCTGCATAAAGTGGATAGTTCAAGGGGATTTTTTCAAATTTAGCCATTTGTTAATTATGAATTTTTTTATTCCTATTACTCATTTACACTTTGGGGTGTGGTATTAATTGGCTTTCGTTTTAGTCAATTTGCAAGACCTCATCCCTTTGATTGTACTTTCTTATGAAAATCTTCCTATACTTGTAATATGCGAAACAATTTCTGCATAGCACTGTGATTGATGTACGATATAGAATATTGTTATGCTCAAAAAGCTTAGTAATTGCCTATTGGTCTCTGCCAGTCTTTATGGAACATTCTCTTCTATGAAACACTGCCTTCTTTACTCTTCAATTGGACTAACTTCCTCTATTTTGCTTATGCAGGGGTATGATGACATTCCGAAGGAAATTACTGATCCTGAGGCTAAAAAGGTTTGCCTTTCTTTAAAAAGAAAATTCACTGCTGTTTTGCTGTAACACCAATGAACTGCCTTTTTCATACTTGGATCCTAATATTTTATTCATATGTATTTTACAGCCAGAAGACTGGGACGACGAGGAAGATGGTGAATGGACAGCTCCAACCATTCCAAACCCTGAATACAAGGGACCCTGGAAACAAAAGGTAATAAAATACCCTCTTCAATGGTAATTCATCGGACCAAAATGCATCTCAGGAAACTGATTATATAATTTTATATTTGAACCAGAAAATTAAGAACCCTAACTACAAGGGAAAGTGGAAGGCACCTATGATTGACAATCCAGGTAAAAATCTTCGCTAATCATTGTGCGACCATCTATTATCATGTCTTTCGGTTGCTTAATTGCAGAAGTTTGAAATCCTTGCAGATTTTAAGGATGACCCCTACATATATGCCTATGATAAGTTGAAATATGTTGGCATTGAGTTGTGGCAGGTAAATTTAATCAACCTATAAGTTCTCATATTCTTTACATTAATGTTATCTATTTCAATCATTTATTCTCATATCCTAACTACAAAGTATCTAATTTTCAGGTTAAATCAGGTACCTTATTTGACAATGTTTTGATTTGTGACGACCCTGAATATGCAAAGAAGTTTGCTGAAGAAACATGGGAGAAGCTGAAGGATGTAAGTGCCTTGTATACTTAGATATTCTGCAGTTTGATACTGAAATATTGAACTGGTGTACTGAAATATTGATACTGATATCTGACGAATTTTGCTACAGGCTGAGAAAGCAGCTTTTGATGAAGCTGAGAAGAAGAAAGAGGAAGAGGTACTGTATACTTCCATCCATCATTGGCCATTTTGTTTTCTTATTCTTTAATGATATGTTCTTTCAATTATATTGACCTAGTATTTTTCACGTGCGATGCACGTTTTGGTAATAGTTGGAGGATTTTAACGTGCAATTTACGTGTTAAGAAATAGTTTTGGAGTTGGACGTGAAAGCTACAATTTGTATGTGCAATGCACGTATTTATAAGTAGAATTTGAGTTGTATGTGCAACATATGTGTATGTTTAGTGTTAAAAAAATATTATAAAATTATTTTGCACGTGCATTGCATGTTTTAAATAGGTATAATTTTTTTATTTGTTTATTTTTGTTGTAATTAATGAGAGAGTTGGAGTTGCACGTGCAGTGCACGGGTTTGTATGTTGACAAATGACAACCCCAACTCTCCCATTATAATATTAGAGACTAGAGATTTTCTTATAATTATTTTTATATTTGAAAATTAGTCTTAATTTTTCTTTGAAATAATTTTTTTGGTCAGTTTATTCATCGGATTGTGAGAGCGAAATGCTTTACAATTCATTATTTACAAAATACCTGTTTAGACAATAATGTATAATTATTTTGGGGCTGACATCATTATGTCTTCTCCTGTGTCTTATGCATTCTATCACAAGTCAAACTTGGTCTCCTTAATCTTACCTCTTTTCTCATTGGCTATCACCATAATTTGTTCAAAAGATAGCCTCCGATTCTGATTCATGAAACTAACCGAATTCTTTTCAGTTCATCCATTTGTTCTTTTGATTGAAGTGCTGTTTACATATAATCCTGTTTTGTACTCTTTAACACAGTATATGTAACTGACCTTGTATTTGTTGTCCTTTTACAGGATAAGACGGCTGATTCTGATGCTGATGTAAGCTTGTAGTTGATATGAGAGTTATGTGTTCATATCATTTCGCTTTTGTTTTATATATATTTATCTTCATCTTTTAACAGGATGATGAGGATGATGCTGGGGCAGAGGCAGATTCAGACACTGATGAGAAACCAGAAGAAGAGGAGGATACAGAGGATAAACATGTAAGTTTTTAAAGGTTTTTCTTGGGGGGGTATACCGTACCTTACCGTACCATCATTACTCTACCATCTACCGTACCGGAGTACTTGGTGCACAAATTTCTCTACCATTACCATGCCAAGATTTTGGTACGGTATTGGTAATATCATGATACTACCGGACATCAATTAGCTTAAAAAATTAACATTCATATAAATGACAAAAGAAGGATAAATAAGCTCAACATAAATATATATATGAAGAAGTTTCAACATAAATAATTAAATATATATGTGAAGAAGTTCCAATAATCATCCAATGTCAATTTTCAAACACGACCCAACTAACGGTCCATAATTTAGTCTAACATCTGTGTTCCCAGAGCCCAGCATTCATATAAATGACAAAAGAAGAATAAATAAGCTCAACATAAATATATATATGAAGAAGTTTCAACATAAATAATTTAATATATATGTGAAGAAGTTCCAATAATCATCCAATGTCAATTTTCAAACACGACCCAACTAACGGTCCATAATTTAGTCTAACATCTGTGTTCCCAGAGCCCAATCACCAGCAGTACCAAATAATATAAGTTTCTATTTAACAATGAAGGAAGAAATCATCACAAAACGCCATTGAAATAACTAATATCTTCCGGCATGTTCCTTTCAAAAAGCTGTAGAATTCTCACTCAAAACAAATTAAACACATACAGGAACAGAGAAATACCGGCACGAATAGTATACAGAAACCTACAGTTCAACCGATTAATTGAAAACAGATTCACATTAAAAAAAAATATTCTCACAAACAAACATACATCACCTAATATAGTGATAAAGAATCAACATAAAATTTAAAATTATGGATATAAAAACATCAACATCTCCTTCTCATCCCCCAAGTAACCAAGTAGTATAAAGGGTGAAAAATTGAAAAAGAAATAAGAAAAATGGGCCTGGACCTAGGTTTGGGCCTGAGTTTTTAAATATAAAAATTAAATTAAATATATATTAATTACTCGGTACGGTACGGTATACCATGGTAACAGTATTGGGTACCAGTACCATACCATATAATTTTGGTATGGTACAATACCGAGATTTCGGTAATATATGGTATGGTACGGTATGGTACGGTAATATGGTATTTTTTGACACCCCTAGTTTTTCTCCCCTATTTATCTTTTGGTTTTGTTGTCCTACCATGCATTATTTTGCTATTTACCGCTTCTCATTCTTATTCTTGATTTTTTTGTTGCTATTGCAGGATGAGCTTTAGATAGTTTAAAGGACAATTGAGTGAAGATGTTGGTTTTGGTAATCGACCTGGGTAGAGCGATGATTGGTCAGAATTTATGATCAGAATTTTAGTGTTTTAATTAGATGTATCGAGACAAAAAAATTGTTATTTTAGTTGTAGTATGTCTCTTGTTAAATTTAGTTTGACTCATCATTTTATAATCAAAAGCATTGGTAGATTTGTTATCTTAGAGGCAAACGATGTTTGTACTAGTGGTTTTTTAGTGAACTCCAACTTCCTCCAACTTCAACTGATCATTTCTGAAAGTTGGGCTGTTCTTTTTTTTTTTTCCTTCTAATGAAAGCAATTCAGGAAAAAAGTAACAAAAGCCATGTCTTTCCGGTATGATGATTGTGATGATTGTCTAAATATATAGTATATAGTAGTTATATAAGTATATATATTTCTCTAATACTATAATGTGGGAGTTAAGGTTGTGTAATTTGTAGACAATCAACTATCAAATGTCAACCATTTATTTTTCAGTTGAAGTTATATTGTTCATTCTTTTAGTCAACTGTTGTTAGTTATCCTAATAGCCTCAAAGTTTAAATTTATTTAAGATATAATTATTATTATAATAGTCACTCATATAAAATAAAAGTTTTTTTTTTCTTTTTTGAGGTAAAAGGTGGAATAAAGCCATCATGTTTCATTAATAAGTCGTTAATGAAACAACTCGGTGTACCAGGAAGGATACAAAAGTACAAAACATGAAAGACATAAAAAAATTGGTAAAAGTAGCATGGTAAAAGTTGGAAAGACATATAAAAGGATACAGGAAAGACATATAAAAGACATAAAATAAAAGTTGGTATCATTATGGATAATTTGTAAAGAGTGTGTGATGAGTAAAGATAAGTTTTAGGTTTGAGGCAAGATTTAGTCTTAGTATTTACTTTAAAAATATTTTTATTAGGACGTGCAAAGCATGTGCAGATCACTAGTATATTTGAATATAGGAAGATTGTCATTCTGTTTCATTGAAAAGTTGCATGAGAACAAGAACGTTAAATTCACAAGATGATAACAAATAACCAGATCACACATACCACTACAAGTAAAAGACACCACAAAGTTAAATATGGAAAACAAACAACCCGACTACACCTACCACTACAAGTAAAAGACACCACTTGTAAGAATTATTACTACTAATAATTTTTGGACAGGAAAAACATCTTTAAGAACTAAAGCATAGAAGGGAATATAGATCAGATAAAGGAAAACATCTCCGGCTATCCTTTTTCCACACGTCCCAAACAGACGCAAACACAAACGGTTCCACCGATGAATATAATTTAGTAAGCACTTAACTGAAAATTTTTCACACCATTAATTAAAGAAACATCCATGGTTCAAGAAACATCTTCTTCTCCATCTCTCCATGGTTCGTCTCCCTTTTCTCCGCCTTTTCCTATTCAGACTCATGAATTTTCTCCTCACGCTCTTCATCTTCTTACCACGTGCCCTTCACGTGATTATTCTGTTGCGTGTGGTTTAAGTGAGTCTAGGGAATAGAACCCTAGGGGAGGTTGTGAGTGGCTGTCTGGGGAACTGAACCCTAGGGGAGGTAATGAGTGGTTGTCTGGGAAGGTTATGAGTAGTACTTTACCTTCTTGCGAGGATTTTGGCGCCAAAACAAGAAACGCCTCGTTTCTTGAAGTGTCTAAAGGCAGTAGTTGGGTGGAAGTTTTCAAAAAAGACCTTTCGAATAATTCTTTTTCTAAGCCTACTTTGGATCTGAAGTCTTTATCTGTTTCCTCTGGCTTTTCCACTTCCTCATCTTCTAAAGCTTCTTATTCTCTTTCTTCTAGGGTTTCGTCTTCCTTTCCCTCCTCTCTTTCCAATCGTTGTTTTAACTGCTTTGAAAAAGGCCATTTCAAAAAAGATTGTCGCAACATGATTATTTGTCATGCATGCGGTGGTAAAGGTCATCATCAGAATGTTTGTCCTTCTCGGAAATTTGGTGGGGGTAGGGGGAGAACGGGTGGTGGTAGATCGGGTTCCTCTGGTCGTTTCCCCTATGGTGCGGGTAGATCTGGCTCAGGTGGTGGTTATAATCAAAACCCACCTTCTGGATTAGCGTCTCCTGATCTTCAATCTTTAGACCAGAAGGTGACGGAAACGGCAGCAGTGGTGGCTAGGGCTTGGGACAACAGGATGGTGGGTTCAGGTAGTCTTTTGGGTCCTCCTCCTTCTCTTCCTTCTCCCTCTGTTCCCCCTTCGTCTGGTTCTTCTGTTCCTTTTACCGGTAGTTCACCTCCTTCTTCTGGGATCCCTCGTTTATCTCATGCTGATTTAGTTAGTGATTCTAAAGTTGAAGTTTACTGTGAGTTCTCGCAAGAAATGAAAGATAGATGTCTTTTGTTAAATACGGAAGGTGTCATTTCTGTTCTGTCTGGTTCTATTACTGCCCCTGACCTTGTTAATTTCCTCGATGCTCGTTTTCAAATTCCGGATTGGGATTGGGGTCTCTGGATGCTTCCCAATGGAGATTTTATTTGCAAATGTCCTAATATCAAATGTCTTGAAAACCTCAAAGGACAAGAACTTAAGTTTGGTAGGGCATCTTTCACTGTTAAGAATTGGCCTCAGTTTGGTATCTCGAATCGCTCTCTTGGTCTGGTTAAGACAAGAGCTATCTTGTCTGGTATCCCTCCGTATTATGAATCCTTTGCCTCTTTATTCATGTTTCTCGTTGTATTGGGAATTTTGTTGGTTTTTCTGCTAAAAATAGACTTAGCAATGGGCATTTGGAAGTTATTGCTGATTTTCTGCGTTGTCCCTCTACGCCTCTTATCTTTGACTATATCTTGTGGGTTGGTTCTAGAGCCTTTAAAGTTGTTGTGACGTATCCTGACTTTCCCCAACAGGATCTGAAACATTCATCCTCTTCTAATCCTGTTCTTTCTAAGGAGGGTGATAATAACTGGGATTCTTGGAGTGCCCCGATTAATAAACCTCACTGTTTTTCTTCTTCTTCCAATCCCCTTTCTAAGAAATCTAGTTCTGATAAATTTCAAGGTGGTAAGGGTAAAGCATTGTCCTCTTCATGGGTTAGGAAAGCTTCTCCTGAGGAAGGAGAGATTGTTGATGTTTCTGTTCCTTTGTTACCTGTGGCTCCTAATGCTGATCTTAGTTTATCTGTTGTTCTACCCCATACTGTGTCTTTTCCTCTTCCTGAAAAAGCTTTGGTGGAGTTTTCTGATTGTAACCTTGAGATGTTGGCCTATGAAGCCCATTTGAGAGCCTCTCTGTATCTTAAACGATCTCTTCCATTAGGTTCTTTTTGGAAAGATCTTTTGAAATCCCTGGTTTCTGGTGTAACTCCCTCTTCGGCTATGGACTATCTTTTTAATAAGATCCCTTATTGTCCTAGTTTTTACCTCCCAAGGCTCTTTTTGACTAAATGTGATTCTTCTTGGGCTTGTCCTGATGTGTCCGGTTCTAGCTCTGGTGATACTATTGTGTGTGGTTTTCCTCTTAATGTTCCTAACTTTGATGTTCCTGATGTTCTTGTCAACATTCCGGTTTCGGCTTCTGATGATTTTGTTGAGAATGACAACAGTCCTGATGTTTCCTCTCTGGACTCTGATCCACCTATTGAGGATGATTTTGACACCCCTATTCCTTTGGCTGTGTGTTATCCTGATTCTGATGTTGGTCCCTCTGATTCCTTTGATCCTAATTTTCTACAAAAATGTGTTAGCTCCTGTTCTAAAGTCTATAGAAAGAGAAAACATTCCTCAAAATCTGAAGGACCCATCAGAAGGAGTCTGAGAGTTGAACAAAGGCATGATGGTGACCAGCCTATCCTGCAGAAGGCGGCTCTTATTGCTAAGATCAGGAACCTAGAGATCCCGGCCCCTGTGGTTGCTTCCCCTTCAGAAGGTAATGGTCTTGGTTCTATTTTTAGATGTCATTTTGATTCCTTTTCATCTGAATATTTAAAATCTTTTACTTCTTGTGCTGGTTTAGCTAATTTTTCGGAGGATGATTTCAATAAAATTATGGCTTTAGAAATTGTTAGAGGAGAGTCTCAATGATTCCAATGATTATATCTTCCTGGAATATTAGAGGCTTAGGTAGTGAAGATAAGAGATTAGCTGTCTTTGATTTTATAGTTTCTTCTCATTCTGATATTATTGCTATTCAAGAATCGAAGTTATCTTCTACTTCTCCTTCTTTGTTTAGAGCTTTAGGGGGCTCTATTATCACTGAATGGGTTTCGCTTGATTCTGAGGGTGCCTCTGGTGGTATGCTTATTGGTTTTAAGGATCATTTATTTAAATGTTCTAAGATTTAAAAAAAGAGATTCTTTCTTGCTGTGGAATTATATTGTTTTGCTTTCAACTGCTCTCTTCTTTTTATATCTGTTTATGGTTCTTGTACCCAATCTTTTAAAGATGAGTTTTGGGAGGAGTTTGAACAATGGCATGCTGTTATGAGTGGTTGGGTCATTTTTGGAGGGGACTTTAATGCGGTTCGTTTTGTTTCTGAAAGAAATGGCTTCCCACACCACAGATCTGATTCTGATAATTTCAATAATGTTATTAATTCTCTTAATCTGGTTGACTATCCTATTCTTGGAAGACAATTCACATGGTCTAACAATAGATTAGTTCCTAGTTTTGCTAAACTTGATAGATTTTTAGTCTCTTGTGATTGGAATACTGCCTTCCCTTTGTCTTTTGTTCAAGCTTCTCCTAATATTGTCTCAGACCATGTTCCTCTTATTCTATCCTCCTCTTCCCCTTCTCCTAAGTCACTCTCTTTTAAATTTGAGAAGTTTTGGCTTGAAGATCCTCCTTTTAAAGCTATGATTTCTACTTGCTTAAGCTCTGTTAATAATTGCAACCAAGCTGGACTCAGAAGTCTACTTGCTAAGATTAAGACTCTTAAATCTGGGTGTAAATTGTGGGTTAAAGATAGATTTGGTCCTTTGAAAGAAAGGAAATGCGATTTGAAAAATGAGATTAACAACTTGGATTTACTGGAGGAACAGAATCCTCTTTCCTTAAACGATAGAATTTATAGATCTGATCTGAAAAAAGAGTATCTTCATATTTTGGAACTTGATAAAATCAAATGGTTTCAAAGAGCTAAAGTGAGATGGCTTACTTTGGGTGATGGTAATACTAGGTTCTTTCACAATTTTGCTTCCCATAGGAAGAGATTGAACCATATTATCTCCATTCAATTTGATGACATTCTCACTTCTGATCCTCCTATGATTCATCAAGAATTTTTTACTTTCTATAAAAATCTTATGGGAGATCCCGGTGAAACTTTCTTAGACGTTAATTGGGATCAGCTTTATCCCCTTTCTCAACGTGTAAATCTGGATTGCTTAGAAGCTCCTTTTTTGGAAGATGAAATTTATCAAGCAATTTGTGGACTTCCTCTAGAGGCTGCTCCTGGTCCTGATGGTATTCCTACCTTTTGCAATAAACTTTTTTGGAATGATTTTAAAGAGGATATTGTTGGTGTGTTTCAAGAACTTTATGATAACTCTCTTAATTTTTCTAGGATTAATTATGCCCATATTATCCTCATTCCCAAATGTCCAGGGGCTAATAAGGTCACCCAATTCAGACCTATTAGTCTTCTCAATGTTATTTTTAAGATTATTATGAAAGTATTAGCAAACAGACTTGCTAGTGTGATTGGATCCTTGGTTGATTCTACTCAATCAGGATTTATTAAAGATAGGTTTATTTTGGATAGTGTTGCTGTGGTTCAAGAAACTATTCATTCTATTAATCAAGATCACACTGAAGGGATCCTTTTGAAACTTGATTTTGAGAAAGCTTATGATAGAGTGAATTGGAATTTTTTAAGAAAAGTCTTCATTGCTAGAGGGTTTGGTCCTAAATGGATTAATTGGATCTTCCGTAGTCTTCAATCTGGTATTTCTTTTGTTATAGTTAATAACTCTGAGGGTAGGAAATTTGTTTGTAAACGTGGTCTTAGACAAGGTGACCCTATTTCTCCTCTGTTATTTGTCCTGGTTGCTGATGTTTTCAATGGGATGCTTTCTAAAGCTTGGGATAATGGTTTTATTCAAGGTATTGGTGGCTTTCCTTCTTTTAGAGGTGTTCTCAACTTACAATATGCTGATGATACTATTCTCTTCTCTTCTTGTGATGGTATTATGCTTAGAAATCTCAAATTCCTTCTTTACTGTTTCGAAAGTGTTTCTGGTATGAAAATCAATTTTTCCAAATCTTCTTGTATGTGGATTGGAGGTGATGCTAATAGACAGGAAGAAATTTCTGCCTTCTTTAACTGCCCTAAAGGATCCTTTCCCCTCAATTACTTGGGCATCCCTCTCAGAATGGGTAATCTTTATAAATCAGACTGGTTCCCTGTTATTGATAAAATTGAAAAAAGACTTAATTGTTGGGCTAGTAGATCTTTATCTAGAGCTGGTAGACTCATCCTTATTAATTCTATCATTTCTAGCATTCCTTTATACCTTATGTCCTTTTATATTCATGTTTGGGTTATTAAAAAGATTGATCTTCTTAGAAGATGATTTTTGTGGGTTGGCTCTTCATTAAATTCTGATCAGGGAAAATGTCTTATGAACTGGGCTAGGGTTTGTAAAAATAAGTTTGAAGGTGGTTTAGGTGTGATTAACCTTCGTCATCAAAATTTAGCTCTTCTTGGCAAGTGGTTGTGGAATTGCCTTATCTCAGAAGATAAAGTTTGGATTAGAGTTGTTAAGAGAAAATACTTTTGTAGAAGAATTCTCAATGATTTTCCTGATTTTCCTTCTTCTGTGGGATCTTCTTTTTGGAAGGGAATTTGGAAAGCTGCGGCACCTTTTAAATGTGGCATTCAAAAAATCTGTGGTGATGGTAAGATTGTTCGTTTTTGGACAGATATTTGGATTGGTAATTGTAGTCTTTCATCTAGATTTTCTGAACTTTTCAATATTGCTTCCTCGCCAAATGCTTCTGTCTTTTCTCTTTATTCTACTAATCGTTATGGTAAAGTTTGGAATATTGAATTTCGTAGAAACCTTTCTTTACAGCAAACTCATGATTTTAACTCCCTTCTTCATTTACCGAGTAATTATGATTGGCAACCTCAGAATAAATCTATTTGGAGATGGACCAGTTCTGGTTTATTCACAGTTAAATCCTTTTATAATTTTTTGAATGTGGGGGGTTTGATTTGTCCTTTCTATAAATTCATTTGGCAGAATGTGGCTCCCCTTAAAGTTAGAATTCTTGTTTGGCTCACTATTCATAACCGTCTTCTCACTGTGGATAACTTAAATAAGAGACATTTAGTTTTGGGTCAAAAATGTGTTTTGTGTGAGTCTGGTAATGAATCTGCTTATCACATCTTCCTTAGATGCAACTTTGTTGAACAAGTGTGGCTTGTTCTCAAAGTGGCCTTTAGATTTAGAGGTTTTCCTCCTTCTATTAAGGCGTGGTGGAGTATTTGGAGAAAAAAGAGGATGAAAAAGAATAATCTGTTGCTTAGGGATATGACCATGATGGCTTTGATTTGGGTTATTTGGTTAGAACGCAATAATAGAATTTTTAATAAAAAATCTGTTGATATTGTTAAGGTTTTGGATTCCATTTGTTATTTTGTTTCCTCTTGGACAGATATCCTTCCACCTGCTAAGAGAGTCAAAATTGAGGTGAACAAGCTGGTTGATGCCTGTAAGTCTTTTGTCCCAGTTAGTAGCAATCCTGCTATGGCTGCTGATCAGTCTGCGATGAGGTCAACACCTCCTCCTCGGGCATCTCCTGTTTCTGCTATTATTATTGAAGATGATGATGTGGAAGTTCCTATTGATGCTCCAGCTCATGATATTCAGGATGATGAGGAAGCTCTGGTCTCCAACACTCTTGCCACGATTACTAATATGTCTGCTTTTCATCAAGAGTTGGTCACTGGGATTTTGTTGGTGCATATTATTCAATCTGCTCATACGGACCAGGCTTCATCTAGTTCGGATTCGGAGAATTTAGCTTAATGGCTTGCTGATGGTCGTTGTCTTTTTTCTTTCTGAAGAATTATTATGTCTTTCTTTTCTGTTGTACCCCCCTTTAAGAGACTTGCTTTTGTGGTGAGTTGGTGGTTTTGTTTATCCTCTAGTTGAGGATGTTTTGGTATTTTGTGACCACCACTCTTTCGAGTCTGTATGAACTCTGGTTTAGTTTTTATGTTATCTTGGCTGAGGTCTTCGGACCTCATCCCTTCTATCAAAAAATAAAAAAAATAAAAATTTCACACCATTTATTTTTTCTAGAAACTTGTGTTATGTCTATCCCCAATGTCTGGTATGAACATAGAAGGTCCAAAAATTGGGTGATTAATTTAAGTTGATTGTTAATATCACTTCGAATGTGTGATAGAGCTACAGAGTCGAAAACTTACATAGAACAAGTAGTCCCCTCTATTGTACAGTTTCAGAATAATTCATGTTTTCTTAAACTACAAATATTTTAGGAATTATTGAGGAATTGGGTATTATTTTATAAATGATGTAGGCGAATCCGTTGCCTCAGACGGATTGAAACCCTTACTAAATAACATTTTATCCGGTTCGTTTTATGTTGCTGACATGTATATGATTGGAGATGGTTATTGAGTTGGTTCAATCGTGACCTGCTGCATGTGAGGATAATAAATGGCGCTGTTCCAATTATGCCGGAGTATCACATACATTGTGTTAATCCATTTTTGCTTTTTATGGCAGCAGTGGGTTAGTTGCGTATAGAGGCTGTTTGTTTGCAGCCATTGAACCAGATTTGGCTCATAGGTTTTGTAAGTGGAAGTGATCCTATTTTACATTTGGATTTCTCTCGCTTCTCTCACTTTTCTCCACTTTCCCACCTAAAACCCGTGTGCCAGACAGGACTCGAGATTTATTTCCTGTAGCTTCACTCACTTCCAGTTCAACATACTGATTCCCTAGTACATATATTTTTGCATTGGGTTCAAAAGTATACTGTTAGCTGACTAAAGTCTGATAGCTGAAGAAGAAAAAAAAAATCCGCTCCAATGGACATTAACGGACAAAAAATCTGTGTGAAACACTTGTGTAATTTGCATTTTAATCTAATGCATACCTCTGTAATTTTTTGCTCTGAACATGCAATTTGTACAACAATGTTAATAGCTTCCCGCTTGATTTCTCTCGTATATTCCCCGCAAAAGATTCCTAAGGCTCGAGGTCGATAATAACCAGAAACAATACAATAATAGAGTCAAAATTAACTATCTCGTGGCGGACGGCGGACGTTAAGTTAAATATCAATGACGGGCTAGAAGTGAACATATAACAGGAGTTACAAAAACTGAGACGATCAGTAATTTAAGTACTTGTGTAGTCGAACATATTCAATCATCGGTACTTTGGAAGATATAAGTATACTAGATTTGCCCGTGGTGACGTGCAGCACGTCTTCGGAACGATACAAAACACGAAAAGGCATGTAAACAGTAAAACAATAAGTATGTAGCTCAAATTTAAATAATATGACAGTAATTAGTTATAAATAAAAGTCTATGTTTCCATTAGTATATATTGAAAAATAATTATAAATAGAGGTATAAAATCTAACTTCTTAGAACTTTAAGTGCGGAAAATAATAAAATTTAATTGTTGAAGAGATATTTGCTATTAAAAATTCTGAAAATTTACAAAACCGAAATCTTAAAATCTAAATTTCTAAGTACATAAAGAAAGAATGAGATAGAGAGAAAGAGAGAGAAAGAGAGAGAAAGAGAGAAATATGAAAAAGTAAAGAGATATGAGATAGTAATAAAGTAATGAGTTTTTTAGAGGGAAAATTTTGATTTTTGGGTTTGAAATTTTGGAGGGAAAATGTGTTTTGTGAGGTTTGATGTGGGCCTTTGATTTTGGGAGGATTGATTGTGAGCCACTTGATAGCTTTCTTTGCAATATATATATATATATATATATATATATATATATATATATATATATAGGGAAATAGGGGTATGAGCAACTTGCTCATTTAGTAAATAAGCAATTGATGATGTGGCATGTATGTAATTGGAAAATCCTTCAAAGGGTTAGTTGTCCAATGTATCACATGCATGCCATATAATCAATTGCTCATTTACTAAACGAGCAAGTTGCTCATATCCCTTTTACCCATATATATATATATATATATATATATATATATATATAATAATAATAATGCTAACTAATATGAGATGGTGAGATGGGTAAGATGAGCAATTTAAGTCATCTGAATCTCGATCACACCATTCACATCACTCTATATGCCATCTAGATGGTGTGTACAAATTTTCAAGCGATTTAGAACCTCTAGCCTATGCATCAAAACGTTCAACACGCCATGAAGATGGTACGAAATACATATATATGCATTTTTTTGAACATCTTGATGCATAGGCTACATGTCTCTGAATTGTTTGAAATTTGGCACCCATCATCTTGATGACATGTAGATTGATGTGAACGGTGTGATCGAGATTCAAATGACTCAAATTGCTTATCTCTAAAAAAACATTTTCATCTTACCCATCTCACCATCTCATAATAGCATGACTATATATATATATATATATATATAGAGAGAGAGAGAGAGAGAGAGAGAGAGAGAGAGAGAGAGAGAGAGAAATAAATAAATGAGTTATTTGGGGGGAAATGAGTTATTTGGGGGGATTTGAATTTGAGTTTTGGGGGAAATATTTTTGAGGGAAAAATATGTTTTGTGAGGTTAGATCTGGACCTTTGATTTTGGGGGATTGAAGGAGAGCGACTTGATAGCTTTCTTTGTGTTTTATTATATAGAGAACATGCCAAAGACTTAATTAATCATGTGGCAAGGTGTCACACCCCGCTTCCCATATTACAAAAGTACGGGCATGCTACTAAGTCTCAGTAAATGATATACATTATTCATAAGTTGGAACAATTAATTCAACAATATAAAACACATCAATGCAGGTAGTAAAATAATCACATGAACAAGAAATAACATAAATAAACCTCATACAATAACCATCATCTGGAACACATAAACTTTGGGACTTATATATCTCACGAGTTGCTCTCTCTTGAAAAGTCTAGAGAGAGAAACTAACCCAAAAAAAAAACCCCAAAAACCCTAGATCTGAGTTCGGTTGGGGGTGGCGGCTAGGCCTCGTCGCCGCCGCCCCAATGCGACGGTCCCTATCGTCCCTCCCTATCATTGCTCTCTTCCCCGTCGTGCTCCCCGTCCACGTCTTCCCTATGTCCCAGACGGGGACATCGAAGGTAGTCGAAGATGGAGACCCAGATCCGATGGGGAGATCGTGGCGACGCCGAGCCCCAGAGCCGCCGCCAGCGACCTCGGTGATGAAGACCCAGATCCGATTGTTTCTTTTCTGGATCTGATCGACGGCGGGCAGTGCGCCAGATCGTGAGGTGCACCGCTGATCTCGTAGGTGCCACCGATTAGCCAACATCGACAACCTCTTCTTCGGCGACGAGTGATCTTTGACAATGCCCCCGTCGCCACCGCTCCCCCGCTGTTGTCCATCCCCCTCTTCGGTGCCAAAAATGGCATCATCGTCGCCGCCACCATGTCCACGCTCTTGGGGCCAATCACGGAGATCTGCTGCTATGATTTGGATTTCGAGGGTTGGTTGTGCGTGCGATGAAGTCGAGGTTTGTAAGGATGGCAGAGCCGAAGACCGAGGCTGGAGTTGGGAGTGATTGAGAGGGGCGGTGGTAGCATTCGGGCTACTTCACCCAATGACCACAGTCATCGGGGAATCACCACTACTACTCCCTCATCATTGAGTCTGACGTTTAACGCCATCGCCTGATGTGGCGAGAGGAGAAGGTAATGCTTCTGTCAGTTGGGATTTGTCTTGGTTTTTTTTATTGAGAGAGAGAGTGTGAGAGAGTGTGTGTGAAGATGTTGCTCCTTACTACTCTATGTTGGTGTTTGTCTGTGTTTGTAAGAAATCACTGGAGAGAGCAAGGGCGTGAGAGAGGCGAAGGTATCCTTTTTACGTCTCTCTTTTTGACTGCGGTTCCTGGTGGGGAGTGATGTTTGCAGGATTGTGGGAGGAGAGGAGGAGAATACTAAGTTCGGCGGTTGTCATAATTCCGCTTGCGAGGCTTGGGCCCAAAGAAGGGGTCCCCCTAGTGATGAGACGGCAGGGTTCGACGGGTGATAAAATGCCGCCAGACTAGATTCATGTGGGTGTGCTTGTGCCGTAGAGGCAGTGTACGAAGCTAAATTGACGTACATACAATTTTGCTGGGCCGAGCTTTGTGTTTGGGCCCAAGATGGGGTCCATTACAATTTTAGAGGAGTAGGTTTGTCATCTTGATAGTATGCTGTGGTTATCGGTTGGTCGGCCCATCCTATAGGGTTGTTGGAGGGATCTGTTGTTTGTACGGTCATATTGCTTCATGTTTTATTTTCATGTTGGTAGTTTGTATGTTTTGTTAATTTCTGATTAATGAAACAGGGTGGTCATATTCCACTTTTTCCTTTAAATAAATTTAAAAAACAAAAAACAAAAATACAACATAAACTTTGGGTCAAAACGCTCGGATATACAATGTACGAAATAATAATAGTAACTGGGAATAACAAGAATATAAACGAGATAAACTAATACATGCTAGAAATCCGGCTCCGACATCTAGAAGATTTGATCGCCCAATTATTCTGTCAATTCCTCTTATGTACCTGTAAGTTCAACATCTACGATTTTTTTTGGGTGGGTGGGTGGGTGGGGGGTAGAGCAAGCTATGGATTGCAAGTAGTAACAAGCATCATGATAAAAAGAATAATGTATAACAAGGAAAGTAAGCAAGAACTATCAATGCATTTATGAAACAACATGATCTGGTGTAATACAAGTGTCAGCTGAAGAGAATCTCAAAGTATAGTCAATAGGGAACAAGAAGTCATGAATTTAGAAATATGTCATGTAAATGGGAAGCAGACAAACTTGTAAACGAAAATAATGTAACATGTAAACTTGAAACAAGAACATTGCATGTGCTCAGTGTTAATCTTAAATCTATCAATCTTTTATCAATTACATCTAACGCACGCAATTTTGCGCCCCATACCACCGGTTTGGCTGCATACAATCATGTAAAAGCTTAGATTCCGGTGGTGAATTCTATTAGGTTATGTATGTAACACCCCGAATTCCAAAACAGACTGAATTCGAAGTTCCACAGGATCTTTACACTTTTTTTTCGTACAATTTTACAAGGAAATAAAAACTTTTGTTACATCAGAGTTACATTTACATTTACATTTATACAACGGAAGCAATTTTATAATAATTACATGAATAAAATATGCAACATTTGAATCAATCTTTAAGCAGCATGCATACTTTAATCTTGCCAATCTCTTTATCCAGCATAAAAAACTGTGGGCGCGTCTGTTGCTTACAACCGACAAAATATTATACACGGCCATCCTCACTATGCCTAACAGTATAACGATTTTCAATACTTAAACAAACCACAAACTTGATCACAGACAAAGCTACAGAGAGACTATCCTATTGATATTGGGTTGTGCTGTGCACTTAATCCTTAATGCAGTTGTTTACATTATATGACACTAATGCGCACTTGTTCAAAGTTTATGCAGCCCATACTACATAGGTCCGAGGACAAGCCCTTAACCGTTCTTCATCTTGTTGGGTTCGATCCCTCGTCATGACTTAATCTACTACTGTAACTACGGTAAGTATCCTAGGCGTTCTATGAGTTACGAGCCCACGTCTAGACGCCCTGGAGTGAACTCCACACACTGACACATGACTCATCATGCAGGCATCCTGTGGTCAATTTCCCTCCTACCATAGACATGGCACCACCCGCAGTCATTAGATCACCCCATAAGCGTCGCCACCGGGACGGCACTCTAGAGTAGTATTCACGCCCTAATCATGACGCATCGTGGGACATCTTGTGAATACTCTCACGCCGCCAATCCAGTGGCCCTCGTACTCATGTTTTTCTCTTACGTTCATCACATCTTCACTATGTATCTAATCTTTATGTATAATTGAAGGTCAATATTCTAGAATCTAGCATTACTCCTACATCGGTCTTTTCAACATCAATCATTGCCAACGACCCAAACTTGGTCAAAATATGAAAATCCTCTTTTCCATATTTTTCATTCTTGCCGACATAAAGTTATAGCTAAAATTATAGTCTACGTCCTCCTTTCATATTCATAGAAGGAAACATATTTGTTCACACAAATTGCACATTTCGACAAGTTCTCTTTTTCTCTTACTTCCATGCACATACTCAAATTCTCATTTAATTCTACTCAACACTTATGAGTGAAAAATCTCAATTTATCCTTTTTCAATTCTTTCTATAATCAAAAAATTCATTACTTTGTTTTAGAAGTTCAAAAGATCAAAACTAAGATGAATTCTTCACTCTTAACTTTTTTTTTACTCTTATTTCTCATTTAAAGGTCCACATATAAAAAAAATATAATTTTATGAAGTCTATTATTTTCAAAAATTTTCTAATATTTTTCTCAGTATTTATTATATTTTAAAACTCAAAAATATATCCAGTGTATATAAAAATGTTTTTTTTTCCAAATTTTTTTTGGCCTTAACCCGTTTTGAACTAGCACACACACAGCCAAGGCGCACAGTCACCGAAACCAACCCCACACGCTAGCCAAAAGGGACAGAGTGCCCAACTATTATAAAGGGAAGTTGATTGGGGTTTGAGTTCTATTCTCAGAACTTGGGAAAATCAAATTTTAAAAGTAAAAAGCCTCTGCCGAGACTCAAACCCATACACAAGGGATACCGCATAGCTACAGTAACGCAACTGGCGCCCCCCTATAACCAGTATGACCATAGTGTCTAACTGATATAGGATTAGATTAAAATAGGTTTATTTTGAGTCTCTGTTTATTAAAATTATTTCATTTTTCAAAAGCTCATAAATTTGTTTCTTCTTCACATAAAGCCATAAAAATCTTCAGAATACTAAGTTTATATTTAATTAACAAATAAATGTTTTAAAAACATTTTTTTGACATTAAAACATGTATTTTTCACTCTAATTTGCATTCTATGCCTACAATTGCAAAATTTAAATTTAGCAAACCCTCTACCAAATTTTGCATTATAACTTTATTAAAGAAGTATTAATTCCTGTTTTCCCCTCTTTTATCCACAATACTCATAGACATAGTTGCATTCCTTGAACAAGTGTCACAATGGTTCAATAAGCACAAAATTAATAATTTCATCTACTTTTCCTACAATTAACATGGTTCTAATTTCACATTTTCATAGAAATAAGGCAATTTTACTACATTAAACATGATTTATAACAAATAGCATGCAATTCATCAAGCATTTAATCAATCATCTATCAAGTCCTTTTAGAGCCAACAAGTGGTTATCTTATTAGTTCTTTTAGCATTCTCATTTATCAAAAATCCCTAGCATGGTGTCTAAGAATAGAAGTATAGAAAAACACATACCTATTTGAAGAAGAACACTACAAAAACTCCTAGAATCTCCTTGAACACACGAGCGGTCCTCCTCCTCTTATTTTGAGCCACCACGATTTGTCTCCTCCTCCTTGCACTAGTGAACCCGAGCCTACACATCCCTCCAAAGCAATGGTCGGCCTCCAAGGAAATGAACACACACAATCTAAAACACTCTCAATCTTTTTCTAACTCTCTCTCAATCTTTTTACTCTCTTATATATTTTCTTTCTTTCTTTTCTTTACAAAATTTTTTTAGTGTATTGTATGCATACAAGGGGGTATTTATACTAATTTTTGGGCAAAATGGAGGGCTAGGATTGTATTAGATGGTTGTAGATAAATGACTAGGATACATTGGGAAGTTGTAGCAACCACCCATAAGCAAGTAACCACCTATCAACTAAGCCACTCTCCCACTCTCCTTTGACTCCATCCGGCCTAGGTAGAAGAGTGCACAATGCACACTCTAGTGCATGCATGTGCCAAATGTAGCACCCCTAACTACTAATTGTATATGATAAATTAATTAATTGTCTACCAAAATGATCTACACTACAAGTCATGTTATTTAAAAGAGAAATAACTAGTGGGGTTTCAATTAGTGGGCTAAGACTCCATGGGTTAATTGAAAATAATCAAATAATTAGGATGTGCTTAAAAATAAACAATTAGGCTTTTTAGAATTTAATTAGGCTTTCAAAAAAGTAAAAAGAGAGATAGGAAAATATTTATTCATGCTACAAAATAAATAATTTTTATAGAAAAATGCACATGAATTAGTACGTGCAATACACATAAAATTCACAAACCTTCATTTAATTAAAAATAAAGAACCAGGGTATTACAATGTAATTGGGTCTTGCAGTGACAGTAACATGAATCATATCATGTAAACAAGAATATGTAAATATGCAATCATGTAGTCAAGTAATGGACTCCAGAGGTAGTCCCCGTCATCCCACGATGTGATACTTAGTTCTACATGTCACTTAGTTTCATGTAAACCTGTAAACATAAAACATTTAAAGGTCTTGGAATTCTTGATTTAAAGGTCTTTAACGAGGCTCTTCTTCTCAAATGGTGGTGGAAGATTGTCTCATCTGACTCTCTTGTAAGTCAGACCTTTAGATCCTTATAGTACAGTGCCAGTTCATATAGCTTTGGATGCCTTATTCAAGCCTCAAATTTCTGGAAGGGAGTCTGTCAGCTTAAGGACCATGCTCATGCAAAATATTAATTGGAAGCTTGGAAATGGTGACCAGATCAAATTATGGACATCCTGATGGATTGAAGGTAACAATATCTCCTCTTTGTGCCCTGCTTTAACAGCTGATGCATGGAATCTCGAAGCAACTATCTTATCCCAAAGAGTATGGATCAACAACATTTGGCATTAGAGGTCACGTCTTCACTTTATCTCTACTTTTATCCTTAGAGAAGAAAGGGAGAGACTGTTAGAACTCATAGCTAACAGTCATCCATCAGAATCCAAAGATAGTCCTTCATGGAGACATACTGCATCAGGCGCTATCACTGTCAAGTCAGCTTACAACCTCTTCATCTACTCTGGTCTCAGATCACAATTACAGAAAGCAACTTGGGCGTCCGTAGCACCTCTGAAATGCAATGTCTTCATCTGGCAACTGGATTGGGAAAAGATTAACTCCAAAGCTTTTCTGTGTTCCAAGGGTTGGTTAGGAGACCCGACATGCACAACTTGTGCATGTCCGATTGAAACAACCATATTTTCTTTAAATGCGCCATCACCACAACCACATGGACCTTCTTCATCACCATTTTCCACATACACACAATTCCCTTGAACATACACTAATGCTTCTCATCATGGTGTTGTGGATCACACTCGCACAGACACTCATGACACCTTCTCACAATTGCTATTTATTGGAGTATCTAGCTAGCTAGAAATGATCGCATTTTTTCTTCAAAACTAGTTACAATTGAATTAGTTATTTCTAACGCAATATTTTGGTTTCGTTCTTGGCTAGATAGTTGCGACAGTGACAAGAAGAAGGAGAAGCTTATGCAGGAGGTGGCCATTCATTTCATTTTCTGCTTTCCAAAACATCACAATTTCGTTAAGTAAATCTACAAACTATTCATATTCTTGATTAAAAACTCCTAATAATCTTACCTTCTTTGGTTCTTTCCCCTACTCTCATCTGTTACAATAATCTACATTGATCTACATTAACATCTCACATCCAGCAATCAATCTCTTGTATGATTCTCTTAGATCTTCTATAAATTTTCACCACTTCTAACCTCTAACAACCCCCTAGCATTCATCTCTTCCATTTCTCCATTACCTGTTCTAAAAATTTATGACTGGCCATGCCGATATATGATTTTATCCGCCACGTTGGAATTCACAACCAAATGTGTCTCCGCATCCAACCACCACGTAAATCCCCCTATCTTACATATACAACACGCATCCTATAGAATATCATAATAATGTTATTAGAATATATACGTATGAGACTTTTAATCTCAACAATCTCCTCATATATTCCAAAATGATTATATTCTAATGTTTATTTCTTCTTGTTAATTTCTCCTCGGTTGTCATCTCTTCAAGGTTAGAGGAGCTGGTGTGTCATCACAATGAATAAAGATTGGGTTCATTAGCAAAGATAAATTTATTGAGATCACAACCCACCTTGACGAGAAAATAATTCGGTTAGAGCTTCTTCCCAGATTTCTCAGGCCTTCTTTCTCATATTCTGGGTTCTTCCCTTTTAGAGAGACAGTGCCTAGATCTGACCTGCCCTTCCCCGGAGCCCAAAAAGCGACGCAAGCCACAAACAAAACAATAGGCTGGTCCATCTCTGACTTCAGACAATGAGAGCGGAATCTCCGTAAACTCAATTTCTCTGATGTTTTCTTTGGTCTTTTATCTAGTTAGCATATTCACGTAGTTCTTTTTAATGCCTTTTCACATGCGAGCGGAGTAGTGATCTATAGTATTCCTTGATAGGAGCATGGTCGTCTGATATTATTGGCACCCAGATTGATAATGATCATGAAGACTGCTTCCTCTCAATTGATAAAAAAAAGTCAGTTTTGTTCCTGTTTAATATAGGTATCTGATTAGCATCTAATAGACTCATCCTCAACCCTATAGTTTTTGACATTGAAATCATTTCATCCCCATCTAAATATGAGTGTTGTTTTGCAGGTAATGTTCATTTGCAATCATTGCCCTTTTGTAATACACTTGAAAAAGGATATCGCGAAGCTTGCAAATTTCTATATGTCGGTAAGTGGAATCTTGAACCGATAATTCTTTATAAAAAAATTACGTTTCATTCTCTTAATTTTGTGCTGCAGAAAGGGCTTGCAGTTGTTGCAATTTCTTCAAATTCCACGATTACACACCCACAAGTAAACATTTCTTCTATCTGGTACGTGTTCCTACAAATGTAAAATATTTAGTTAGCATATAATGTAATTTGTAGTTTAAAAACATATGCTTTAAAAACACTCCAGCAACTGAATTTGCTTTGCTCATATATGTGCCACAACTTAGTAGATCAATGATAATTCCTTCCATACAGTTTCTTTGGGTTCATAGAGTCTTTGATTGCATACTATTCCTACCTTATTAGTTCTTTGTGTATTCTTACAGGATGGACCACATTTTATGGCTGAAGATGCTAAGTTGCTGAACTACCCCTTCCCATACTTATATGACGAGGTATGACTAAAAGTGGATAGTTAGGTACATGTTTATCTTTTCAGCTCATCATGCAAAGCTAATGTTTATCTTTTATTCTTTGAGGCAATGGGTGATATCATTGTATGCATAAGTACCTAAACTAGCTATTTTATTAACCAGATTTTCATGTCATGGAATGTTTTTAAGGTCAAGATAAGGCATTTGATTTGCATTTTAGGTATTTGTTTTTTAGGTCAATATAAGGCTTACCCTGATCTCACTACATTTGTTTTTTAGTATTGTCACTTCTACCATATCTCTGTTTCTATTTGGATGTTTTGTTTAATTTTTATTTTTAAGAATCTTTCTTTATGTGTCTAAATAAGTAATCTCAAAATTGAAACTTGCCATCTGTTTGCAACAGATGATGACTTTGATGAGAATCCGTTTTCATTAGAAGATATAAGTTATGCAAGAGATTCCTAATCAAATTACTACGCATTTCATTTTCATAATGTCATACAGTTTTAATATGCTCAGAACCTATCTTCAATATTTCTTCTATTCACAAACTTATCGTTAAAACTTATACATGTTGAAAAATGAAGTTATTTACCTTAACTATCCTTCTCATTCAGTCTCAAGAAGTTGCCCGTGCATTTGGAGCTGTCTGCACACCTGAGTTTTTTCTCTTCAAAAAGGTGAGAATTGTCAATTACAAATGTTTTTTGGATCCAGTTTCTGAGATAGAAGAGTTTTACTTTAAGGTTGATTAACTAAATTTAAATTTTAGATATGAATGATTGGTTCAATAACTGGCATATATGGTAACATGGATAGTTAGAAGAAAATAGTATGATGGTATTAATAACAAAGCAGTTCTTTGGTCTCATTTGAGATTGCCTTATGATAGACTTCAGTTAACTATGTTACCGTGCCAGAAATTCAATCCAATGCTCACTGTACTTCTTTTGCATATTATTTCCATTATACTTAAAAGGGTTCTTACACACTCCCCTAAAATGATATATATTTCAAATCTGTCTTTTGAATTCTTCGTATTTACATACTTTCCTTAAAAGAAAGTGATCTTTGAAAAACTCCTCACTGTCAGGTTCATTTCTGAAACTGAAATAGCTACACAATAGATTTGTCTTACCTCTTCTTCCCATCTTTCTCTATAACAATCTGAAACCTTGAATGTAGAAATTCCTGTTCATATCAACAGGTGGGATGGATGAAGATGAAGGTGAGAGGGAGGAAAATGAAGGGTAACAGGCGTTCATTCAGGAGAAAAGACATGGTTAAGAAGGGTTTCGATTGTAACTATAACGCTAACCCTATCTCTCTTCCTATCTTTGACTATAACTTAACACCTAATACATATTTAGATAAATGTTGAGAATAGGGAATACCAGAAATATTCTGGAAGAAGGGTTATTTCAGGTTTTCAGAAAATTCAAATGATCTTTGAACTTTTGATTGTCAGATTCATTATTAAACCCGATAATAACTACGCAATTATACTATCTTAGCTCTTCTTCCATCTCTCTCTATAACAGTTCGATACCCTGAATTTACAAATTCCTATCTATATTATCAAGTGGGGATGGATGAAGATGAAGGTGAGGGGGGAAATGAATGGTAACAGGGGTTGGTCAGTAATTTAGGAGGAAAGACATAATTAACACGGTTTTGGATTTTAACTGTAACACAAACCCTAGTTTTATTCCGATTTTTGACTGTAACTTACACATTACTCATGACTACGAAGGATTTAGATTAATGTTAAGAAGAGAAAATACCAAAAGTATTTATACTAATTTCTTCTTTTTTCCAGAAGAAGGGTAATTTCAGGTTTTCAAAAAATACTATGAATAATAGTGAACAACAGAATATACCCTATTGATTCCTTTATAGTATTTAGGTGGGTGGTTCTGAAGAAACTTAAATGATTTTAAGGGGAGAGATGAAAATACAATGATTTAGAGTGAAATATGTATATGTATTTGTGGATATGTACAAAAAATAAATTCCTTCACTTAATATCATTCTTGGAACGGATGGACGGAGACCATTTGAACTGTTCTACCACGGGCAATTTGATGACTCTCGACCAAGTAATGGTATGCGAGTCACAAGAAGGTTGCAATCTAAAACATTTGGTCGAAGTTTCTTTTCTTTGTTGGTGTTTCTGGTCATTTAAATATTGCTTCCTCTGTTTAGGGACCTTAGTTTTGCTATCGATACTCTAGATGAGGTTATGGGACTTGCAATTGCATGGCCGACCGATCACATTAAGATGTTGGATGCTAACTAGGTACATTACTTTCCTTCTAAAAAATTATATTAGCTTAGAAGAGAGACAAGTTGATTCTGATGGGGTGAACTTTCATAACAAGACCTTTTGAATCTTATTTCCTTTTCTGAATTTGTTCTTATTTGATTAACATTCTTTAACTTGGCTATATTAATTGTTGGGTGATAGATTGAAACATAGCTCTGTAGAGGTGTGTTTGGTTTGATGCAAGTGCAGTTTCTAGTTGCAAGTGCAAAATGTGAATATAAACACCGGCTTAGTGATGGCACAAACTGCAAACATCCTAGTTTCATCCATAAGCTACTTGAATTTGTTTTAGTTTTAAACACAATATCCTAAATAATAAATGAAATATGTAGTTAAGTAACAAGTTTAAATGTTTATTTTGTTAAAATTAGACTAATAGGTAAAGAAGTTGTTGAATGCACAAATTAATAAATATAATGATAAAACCGAGCTTACAGAAGTGTAGATGGGAAGAGCTCGAGCAATGGAACAAAGAATTTGGGTAGATAGTAAAAGTAGGTTGGATGGATGTTTTCAGTATGTGTTCGGTATTTCAGATGCATACTGGTGGATACTCTTTCTAATATACTCAGGTCCGTGATGCAGCTGCATCATTATTTATTTTAGGATTTGTCAAATTTGCAAACATGTATCCCATATCTGTACAACTGGACTGTACAATATTGTGTATGTGTATCATGTAGTGTCACAAAGTCTGTTTCTCATAGACACCTAGCATAATGAGAACTCTTATTTGGTTAAGTTAGATTCAGGTAACTGAAGATTTAAAAAATGATCGAAACCATATCCATGAATGACCTTACTAATTGGAGAGTGCCATATATATGCATCACCATGTTGTCTGCTCTGGATTCTCCTTCTAAACACTTCTTCCTACCAGCCAATTGCATAACTACTTTTACTATCTACCAGCCGAGAAGATATCTGCTGTACAAATTCTACAGGAAAGCTAGCAACCATTCATTATTATTAACACATGTGTTTCTGGTCAAATATAGAATACTGCCTGTATATACTGTGCATTGGCATACCTGAGTTAACAAGCTCGGCAGGTCTGTGTACTCCTTACTGTCACCGAGCATGTTATAGTTTCCATTTTTGAGAGTTGTGGTAAGGATGTAGCTGATGCATTGATTTGTCGAAGCAAAATTTATGGAAGGAACAAACATGTGTCTCCACAATGTTGCTCTGTATTTACCTTTGGTATGTTAACTGGCTTGCAAGGTTTGATTTGGAAGGTGCTGTGATTATGTTACAATGAATATATCTTAGCAACTATAAAGAAAATGATATGACAGATAAGTTGCTATTAAGCTGAAAAATGATAGGACATTTACTTTGCTATTATACGTTCACGAACTCAAATAATTCTTCAACTTAATAGCAACTTATCTGTAATATCATTTTCTTTATAGTTGCTAAGATATATTCATTGTAACATAATTACAGCAGATATCTTCTCGGCATCTGAACTGCTTTCTTAGTAGTAGTACATTACCTGCCTGTTTTGAGTAAAAATATAGGTGGGTTTTATTATATTCATTTTGCTGGTAGTGCTTTCTGTTTGATCCATTATATGCTTAACTAATTCTAAAATTGCAGTATTCTTTTATTGTATTTCAATTGAAAGTTTACGCACAAATCTTCTCTTTGTAAAATCCAGTGAGATTTTTTGTTACATCAAATCTTAGAGAACTATTGTAAAATTATAAATATAAGTGGATCAACTTGTATAGAAATTAAAAATTCAATTCATTATTATTAGGTCAATAGATTAGCCCTATGCTTGTGCATGTATCCAAATAATATATTGTTTTTTCATGCCTATGCAGGTTGTAGATCCCACATACCCAGAGTTGTAGCAGTTTGATCTCGTTGTGTTCGTCAACATCGTCAAGGATGCTAAGAAATGATGTTTTCTATAATCACCGTAGAAATACATAGAAATATGTATGTTTTTTTTAGGAGTTGGGATGAATATAGACTTTGGAGAGGGAGATTTTTGTTCTGGCTTGTATGGGTTTTGAGCTGCACATAATTGACAGAAAGTGCTTTAGAAGTTGCTCTGTATAGCTTTCGAAACTCTTATTCTGAGCTGAGGAATCTGTTAACGTATTGGTTCTTATACTACTGAATCTTTACGTGCTTTGCATGTGCTAATTTTCTCTTGTTACAATTTTTTTATATAAAAATATTGGTGTTTTGGAAACTGAGGATTTTATGTACAACTGTATCGACCTTGAGCTTTATAGCATTGATCATGGATGCTGGAGAACAACACTGACTGAACTATCAGCAAATTGATATCTTCTGGAGAATTTTCAAAACTTTTCTATGCATCTGTAGATTTTTTTTTTTGCATACAGGTCAAAATAAATAGCATTTTTAAAATGCTGCAAAAAAAAACACCACTCTTACAAACGATAGCGTTTCCGAAACATTATTAAAGACATAGCATTTGGAAAACACTAAAAATACAATAGCATTTCGACAAACGCTATGGTATTTATAGCATTTTCCAAATGCTATAAAAACCATAGCATTTCGACAAACGCTATCGTATATATAGCGTTTTGAAAACACTATAAATATGACAGCGTTTGTCGAAATGCTATGGTATTTATAGCGTTTCGAAAACTCTATATATACGATAGCTTTTTTTGAAATGCTATCGTACTTATAGCGTTTCAAAAACACTATATATATGATAGCGTTTTCCAAACGCTATATATACGATAGCGTTTCGAAAACACTATCGTATTTATAGCGTTTCGCGGAAATGCTATAAACATACCATAGCGGGGGTATTGACAGCATTTGCAAAACGCTGTCATATGTCTTTAATAGCATTTACAAAATGCTATCAAATGGCATATATGTTGTAGTGTGGAGAATGTTGGAGCTAAGGAAGTCCTATTCAAAGCAGGAGCTCACGATATCGATCTTGCAGGCAGTGGGGAAGATAGTAATTCAGGGTAATTTAGTAACCCTATGATGGTGAACTGATATAATTTTGTGTCTCTTTTTGAGCCCGAGGCATTTTTTATGTATCTTTTACTTTCCTGCATAATTTGTATTAAAAATATTTCAGTTTTGAGTTGAGCGATCATCCAGCTTGGCTGTTTGAATTCTATTAATGCTGAACACCAAGAGTTTAAGGCAAGTTGAGGTGTACGACAGACGTCCGCTGCCCTCTCTTCGACTTAACTCAATGTACGAAAGCCCCAAATAGAATTACTTTTTGTAGCCTTATCGGATCGAGCTCAATCTTTTGTTTATATGTACTATTGTTTCCTTTATATATATAATATGATTTTGTGAGATAGGACCTTATCCTACATTTTACCAGTAAAAAAATAGAAATTATATTCCTGCTAACAAAACAAATTTACAAGTCCACTTCTTCTAACTATACAAAAATGAAAACATTTACTGGCAATATATAGAACATGTCAAATATTTTACCAAATACAAATTTCATTATTAAGCGACTATCATTATATAGAGAGCTATGGATTTTTTAAAGGTTAGTGGATTGATGTTGCATGATATACATAGGATATGGTGTTGGGATTTGTGGATTGGAAACACGTCGAGAATCAAGAAAAATGCTCAATAATGGACCTAAATAATACTATTGGTCTATGAAGGTATTTAGAAATAAAATAATATTATAAAGAAAATAATCGGGTTTCAAGGGCTCATGTGAAAGTTGGAAGTCCAAGAGGGACTTGTATGAATTGTTGCATTTAGGAAGGAAAAGATAAGCACATCTGTTGACTTTGCAGCATTGAAGAATTGACTTGGAGTTGGGTTTGGGCCAGGTTTTGTGCCTCCTTTCTATGAAGATATTTTAGCGGCAATATATGTTATATAGATGAAACGAATGACTTAGATTAGATCTATAGATCTATGTAAAATTAGATAGACAACACAGATCTCATATGGACAGATTTATTATAACTTTTATAATAGAAATGGATTTAGTCTTCCTTTTATATAAAACTAGTATGCCCCTGTGCAACATTGCGAAGACCTTTTAAGAAATGATACATTCTCTTCAAACTCATTAATTAGTATATATTATTGTCAAAATACATTCATGAAGTTCATCCATAAAATAAAAATGGTAACTGCATGTTAAGTAATAAATCACTGAAAGAAAAACTTCGATTCCAACAAGGTTATGAGGCTCCCACCAACTCCCTTAACCTTGCTCCTCTCCGGCGACCACACCCCAAGCCCCAGCCTCCCTTAAACCCTCCCTGCCTCCTCTTTCCTTCCTACCACCGTCCACTACTGCCCCCTCCACGTTTCAGCTGCTCCTCTCCGACCTCTTCTCCACATTCTTACCCCCTCTCGCTTTCTTCATTCCTCATCCTATCAACTTAGACAACCCTCTTCTTCTTCTTCACCCTTACTGTCGGACCTACGACTTCACTCCTCCATGTTGTCGGAGTTGGAGCTCAGTGGGTGTGGGCCCAACGAGGAGGTTCGATACCCCCCCCCCCCCCCCCCCGCGGCAGAGGTGTCTCCCCCCTCTCCTCTCCCACCATCTCTCCCCCCTGTCGACCAAGCGGCTGCACCCCCCAACCCCACTGCCAACCTTCCATCCCTTAGGAATGTCCCCTATGCAGAGGGGTCTCCTAGGCTCAGACATGCGCTCACTCCGCCGCGGGCACACCGAAGTGCACAGCATCGACAGCCTAGGAGTGGCGACGGTCATCATCGCCGTCAGGATGTCTTCTCAAGGAAACGGGCCTATAGAGGGGGTCATTCTACGAGCCGCTACGGGCGTAATAGAACCCCCCCCCCCCCCCAAGGGGCCAGCGCTACGCTCAGAGAAGATACGACGACTAAGTGCACAGGGACAGGGACAATCACCGGTGGAATTCGCCCAATGAGACACATCAACTTCACCAATCCAACAGTTACTACAGAGAAAAGGATCACAACAAGGATACTCACCGCCCCCAAGACTATAGAGGCCAGCGGCATCACTCAAGTCACCATAGCAGCGACTACCAACATCACCTTACCAATATACCACAGCCAAGATCCTCCACACTCCACCATATTCCCCCAGTGAAACCCAACATTCAGCAGCACTTCCCACCAGTCCCCCCCCCCACTCTCACATCACACGACACCTACAAAGGAGGCGAGTCCAGACCAACCCAATACCATCATCGTATGGGCCCAACAGAGGGGCCCAAGTGACGAGGCCAGGGAGGATGAGGAACAAGCCCCATCTGGAGATGCGGCGGGGCAGTGGCAAGAGGTCACCCACAAAACGAAAAGAAAACTCACCTCCCCAGCGCCAGTGCCGCAAGATAACAGCAAGAAACCAAGAAGAGGGAAACGAAAACCAGTGTCGTGCTTCAATTGTGGTGACTTGAGCCACTATCGAACAGAATGCACTAAAGAAGTTCGATGCTTGAAATGTATGAAATGGGGCCACATGTCTTACAGTTGTACCAATGTGACTTCTTCTAACACAGACGATGAACGACAAGTCTGCAGAGGTAGGTCGCCGAATAAACCGGCTACAATCAGACTAGCAAATAGCATCGCTATCATCAAGAGTGAGGAAAGTTGGCTTCGCAAGTGGTGTGCGGTGGCACGAGTAAAGACAGGTAGACCATCAGAAACCCATCTCTTACAAGTGCTGAATGCTAAATGGCCGATGAGTGCACACAGGGACTGGGTGGTGAAGAAAGTCTGTCATCTCCAATTTCTCATCTCATTCCCATCTCCAGAGAAAATGATAGAAGTTACCAGGATGGAGACGGTGGATTTTGGTCACTTAAAAGTGGACTTCAAAGCATGGACACCGAGCTTCGGCGCAGAGCGCCCCCAAGGAGACAAGTTTTGGATTTGGATTCACAACGTACCACTTCATTTCTGAAAGAAGGAGGCTTTGCAAGAGATAGTCTCCGACTTCGGATCAGTGGAGGATATAGACAAAAAGACCATCCGCCACTCGGAGATAGTCTCGGCGAGAGTCCTCATCAGGAGGGGTGATATCTCCCTCATGCCTCACTTCGCCGAAGTGTTCTCTTACGAACAATCTTATCTCATTCGGTTTGTCCTAGACAAACGCGCAGAGACGGAGGCGGAGTTGCATCCCATCATCTCCCCCTCACCCCTCCTCTCTTTGAGATGGCCGCACATACAAAGAGGTGGCGTCACCGGAGTTGGCGCTCACCATTGACGGTGCCCATGAGGTGGAGCGGGCTCACCGAGAGTTGATCAAGGCGGCGAGAGGGACGGAGGGCCACCGAGCACCTGCAATGGGGGGGATCAGTGCAGCAAGACTCTGGACAGAATCACGTTCGGCGAGATCGAGACTCATCCAAAGGATCCAACGGCCAGGACCCATTGCCAGATGTGGTAAATCGTCCAAGGCCAGCGGCTAGTTTAAAAAAGGGAGTACCACAGGCATCCTAAAGTGGCATGCAACTATAGAGGGTTGTTGAAAAGAAACCACAGGAAGATCAGAGGAAGGAACCAGAGCTTGCAGACCACGGAAGGGGCAAAGGAATGCTTAGGTGCTCTCCAAAAGGCGGAAAGACGCAGCTTTTGGGAAGAGAGTTGGTGGGGGAAAGCTCCTTTAAGGGGAAAGCACCGAGAAAGGCGTCGCCTTTGACCAAGAAGGTGGACCCAAAACAAAACAGGCCACCCAAAGAGCAAAAAGAAAGCTCTAGGCGCCAGGAGCAGGATTTGGTAGAGGCTATTTTGAAGAAGACGATGAGAGCACAGCTCTCCACAATTGAGAAAGAGATCTCAAATGAGAAAGAGCCAACAGAAGATGAAGCAGCAACGCAAGATAAGGAAAAGGAAACGGAGCCCCTCGTAAATGACAAAGATGCCTCGCTCAGAGCGCGCGGCGCTTCGAACAGGGAGCCAGCCGCAGATGCAGCCAACCATCGCGAGTCACGTGGAGGCGGAGTCAGAAGGCAGGACCAGATGGTCCAAGAACACATCGTTGCTTATCCTACTCCGCAGACTATTCGCGTCTTAAAAGGTCAAGTGGACTCGAGTGGGCCCAAGCCCGTTGTCTCAATTGTGAACGAAAAAGAAAAGGGGGGGCTTTTATAGCGGAGGAGGAATTAGTTTAGTGGGGTCCATCGAAAGCCCAATTGTTCTTTACACTAGTACGGGGCCTGAAATGCAACCAAATATTTTGGAAGTGGCATGCAGTGGGCCCATTGAGGGGTCCACCATTGGAGAGACAATTATTCTTCAGGAAGCGGCGACAAGAGATGGGCCCATTGAGGGGTCCAATGAGGGTGACGCAGCAGCACAGTGTATACCATAAGATTACAATGACAACAGCGAAGGTAGATTGAACCTGGAAGATGATTACATCTATTCTGAGGAGGATTCTATGGAAGCAGAGGACTATGATTTCCAGGTGGACTTCCGTGCCACCTCTCCTGAGTTTGTGCCCTCCACCTACCCCCCATCACAACTGACTGTACCTAACCAGGACCGAGCACTCACAGGTTTCAGAGTCCAGAAGGTGGCTAAAAGGGCCACAGAGGAGTCCTTAGATGATTATCTGGAGATCGCGGCGGCTGCCAAATCCTTAAAGACTAGCGACGGAGGTAGGCACTCCTTCTTAGCTTCTATTTTTAACTTCATGACTGATAGCAAAATTTTTAGTCTAGCCAATACCTGTGGTCTTGTGGTTAACGATACAGACAGGAACGCCGTCCTCCTTAACAAAATTAGAGGATGGGAGACGGAGAGGGTTACTCTTAATTTGAAGTTGAACTCGCTGCCCGAAACGAGTTACGATCCTTCCCTTTCGTTGAATTAATGGAGGCTTTATTCTGGAACGTGAGAGGCCTAGGTAGGAGGGGTAAGAGAGAAATGGTGAGGGAGGTCATCGCTAGGACGAAAGCCAATATCGTGGGTCTCCAAGAAACCAAACTATCGCACATGCACAAACTTAGTAGAGTGGGGGGTAGACGAATTTTAGAATGGAAAATTTCCCCATCGGTGGGGGCTTCTGGAGGAATCGCACTAGGTTTTAACCCACACTACTTTAGCTGTCTAGATGAGCTCCTCGGGCAGTTTTCTTTGTCTGTTTTACTACAGCGTAAATCCGATCAGTGGACTCAGTCGGTTATGGTGGTCTATGGACCTCACACCTCTGACGCTCGAAGGGCCTTCTGGACGGAACTTAGAGCGGTGAAAGCACGATGGTCTCACCCTTGGGTGGTGGGGGGCGACTTCAACATCACCAGATTCGCCTCAGAGCATAGGGGTAAAGGCGCCCGCGAGGCAGACATGGAAGCCTTTAACGAGGTCATTTCGGATCTGGATCTGGTTGATATTCCCATTTCTGACAGGCTCTTCACCTGGTCCAACATGCAAGCAGCACCCATCCTTGCTAAGTTAGATCTAATTTTGGTCTCCACGGAATGGGAGGCCAAATTCCCGTTGGCAGCGGCTCGGTCAATCCCGAAGCCAACCTCAAGCCACGTACCCATTTCCCTATCCTCAGGGGAACTCCAACCAAGGAATCCCTCCAGGTTTAGGTTTGAGAAAGCGTGGTTAGAATTCCAAGGATTCCGTCATATGGTTAACGAATGTTGGTCTCGCTCGACAACGGGCACCGAGCCAACAGCAATTTGGTGTGAAAAAATTAGAAAGCTTCGTGGCAAACTAAAGAAATGGAACCGCACCAGGTTTGCGCTCATCTGGAAAGCTAAGGATTCCCTTCTAGATGGTATTGAGGAACTGGAAAAAACAGAAGAAACTAGGGACTTGCGACAGGAAGAGCGGAATAGACTGCTGCAGCTCAGACAGGAAATTGACCACCTTTACAGGATGGAGGAAATCAAATGGCAGCAAAGATCCAGAATTTCGTGGCTCAAAGAGGGAGACGCAAACACCGCCTTCTTCCATCGAGTGGCAAGTGCTCGGTGGAGGTCCAATCTCATCCAATCAATCCACACGGAATCCGGTATGGTGCAAGACGATAACGCTATTAAGCTGGCTTTACACTATAAGCGACTCTTTGGTCACAATGCTGATTGGAGGATCCCTCTCCAACCGGACTTCTGGCAGGATCAGGCGGATAATCCCAACTTACAGTCCCTCGAAGATCCCTTCACTGAGAAAGAGGTCTGGGAGGCGGTTCAACAAATGGGAAAAGATAAAGCCCCTGGGCCAGATGGGTTCCCGATAATTTTTTATCAGATTTTTTGGGAGGAGATCAAAGATGACCTACTGAAGTTGTTTGCAAACTTCTACGACCATAAACTTAAGCTAGGGCAATTCAACTCTGCGGAGGTAGTACTAATCCCTAAGAAAGAAGACTCCCGACGAGTTGGAGACTACTGCCCTATTAGCCTCCTCAACTGCTCGGTTAAGATCATTACCAAGACCCTAGCCAACAGACTAGGTAAGGTGATGGACGGCCTCATAAGTCAAGACCAGACCGGATTCATCAAAGGACGTTGCATACAAGACAGTATGGCAGCAGCTGAAGAAACGATCCATCACTGCCACACGTCGAATTCCAAGAGTTACCTCTTGAAGCTGGACTTTGAGAAAGCCTACGACTCCGTGGAATGGGACTATTTGTTGGAAGCGCTGGTAGGAAAAGGCTTCGAGGAGAGATGGATCAGGTGGATACACAATTGCCTTACCACCAGTAGGTCGGCGATCTTGGTGAATGGAGTCCCAGGGCACCAATTCCCCTGCAGACGGGGTCTCAGACAAGACGATCCCCTATCACCTCTCCTTTTCACCATCGTTGCCGACGTTCTCTGCTCCATGATGACTAAATGTGGTCGAGCAGGTTGGGTTGTACCAGTAGCCAGGGGAACCAATCGACAAGGGTGCTCTATTCTCCAATACGCAGATGACACGCTTCTATTCGGCAATGGGAACCTTGGAGAGACCACCATCTTTAAGGATATTCTGTATCGTTTTCAAGCCTGGTCTGGCCTTAGGGTCAACTTCTACAAAAGTGCGCTCATTCCCATTGTCCTGACACCAGAAGAGGCATTGGATCATGCCACTATCCTCAACTGCCCTATTAAGACTTTTCCAATCCAGTATTTAGGATTGCCACTAAGACCCGGGAGACTTAAAAAGGCAGATTGGCTACCCATTATTGACAAGGTCGACAAATGGCTTGCTGGGTGGAATGGCAATGCCCTTTCCTTGGGGAGGGAGAGTTACGCTTATCAACGCCGTTCTTTCAAACTTGCCTACCTATTATCTCTCCTTCTTTGAAATGCCGCAATGGGTGATTCAGAGGATTAACTAGGCACAGAAACACTTTCTATGGAAAGGGGCTGACTCGGAGCGAGGGGGTACCATCTCATCAGATGGGAGAAGGTATGTATGAAAAAGAAACATGGGGGACTAGGCATCATTGATCTTCGGGATATGAACCTGGTGCTGCTGGGAAAATGGTGGTGGAAAGTATTCCATCCTAATGGAGAAGGGTGGCAACAATTTGCTAAGGGATATATGCAGGGTAATGGAACGAGAAACCGAGGCTTCAGGATAGGACCCCGGGTCTCCTGGTTCTGGAAAGGCATCGCTAAAGCATACGAACCTTTCAATAGTTGCGTGACGTCAGTCCTCGGCAATGGTAGACTCACCAGATCTGGTGGGATAAATGGTGTACTGAGCACCCACTCAGAAACCTGTTCCCAAACCTATATGACCAAGCGTCTCATCCACACTGCACGGTGGCCACAGCCTGGAAAAGGGGCTCCTGGAAACCTTCTTTCAAACAAGCGCTTGACTTAGGTTCCCAGCTTAGACTTTCGGAACTCCAGAACCTCATCATCAATGCTGGAATTAACTGCTTCCAGGGCCCTGATAAGAAATCATAGGGAGCAGAGAAGAACGGGAAGTTCTCGGTTCGGTCCATGTACGACCGCAACCACTTTAGGGGTTGTACACCAATATGGTCGGCTGTCATCTAGAGAACTAAAGCACCGCTTAAAATTAAAGCTTTCTTATGGTTGGTCTTGAATGATGCAATTCTGACTAGGGAAAACCTAGTCAAGCGACAGCCTAACGTGGGTACCCAGTGCGGGTTTTGCCTTGCTACACTGGAAACAAGAGACCACCTTTTGCTTCAGTGCCCTAGGAGTAAAGCGGTCCTCGTAGAGGTCCTTACCGCCTTAGGAACGTCACAATACCCTACTGTATACGAGGAGGTGTGGGTGGGCCCTAAATTTAGGTTTGAGCGGGGGGCTATGAGAGAAGCGTGGTATATTGCTATCGCCGCAGTGACCTAGATTCTTTGGCTAGACAGAAATAACCGTTATTTTCATGGAACTTGCAATAGTATTTCTGGCAATTTGACTCATACTATGCATCTTATTTCCTTTTGGGCTACTGTGGCCACAGCAGGTCCTAGAGGACGGATTGAGAGCGTATTCCAGGTACAGGAGTTCGACGATGAGGAAATTGAGATCGGACCGACGATCGACTGATAGCTTGTGCGGCAGACACTGATCAGAGTTGCCTACCCCCCAGGGTTTTGTTGGGGGGACCATGATGTATTTCTCTTTGGTTTTTCTGGTCTTCTTTGGTCCCACCCCCCATGTTTGGGGGTGGAGTTTCTGTACTTTCATTATGTTTGTGGGACCTTGTAGAGAGCTCAATACTCTGAGTTTGTTTTGTTAATCTCTTATTAATGAAACAGGGTGACCAGATTTCACCTTTTCATCCAAAAAAAAAAATGGTAACTGCATGTTGAAGCATAATCAACAATTTTTTTATAAATTTTTGCAGAATCTCTCACATACATAAATGTTTTTTTCTTGTGTATACATCATCTAATATTCTAAGATTTATAAATATCAAAAACATCAAGTATTTCAACATTCAACAAATCCATAAATAGTCCAGACATATTGTCGTATTTTATATATTGGATGCACATGCATTCTTTGAAAATTTCTCATCCATTGAGTATGATCTATTGATGATGATCAAAAATCAACGGTTAAACGTTTCTATTGACAGAATGAATCTTTTGAATATTCCAAACTCCCTCATTTTAATGTAGTATGGATATAAATTATTTTCTTCTATTCGTTTTCCCCTCTTAACTTTTTTTTATCAAAAAAATTCCTTCCAAACAAAATTATTTTAGGATTCTTCACTATAAGCAATCGAACAAGATTTATGAAAATATATTTTCCTGAAAAATATTTTTAATTAACTTTTTTTAAAGTAATCAAACGTCTGCACATATTCAAACATTCCCAAAGGGGGTGTCTGGATTAATCTAAAATGTAGGGAAATTGTGGGAAATGAGTTTTAATGTGTTTTTTGTGATTAGATAGAGAGAGAAAATGGTAAAAAAAACTATTCCAGCATATGATGTGTTGAAAAACCCGTTTAATAAAATTTTAAAAGACACTTTGGTTATGGGAGAGTGAGAGGAGAGAAGCTGTGCGTGCATGGCTTCTTTGGAACAAGAGGAAATCTTTTGCTCAAGTCCTCATGTCATCCCGCCCTGCTCCTCATCATTTTCCACCTCTTGCAACTCCTCGAATCCCACGCCGTTCTCGATATCCCCAATATGCCTTTACTCCCCCACCCTCCAAACTCCCCCCTATCCTCAAAAATCCCCCTTACCCTCCAAAACCTATCTTCCCTCCCAACCCCTATTCTCGCCGCCGTAACCCTATCCCTCCGAAATCTCGACTTCAGAAGATGGAAAGGAGATGCATGAAGTGCGGAGATTCAGACCACCTGGCTGCCGATTGTCGCAAGAGCGACTTTCATTACTTTAACTGCCGCAAGTTCGACCATCGAGCCCGTGAATGCCCTCTCCACAACCGCAGAGATTCCTTGACTGTAGAAGTCCCCCACAACTCCGAGATCGCATTGGCTTTACCAGGGATTCATGCGAGTGACTTCCTTCATCTCATCAACCCTAGGAGCCGCCCAGATGCTGCGACCATCGAGAGTGCTCTCAACTTCACTTGGAGAAGGCAAGGCGGATGGTGGGTTATGAAGAGGGTCAGCGAAGCAGTCTTTCACGTCCAGTTCCCTTCTGAAGAGGAGGCCAAGAAGGCAATTGCAGACGGGGTATTTCAATTCTCAGGGTTCAATGCTACCTTCTCCCCATGGTCGATGGACTATGGTGCAAAGATCAAGCCCCAACTCTGCTTTGTATGGGTCAACATGCCGCTACTTCCATTTCATCTTTGGAATCAAGCATCCTTAGAACAACTGATTCTTCCGTTCGGTACTTTTATTACCATAAGCGCTGCTATGAAGAACGCTATGTCCAGAGATCAAGCTCTTGTTCTCATTGAAGTTTAGGATGTCAATCTCATTCCCAAGAACATCGTCGTCAAGTACAGAGTGCCGTGGAATCAAGAGATCCAAATGCATGACTTCCCAGTCCTTATTCTGGGCAGCCTCATTCGTTCCGAAGATGTGGCTAAGGGAAAGGTACAGCTCTTCACCTCCGGTTCCAGCTCATTAACATCGTTCTGGCGACGAAGGAATTCTCTGGTGGAGCAACAGGTGCACAACGTTCCGCCGCAAATTTAGGAATCTGGTAGAAGCATAGTTGGTAAGGAGATAATCTCGGAATCAAATCCTTCTGGTAAAATTTTAGTTGGGGAATTCCCCCCCCCCCCAATCTTGGTAACCCTGATGGTAAGTTTCTCAACATTTCTGGTATGGCTAATTAATCAGCGGAAGGTTCAAAAATGGTCCCCCCTAAACAGATTGCTAATGATCCTGTGGGGACCAATGTATTTCAAAATCCCGCTTCTATTGCCCCACCTGTTATTGAGGTTCCCTCTGATTCCCCCAAGGGAAATTTGGGGATTGCTTCTGGTGCATCCTATATTGACCCCGATAGCTCCTCTAACTCCCATGACATCCCCAAGAAGAAGAAACTCGTCAGATGGTTTGGAAAGGAAAGTTAGTGAATTTCACCTTGTCTCTCTACAATGAAATCAAGCCCATAGTTGAGCAAGCCCTTGAGAGCTGTGTTGCCAAGCGCGGAGGTAAAGTTGTTGCATCCACTGTAATGCAATTTAGTGCTGGCACTAAGGGTAAGGCTGCTTCCAGTTTCCGCACAAAGTCCTTCATTCCCAGATATCATCACCTTCTAGCTTTTTCTGCCTCTGGCTCAGCTCCCCCAGGCTTTGATGAAACCTGTAGCAAAAGGCGTAAGCACAGTTGCTCTGCCTCCAAAATCCCCTCCACCAGACCATTCATGCACCACCTCCGGGCTTCTGCTAAATCTGCTTCTCACCGCTCCAACGAAGGTACATCCTCTTCGTTTAATTCTGTCAATAATGCATGCCATAATCTATTTGCTTTACTTTCGTGCAAAGACATCATTGAAGTTGCGAAAACAATTAGAGTGGCGGCTTTGGGGACACACTCGGTAGATAAGATTAAGCAAG
Organism: Hemerocallis citrina; assembly: GCA_017893485.1. Taxonomy (NCBI): domain Eukaryota; kingdom Viridiplantae; phylum Streptophyta; class Magnoliopsida; order Asparagales; family Asphodelaceae; genus Hemerocallis; species Hemerocallis citrina. The sequence continues at coordinate 68,695,282 of CM030361.1, forward strand.
TTGCAGCAGCTAATGTTGATCCACCTGATCAACAAGAGCAGCTCAATTGAAAGCCTCCTCTATATCTTCATCCCTGCTCTGTTTTATTTTCTTTGCTGCGTGATTTTTCTATCTTAATGAAGATTGGTAGCTGGAACGTTAGGGGGTTGGGCAACCCCAACAAATGTGCCCTTATAAAAGATGGTATTCTTAGCACTAAGATTTCGGTCATATGCCTCCAAGAATCTAAACTGTCAAAGCCCTCCGACCGCAAACTTGCTTCAATTGGAGGTTCTTTCCTCTCAAAATGGAAATCTCTCGACGCCATTGATAGCTGTGGTGGTGTTCTCATTGGATGGAACGACAACATTCTAGAGTGTTTCTATTGTGCAATTGATATTTTCTCCCTTTCTCTTTCATTCCGCACTCCGCGAGCACTGAGTGGTCCCTTACTTCCATCTACGCTCCATTTGAATTAGAAGACAGAGTGCTCTACTTCCAAAAAATTACTCAGCGTAGAAGCCTTCTGTGTGATGCCTGGGTCATCTGTGGAGACTTTAATGCCACTATCTCAAACACTGAAAGAAACGGAGGTACTAGTTCGAGCAGAGACATGAAGGATTTCAGGAGCTGGATCCAACATCTCCAACTGGTTGACCTCCCCCTTGCTGACAGGAAGTTCACTTGGTCCAATTTAAGAACAAAGCCAGCACTTGCTAGATTGGATCTCTTTCTAATCTCCAGTCATTTTGAACAATTGTTCCCTAACTGTCTGCAGCTATCTCTCCCCCGCATTGCCTCAGACCACTGTCCCCTCATCCTTGATTCACAAGAAATTGCCCCCAGAATCCACTACTTCAAATTTGAGAAGGCTTGGATTACTCACCCCAATTTTATGTCTGATATCACTTCTTGGTGGTCTTCATTCACCTGTTCTGGCTCTTCAGTTGACATCTTCGCTTCCAAGCTTACTCTGCTTAAGAGAAGGATCAAGCAATGGCGCAACGAGGTATTTGGCCACATACCCATTCGCAAGAAGATTCTGCTTGATCGTATTCACAGTTTGGACATCTTAGCTGATATTCAGCCCCTTGATGATTTGCAAGCTACTGAACTCTCTACAGCACACAAGGAGTATCAGTCTCTTATTAAGGTCGAGGCAACCTATTGGAGTCAACGTGCCAGAGTGTCACGCCCCGCTTCCCAAAAATATGGAATACGAGCACGTGACGAAGCCCAGCGAATGATTTTTACATCATCCATAAGCTGTAGGATCGACTCAGCATCATAACAAGAATATAACCAGATTTATATATGACCAAGCATGCATGAATAATTTATTAAGCAACAGAAAACAATTTAAACAAATAATAATATTCAAATAGTTTCCATGTTTGGATCAAGTGTAAACTCGGAAACAACTCTTAAACAGCAGAAGAAATAAATACCTTAAGGAAAGCAACTATTTAAACAGGTCCTTGCTCCAAGCAAAACCTGAAATGTCTGCTCGCCAATTCCAGCAGGTAGCTTATCCCAAAGTCTGCTTAATAAATATAAAAAGGGAAAACAAGGAAAAACAAGAGAAGATGCCCTTAGTGCAAGCTAGGGCCACAAATAGTGAAAACAAGTACAAGTATGGGGAACAGGAATTGGAATCAAGAATGTAACAGAGTTATAACAAGTAGTGGGAATCTAAGAACTAGCTGACAAAAGGGACATCCTGGTGAACAGGCTAGTTAACAACTATTAATGGTAAAACATATGACAGGTGAACCTGTAGAGGTAACTTACATCAAGTATCATGTTTCATGTGTCAGGTTTCATGTATCAAGTTTCATGTTTCGAGTTACAGGTGTCATATTCAAATTTCATGTATCAGATATCAGGTAACCAGGTAATCAGGTAACAGGATAATCAGGTATCAGGTATTAAATTCAAGTCTTGCGTGATTATTACTATCTAGGTAGCACGACATGCATCCATCATTTTACGACATGGTTGCTACAGTCAAAACAATTTCGTTTAGACCTAGTAATAGAGTCTATAGGGCGGTGTACTCAGGTATCAAGTATCAAGCAGGCACGGTTCATGAATACGAATTAAATAACAGGTTCACGAAGCAATTTCGTGAATACTAACAAGTTCAAGGACCACACAGTGGTTCCATGAATACAACAGGTTCATGAGCTAAGTAACCGACTCCATGAATACATCACGCGCAACAGGTTCATGAGCCAAGTAACTGACTCCATGAATACATCACATGCAACAGGTTCATGAACCGAGTACTGGGAAACACGGGCCCCCTTCCGAGTACACTTACCTATATTGTCCACTCTATAGTCTTTCCCATAACCCCGGCTTGTTACTTTTATTAATTCTTATCAAGCAAGCATACATATATGAAATGTTGTAATTTAATTCTAAGGAAAATTGGGGATGTCCTATAGGGTGTCCAGCAACTACATATAAAATTTTGAGTCAAACGCTCGTTGGTTACATAGCTAAATTAATTTGCAAAGTAAATGCGTACAGCAGTTTTGCAAATCTGCGTCTACTGACACAGCTGCAGTATAACTGCCATAACTCCTAGACCGTAACTCCGAATTCAAAACTTTTGGAAGCTTTCGATATCTACACATCCAGACCTACGTTTTCTATTCAGGGCTTGGGCCCAGATTCAAATGATAAATGGGTCGAAACAGCAATGGAGATTCAGGACAGCAACTCGTAGAAATAACTTACTAATGTAGATCACATGGGAAAATGTCATTTGGCGTCTAAGTTATTATGTGGCGTAAATACATGATAATGGAGGTCAAAACAGCAAATAATAAATGTTTTCCAAGTCATAATGGTTGCAAGTTCATTAAATATTAAATGTGACATGTGTCTACAAATTTAGGGCTCCTTAATTCAAATGTCTATGTGTTCATGTGTTCAAGGATTAAAGAGTCCAAATAATTATAATTTAATACAAGAAAATTTTGTGACTCTTAGAATTGTCAATTTGGAGGTTCAATATTGATCTACAATGATATTCAAGGAGGAGTCACAATCTAACTATTTGTAGTATCTTCAAGGGTGTTTGTACTAGAACAAATAAATCGTACAAGGATACTTGCCTTAAATTGACGACGATAAGCTCCACTTGTTGAAGAAAGTTGGATCGAAAAATCTCGGAGGAAGTCCTCAAAAAGCGCGTGTGAAGATCGACCGTAGATCGAGTTTTTCCCCACACCGGATCAGCCCAGAACAGTGGACAGCGAACTGGATCTGGTGCGGCAAGAACACGAGACAGCGGTGGCAGCCAATCGGATGGTTGCAGCGCAGCGGATCTGGCCGAACAGCAAACAGCGAATCTGGGATTCGCTGTGGACGAACACCGAACAGCGATCACAGGCGCGGATCTTGGCGCAATCCAACGGTCTAAATTCAACCCCGCCCTTTTCCCCTTTCTTCTTCTTCTTCGTTCGCTGCTTCGAAACAGAGTGCGAGAAGGAGAGGGGTGATGGCGACGCACGGCGGTGGCTGCGACGGTGACACTACGTCGGAGAGCGATGCGGCGACTGTGGCACGGCGGAGGCGTGAGTGTGACGGGAGGCGACGACGGCGGGCGTTCTCTGTTCGGTTCAAAGAACAGGGGAGGAGTTCGGCGGTTGCTAATGGTGAACGGAGGTGATGGTGTTGGAGGCGGCGAGGTGATGGGGATATGGTCGAAGATCGAGAGCGATGGTGAGGGAGGCGTCGAGTTGGGTGCGGCGAGTTTGGATGGGTTTCGGAGTTTGGGGACGACGGTGGTGGGTTCTGTGGTGGTGGTGGCGAACGGCGATGGAGTTTGTTGGGGTGGTGGTGTTGTGGGGTCGACGAGGCGAAGGTCGAAGGTGGGCGAAGGTGATCGGAGGTTGCGGAGGTGGGTTGATGGCGTGCGAAAGAGATGGAGACGAAGGAGGAAGGGGGATGGTTAGCGGCTGAGGTTTAGGGGGTTAAAACAGTATTAGTTGGGATTAGGGTTAGGGTAGGGTTTAAATAGTGTGGGTTTTGGGTATCCGTTTCAGAAAGAGCCCAACAGGAGAAATGGTCAAAATGCACCAAAATGGGGATTAAAGAGATGAATGAGGATAATTGGTCCATCGTCCCTGAAGAACGATACAAATGGCACACAAATAAATTTGATAAAAGGACCCAAAATTTGAGTTGAGACAAAAATAATGATTTTATTCAATCTGAACAGATTACATGATCTCAAATAGACGAGAGAGTACAATGAGGCACAAAACAGTAAAAAAATATAAATACGGGAAAACAGGAATTACAAATCCTACCCATCTTACACAAAAATTCCGTCCTCGAAATTTGCTTAGGCGGTACATAGGACAGGGTAAAAGCAACTTAAGGGAGGGTAACAACAAGGGATCCAAAGAAAAGTCAACTTGGTGGTAACACCAAAATAAGAAGGGAGTGGGTAACAACGATGTCAAATGGAATGCATGAAAGAGAATAGACGGTATCAAAAAGAAAGAACAACACGAGATAATAAAGCAAGATAAAAGTCGGCAGAACTGAAATCAGAGAGGGAGAGGACTGGGAAGAATCAAACCATTCAGTGAATCAACGGATGGGGATGAATACAAGGAACAGAGAGGGAAGCAACGATACAAAGGACTAGTCGCAACAAGGGGATCCCGGGACCTGTGGCACCACGCTTCCGCTGCGACACTCTGATGGTGACATTCCAAGTTCCAGGCATGTCATTGTAGATCACGTGACTCCAAGCGACGATCCGAGCAGGAAAAGAGGAATGAGACACCAAGATCAAAGAGAATATGGGCTCCAAATAGAGATAGGCAATAATGCAAAATGGGTATAAGGGCATATCTGAATACATGTGCCTGCCAAGCTATGAAGCATAGCATTATGCCTGTGTTGCACATGTGTGTTGCACATGTATCTGACATGATACTAGCCATTTTGTCTTAGCTTTTCATAAGATCTCCTGTAACATTGTCTTTTCATGCCCATGTCCATGCTTAGCTGCCAATACTAGACTTCTGAGTGAAATTCTCTATATTGAATAGATCTATGTTGAACATAATTTAGCTAATGATACATGCAATATATATGAGGGATATAATAGATGCAGTTTCAGGTGGTTGGAGAAGTTGATATAATAGATGCAGTTTCAGGTGGTTAGAGCATTTTCTTCCTCTTTCTAACTATTGGCGTGAAATCGCAGAGTTCCACTGCCCTCGTTCCAGCTATCATAGCATTTGGTGACTCAACAGTTGATGTAGGGAACAATGACTACATTAAACAATATTCAAGGCAGATTTTCCACCTTATGGGAGGGATTTCAAGAATCACCAGCCTACAGGGCAGTTCTGTAATGGGAAATTAGCTACTGACATCACCGGTGAGTTCTCGTCTGACCTATAGTCAAATCTTTCTTTTTGTGAGAAGTTTATATTCCTAGCTGTTTCGTTGTTTAATGGAAACCCGAATTTTCTTTTTGTAGCTGACACGCTTTTTGTGAGAAGTTTATATGTGTAACAGGGAAGGTTTATTACATTTTTTGCATGCATATTTTATACTTTAATTCCTTTAAAAAGAGTTTTGAAATTTTTATGTTGTGCTTTGTTGATGGTCTTCTTTGTTATTTTGGAAGTAAATGACAATAAATGATGGAGGGGCAGTGCAATAGTAAGGATAATACACACTGCTGTGCAAGATTTTATTTTGGTATATTATGGTGATAAGATAACTTCATTCACATAGCTGATTCTAATTTAGTTGCAGGGTTATACACTAGATGAAGATCGAGACATTCATTATCCAGTAGTTGAAATGAAGAGTAGGTCAAAAATTAGCTGCATTTCATGGAATAGTTATATTAAGAGCCAAATAGCTTCAAGCGACTTCGAAGGTGTTGTCCAGGTATAAGTCACCATTAAATTTTAGCCTAGATTCTAGAACATTCTGTAATTCTCTGCTTAATCTAACTCTGGGGTCATTCTAGGTGTGGGATATCACAAGAAGCCAAGTATCTTTAGAAATGAGGGAGCATGAGAGACGTGTATGGTCAATAGACTTCTCCCCATCAGATCCAATGAAGTAGCTAGTGGCAGCGATGACGGTTCTGTGAAGTTGTGGAACATCAATCAGGCAATTCTATTTTTTCACTTATTGTATGTCAGCTTCTAAATTATACACACTAAGCCATTTATATTATGTACACATGTATACCTATTCTCATGGAATGTTCTTTACGTTTTTGTAGGCTGCAAGTATTGGAACAATCAGAACAAAATCTAATGTGTGTGCTGTCCAGTTTCCTCCAAATTCTGCACACACTCTTGCTATTGGTTCAGCTGATCATAATATATACTGTTTTGATCTCTGTAACCTGATAGTTCCTTATTGTACTTTTATTGGGCACATGAAGAATGTAAGCTATGTGAAATATCTGGATTCTTCAACTATTGTATCTGCATCAACTGATAGCTCACTGAAGCTATGGGACTTGTCTACAAGTACATCAAGGCCACTTGACAACTCAGTTTTGACGTTAACAGGACATACAAATGTCAAGGTACTTGAAACCTTCAAACCTTTTTTAACTCATGTTCCAATTTATATCATGCTGTCTAGGGACATAAAGAAGCTCTTGAAAAAAATTAAGCGTTAAGTTTATCATCGTTCACCTTATTTTACCAGTTTAAAATTCAATTTGATTTTTTTGAGAAATATTTTAAGGTCGTAATATGTCTTTGTGAACTTAGCTCACGTCTATTGGCATCTTATATTCTTCTTTAGATATATCATGTTCCTGTCAGAGGTATGCTTCAACTGGAGCCAGTGTTGGCAAATAATTTTGTAGTTGAGACTAATGTGAAAGCTGTCAGGATATATTTTAGACAGATATAGATCTGAAAAAGAAAGATTGTCATAATTGTAAGAGAAACTTCATAGTACTCACGCTGTATTAGAAGAGAAACATATGGAGCTCACAAGCAATGATGAGAGCGAGCTCCATAGACCAAATTCCTTGTGTGTATAGTGCCATAGTTGTGAAATTGTGAGAGTGAGTTCAATGCCCATATTGAAAGCTTCTTTCGTGCTTAATCCATTCACTAAACTTAGAAGTTGTTCTTAATTATTTTGTAGGGACAATTCAAAGATCAATTTGTCACGGCTGGTGGTGTTCCACTATGAAGACCAATGTCATGAAGCAACCTATGACCAGTTTGGATGGAGAGGTATTATGAATGTGTTCATTTGTGCAACCTCTCTTCCATTAGAACTAATAATTAGTATCGAGGCTTTTGCGCTGGTTGATAAATATGTATTTTGCGCTGGTTAATACACTGTTGTGTAAAACTGAATTGAAGATCTAGAGTACACTGTTGTCTAGATCTCTAGATCATTTATTAATAAAGCGCAGCGTGTATTAATTGTCGATCATTTCACTTGAAGTTTTTTGTTTCACAGTGCATCCTTTTGCTACGTACTAGTAGACTGGTTCCTATCAATCAGATCTCGAGTACACTGTTCTCTTTTTGACTATTTGTTGATGACCAAAGTTGGATCTTTTTGCTTTGTTTTGTTTGTGAAGGGCTCTCAACAAGCGAGAAATGATTGAATTCGCTCAAAATGCAGCCGAGTTTGTGTTTGCCAATGATGAAGTGAAGAAGGTTGTAAAGAAGATTTGCAGGATGCTAAAAGAAGATTACTGCAAAGAGAATCAAGATCAATCAAGATCTGATTGCCGTAAAATAAGAAAATTGTTAGTGTCGTATCTTAAGTGAGGAGTTAATTGAATGTTATCTTATAATGTCATTGAATATGTTGATCGTAGTTTAAAGTATTGATTCTCATGTCTGCACACATGAATTCAATTGTGTATTTGGTTATTAACTATTTTGTAATTTGACATGCTTGTAATACTTCATTAATTTTTAATATGATTGAAGTTTAATTTTATTTAATTTTGTTTCATAAACACATGTATTTATTTCATTGTGTATTTGGTTTATAATTGAATTAATATTATAAAAGAAAATATTAAATTATCATAAGCGTAATTAATAAGAAAAAATTGTGTATAGAGCGATGGGTATATATTCAAATAATTAGATGCGAAAACCATCGCTAAAACCTATAGCAATGGAGCTTCAACCGTGGGTATAGGAAAGCAAAATGTATCTTTAAAACCTATACCAACGGATACGAAACCGTGGGTATAACACCAAGGTTTTGTCCAACGGGTGAAAAAACCGTCGCTATAGGCTATAGTAACGGTATTTTGCCGTGGGTATAGCTAATTAAAAACGACGAAAAAATATGTCCGTTGGTATAGGTTTTACGGGCTATACCTACGATTTTTCGCCTTTTACCCACGGATTTTTGCTGTCACTATATGTCAAATTCCTTGTAGTGCGTACTGACCCACTTTTTGAAAATATTTGGGGCTCCGTCCCACTTCCGAAAACAATTAGCGATCTGTCCCTGTTTAGGATACGTCAGCATAAACCGTTATTGGAAATAACGGCATAGGTTATTTACATGCCGTTATTTCCAATAACGGGATCTATTTTACATTTTTTTTCCATACCGTTATTTGGAATAACGGCATCAGTATATTTCTCTTACAAGTGTGAATCTTCTAACTTTAAAAAATTCTAAGTGTGAAAAAAACTTATAAATAATGTCGTTATCCCCAATAACGGCATTCGAATGACTGATGTCGTTATTGGAGATAACGACATCAGTTATATATAAATGAACTATTGCCGTTGTTTGGAAACAGAAAAAATGAATAATAAGTTAATTTTTAAAAAAAAAGTTTATAACTGATGCCGTTATTCGGAATAACGGCATCAGTTATAATTTTATTTTTTAATTAACTTATTCGTCAGAAAGGATGAATAATAAGTTACTTTTTTATATAAAAAAATTATAACTGATGCCATTATGCCGTTATTCCAAATAACGGCATCAGTATTGAGAATGCCATAATTTGAAATAACAGTAATTGTTATAAGGTTTTCACACTTGCAATTTTTTTCTAAATGGAGACTACAAGCTGTCGAAAAATAAAATAACCTATGCCGTTATTCCAAATAATGGCATGACACTTTTTTAAAAAATATAGATGCCGTTATTGAAAATAATGGCACGTAAATAATCTATGCCGTTATTTTCAATAACGGTTTATGCTGACGTGTCCTAAACAGAGACAGATCGCTAATTGTTTTTGGAAGTTGGTCGGACTGCCAAATATTTTCAAAAAAAAATGGGTCAGTACGGCAAAGTTTTCTAAAATATGAGATGTAGAATTGTTGTACGGTATTTGTTCTAATAAATGCACGCAGTTGTTGTGGCTGTTGTAAAGAGGACCGAGTGCTATCAATACCTACCGGCTACAGTGAATTGTTATCGTAGATTGAATGAATCGTTCTTTTTTAACAGTAGATTGGTTAATCTTTAGCGATTTGATTAGTCTAGATTTCTTTGTTTAAGTAATAGCATGAATCGAAAAACTGTTAATTTTGGTCGGCGTGAATCAGAACATTTGTAAATGTATAAGGAGACCAAATTGATTAAGATGATTTGAGTAAAGACAAATAATTAGGTCTTAGCTAGGATCCACAAAATGGTAGTTATTATAGTACAATTGATGTGATTAACATGAAAGAAGGGATAACCAATCTGATACTAAAGGTTCAAGGTATAGATTTGTTGTTCTTTAATTTGTTTGTTTTAGATTGGTTGGTGACTTGTTGTATGATGTATCTTCTTTAGCTAATAATGATGTTCTTGTTTCTTTCTTTGTTTTTGCTTTTGAGCATTAGATTGTTCTTCTGTCGATGAATAGTAATCAATCATGGAGAGTTACAGCATCTTACAAATTTATACTCTAAGACTAAAGAGCAACTACATATTTTTTTGTTTTTCCGTTTTCGTGTTCTTATTCTTCTTTTCTTTTTCCAAACTGTTAAGCTCTTGACCAATCGATCAATGAGGGCTTAAATGGGACTTAACCAATGCTTAATTTGTTTAAAGAAATTTATAATCCTAAAAATTGAAAACACTACACAAAGAAACAACAAGTCGAACTGATTTTCAAATAAGTAGGATAAATGTTCCTGCTTATTCCAAAGTTTTCATTAGATATGTATAATAATTCCAAAATTCTCTGCCTCTTTTCAGAAATTGGTATCCAAATAGATTCTTTCGGTTGGTGAGGGGGGAAGAAAAAAAAAACAACAAAATAATGATTCTGGAACTGAGACCACTAAGTACTTGAAAGGAAATGTAACGAAAATTTTCTATGTTCTATCCGCTTTCTCTTCTGTTTCTCAGAGATCGCAGGTAACAGTATCCTAACAAAACAAACTAAATAACATAAGCAATTTCTTGGCTCAGCTTCCCTTTCTTCTCTGTCCCTCTCATTGGAATTGAACTCTCTTTATATCTCACTCTCCCATAAGCTAAATTAACATGACTTAATATAATTCAGAATAATAACAGAAGCAATTTCTTGGCTCAGCTTCCCTTTTTTCACCGTACGTCCCTCTCATTGGTACTCAGTATCTCAACATCTCACTCGCCCAAAAGCTTAATTAACATGACTTAATATTCAGAATATTTTCTGGAAAATTAAATTAGTGTGCTTGCATTTATTAGTTATTAATACTCCCATGGCAATGATAAATAGTAATAAATAGCTGAGCAATCTTCACTATAATTATTTATGGAACGTGATGTTATCTTCTCTTTCAAGTAATGCTACACCAATAAGATTGTAATCGCATAAGATTGTAAAGAAAAATCGTGTAGCATTAATTATTATTTCTCTCTCTGTGTGTTTTTTATTTTATTTTATTTTATTTCATTTTATTTCATTTTATTTTATTTTATTTTTTGGAAAATACGTACACAGTTGGCCATTCTACATGGTTGTAGTCCATACTTATAAAATAATTTATTCCATGCATTATTCTGGAACCGATCTTGTATGGGTGTGGGCACCTTTCACTTAAAACTTGTCTAACAGAAGAATACATTAATTTCATGATGATTAACCAAAGCTTTACGTACATGACGTTTTATTGTTGATCGATGATTAAACTTTACCCCTCCCTCCAATCTAAAGTACGTCTTCACGTATGATCGAGTTGGCACCATGAAGAAAATGAATTTGTGCTAGCTCCGTCTGATCTATCTTTCTAAGTAGTACCCTTCTCTGTGTAATTTGGCGGAAGCTTGTTGGCGTTTTTGAGTATGTAGAGGATGATTCTTCTCTCCTAACTTTCTTCGAAACAGGCGATTAGCTCTTCGTGTGCCAGAGGAGTAAACTGAGTAGCTCCGTTAGCCAATAAGATCTGCCAAATAAATTAAATACAAAATGAGTTCGACTCATATATATACATTTTATATATTATAAAAGAATTCCATACGTACCCTAATTAACTCTTTGCAGTGTACACTAAACTTCGGCTCTTTCGTGATCCCCCCGGTTGTCGGTCGGGATAGACCCGGAATGAGACCATTTCGTTCGGTGGCAATGCGGCTTCTTACAGGTGTTGGGCCCGTCAGTACGAGGGGAATATCTGCGCCATTGGTTGGACTTGCCGCCGGAGGTTGAGGTTGTGAACGATCCAACAAGGATAGCAGCAGGGCCGGCCCTGAGTTCCCGGGGGCCCTAGGCAAACTTCCGAAATGGGGGCCCTTAATAAATTTTTTTTTTACGCGTAAAATACGAATCTATATTTACAAGGGAAGTTCAAATTTGGGGGCCCTAAAATCGCAAAATCTCCGGGGACCCAAGGCAGCCGCCGGAGATCAAGTATTATGATAGCAAAATTACATAGAGAGGCAACAGTTCCCAACTGTGAACTGCGGCCTCTATATGAATCAAATTTCTTGGCTCTCTGACTTGCTTTCGAATTATTTATCTATGTCTCCACCACTTGGCTCTCTGTGTATCAAGTATTTTCTATTTGCACTGTTGCTGCAGTTGGGAACTGCAGCTTCAAAAGAGCTTCAGCTGCAGTTCCCAACTGCGGCTTTAGCTGACGTGGAAGAGGATGGCTCACTCAAGGAAACAGTTTGGAAAGTCGCTTAGATTGGGAAATAGTTTCAAGAGGTGGCTTAGTTAGGGAAAAATTTTGAACTACTAATGGTTAACTTACATTCCACAACTACTATACCGATCTCGTAATGAACAGCTAACAAAAACTATTGCAGATAGCAATCTTATATACAAACCAAAGCTCAAATCCATGCTCAATTATATTTATCCACAGAACAGGTCAGATGGAAAAATTGAACTGCACAAATAAATCAAAGCTACTATAAATTAACTAAATATGAGCTTACCATATTCGTAATCACAAAATCATAATGTGGGCTCAAAACTCAACAATCACAATACATTACAAAGGTCGAATCTTTACAACATAAATCTAAACTATGCTGCAAAATTGACAAACCCAAGAAAGAAATTGGAAAGTTACGCAAAAATCGAGGCAGATAATGTAACTATAAGCAAATATTGGAAGGCTTACTTTAGAGAAGATGGGCTGAAGGGATGGCTTGATTCTGAATTGGGCACCTAAAAAGGAGGTTTTTGGGAGCAAACCCAACTCCATTGTTGCTAATTAATGTAGAGGAGAGATCCAAAGCAGTGCTTATGACATGAAGAGATGATGAAAGAGTTGATTTCTGAATCTTGATGACTAGTAGAATTTGATGATATGATAAAAATAGATACAGATGAGACTTTAAAAACTCGAAATGCAGAAAGTCCTTTTTTATGAATTATGAATGAATTATTAGGGTTCTGAAAGGAATAATGGTTGGATGGAATTTGATAAACCCGTGAATATTGGTATGAATGCAACTTGTTGGGGAAGGATGACAATCTTTAATAGCCGCTGTTGGGACTTGGGGAAGATAATTACGAAGGGGCTTTAATTATTGCTGTTGGGGAAGACAATCTTTAATAACCAAACAATAATAGGGGGCTTTAATTTTTTGTAATGGTGCCCCTTAAAAATTTTGGGCCCTGGGCATGAGCCCAGTTCGCTCTACCCCAGGGCCGGGCCTGGATAGCATTAAACTCTACCAGCTCATAGGAATAATACAAACTCAGGTTCTGTGGAAATATGTGAATGTGCTCTAAAACTTCCTAGTTGATCACCAATCCCAATTGTTTCATTTGATTACCCTAAAACAACCATTTTTTCTCAGTACAGACCCACACATAATGCATTACTCAAACAGAGCCTATAGCTCAAAATATGGTTTTTGCCCAAACTTGCAAAAACCATACCTATCATTCTACTTACAGGAATGTAACCCTCGTTCCCATAAATATATAATTTCTGAATAATTTTCTGTATTTTGAATTATTTATGAATTTAGTTGTGTTAAATTCATTTTAACTCTCTATTTAAAATATTTCTGATCGGAAATTATGTTTATTTTGAATAAGGGTATTTTTACTTTACTTTCTATTTTGTAATTTATCGACTATTTTCATTTTAGCCAAACTAAAAATATTCGGAACTTATTTCATAATTTGTTAAACCCAAATCCTTTGTATAACCTTGCTATTATTATTTTATTATTTTCATTATTATTACTATTATTTTTAGTATTGTTATTGATATCATTTTTATTAATATTGGTTGTTCTTATTATTAGTAATATTATTATTGTTATCATTAAAATTAGTGTTGTTGTTATTACTTCTATTTTCATGATCCTTATTATTATTATTATTTTTAAAGCCCAATTGATCTTGACCTATTTTGCACTAATTAATTCTTTAATTTGAAGCCTAAACCCAATTGTTTATTTTAAGCCCAATTTATTTTCAGTTGATTTGCATTGTTTATTTAGTCTAAAGCCCAATGGTTTTAGACTATAATTGTGAAGCCCAAATATAAAGCCCAATGGTTTTAAACTCAATAACCCAATCAACCCCCAATCTCTCCCTAACAGCCAATCCCTAAGATCCCTCCTAATCACTCCCCACAATCTCCACAATCCGTAACTCCCCAAAATTTGAATAATTCAATCCCTATTATTGAGCCCTAAAATCTCTCCCATTACTAATTCAATCAAATACTAATTTAATACCCCCATTACTTTGCACACTCTCCCCGTCTCCTTCTCTATCTCTCTCCTCCCTCTCTGTTCAAAAACCCACAGAACCCAGAACGAAAACAAAACCCAATCACACAACTTCTCTTCCTTCCGTCTCCTTCTTTTTCACCTATCTACCTCCACCATTACCCAGACCTCCACTCCGTCCACGCCTAAACCCGATCGCTTCGCCTCCCTCTCGTATTCATCACCACGAGCCTCGCCTCCACCGCCATCATCCACCGTCGTCTCCCTCGTTGAACCCATCCCGCCATTACCCATCCTCACCATCGTCCATTGCTTCGACCTCCATTAACTGTCGCCAGTCATCTCCATCCTCCTCGCCTCGCACCCCAGCACCACCGCCAGCCACTCGCCGTCACACCACCTTTGCCATTACCCAAAACACCCAGAGCACACCTCCGACTCTTCTCCCCTGTTTCAAACCAGAAGCAGAGCCGCCCCCAAAGCTCGACGCGCGCCACCCATCGCCATCGTCGTCGCCTTCAACTGCTCCACTGTCGAGCCCCGACCACGCGCCGTCGTTGCGCCAGCCTGCGCCGTCCACTCCCGCTCGCTACAGCCGTAAGGAAGAAGACGAACAACGGGTGGTCGAACGCGTTGTCACCTGTTCGGCCACAGCGAATCCAAATCTGTTGTTTCCTGTTCGACCAGATCCGCTGCGTAGGAGCGATTCCACTAGTCGCTTTTGCTGTCCCGTGTTTGGTGCGCAGCAGATCCTAGTTGGCTGTTTGCTGTTCTGTTCCGATCCTGTGTGAGATTTTGCTGAGTTGCTGACTTTATTGCTTGAACTTCTTGCACGTATTTCGCACGTAGTTTTCGGAGTTCGCCGGATTATTCTCTTTCGGATCTAATCGTCAAAAAGGCAAGTCATTTCTTATCGAATATTTATTGTATCATATTCGATATTTTTATTGAATTCCGCAAGTGGATCCGTATTGAATATCGTAAAATGTTATTGTATCTATCGTTGGGATGCCACGAATTTACACGAGCGAATCCAAGTGGTAATCTCGACTTCGTGTCGTCTTTTTGCCTCTAATGTATAGGGATCTTACATACACCCATGTAGTTATAGTTATCGAATATAACAATAGGAAATTATTGTCATATTTCATATCATAACATTAAAGACGACTATTGTGGATTATATATTAGGGTTGATTGTTTATGTGATTGCTATCGATAAATTAGTTGATTGTAACTGTTTTATTCAAAATGAACATGTTGACTATGCTGAGAATTACACCAACCCGAATCTTATTGTGTTGTTTAGACCTAGATAACGTCATTAAAATCAGTCTCTTCCTGAAAATGAAACGTAGCCCTAAGTGTCTAGATGTCAATAGCCTCCAGAATTTTCGAATTCTGACTTATATTGCCCGAGTTATGACCCTTTTACTACTGCTGCGCTGTAATTTCAGATTCATGTACATACCATGTTAGACTGATAAATTAAGTGGACTAATGATCAAATATGTCCAAGATAAATTCCAGATTTGTAGATAACATGCTTAAGGTTTTAAAAATTATTTTTACTTATTTTTGTAATGATTATTTACTGCCTTTATAACCGAAATTAGTCAACATCGATACCCAGCCAGAAACTAAAATCTATAAAGATTACTGAATTTCGCTTAGCTATCGTTGTTAGAATGTAGACTTTAAGTATGCGTTGGAACCAGGCAGGAGTCTAGTTTCTAGACCACCTGACGGATCCACATTTGCTGTCATGTAGCAACGGGAATTCTGATTTTGGTATAGCAACCTACTGCTGTCCAGAATTGGGTTCATATGTTTTATAACATATAATTATATCTATAATGTTATTTTTAGTGTATTTAATTGTATAGAGTATATTGCATGATCTTAGAGTTGTTTTGTCACCTTTATTAGTGTCCCTTATTAATCGCATTATTGTATGATAATTGAATAAAGAAAGTAAATCAAGTAAGGGTTAAGGGTTGATTAGGGTAGTTGATGACATGGTGACTGTACTCGGAAGAGGGGCCCGTGTTTCCCTAATTATCGGTCTATCAGTTATCGGTCTATTGGTTATATCGGTCATCGGTTAATTGCAGATTATTGACTTCAATATCTCAATTGATTCGGTCATCGGTCATTATTGAATATTGATCCCGAGTACACGAACTATAGAATCTACCACCTTAGTCTAAACGAAATTGATTGTATGCATCGAACCTGTGGTACAGCACACATGGGACACAGTAGTACGTGTATTAGCTAGGATAAAAAAATGAATAATAGACCTAAGGCTCTCATCACATTATCATTGCATATTATTATCTTATTGAACAGTGTTATCGTTATTATTGTCATTATTGATATTGTTTATCGTTATCGTGATAAATCATGGTTATTGCATATTATATTATTATCTCTTTGTCACTGTTCAACACTATTGATTTCATCGTTTATTGGATTCATTGTTATACCACCATTGTTATTGTTTCTCTGTTATCCTACTTGCATGTCCACAACTTGCTCTAAGGACTTTCTTTTTCCTTTCTCTAGATGAGCAACTTACAGGTATTCAAGTAGATTTACCTGACGGAATAGGAGAGCAGCATTGGTGAAGGAGATGTTTTACTTCGTCGCTAAATAAATGTTGTTTTATTTAATGACTTTAATAAAATTGGACAAATGCTATTTCTTTGTATTGTGGGCTTCGACCCGAATATTGTTTGTTAAATTTCCAGATGTTGGGTTATTTTTATGTTGGTTATTTTTATGCTTAAATTTCCAATATTGTTATTTATGTGATTATTCTTTCATTGCATGTGTGGTTGTTTTATTACTTGTTATATTGTTGAGTTTGATCAATAACAGCCTATGGATGACGCAAGTCATTCGCTGGGCCGTGTCACGTGCTTGCATTCCGTATTTTTGGGAAGCAGGACATGACAAGGAATTTCATAAAATAGGGCTTTTTGGAAAGCTCATGATTTCTACTTCAATTTCCTAGTTGTGTACTTTCTCAAATTCTGCTCATACAGAGCCTTAAAAGTACCATCTTATCAAAGTGCCAATCCTGACTATGTTATGCACAGTACATACTAAAATATTCATAATAAATCACATGCATAACCCATTGTCATCAAAATTGCATTTCCATAAACTAGATATCATCATGAATAGTATGCATATAGAATCACATACTGGTTCCAAATAATCAATGAGTTCTACATATTTCAATCAGGTACACAATAATGAAATGAGTTCTTGAGTCACTATCAAGAGTGGTCTTACTTAATTAATTTTGAACATGCATCAAATGTCGTCCAACTAATTTCATTATTTTTTAGTAGAGTCTAGATGCATGCAAGATATCATGGTAAAAATTTCAGAAATAGATCATGTGTCAATTAAATCTAAGAATTTTCACAAGTTCAGTTGTTACAATAGACAGACTCAGTCCTCAAACTTAATTTTATTAAAATACCAAATAATATCAGAAAAATCTGAAATAAATTATGTATCTTTTAAACATGCACACGATCATTCTGTGAAAATTTCATGATCAAATTCCATTAATTTTGTTCTCTGGAAATTCGGGAACTTAGCATACAGATCATGTTTTATGTTTCCATTTTCATATTCTAACAACTTACTCCTAATTAATCATTCTCGTGACTATTACTACTTGATTCATCCAAGAAAATCAAACAAGAGAAACAAGACTAAAGTTCAGAGAACTTCCCATCCTTGGTTGTAACTTGAGAGATGAGAATAGTCAATTTCTCCTCCAAAAGCTCTATAATACCTTTCTTCCTTGTCTTCTTTGTAACACCTCGGATTTTAAAATACTGAAAATATTCGTTTTTATATTTTGTGGGGGTGAGAATTATTTTTAAGCTATATCTTTCTTTTTTTATTGATATTGGTATGGATATTTGTGGTAGATTGGTATTATTGATATATTGGGACCATGAGTTGAGATTTTATGTGAATAAATATTGTTCATTTTTTTATATAATTTTGGGGGATTATTATAAGATAATTTTAATGTATTTTGTATTATTCGTATTATTAAAGAAAAGAGTTGGGGTTTATTGCTAATATTTTGGATTTGGAGGGCTTGTATGTTAATATACCGTATTATTATTATTATTATATATATTATATTTTTAACCACCCCCCCCCCCATTTCCTTCTTTCTTTCTTTCTTTCTTTCTTTTCCTTTCCTGTTTCTTCCTCCCTACCAAACCGAAACCCACTTTCGGCCATCCTCTCCCCCACCCAAATCCACTCCTATTCTTCGTGATTTTCAAATTAATTTGAGGGGTAAGCTAAGTGAAGGGTGCTCTAGCTTGTGGTAGTGTCGGTTTTTCGAGAAAGCTTCAAGAAGGTATACAAAACTTTTTATTTGTCTTTTGGATTGTATCCTTTTCATTTCTTTTATTAGAAATTGATGTAGTGAGGTGGATAGAGCGCACAGAACATGCTAGGAGTTGAAGATTTGAATTATCATGAGGGAAATGTGAAGTTCTAATTTTGGCATAAACTCGGATTTTAGGGTTTATGAAATCGGTTAGGAAACCCGATCCTAATAATTGTAGAAAATGCATATGAGGGCATAGAATATTATGAAAGTATTAATATGAATTTAGGATGATTTTTATAGGCTTAAGCTCAATTTAATTGAGTGAAATGGACTATAGGTGAAAAGTGCACACCGGGTGTTCGGTGAAATGCCCGAGCGAGATTCAGGAGAGAATTTGTTAGATTCTGAGGTGTCATTGGGTTTTATTATTATTATTTAACCCTAATTTGAGAAACTAGGAGAATTGGATGAAAGCACGTAGATATTTGGGGATTTCCCTTAAAGGGATCCTCTGATCGATGAGTGAGTTTTTGTATTGGGGTCCAAATTTGAAATCAGTCGATGTAGCCCGGCTACTTATGTCATTTGTGAAGTGTGGGTGAAGACGGATTCGAATTTGGAGGTTCGTAGGTCGAGTTTTGAGTTTTAAACTAATCGGTTCTATAATTTTCCATTTAGGTGGAAAAGTTGAACTTCGACTGGCTACCAGGCGGACGTGGGATATCGTTTGCTCCATCCGTCAGGTGAGTATGTTGTATCTATAAGTATTTTATATTGTGGCCAAATTTCGTGGCTTTTTGATATATTTTGTAGAAGTTATGTCAAAAATTGATTTTCAATAAAAATACAGATTTTTAAGGGTCCGAAAATGGGTTTTTGAGATATTTGTTGAAATTAACCATTTTAAGTATATAAAACCTATATTATGGGTTAATGTGATGTGTTGAAGTATAAAAACTAAATATATTAAATGGTTTATGCATATTTTTACCCCGTGCATGTTTCGTGCATGTTTTTGGGAATATATGCCGGTATAGGTGAGTTGGTATAGGTGGAGCCTTGTGTATAGGCTAACATGCTATGGATAGATGTTATGAGATGTAATTAGATGAAATTAGTGATTGTGATCATATTTTGGAGACCCGTGTATATATAGTGCATGTTTTATGCCTATTTTGGGGCATATAGGCCCTTATAGGTGATTTTACTTACATAGAGCATTGTGTATGAGCTAGCATGCTATGATTGGTTGTTATGGAGTTCAGTTAGATGAAATAAGAGATTGTGGTCCTTTTTCTTGGAAACCCACAAATGCGATGTATATTTGTGATATATATATATATAGTTGATAATGACTGGTGATGTGATAAAGTATAGGTTTATATTCTAATTATGTTCGAAATAAATTAATGGGTAATAATATGATATTATAATGTGATGAATTATACGTTTTGATACTCTTATGATATGGAATAACATAATGTAGTTTTTTTATTAATATTATAACTTGACGTATGCCTATATATGATACAATGAGGTAATGAATAATATGGTATTCTTAATGTGGGATGTTATGGCAAAACAAATATCATGGCGCATTTATATTATGCAATAATATGATATGATGGTTTTAATTGTGGAATGACAGGTTGTATGCATAATGTGGTATAATGATACGATGATTAATATCGTGAGCACCGGATGTGCATTAATGGTAAGATAAAAGATAAGATGGTATGTGCTAATAAAATATGTCATTAATTCAAGTGATTAAAGTCAAGGTGGTGGCAATTATTGAATACAAAAGTGCAATGCTTGTGTTGATAAAGTAAGATGGAAAGATGAAATGGTTAATGTTAATAACAGTTAATTTTGTTGACCAGTACCTACAGCAATTCTGGGGGTTTGGGCTAGACTTCCTAATACCCAAGAACCGGCTTGGTGTGCGAAGTTTTTCCCTCCTGGCTTTGGCTGGGAGGAAGTACCCAATTTATCTGGGGTGCGGAGTTTTATCGCCCAAGCTATCGGCTTGTGGCCCGGTTATACCCTCGATGACAGCTGTCGCGAGGAAGTACCCAGTTTACCTGGGGTGCGGAGTTTTTCCCTCCTGGCTTCGGCTGGGAGGAAGTACCCAGTTTACCTGGGGTGCGAAGTTTTTCCCTCCTGGCTTCGGCTAGGAGGAAGTACCCAGTTTACCTGGGGTGCGGAGTTTTTCCCTCCTGGCTTCGGCTGGGAGGAAGTACCCAGTTTACCTGGGGTGCGGAGTTTTTCCCTCCTGGCTTCGGCTGGGAGGAAGTACCCAGTTTACCTGGGGTGCGGAGTTTTTCCCTCCTGGCTTCGGCTGGGAGGAAGTACCCAGTTTACCTGGGGTGCGGAGTTCCCTCGCTGGCACAGGCTGGGAGGAAGACGTAGCCTCGGACGTGTAAGACTCTGTGTGAGCATCGGTCCGCGTGTTTTACTGGGCTGTCGGCTTTCAGTATATTGGGATACTATGGCTCACTGGTCGACAAACTAATAAAATAAATAAGTATAAATGAGAATGATTATTAAAGTAAAATACAGTATGATATGAGTTGATACACCTTTGAATTGTGTCGAGGAACTACCCGTCCACTATTTCTGTGGAAATGGTGGGAACTACCTGCCCTGGCATAATTCGCAGGGTGAGTTGGCATAATATTGGTAATGAATAATGGAAATGAAGAATAAGTAAAGTGAAGATAAAAAGTAATTGAAGTAAATTAATAACCAAGCTATCGGCTTGAGATGTGATGTGATATTACCCAGACTATGTGTTTGGGGTGCGATGATTATTACCCAAGCTATCGGCTTTGGGGTGTGATATATTATTGCCCAAATTATGTTTGGGATATGGAGTATAAATTGATGAGAATGAAGTGAAGTTAATGGTAACTTGAGTTATAAATGAAAATGAAAGTAAGTTTAATTCTCAATAAGAATGAGTAGTAACTAAGTAATATAATGAGATGTGAATGAGCTATAAAACATGCTTTTGATGCAATGAGTATAAGCATTCTAATTAGTGATGTGTTAATGATGTGATGAAATGCAAGTACCTCGCAAAGTGAAATGAGATGTGATGTTTGTGTTATACGACATAAATGAATGCGATATTCTGGGAATGAATGCATAGGTTTATAATGCTATAAAAACAGATAAACATGATGTTATACAATAAAATAAGTATTTGTAATGAGATGTTATGATGATGTAGATGGTATTGTTGTTTGGATGCGTGCGATGTATGTAATAAGAAAATGGTTATTAAAGAAAGTATGTTGTGATACAAGTTTGTGTACCTTGGAAGTGTGTCGGGGAACTACTCACCTTGGCACAACCTCAAGGATGAATGGTGAGTTAATAATATAATACAAGTAAATGAAGTGCATGACTAAATAGAGTTGAAGAAATGATGTAGTAACATCATGTGGTTATATTCATATAAATAACGAAATGTTGTTATGACAATAATTGTGGAAGGATGAATATTCGTGTTAGGAAATTCAAATTGAAAAGTAATAGATTGTATGTGAATTCATATTATGCGAATGTAAAATAAGGATATATACGAGGTTGATGTGAAGCATATAGTGAAATGTGTGAAGTTATGGATAATTATATAGTTGAATGCAGGTTGGAGGAGTATTTTGATATAACATCGTATTGGTGATGTTGTTATGTTCAGAATTCAGGTTGCAACTTCTTATCTTGATGTTTGTAAGTTTAATTTATTTTCTTTACACAATTTAATGATTTATTAGATTAATAACTATACTCACACCAGAAATGGCTGACCCCTTAGTGTTTCGGGGTTTAGGGAGTCCCTGGACTACCCTAGATCTCCTACTGTTACAGGTCCTCAGCAGCGCAGAGGTGAGGCGTAGATTTGTAGGGTGGAGTTTTTATTTTTTAAAATTTTTGTATAAATTAGTTAGGTGAATAGTGAAATTTGTGGTTTAAATTGTAATTTGAATGTAAAAGTACCTGGATGTCGATGATGAGTATAGTGTGGGGTAGTATGGTATGTTCTTGACCCGTACCCATCTCGTTGTGGTGTACCGGGCCCTGTGGTAGGTTTTACAAAGGTTTTTCTAAAAGTTTACCTCGTTTTCAGAGAAATTTATGGTTTTAATTTGGTATTTGATATTCTATTATGAGTTTGGCCCCTAGAGCATGATATTATATTGCTTGTGGGATTCTGCTCATTTTGGCTTGGGGACCCCATGATAATATTGCTTGTAATGTGAGCTACGGAATTTAGAGCAGAATTCCGTAAGTTTTTGTGTTTCGGGGCAGAAATTTCAGGGGAGACTGCCAAAATTTTATTTGAAATATAACTATTTTAGTTTATGTTTAAAGTTATATATAAATTGAAAGAATAGAATTTAGAGGTTTAAAAAAAAATGGGGTGTTACATTCTTCCACACTCTCCTTCTCTTTTCTTTCTAAAAATTTCAGAACTGGATGAAAGTGAAGAGTGGGTTTTAATGAGTGAGGAGAGATGAGGGGCTGAGGTGGAGTCCATGTGGCATGGGGGTTTTCTCAAAACAAGTCCTTATGCCCATGGTTTTGAAGAGATATTTTCTCATGGCTTAATCTTTAGCCATGATCATGATGAGATGAGAGATGTGGTGTGCGATTTGAGTGCATGGCAAATATATTCATGGTAGCACCATACAAATAAATTTTGCATATGTATCACACTCAAAAACTAGTGTATGTACTCAGGGCCAGTCCAAAGATTTATAGGGCCTTGTGCGGAAAGGAAAAAAATGGGCCTTCTTTAAATATTCTAATACTAATTTTACTTTATTTTAATTTTGTGATTGATATATATATATATATATATATATATATATATATATATATATATATACAGTGGCGGAGGCAGGATTTTCATCCAGCGGGAGCGAAAGAATAAAAACCACAAATTTATAAAAGACTTTAAATATCCACATCACAGTAATATTACAAAAGCAATTAAACAAACATAGTTATATTATTGGGATGGATTCATACAATGAAGATGTTGAAGTACATGAATAGGGATGGATTTATTGGAAAGTCGGTTGCAATAAGAGAATAGGGATGTCCCTATGGAAGTTGCCATTACTTTTGGTGAACCTCGAAAAAACTTGTGTTCTTATGTGATGCTTTCGGTTGTTATTTGTTCTCTTGCTTTTTGATTTTATTGTTCTTGCATCTCATTGTGAGTTATTCCGTAGCTAAAACTCAACAAGAATAGCTTTTGAAACTAACTTTCATAGGGACATGAATGTTTTAGATACAAAATACGAGTTTGATTCATTTTGATATCATTTCAAAATCCTCAGATCAGCTATTCTCTTTGATGAATGTTTTTCTAAATGTATGGTGAATTTCATGAATGTTTCACAGATAAAGTTGGAGTTTTACTCATTTTGTTTTTACTTCAGAATCTAGAGATCAGCTTCTACCTTTTTCTCTTTCTTTTGGGAATAAACGGCTTCTTTTATTTTGGAAGGGTTGATGATGGAAGATGGATAGTGGGAGATAGGCAGATAGCTAATAGCTTTTTAATCATGAATACCAAGCTATAAAAGAACTCCACATCATATGCTATAATTCAATAGAGGAAGGAAAAAAAATCTAGCAATTCAATATTAATGTCAAGAGAATTCGGCAGACTGTGCTAAAGTCTGATTTAGGAAATTATAATTCTCATTTCATATAATGGGGATGCTAAACCATGTTGTATTACTTAAACTGCAAATAAGTGAAATTGTCAATGTAATTGATAGCACATTGCATCAAATAAAAAATAAGAAAGTCTACAAAATTACGAAACATTCAACATAGTAAGATGATTAAAATTGAGAGTATGCTGATGAAGAGATCATGACATAGATAAACCTAAATCTTAAGGAATAGGTAGTTCAATGGAATGCGTGAAGAATGAGAACTTTACATATATCGACTTTACAATTAAAAAGGTATAAATTTAGGATTGATATTACAATGGAAAAATACTTGATGATTGAAATGGTATTAGAACAATGATAATTTTATTGATCAGACAACTAATAGGGGCATAAAATTTTCAAAAGCCTAAGACTTATTCATTAGCATGATCCTACATAAACTGAATCAGTTTGCTCTCTAAGGCAAAGCTCATGACTGAATGGTACATCAACTTTAAACTATTTGAACCAAGTACACATATCTTGAATAGCTTCTGTAGTGGTCACTTCATTTTTTGAAACATAAAACTCCTTCAAGACTAGAATCTCAAAATAACCACTTCAACAATAACTTTTATATTTAAAGAATTTTCAACTTTATTTCTTAACTCTGAATGCTATACAAATGTATTCGAACAAAAAGAATAAGAAAATTGAATTAGACCAAAACGAAGAAGTTTAAGGTATACATCGGCAAACACAATAGTTTGAAATGCCTTATTATTATTATTAATATTAATATTTTATTTTCATTATTTTTATTGTTGTTGTTGTGGTTGTTGGCTATAATTGCTAACTACTTGATTAATTGATTGTCACACTTCATATCATTAATCACTAGAGATGTCAGATGTTGAAAATACTTCGTGTTATTGTTGATTATGATAACTAGAAACTAAGAGGCATTTGCACAACATAATATAATGTAATTTGTTTTAATCATTTATAATTTTAGTTATGGGGTATGTTTTTCATAGTTAGTAACTTAGTACTGCCATGAATTTTATATTCCTAGTTTCCTACCTTGCCTTATCAATTATCATCCTTCTTAATAATTTAATTTATTTCATATTTTAGATTAGATACTTGCTTTGTTTGAGTGAAATGAAAATTGGTGAAGTGAAAGCTATAGCAAGTTAGCATCATCAAAATGGACAAAAAATCATTTCACCGTGATAAGTGATTTGGAAAAGTTACACATCCTGACATCCAAATATCCAATTATCCAAACATAAATGAACTCAACTCAACCACCAAAAAAAATAACAGCAGATCTGAATGAGGAAATAACAGCAAAATTGAAATTGAGAAGATCTAGGAATTGACTATTGAGAGAAAGGTCGAACCTTGGAGTGAAGGAGGAAGAAGAAGATGGAGAATCGGAACTCGGAAGAGCTTCTTGGTTGAGATTTGAGAACCGTGGAGCCGTGGAGGGCCTGGAGAAGAAAGGAGAGATTGAGAGAGGCTGAGAGTGAGAGCTAGGGTTTCGTTTTCAATTTTGGAGTTGAAAGAACGAAAGAAAGAAAAGAAGGAAGAAGGGCTGCAGCCAGTGGGAAGAAGGGCTGCAGCCAGTGGGAAAAAGGAGCGGGAGCATGGGCTTTTCCTTCATGTCTTGGGCCTAAGAGGGGAGCGAAATGGGCTGCCTTAGGGGGAGCGAATTTTTTCTTCACTGGGCTTTTTTAACTGCCTAGCGAAATCCAGGGGGAGCAGCCGCTACCCCTGGGCCCTTACTCCATCCGCCACTGTATAAATATATATATACTAGGTTTGCTCGTTGACACGTGCCTACGGCACGTCTTTGAAACGGTACACATGGTTTGATTATATAAAATAGTTTTAAATTTACAGGAAATTAATTGAAGTAGCAAACACATTATATGAGGAAGTAGTATATCTACTTTTAAGGCTTAACCATCGCCTTCTTGATCATTAGCTTGAACTTACCTGGAATGCATATAGTTTGTTAGAAATACTGCATAATTTTTTTTTAAACTTCAGCATCACCTTCAAGTGCTTGTAATAGTTATGCAAGGACATTATCATATAAGTTTTATAAAGCTCACTCTAATCCCATAACCACTATGAGCATATCTAAATACAATGGTAACGCAAGTGCAAGAGTGAATGTATCTACAATACCAATAATCTAAATGTTTGTTTGTCTAAGACTCAGTTTGCAATTGAAATACCTCTTATTATTATTTCAAACAAAATGAAATACATGAAGTTCTCAAAACTCTAATCCAAGTTAATCATTTCTTTTA
The DNA here is from genome assembly GCA_017893485.1 of Hemerocallis citrina. Classification (NCBI taxonomy): domain Eukaryota; kingdom Viridiplantae; phylum Streptophyta; class Magnoliopsida; order Asparagales; family Asphodelaceae; genus Hemerocallis; species Hemerocallis citrina. Next base: position 68,721,786 of record CM030361.1, read on the forward strand.
TCTCAACTTTGTCTCCTCATTGCACCTTTATAAAAAAAACAAAATGGATAAATAATAAATTTACTTCAGCTGTCTTTATTGAGTGGAGAGTTTGCACCCTTCACTGATAAACTCTAGTCATCCCAATCCTATATATCCAAATATACACTAAAAGTTCTTATATATTATGTTATCCATGATTTCTAATAACCAGTGAAGGGAACACTTCACGATAGTATTTTCTCTTGTAGTAAAGAAATTAAAGTTGCATTATTTGTCAAGTTATTTTAGGTTGCTGTTCAGCTTACCTGTCATGCTATGGTTTGGAAGCCCAAATTGAGGCCACCAAATAATCAATCTCTCACTTGCGTACACCTTAAATCAAATCCAATAAAAAAACTCATCAAATAAATCACCAAATTAAAACTTGTTAAACCCAAAAATAAAACAATCATACATCTCTGAACTTAGATAACATGCACACATAAAATTTGAGTCAGTAAAAAACTGAGTAATCCCCACACACAAAATTTAAAATTAGAATGAGAATTCGGTTAATGAGATGAAATTAGAGTCGTTGCATCGCATATAGTGGCTCTCGATTTGGTGGAGGGGAGTCGCTTGATATTCGCGCTCGATTTGGTGGAAGGGAGTCATTGATACAGAATTAGCAGCAGATCAGATATCGGTGACGACCTTTTGATTGGGGTTCGATATTGGATTTGTATTTGTATTTGCTTTGAGATTTTAAAATTTCCAACATTTTCAAAATTTCCAAAATTTTCAAATTTTGAAAATTTTAAATTTTAAATTTAAAAAATTTTAAAATTTTTAAAATAATTTTTGTATATTTTTTTTTATAAGTTTTTTATTTTTTTGAATTGTTTTAAAAGTTTTTTAATTTATTTTTTAAAAATTTAAAATTTTATTTTCTTCATATTTTTTGAATAGGAGAGAGAGAGAGATAAATAATTAAATAAATAAATGAGTTGTTTTGGGTGGGGGATTTGAATTTGAGTTTTGGGGAAAAACTTTTGGGGAAAAAGTGTGTTTTGTGAGGTTAGATCTGGGCCTTTGATTTTTTGGGGATTGAAGGAGAGCCACTTGATAGCTTTCTTTGTATTTTATTATATAGATATATAAAAACATGGACTTTTTTTTATAACTAATTATTGTCATACTATTCAAACTTTAGGTACATAATTGTTGATTTACTGTTTACAATGATTTTCATACGCTGTATCATTTTGAAGACGTGTCGTAGGCACATGGCCACGGGCAAATCTAGTTAGAATACAATCTCTATTAATTATATCTTATGGAAGCCTCCTCATTAGTGGGCCCTGTGCGACTGTGGGCCATGTGCGACCACACATGTTGCACAGGCTCAGGACCGACCCTGTATGTACTAGTGTCGATTTTCTCATTCTCGTGCACCATCATGAACGCAACCAATCATATGCATAATCAAGCAATTTAATCACTCTACAACATATATATAGATATTTTATCTACATACCTGAAAGTTATTATTAAAAAAATACATAATCGCATGCAAATATAACTTGTACACGGATTATAATGCAAAATATATATTATTTTACGGAGTAATGCTACATCCACTACCAATTTCACTATATTTCACTTCACTACCTTAGGTGGCACACTTCAATAAGTAGAGGAAGATAGAGTAGGTGGGGGAACTCTCAAATAGGAGTATGCCAACTAAAGTTGTGAAAAAAATAGTAGTGAAATTGTTAGTGGCTAAAGCGTTACTCTATTTTACGGGGTGTTACATCCGGTCTCTTGGATTATTTCACTCGACTAAAAAAAAGGAATTATTGTTCGGTTAACCGAACCGAACCGAAACTGAGCACAACCAAACCGTATTTATTCGGTATATAGTTTGGTTACGATTTCGGTCAACTTTTATTTGATTTATTTAATGCATAAAGCCACGGTTTTATACCGAGCAAGTGTGTTACGTGCCTGTAAGTACCAGACTACCAGGTAGTCAAAGTATACTGTAAATATACGATTGTGCAATTTGACTCTCATAAAGATATACTTTACATAATACTGCAATTCAATGCATTTTGCCAAATTTGATCACCACCGCCTAACGCCAAAGGGAAAAATATCTCTCCGATTGCCAACATGTCCCTCCAATCACGTGGTGCCACCTGTCACCCAGCTCAATCTAACCGTCTATCCATCCCACCACTTGATTCTTCCCCTTGTATAAATCAACATCAACCCGCCTCTCCTCACGCCACGTCATCGCCCCTCCTCTTTCTCTCTCTAGGACTTCCCTTCTCTCTCCTCGACCTCCGGCGATCTCCAAATCCAATCGCCGGATTCGCCATGTTTCTCGTCGATTGGTTCTACGGCGTTCTCGCTTCCCTCGGATTGTGGCAGAAGGAGGCCAAGATCTTGTTTTTAGGGCTCGATAATGCCGGAAAGACCACACTCCTTCAGATGCTCAAAGACGAGGTATCGAATTCGATCAATTTTGGGATGATTTGGTGTTGGGTTTGTAGTTTTTCTAAAAATTATTTTTTGATGTATGAACAGAGATTGGTTCAGCATCAGCCGACGCAGTATCCGACATCGGAGGAGCTGAGTATTGGAAATATTAAGTTCAAAGCTTTTGATCTTGGAGGGCATCAGATTGCTCGCCGAGTCTGGAAAGATTACTACGCTAAGGTATATATTTTTTTTAATTAAAAAATTTGAGATTTTATTTGTGTGATTTTGCAATTGATACGCAGTAATGGTTTAGATTTTGATGCTGTATAGATTCACTAAGATTTACTTTGTAAATTTACATGATAGATATTGTTTCGTTGTACAAGTGTTCAGATCTGATCTGATTTTTGCATGACTGAATACAAAGGGCATCGAACTTTAGACCTTGTTGGGGAACTCAGTTAGGACACCAAGTATTTTCTTTTAGTAGAGAGTGTGGTAACTATATTAGCAACTTTGTCACTTTTGGAGTTTTAAGATACCTCCTGGAAATTAACTTTTGGTGTCTCTGGAGGATATATCAATACGATAAAAATTGTAAACATATCAGAGTTAGGACACTCACATACCTCCAGTTATCTTAACTTACCTCTGTGCCCAAACGGGGGTAAGATAAATTAAGATTAGTGTAAGTATCAATACCCATTGGAGGTTGTCTTCTTCATGTTTTTTTCCTTATTATTGCTAGATTTAGTGTGTATGTAGCATGGGTTTCATGTGAGTTATAGAATAGAAATTTATGTCAGATCAGTTATGTAACGGTGTCCAGAAATTATCGAGATGAAAGAGTTATATAATATGCGATAATGCAGAATATAAACTGAGAGCATCCAAAAATGGTAGAGCTTAGATCATGTGGATAACTTGAGGGAAAATCAATTAAGATGGTACTGGTATTGGCTTGCGGAAAAAAAATATTGAATAGTAGGATTGTAGTTTATCGTGGAGGACCAGGTATACTGTCTGTTAGCAAAGGAGGTTAGCCTTAAATAGAGTTGAGCACAAAGAATGAAAAGATTAATTTGACTGGCCCTCAAAGATATATCAAGTCTTTGTTTAGGAGTCCAGAAGGGAGAGGTTTGGGACAGAGTCATATGACGCAAATCGGCGCTCATCTTTCACAGTTTAATTACTCCATGAAAGCATGATCTGCCAAGAATCCAAAGTATATAATATAACTTATCTGATCCTTACCCTGAATTAGTAAATTAGTAAAAACTGTTGATATATGATAAATTCTCTTTATAAGAAGAAAATATGTGTTGTCGACGTCATATTGCAATTCAAGGTCTCTATTTGAAGCCTTTGTAAATATAGCGAGATTCATTCATGTACATTAAAACTTGTGATTTGTGAGGTAGTACTATATACATTGAGCCTAGTACTTCTGCCCAAGTTTGGTTTCTTTGGTCCTGTAAATATAAAGCGCAACTAAAAATTGGAGATGGTTGTGAAGAATCTCCATCCCTAGGTGATTGGGCATATTTCTAGGTTCGTGTTCTTTAGCTGTGTAGTTGTGTAGCATGCATGTTTTTTTCTAGATCAACTGTTGAATTGGGACTTATTTATGCATTTTTCTACAATTCTGTGGTGTGGTCATCTGTGAAGAGTGACATTTTTGTGGATTGGCTTGCTAAGAGCATCCACAGTCATTTGCTATTTATCCATTTTATGCATATTTTAGCAAACAAAGCGCTGCAGTCGTTTGCTATTTATGCATATTTTGACGATTTCGCTACAGTTGAGTGCTATATTTGAGAGCGGATATAAGAATATACATATTATATAGATCCGTCCAAGGGAAAAAATTAATTAATTTTTTGAAAGGGCGGAACTAGGGATGGCAAGTGGGCCGAGTCAACCGCCGACCCGCTCGCGACCCGCCCGTATAACCCGGCCCGCGAAACGGCCGTTTGGGTTCGGGTCGAACCCGTGAACAGTAACGGGTCGACCCGGGTCGCCAAATTATAATTATTTTATTTTTGTTGTAGTTATAATTATTGTTGGTTATTTTGTCTTCTCTATCTCAACTCTCTTGTTTTCTAGATTTTTTTTTATAACTCATCGCTCCTACATTGTGTATTTTTTTTGGCAAAATTTAAAAAAACGTCATAAAAGTTTGGCCCAGTTTAAAAAAACGTCACAAAACTTTTTTTTTAATTTTAAAAAAAGACCCCCCAAGTTGGAAGCAGCAATCCATGGCTTAACCTTGAACTTGAAGTGCCGATGTTATCCCCATCCCTTGTTCGCCCTTCTCCTGCATCTCTACCATCCTTAGCACTTCCAAACATCAGTAAGGAGAAGGAAGAGGTCAGGGGTATTTTTGTCACGTATTTTGAGTACGTGCAGTGCACGTATAAGCAAGTTAACGGTTGGTAACTGTGTGAATTGAAAGTTAATCTTTGTGTGGATTTTTTTTTAAAAAAGTTGACATTTTTTTAAACCGGGCCAAACTTTTGTGACGTTTTTTTAAATTTTGCCTTTTTTTTTACATACATTACTACATTATGTCTAAATCACGCGGTAGCGGTCGTAGCCAAAGTGGGCAAGATTGCACCTGCACTTCCCGTAGGCCACCAATTGTCCCAATTAGTGAGCCCGCCGAAGAGTACCATGATCCTCCTATCCAACAATGGGGTACACACGATGAGGTTGTAGGAGACATACAATTAGAAGAAGAACAACAACAACCAACCGAAACCACACAACTCCGTAGTGGTAGGAAAAGAGGAGAAAGTAGTGATTGGCATAAATTTTACGATTTTATCCCGAATGAAGAAAATTCGGGTATAGGGTTGAAGTTTGTAAAACATGTTCTAAGGCATACAAATTCAAGAGGGGTGATGACATCGGTACAATTAGTAGATATATCCAACATAACCATAAAGACCTTCTTGTTGACCTACCCGGCCAACAAAAAATCAATCCTAGAACTGGTCTAGTTGATAGCCACCCTTATGATCCCGATCTTGTTCGTCGAGAAATGGCCCGATTAGTAATAAAGGAAGAGTTACCATTTTCCTATTCCGAGAGTAGGGACTTGGAAAATTTTAATCAAACGGCCTTAAAACTCTCATTTTAGAAAAATTCCGAGAAATACTTGCAAATCGGATTGTTTTAGAGTGTACAATGAAATGAAGGACGCTTTGATTGTAATTTTATGGAGTTTAGTTAGTTTAACTTCGGATTGTTGGACGGGTTTCAACAATATTCCAACGATGGAAATAACCTGTCATTGGATCGACAAGGATTGGATTCTTCAAAAAAGAATCATATCACTTGCCGCGTTTCCGTATCCCCATAGTGGCGCTGAAATAGCAAATCGTATTTTAAAAATTTGTGATGTTTTTCATATTCGCGATAAAATTATGTGTATTAGTTTTGATAATGCAGCAATTACTACTTTAAAATCCGCATTAAATCCTCCATCTGACAATATTTTTCATATTAGATGTGCATGTCATATTTTAAATTTATGTGTTCAAGATGCATTAAAAATAGCCGATCCATATATACTTAAAATTAGAAATTGTGTACATTTCATTGCATTAAGTCCCAATGTATTTCAAGAATGGAAAAATTGGTGTAGGATTTCAAATGTACATTTTAGAAGATTTTCAAAGGATGTTAAATACCGATGCATGTTGTTACCGACTATAAAGCAGTTGTAAATGATTTTTGTATCGCAAAAAATATCCAAATTTTGAAATGACTCCCACTGATTGGTTTTATGCTGAATCTTTGTTGAAATTTTTCGAACCTTTTAAAACCGCAACTTTAAAATTTTCAAAAACATATGAATCTACTTCTAGTAGCATTTTTATTTCAATAGTTAGTATGATGCAAACATTTAACGAAATGTTAAATGATACTTCTGTTGGTGATATTGTAAAACCTGCATACAAAAATTTTTTGTAGTATTTTTATCCTCCTATGTTGATTTTTGTGTTGCTACCGTTATGGATCCTCGTATCAAATTAGAAGATACGAAGAGTTTTGATTGAAATGTTTTTTTCATTACTTGGGGAAAATGAAGAAATAGAAATAGTAATTGATTGCGCTTCTTTTTTAGTTAAATTTGAATCTACATTAAATAATTTTTATGATTATTATGATCGATCTTTTGCTTCTAGTAGTACAACTTCTGTAGTTAGTTCTTCTTCTGGTAGTTCCAAAGGTAAGGGTAAGAGTAAATTTGATGATAGAACATTTAATTTACTTGCACAAATTCAATCCAAAAAACCTATGACTAATCAATCAAATGAATTAAATTGGTATAACCAACAACAAGATTGTCTTCTTCTCTACTAGATATTTTACAATGGTGGAAAGACCATGAACACACTTATAGTATTCTGTCATATATGGTTAAAGATTTACTAACTCCTCATGTCTCTACAGTTGCTTCTGAAAGTGCATTTTCTTCAAGTGACAGAGTTCTAACTGATTACAGGAATCACTTGAAGCCCGACGCGTTAGAGATGCTCGTTTGCACAGAAGACTGGTTGGAGGCTGAAGATAGGATACAAGGGAAAGCATTATCTACGTCCACAAGTGGGAGCAACTCACCGGAAGAACAACAACAACAACAACAACAATAATAGCAACCAAAATGAAGAATTCAAGACCAACAACAACAAATTCAAGACCATCAACTTGAAGACAATTGTAAACTTGAAGACCCGGGTTGGACCCGAAAGGGTTCACGGGTTGGGCGGGTCGCCATTTTCACTTTTCGACTCGGCCCAGTTAAGCCACCAACCCGGCCCGAACCTGCCCAAGTCAACATCCAACCCGGGCGGGTCCGGCCCGGCCCGGCCCGTTTGACCCGAATGCCAACCCTAAACGGAACTCAAAGTTCCGTCCAAGGAAAAAATTTTAGTTTTAATAATTAAAAAATCTTTTTAAACGAGTTTTTTAGTGTGAATATATATATATATATTTCGCCCTTGGACGGATCTTCATCCAGGGAAAGGGGGGTGGGACCCATTTTCTCTTTTTTTGATTTTTAGACTAAAAGTTCTTTTTAATTAATTAAAAAACTATTGAAATTTATTAAAAATCGTGGGACGGATCTTCATGATCCATCCGATCATTAAAATTTAAAATTTAAAAAAAAAAAATTGCTATAATATAGCATTTGACGACTGCAGCAAACGCTAAAATGTTATATGTAAAATATGCATTTTTTCTATTTTTTACCAATAACGACTGTGGATGCTCTAGACTGTGGATGCTCTAACGGGGTCTAGTGAATGAGTCAAAATAGATGTCTTTAAAAACCATAAACCTTGCTTTGGTCTGCTTTTGAAGCAGTTGATGTCAAAACATCTGTTACTTTATAGGATGGATTTTTTTTTGGGTATAGACACATCCTCCGTTGTGCACTAACCATGGAGCGCACACCATGGCTAGTGCACAACGGAATGTTTGTCTATATATATAAAGAATTTTTTTTGCTTAATTATCCATTTTCCACAACTGTTATTTGATTACTGTGCATAAGTGAGAATAAAGGGACTTATATAACTAGGATTTCCTTCCAAACTAAGATTTCTATTTGGTCATTATTGGTCATTGCAACTATAGTTTTATTAAAATTGAATCGATGCCCCAAATATTTTTTATAAACGGTTTTTTTTATTTGGTCATTGTTTTACTGTTTCTTTTCAAATTTATGTAATTTGTTCCCCCTTTAGCCCAATTGCTTTATCTATTATCTATTAACTAGGTTTGCCCGTTGACACGTGCCTACGACACGTCTTCGGAACGGTGCATCTTGTTTGATCATATAAAATAGTTTTGGAGGTCCAGCAAATTAATTGAAGTAGCAAACATATTATATGAGAAACTTTTGATGATCCAACAAAAAACATATTATTTGATTTTTTTTGATTTTTTTTTTGAATTATTTTTAAAGTTTTTAAAGTTTTTAATTTTTTAAATTTTTTTAGTTTTTTAATTTTTTAATTTTTAAAAATTTTTAAAATTTTTATTTTCTTAATTTTTTGAATAGAAGAGGGAGGGAGAGAGAGAGAGAAAATAAAAATAATTAAATAAATATAGGAGTTGTTTTGGATTGTGGATTTGAATTTGAGTTTTGGGGGGAAACTTTTGGGGAAAAAATATGTTTTGTGAGGTTAGATCTGGGCCTTTGATTTTTGGAGGAATTGAAGGAGAGCCACTTGATAGCTTTCTTTGTGTTTTATTATATAGATGGTTCTGATTTATTGTAATTGTGGTCTAACTGCACAATTGGCTTATACCGTATTAATTTTCATACTTGTGTAGTTGTGTTTAGTCATCAATAGGTTGCATTGTGCTGTCCTTTAAATCCTTTTGAATAATCAAATCTGGGGGTGCTTGTGTACAGTCCCATTTCCATGGAGTTTCAGAATGTAGTGTATAATAGGGGATAATTGATGTTGGATTATCTGTTTGCAGAAATGTGGCTTCCTTGTATTCACCTTTCCATTTTCCTTTTTCTATTTACTTGTATTCAATTTCTGGTGAAGTTAAAGCTTGTTGCTCTATCATGGTATTACAAACTTTTAATGATAAGAAATGAGAAGCAACTAAAATTGATGATAAACTGCGGGAAATCCAATTGGGATTGTTTGGAAACATGGTCGGCGCTGGGGCAGAGCCCAAAGAGTGACTGCCCCGGGCCCCAAATTTTGGGGCTTTACATGACCATTATCTGCTAAAAAAAAATTTTTAGTTCAATTTTTTATAAAATCCAAAGAGACTCCAAGAGTCCAAGTCTCCAACGGTAATTGTATTTAGGGTCTTGGGTTGGTAATGATGATAAGTAATTATGGTACTTGATATCATAAATGAAAATTAAAAATAATTTAATTATAGCTTATAGGGCATCATTATTATTTTTTATATTCAACTTTTCTTTTCAATTTTTTTTCTAATTCAAATCTAATTCTTTCATCCTTATCTAAGAAAGAATTTAGTCCAATTTGGAGGAAATTCCACAGTTTTCTCTCTTTCTCATCGTTGGACAATTCTTCATATTGCTCCAACTGCCTCCGTGAACTTCAAAATTTTGAGTTTTAATAGGCATGATTATCGAGCATGATGTTTTGTTAAGTGCTAACATGGTTAGCAAAATATTGCAATCTAAAGATACGCAAATTGATGTTGTCATAAAACATTGGAATGGGCTGATGTCATTTTTTTTAAAAAAATATAAAGAGAATGGGCTTTGCTTCTGCCATGATTCTACTAGAAGTATTGCATTAGATGTTTGAACCTATTTTTTTCCTAAAAAGCATCAAATCCGAAGAATGAAACAATTTGATGAGAATGCACATGAAGATAACACACAATCTACTGAAGATTTCTTTTATAGTTAATTATTTAATTGTTGTAATGGATGTTGCTATTGCTGTCTTGAAAAGTATATTTGAACAATTGTAAGTATTTGCTGACATTTTTTATTCTTGTTTGATTCAAAAAGTTAAAATCTTTATATGATAATAAGTTGAAAAATTGTTGTGTTAATCTTTAAAATGCTTTGAAACATGGTACGTTTTTAGTTGTTTGATTCAAATAATTTATTTTCTGAATTGAAAGTGTTACAAGTTACTTTACCAGCAAAAAAAACAGCCATTGAAATCTTTGGAGTTCGTACATTTTTTTTATTGTTATCCTAATGTTTCGATTGCTTGTTGACTATATCTGTGAATGACTGGCATCTACTGAAAGAAGTTTTTCTAAATTAAAAATGTTAAAATCTTATTTGCGATCGACTATGTCACAACAGAGGTTAAATGGATTAGCAATCTTATATGAGTCTCCTTCGGTTGCACACTACTTTTGGTGAGCACTCATAAAATAAAGACCCTATGAAAAATCCGAACCGCTCATATTGTTTTATATGCCTAAGATAGCCTAACAATAAAAAATCAAGTAATTTGAAGTTCATTTGCCCATCCATCATGTTGTTAGAATTTTCAGCCATACAATTTTGTGATGATGTAAATCATGGACAAATGAATTTCAAATTAATTGATTTTTTATTGTAGGCTATCTTAGGTATATAGAACAATATGAGCGGTTCAGATTTGTCATAGATGCTCTATTTCGTGAGTGCTCACGGAGTGCTCACCAAAGTAGTGTGCAACCGAAGATTTCTCATCTTATATACTGAAAAAGATTTGTTGGAAAATTTTGATTTGGAAAACATTATTGATAAATTTGTTTCTCAAATTGCCAGAAGAAGTTATTTTAATTGATGTTTGATACTTTTTATTTTGTTGTCATTTTGTTTTGCGGTTGGAAATATATTGGAGCTATCAAGATACTTCGGAACTGGTAGACATATTTGTGGTCATTTATTATAATGTTTATATAACGATTTTATTGAATCTTTGAAACTATTTTTAAGCTTTCATACCCTTTAAGTATTTGTATATGACTATAATTCTGTGGTAATTTTTGACATGTAAATTATTTTTATATATTAATGTAATTTTTGACATGTAAATTACTTTTATATATTAATGTATTTTAATCACTAAAAGAAGGACCTCATAACTTTTTGTTCACCTTGGGGTCTTCAAGTTGTCAGGATCGGTCCTGTTTAGACATGCTGAAAAGGGACAGGTTTATGCCACTAGCTAGGTAGAAGTGTTGCTAATTTTGTCTAGAGATGGTGCCGAGAAGACTGAAAGATCTTTAACTATAGTATAATGGGAAAAGGCGTGTGTGGTTGACCTGTTTTATTTCTTTATCAATCGGCTAGATTTTTCACTTCGAACACTTGCAGAAATAGTGAAGATCATAAGATATTTTATCATTCTAATAACTGTCGATTCTCAATTTTCACATATGCAAAGAATCTATCTCACGATAAATGCATGCCATTTTTGTTATATATAATATTTTGAAAAATTGCACTTTGCAGTAGATCAATTTACAACTAATTGCAGCATGAGCTATTAAAAAAAAAATCTAATAGCAGTATGAAAAGGATATCTGAATTGTCTGTAAACCAAATCATCATAGATCGTTCGAGTATATAATATAATTTACCTTTTTGCATTTTCCATTGCATTCAGGTGGATGCGGTGGTGTACTTGGTAGACGCCCATGACAAGGAGAGGTTTGCTGAATCAAAGAAGGAGCTGGATGCCCTCCTCTCTGACGAATCACTTGCCAACGTTTCCTTTCTCGTCCTCGGTAACAAGATTGACATCCCATATGCAGCATCTGAAGATGAGCTCCGACATTACATGGGACTCACTAGTTTCACGACGGGGAAGGGCAAAGTCAACCTTGCAGACACCAATGTCCGCCCTCTTGAGGTCTTTATGTGCAGCATTGTACGCAAGATGGGATACGGTGATGGCTTCAAGTGGGTTTCCCAATACATCAAATGAGAGCTCAGGAATCAATTCCCAAGTGGGTTGCCTTTGATATCCATTCCCCCCACCCCGCCCTTTTTGTTTGGTTCAGAGTAAACATCGGTATAATTTACAATGGATCAAGGGAACTCATGTTGTACATTGCTGGGTCTGTATCTTGTAGTGTATTACTGTATTAGGAGGGAAAATGCATTTTGTTCATGAATATTAATAGCTTGCTAGTAAATATTTTCTTTGACTACGGAGCCTTGTTTCTTTAGCGGCTCTTGAACTATCTCTTTTATGCAGAAAATCTCATTGAACTTTTTTTTGCACAAAAAACCACACTCAAATATGATTGCAAAAAGCCCCCCTACAAAGTATATTTTTAAAAATCAGATCTAACTTTTCTGTTTGTATTAGATAACCTCATTCATCTTTGTAAGTTGGTTCAGAAAGTATTATACATCTTTCTCATTATTGTCAAAAAATTGTATTCAACTTTGGGAGAAAGCTCAGGTCGTTGGAGTGGATTTTTTGTAACTATACTTGAGTATGGTTTTATGCAAAAAAAATAATTTAGTAATGTTTTCTGCATAAAGAGGGTAATTCAAGGGTTTTTTTAAAATTTTGTCTTTCTTTATCTATTGACTATTTATCATTGGAAAAAGATTAAATTTGAAGAAAAAACACCCCTAAACTCTTTTTTTATTAAATCAAAGCCACCACTCAACTCTAAAGGCCGCTGACGGAACTTGGATGGCGGTATTTGGTCATGTGAAATATCTATTCTACTCTACCCCTTGTGACCCTGTTTGTTTAATTTGTCTGAATTGGGAATTTTTTGCCGTACTAGGCCACTTTCCAAACTATGAACGCTTGTGGTTTAGTACTATCATGTCAAGAGCGGCCGCTATTTTATTAACGGCTTCAACCCAAAAATTTGAAAATTTGGAGTTTTTACTCTGTGGTAATTTTGCACAAAAACCCCTCTTTTTGTAATATTTGCAAATATATCAAATAAATATCAGAAAAATTCAGAAAAATCACAAATAATACCTACTAATAATATTAGGTTTTCCCAAAATAGTTTCTGGCTTTGAACTTCCCCATAAAATATTTGCACGTGTTTTGCACGTGTAAAAAGATAAATTTCAAATTTTTTTTTATTAAATCATCAAAATCATTTTAATTTATTTATTAATCTCAAAAACATTATTTAGAAAACTAGCGTGTTACATGGGAGGGGGTAAGAATCCTAGTTACCGATGGGTCTAGAAATTTTTTTTATTTGAAAATACTATTATATCCTAATTTCCCATATACAATATTAATATTAATATTATTTATTATATATAAATATTGAAATATTTATTTTTATTTTAATATAATTATTATTTTAGAAAATATTTTTTTTTAGGAATTTATTAATAATTATACATTATTATTATTCTGAATTTAATAATAATTATTCTTAATATATTTTTGGATTTTTTATATTATTATTATTATTAATTATTATATAATTATTAAAATTATTATTTCTATTGTTATAATAATAATAATAATAATAGTAAATTAAAAAATAGAATTAATATTAGTAATATAATTAATGTCTTAGAATTTATATATAATAAATAATAATAATTATAAATCATAGAAAAATAATTAACATGTACTTTTTTAAAGCTATATTAATTTTTAACATTTTAATAATATTTTTAAAAAATTATTTTCATATAATCTATATTTAAGGGTATTTTTGTAAATAAAAATAGCATTCCTAGGAAAGAGACAATTAAACCAAATAAGGGAATCAAGATTACCAAGTAATATTCCTAATAATGTTTAAGGCATACCAAATACATTTTCTACATTCCCAGGAATCATCGTTCCCAGGAATCATGATTCCCGGGAACCAAATTTTTTCTTCCTACCAAACATCCCTTTGGTGTTATTTATAAATTTATCACCTTACGTGCATTGTATGTGCAGCTCAAACTCTTCTATTATAGATTTTATTTAAATCTACCAGCTTACATGCATTACACATACAGCTCAAACTTTTCCATTATACTATTTATATTACTTTAAAAATATATATATTTATTAACACATGCTATATTATATTACTTTAAAAACTATATATTAATTAAAACATGTATTGCACGTGTTAAATACTACTTGTTTTAATTTCAACAATTGCTTGTGCACAGTTTCACACAACTCCAATAATACATTTCAAGGATGACAATGTTTAACTATTCACCATTGCTTCTAAATGTAATTGAAGGAACTAGTTGTAAACTAGAATTGTTTTCGGAGCATGTTCAACAATTAAATTTTCTACATACATAAATAAATAAATAAACAAAATGAAAACAGAAAGCAAGTTAACAGTACAGTTGTATTTATATACACTGCTCATCAAATAATTAACATCTATATAATAAAACACAAAGAAAATTATCGAGTGGCATTCCTTCAATCCCCCCAAATTCAAAGGATCAGATCTAATCTCACAAAACACATCTCCCCCCCCCCCCCAAACCTCAAATTCTAATCCCCCAGGCAAAACAACTACTTTATTTATCTCTCTCTCTCCTATCCACAAAATTAAGAAAAAAATAATAATAATAAAAAATAATATTTTTTTTTTAAAACTTAAAAACTTAAAAACTTTAAAGAATTAAAATTTAAAAACTTTTAAAATAATTCAACAAAATCAAAAAAATTCAAAAACTTATAAAATAATTTGAAAAAATTACAATTTTTTGTTATAATTTTTTTTATAAAAAAAATTAATTTTTTTTAAAAAAATAAAATATTTATTTTAAAAAATTTAAGACAAATTAAAATTTTAAAAAACAATTAAAAATCTGAACAAATTTATTTATTCTTTAAATTAAAATTTACATTTAAAAAAAATTAAAATTCAAAATTCAAATATTTTGTAAATTTGAAAATTTGAAAATCTCAAAGAAAATCCAAATCCAATGTCAAACCTCAATCAAGAGGTCATCGCCGAAATCTGATTCGCTGCTGATTCCGTATCGGTGACTCCCCTCCACCTAATCGAGCGCGAATATCAAGCGACTCCGTATCGGCGACTTCTCTCCACTGAATAGAGAGCTTCTATATGTGATGCGACGACTTTAATTTCATCTCATTAACCGAATTCTCATTCTAATTTTTAATTTTGTGTGTGCAGGGGATTACTCAGTTTTTTGCTGACTCGAATTTTGTGTGTGCATGAGATCTAAGTTCAGAGAGGTATGAATGTTATATTTTTGGGTTTAAGAAATTTTAATTTTGTGATTTATTTGATTATTTTTTTATTAGTTTTGATTTAAGGTGTATGCAAGTGAGAGATGGATTATTTGGTGGCCTCAATTTGGGCTTCCAAACCATAGTAGGATAGGTAAGCTGTCCAGCAAACTAAAATAACTTGACAAATATGCAACATTAATATATTTACAACAAGATAAAATATTATCGTGAAGTGTTCCCTTCACTAGTTATTAGTGTTGATTCTTGATTTTGATGATTACAACACAATACAAAGTTGTTGTGCTACCTCTCATATATTACAGGTTGTATCAAAGTTTATCATGTATGATACACATAGGCCTCAAAGTAAATTGATCAAGCAAGTTCTAAAGCTGAAGAATGATCAAGCAAAGCTTCATACAAAGACAATGGCTAAAGATTCTATCAAGACTAAAGACTCAAGTCAAGATCAAAGCTTCAATGTCTTATATGTTGTGTCTTGTAAAAACAAAATGTAATATTCTTTTGTTGAGTCTTAGATTGATGTAAACGCATTGTCACACACACACACACACACATATAATTTTATAACTGTGTGTTTTTCAAAAATAAAGGTCAAAACAGTTTGAACTAGGTCAGCTGTTGAGTACCAGTCGACTGCCATTAAGGACCAGTCGACTGTACCTGTACAAAACTGTCTGAGCTTCTTAAAACTCTGGCCAATCGACTTATAACGGCAACCTAGTCGACTGTTCAAGCCGTTTTGACAGATTACTAATTTCAAAACTTGATTTTTTTGATTTAAAAAAAAATATATCTGTTTGTAAACAGTTGTAACAAACTGTTTTACAACTTCCAGGGATTCTACTATATAAATAGAGGCTTAGAATCACCATGGAAGGTCTCCAAGTTTTTGAGAATTTTTTTTAAGTGTTCTTACTTTCAAAAGAGAAAAAAAAAATCAACTCAAGCACTCTAATTTTTAAGTCTTGGTTCTCTGTTTTCAGTCCAGCATAACATTGAATTTGTTTTGGACTGAATCCAGAAAGTCGACCAAATAGCCACGTACAAAATCACATTCACAACAAGGCAATAGGTTGATTGTAAACAATTTTATTATTTTTTTTTACTCTCGGTTGGAGAATATGGCTCCAGGGTGTAGAGTCAGGTTTTCACTCTTGGTGGAAAAGTGTGTTGCTCTCTCTAGTGGTGAAAAAGGACTACGGGTTGGACAAGGTTGTTGTCTAACGCCGTAGGGTATTCTTGTACATTTTTCAAGAATAATGGAAAATCTCAAGTTGGTTGCTTAGGGATTGGATGTAAGTCAGGAGGACCGAACCAGGATACATCATGTGTACTCTGTGGTTGGAATTTCTGTGGTTGTATCTCTTGAACCTTTTATTACTTGCATTTCAATTCTCTCAAAACCGTTCTGGTAAGTCGACTGTATTCCCATCTTAAGTCGACTGATCAGACTGGTATTACAATCTTCTCATAAACTTTTTTGGCAAGTCGACTGCCTTTCTGTATTAAGTCGACTTATCAGACTAGTATCAAAATACTCTTCTACTCTAACGCCTCAGTCGGCTGAACTTCCTGCTACAGTCGACTGAACAGAAGATAATTTTTAATTCCGCAAATAATTTTTTATAAAACACTATTCACCCCCCCCCCCCACTCTAGTGTTTCTTGCCTTGCCTACAGGATCCAACAATTAGAAACCATGGATAACATAACTTATAAGAACTTTTAGTGTATGTTTGGATATATAGGATTGGGATGACTAGAGTTTACAAGTGAAGGGTGCAAACGCTCCGCTCAAGAAAGACGGCTAAAGTAAATTTGTTATTTATCCATTTTGATTTTTTTTTATAAAGGTGCAATGGAGAGACAAAGTGGAGATAAAAGAAATGATTAGTTTCGATTAGGGTTTTGAGAACTTCATGTATTTCATTTTGATTGAAATAATAATAAGAGGTATTTCAATTGCAAACTGAGTCTGAGACAAACAAATATTTATATTATTGGTATTGTAGATATTTTCACACCTGCACTTGCGTTACCATTGTATTTAGACATGCTCATAGTGGTTATGAGATCAGAGTAGGCTTTATAAAACCTATATGATAATATCCTTGCATAACTATTACAAACATCAAAAAGTGATGCTGAAGTTTAAAAAAAAATTATGCAGTGTTTCTAACTAAATATATGCATTCCGGGTAAGTTCAAGCAAATGATCAAGAGGGCGATGGTTGAGCTTAAAGGTAGATATACCGCTTCCTCGTGTAATATGTTTGCTACTTCAATTAATTTGCTGGACCTTCAAAACTTTTTTATATAATCAAACCAGGTGCACCGTTTCGAAGACCTGCTGTGGGCACGTGTCCACTGGCAAACCTAGTAACCATATACGTCTTAATAAGTATATTTTTAAAAAAGTAAAATTTCCGACGTAGTCTGGCTTTCAAATTGAGATCTCGTTCATATTAGTTATGTATGCACAACGATATATTTACAAACAACAACTCAAACTCTCTCATTTTAATAAAATAGCTAGTATTTATCCCGTGCGATGTACGTTGTAGTAAATATATAGATTTTAAAGTAATATAATATAGCACGTGTTAATAAATTTATTTATTCAAAAGTATAAAATAAAAGAGTTGGAGTTGCACGTGCGATGCACGTAAAAAAATTGCAAATGACAACTCCTATTCTCCCATTACTAGTAATCTGCACGTGCGATGCATGTAAGTTGATAGATTTGCAAATGACAACTCCTCTTCTCCCATTACTAGTAATCTGCAAGTGCGATGCACGTTCTAATTAATTTTTTTTATAGTAAATAATAAGACGTAGTGTGACATTCTTTTACTCATCACATACTTTTTACAAATTATCTATAGTGGCACAAACTTTTATTTTATACGAGTGATACTTTTGTAAATAATGATGTCGTAAATAAATTTGGATTTTGAGAATATTATGGTAACTAACAACTAAATGAATAGTTAATATAACTCCCACTTAAAAATAAATTAGTAACTTGCACGTGCGATGCACATTATAATCATTTTTTAAAAATAAAATTTATAAAGTAATTAATAAGACATAATCTGATATCGAACCTGCGACACCTATTTACTCATACTAGTAAATTACGCGTGCGATGCACGTCTTAATAAATTTAGTTTTTTTAAAGTAAAAATTCAGACGTAGTCTGAGTTCGAACCTGAAACCTCTTTTATATCAAGGGCAAAAACCAGAGTACCCCCTCAACGTTTGGCCTAAGTACAATATGCCCATATAACGTTTGAAAAAATACACTAAACCCATTACTCCGTTAACTTAACTTATTCCATTAAGTTAGAATTATTGAATTACCTTTCTACCCTTACCCTTTTAAATCTCAATCTCTTGTTCTTTCTTCCTTTCTTCATTCCTTTTTTCTTATTTCATTTTTTCTCTATTCTTTCATTTCTTTATCCCTTTTTTCTTCTTTCATTTTTATCTATTTATAAAGGGCATAATGAGTGACCTCACTCTTGGGAAGCTCGTGTTGGCCTGTTGACTATAAAGCATTTCATATTTTGATATTTTTTCCTTCCATTTCATTTTAATTATGAGGTATCCTTGTGTGTGTGGAAACTTGAGCAATATATATATTTTTAATGGGAGGATGAAAGATGAAATATGTACTAAATTATCTTCAAAAGTATATTTTATTTTAACCGTCAAAATATTAATGTTTGCTAATGATGATTACAGATTAAATAGGATTTGCATCATCAAGTGGGTCCTACTACAAGTCGGATATTGAAATTAGATTCTCTCTCATATTCTAGATCCTTATAATTCTTTTACATATTTGTATAGATGTATCACTTTTATATCACATTTTTATGAATGACAGACATTTTTCTTTCTTAATTTCGTTTTCCCTGGACTTGAAGGTGCGGGCACTAGAAAAGTTGCACTTTACGAAGTATACTAGAGTTCTTTGAGAAATTGCAAAAAATAGTTGGAATTCCGCTGCCGACAGAAGAAATCGTTGTTAATAGAAAAAATGAATGAAGAAAAAAGAAATGAAGAAAGGGAAGAATAGAGAAAAAATGAAAGAAGAAAAAAGGAATGAAGAAAGGAAGAAAGAAGAAGAGATTGAGATATGAAAGGGTAAGGGTAGAAATGTAATTCAATAATTCTAAGTTAACGTAATAAGTTAAGTTAACGGAATAATGGGTTTTGTGTATTTTTTCAAACATTATATGGGCATATTGTACTTAGGCCAAACGTTGGGGGTACTTTGGTTTTTGCCCTTATATTAATTATGTACGTGTACGTTACACATGTTGGTAGATTTACAAATGACACTAAAGCCTTATCCGAGATTAAAGATATACTCTTTAGAGCATCAACAATGGTTTGTTATAATTCTCAGTTTGCCATTTTTTGAGAAAGCAAGCGCTGCAATGGTTTCTCATATTGCCATATTTTAGCAAATGATCTATATTCGTTTCTCATATTTGAGAAACAGAATAGCGATTCTCAAATTATAGAGGACGGGATATCATATCCCGTCTGATCTATTTTTATTAAATTTTTATTAAAAAAACACCTCTCAAACGGGAGATCATATCCCGTCTCAATCAGACGGGATATGATATCCCGTATGAGGGATGTTTTTTATTTATTTATTTATTTATTTTTAAATGGACGGAGGTGATTGGCTGGAAAAAACAAAAAAAAAGAAAAAAAAAAGAAAAAATGGTCAGACGGGGAATGATTCCCCGTCCAACCAAAAAGTATAAAAGTCAAAAAGTAGGTTTAGTCAGTAGGTATTAGTAGTTAATTAAATTTAAAGTAGTTGTAAGTAAGTTCAGTTATTATTATATTAATTAATTAATTTAATTAATTTAGTTTAATAGTTAATAAGTAATTAACTTTTTCAATTTAATTTCAAAACGACAGACGGTATATCATATATCGTCTCTCAATTTTTTGGCAAAAATATAGCAAACGACCACTGCAGCGATTGCTTCTATTTGCTATTACTGTAGCAGCCATTTTTTGGCAAATGAGAAACACCACTGTGGATGCTCTTACAGATTATCCCTAGTGGCACAAATAATTATGTTATAAATAAATTTGAACTTCCGAGGGTATTATGATAACCACCAACAGTTAAGTAAATAAATGGTTAATATAACTCTCACTTAAAAATAATTGATTGAGATTAGATAATTGAATATGTACAAATTACAAGTTGTCTATAAATGACAACCCAACTCTTCCATTACGGTATTAGAGATTAGAGATTGTTGATATTAAAGAGTCATGCTAGAGCCACTACCAATTTCACTATATTTCTCTTCACTACCTTATGTGGCACATTGCAATAGGTAGGGAATGATAGAGTAGGTGGGAGAACTCTCCAATAGAAGTATGCCACCTAAGGTAGTGAAGGAAATGGTAGTGGCTAAAGCATTACTCGATATTAAATTGCTTAATTCGTCCGTTATCATATTACAGATTAGAGATAAAATCTATACACAATGCTAATGTAAATGGCCGATGAATTAATTTTTTTTTTCAGAAAAAGAGCTTACCCTCACTCGTAGCGGGAAAAATCCCCCACCCCCATGGCAACCATCTCCAGATTCCTCCGCCACCACCACCACCGCCGCCGCCTCCACTTCCTCTCTCATCCCATCCTAAACCCTAACCCTAACCCTCCTTCTTCCTCATTCATTCTCCTCAATCGCTTTCAACCTCAAAACCCCTCTCTAAACAGACTAAACTCTAGCTCCTCTCTATCCCGATCCTTCTCTTGGACCCCCTGGGGGTCCCACCCTCCGACTCCCAATACCGGGTCGGATTCCAGCTCCGACGGATCCGAATCCGGACAAGCGGCGCCCGATCTGGGGTTCCGCACTCCGGACTTGGGAATCGCGTCGGGTTCGAGTTGGGTTGTTGGATCCGAAAACGAATTGGATAGCGGGTCGGGTTTGGCTTCGGCTGAAGGATCCGGGAATGGATTGGAGGGGGTGGTGGATATGGAGGAGTCGTGGTTGTCCCCGGTTCGAGCGCTGACGTTGATGATGGATGGCTACCATGACGTCAGCGGTCTTCCTTGGTAATTATTTATTTATTTCCAGAAAATTCCTATAGCTGTAGTTAAGTTAATTCACTCAACAGATGCGAAGATTGTATAATTGTAATTCCGAGACATTGACAATGTTTTTGATGGAATTAGGCAGCCAAGTTTGTACTTGCTTACATAATTATTACGCGAACTTGAATGAGATAGAAAAGAGGAAGAATATAATGAATTCAACCGCACAACTGCTGGAGGCCTCCTTTGAAAAGCAGCTTTGTCTTTCTTGTGGGTAGCTTGGGAAAGTTTCTGTGTTCTCTTTATTTTGAAACTAGATCGTTTGCATGTGCATTCTCTACATGATTTATGCGAAATGCATATTAAATGTTTTTTGCAATTGATTCCAATGCATGCTGGCTTGAGAGAAACACAAGGATGCATGGCACGTCTCTTAGCACTTTAAGTTGAATAATGGGAGGAGGCCAATGACGCACACCCGTCTTTCCATAATTCCATTTATATAGTATTATAGATAATTTATGTCAACTCTTGCTCGAGTGCTCAACGGAGTAACTAGAAACTCCACCTTGGTGTACAATCTGTTGATACTTACTTGATTGCAGGTGGCTCGTAATATCTACATCCGTTTTTGCATTTCGAGTTGCATTAGTTCCTCTGATTATTTTTCAACTTAAGAAAGTTGAAAGAATTAAAAGATTTCTTCCAAAATGTAAGTAATACGGAATACTCTTTATGATCGTCATGTACTTCATATAATTATATGATATTTGTTTGATCTTTCGTTTTTTCAAATATTATCAGTTAAATTGTTATGTATGGCTATTTTGTCTCTTTAATTCATCTGAGAGTTTTTTAATTTCTTTCTTGAAACATAAGACATTCTTAAAATCTTGATACTGACCATTTTGTCTCTATGTTCCTGTTGGCTGTTATTTATGTTGAATTATGTGGAATCTAAACCCTTTTAAGTCAATAAACTTAATGAAGCAGCCTATATATATTGTTTTTATGTATTATATCTAGGACTGTCATGTGCCTTAGACTTCTGAAAGGCTAGAATCTAAAGAATCAACTGTAATGAAGAAAAATGGAGAGCGAAAACTTAGCACCAGAAGTTCAAAATTGAAGACTACATTTGTTCCGACTTTCATAAAGACTGAAGATGAAAGTGAAATGAAAAAAAAGGTTACCTTTGTGTACCAAACACTGTTGTTTAGGAATCCATATTGTGTTCCTACTACTAGTAGTGAAAATAATTCTTTTCTGTGGCCAGTAGGTGGACATGCTTTATCTGAACTGTTTGTAATGAAGGATAGAGACTATAATAGCAACTAAGTTAACTGATAAGCATCAGGAAGATGGTTTACATTCATATCCAATGGACAAAGCAAAAACTTTCTACTCAACATCAGAGAATTCACTTTATCACTTACCATCAAGATACCACAAAAACTCTAATGTGAACAAATTGATTTTTATGAGCTGGATTTACTCGATGTACTAGGCAAATGCGTGGATGCACTCTTAATACAGAGGAAATATTTAGAGAGGATCATGAATGTGAGAGTTGTTTTTTTCTTTCAAATAAGTGAAAACTCTAGTATAAGACAAGTATCTTGGTTAGGACTTCATGTTATTTGTTCAAATGTTGTCATCGTGAAGAATATGAGGAAGAAATAACTGATCTAGATCTAGGAAGATTACTGAATGAGGAAAAGAGAATCATGTAGCTCCACTGTTTGTACGAGATAGTGAATTTGTTGTTGGTACACTCAAGTAATGAATTGTCAAATGGAAGGTTAGTTTGCATACATATTTACTTGGCATAATAATTAATACATGAATGGTATTTGGGATCCATTTATAAAAATCTTTCTACCTTTACGAAGAAATTGATAGAACGCACAACAATCTCTTTTATATGCATATTGTTGGCAAACTATCTTTTCTATTTTGTCTGAGCTAATGTCTACTATGATAATGATCAGAGTAATTGAGGTGTTAATATTACTTAATACTAATTCATTTTGAAGAATCTATCATATGATTAGCGTTATCTGTTCTCTGTTCTTGTTTCTTGGATAATGCTCTTCTGATTTGATGTGTTTGCTTGTACAAGTGCCTCCTCTAAGGCCACCACCTCAATCAGGAAGGAGTTTCCGAGAACAATATTTGCTTTTCAGGAAGAAAAGGCAAGAACTGGGATGCCCCTCATATTTGTGGAGTTTTGCATCCGTTATTGTCCAGGTGAAGCTGTGATTTTATTGACAAAATCTTAATGCCAATTGTTTCTACTCAAGTATTCATCATGGATTTTCTACCGGTTTTGAACTGAGCTATGTATGTATAAAGTTAACTCTGACGAAACCCTGATTCCTGAACATCATCTGGCTATTACGATAATCAATACTCAGATCTGGGTCTTTGTTAGGCTATGTTAGATTTTTGCTGTATATTGCTTATGAGGTGCTTCATCGTTTGGTTGAGTAAGGAATAGTTCTGATATCCATTTTCATACAGTTGGACTTACCCAATTTTACCCTTGGTAGGATTTTGGTCCAGATATTGTCAGGTAGGTGTGATATCCTAGTTAAGGACCCCAGTTGCAATGTAGGAGTAAATTGGAGCATTGGAATATATACTTTGGTAACATTGTAATAGGTAGAAAAACCTAACTTGGAGAGCATTCTTTGTAAGCCCATATGTATAGACCTATTGTATCTAATTGTTCACATCATTCACATCAATAATAACATCAGTTGGGGACCTGGGGTATTAAAATATGAAAAGCATTCCGATAAAATTGTCATGGGTTATAAACCCTAACTTCGAGCATTCTGTGATAGCTCACTGTACGCATCAATGACTTTGGTGATTCGGACAACTCAGCCCAAGACAGCCAATTATTCCTCCCTGTCCGCTTTTCCTCCTTGTGTCTGTCAGCATACTCTGCTTTTCTTCTTTTAGTTCCATCTGCTGACAGGAATGTAGCTGTGAAGGTATTGGAAAATTGTTCCTGTTAAGTAGAAGAGGTGAAGAGGCTTCTTCTTCTGCAGATATCCAATTAATTGTCATGGACCTATGAAGGGTATCTATCATCAATAGCCGGAGATGTCTATTAACTTGTTATAACTAATATTAAGGTAGAAAAAAATTATCTGAGAGTTTTTCCCCCCCTTAAAAGAGGAATTGTTACCGTACATGACTGGCAATCGGCCTATCTTAAATTCCCTAATCCTGTTGAAAATCTGATTTTAACTACGTTATTCTGGAATCTAAGGCGTGTTTGTTTCCTTGCAACTACAGTCGCAATGTCGCAACTAAAAAGTAGTTATATTTAGTTGGACATCGCGACTGTAGTTGCAAAGGAACACCACCAAAGTTCTGTTTGTCTGATTACTGATAGATACTTCAAGACAAGTTGAGTTTTCAATATGGCTGTTATGGATGACATCACGAGCTAGTTGATTCGTCATAGATTCACATCCATTCAGTCTGCCGCCTAACATGCATCTTTTGTTTGACTTTGATCCCTTATATACAAAAAGTTGGATATTATCACTCACACTTAAGGGTGACTCTGCTTATATCCACTATAATTTGTAGTCATGGCCACATCCTTAATCCCTACAATGGTACACAATGAATTAGGCTAGGTTTTGAGTCATCAGACTAGGGGACCATGAGATACATAATATTATTTTTGGTGTTGGCATGATTCCTTTTCTCCATTTAGCTCCGCTGAGGTCCAAGGGTTATCTCCCCAGTCAAACTAACAAGAGTCATATTCGTTTAACTTTCTTTGCTTCAGTCAAAATCCATTTAAATCTACCTCCAGTCCTCTTTACTCTATGAGCTATAGTTGTATCACTCTCCTAATAGGTCTACACTGCACGGACCATCTTAATTAAATTTGTTGTCATTTATCCCCACTGCTGGGGATGTCTGTAATTTCTTACACTTGCACTAATATTTCTTATGAGTTTTAGTTATTCTGATCTAAGCTGTTTACCCATTACTTTTACCAATTAAGTATACTTAATGTTGTTTTACTTGTTTACATCAATCTTATATATCCCCTCCCCCCCCCCCCCCCCCCCCCCCCCCCCTCTCTCAATTCTGTTTTGAATATTTTTTGTAATCTGCGCATGACGATGAATGATTGATTATAGTGCAATGATACCTCCTAGGTACTGACTGGTTATTAATTTGAATTGTTCTTTGAGTTAAAGAAATAAGAAAGGTACAGTCCCGTACAGTTTGCGTGCCAGTCAGCTCATATAAACACCATCTTTCTTTCCCATACTAAGTGCATCCACAATGGTTGTTGCTATTTTTTTTTAGCAAAATGACAAAATTGGTCTCTGCAGCTGTCATTTGCCAAAATTTGAGAAAGAAAAAAAAAGTTTATCACTAGTTAATTAAAATAGTGTTAGTTATTAAATAGTCATTAGTTAATTAGTTGGTGGTTAAAATAATACTAAACTATGGTTAAATTAACACTAAACCATAAATTAACACTAAACCAACCTTGAAAGCGATATTTTCCTCCAACGGGACATGTCCTGTTTGCCGACTTTTTGAGCTCGGACGGGACGTCCCGTCCGTCCGATGCATTTGTTCAATTTTTATTTTTATTTTTATTTGGATGGAACATGTTCCGTCCAATACTTAAAATAAAAAAAATAAAAAAAATTCATGGACGAAACAACTTGTTTCGTCCAATCCTATTAATATATATATATAGGGACGGAGCAACATATTTTGTCCCCTATATTTTGAGAATCCACAAATTGTTTCTCAAATATGAGATGTTACTGTTCCCACTTTCTAAAAAATGGCAAAATAGCAAACCGTTGCAGCTCCTATTTTGCCAAAAAGTGGGGAAAATGAGAAAATAGCAAACCATTTTGGATGCTCTATGTATGCACGGTACGCTCTATGTACCCTGCATTTCTTTCTTATGGTTAGGCAAAAGTTGCATTGTTGAGTTTGAATCCTTTAGATTCAAAAACATTTCTCCACTTCCTAATTTAAAAATTATATCTTCTCAAGTATAATTAACTAAAATATGCTTAATCAATTTACTTATAACTATCGCAAGTTGCAAAGAGATGAGAACCTAATACCTCCTCTTTGCAACCCAATAGTGATAAAGAATGACTCTTTTACCAGTTCTTCTAAGTTCTAATGCTAGTTATTACTATGTCTTACACATCCTTAATTCATCAGTGCAACGACTATTCACTTGCTTAACTTTCTCTTTTATATCCACTTCATAAGCACACGTTTCTAGTGAGTCCCCAGATGCTGAAATAATAATATTTATAGGTTCCTTAATTTGCCAATCTTACTTTGTAATCTTGAAATCCTTTAAATCACTTTTCTCTGTGATTGACCCTACTATGCACATGAAGCATTAACGAAAAGGGAGTTTGATGTAAAACCAACCCTAAAATAGAGAATTTTCCAAGAATTTTAATGAGTTAATTTTACCAACATGAAAGTGCGGATTTAGATTGGATATTTTAACAGTTAACAGGTTCGATGGGTTTTCAAGAATTGAATCAAATGCTAACAATCCCAATTAATAATTCAACCTCAATCAATAATTAAATTCCTATATGTTAGCAAGTAATAAATCCAATATCGATTTGTACTCTAATCTAGCATGTGGATCACTCAATCTCAATTATTTTGTGGTCGACAGTCAAATCAGATAATATACAAGATGATAAGGCAGTAAAACATAAATACGGAACAGATGGAAAGAATATACCGAGTCCGAAGAAACCAGTGTCGACCTCCGGGTTGGACAGCAACAGCAACAAGGTAAGCACAGTCAGCAACGAAGCCACGTAGTGGCAGATCTGGTCGCCGGCGTTGAGGGGAGACGGCGAGCGGGGCGTCGACGGCAGGAGGCGACGGCGCGGGTCAGGGCTGTCGGGCGAAGGAGAGGGAGGGGTAGCGGACGAGGATGAAGTGGTGGAACTGTGGTGGTGGTGACGGATCGTCGGAGTTTGGGGATGAAAGGTGTGGTCGGGGTGAGGTGGTGATGGGGGTGCCGGGATGTGGGTAGCGAGAGGGATAGGGAAGAAGGGGACGAAGGTCGGGAAGGGCTAGAAGTTGACGGCGATGGGGGGGTTGTCGAGGTTGACGACGAGGAGGGGTTTGTTCGGGGAGATCGGAGTGGAGTCGGGTGGGTTGGTCGTGGTGGTGATGGGTCGCCGGAGTGGGCTGTGGTCGAAGGTGAAGGAGGGGAGAGGTTGGATTTGGGGTTTTTTTTTTTTTTTTTTTTGTATTTGGGAATTTAGGGAAATTTGTGGGGATTTTTTAATTGGGGATAAATTTTAGAACTAATCACTAATTCTAAAACTGGATTAGGATTTATCACAAACCCTAATTTGTATCTCGATTGTATCACACAAGGGAGAGAAAATGAAGAGCAAAACTCAACACAGGTTTTTTTGATCAATAATGGCATGCCTTTCTCATTCATCTCAGGGCCTTTAAATAGGCTCAATTACATCTTGAAACACATCTCCAAAATATTCTCAGAATCCAAAAATTACAAAAAAAGATTACATAAAAATGGAAATAAAATAAAAGTCCTAAACTGTAAAGATGTCCTCATCATTCTCTCCGGGTGGGAGAGAGCTCGACCCAGTCGAGTCAAAACCAGTGATCATGTCATCGTGCTCCAAAAGATCTGGATCCAGTTGCGGGAGCCCCTCACGACCACTGCAAGTGTCATCCGACTTCGGCTTATTTTTCCACCTTACCAAATACTTGTGCATACCACCATCTCTAGTAGAGATTATCTGATCATCTAAAATATTATCCAATTCTTCTGTCGATGGGTAAGTAATATCTGGTAGTGGAGGTAATGGGGGAATCTCACCATTAGGCTGTAGGGTAGGCTCATCTATAAGAAAATTTATAGGGTTGAATTTTGAGCCTTCATAAAGTACTAGATCCTCAATATTGAAAATTTTACTTATGCCAAAACCTTCAGGAAGGTCAATGACATAGGTACTATTATTGATTGCATGTAGAATCTTAAATGGGCCTGCAGCACGTATGTTCAAGTTCTTAACGGGTCCAACAGGAAACCGTTCCGGATGAATCCGAACCATCACTTCGTCACCAATATCAAAAGTTATAAATTTCCGTCTAGTATCAGCTATTAACTTGTAGTTAAAATTATTCTCATTAAGTTCCTTGGAAATTTCTCTATGCAAGTCATGAATGTTATATGCAAATGTGGGTGCAGACTCTGTGACTTTGTGATGTTCTAATACATGAGTAAAATCTATGGGTTGCCAAGTGACTTGGGAAGGACTGGGTGTCTCGGATATACTCAATAGAGGTGACTGGATAGGCTGAATACAATTGAGAGACGGGTCATCCTCTTTTTCATCAAAGTCATTACTTATATTAGGTTCATAGGTAAACTCATTGACGGGCTCATCAGCGATGACTGCGGTACCCTCTACTATATTAATCCTACTTAGACTAGGACAGTTGCTAGCAACATGACCATAGCCCTTACACTTATAGCACTTAGTGAGAGGGTCAATCTTACTGTAATCTCTTTCAGTGTTCTTACCCTTATGTTCATCTCTATGTGAATTAAAATTTGAGTTAGGTTTGTTGGGGTAAGATTTGTTGGGGTGCTGAGAGGGAGGCTTAGGTCTAGGTGGGTCAGTAGAGGTCATTCTAGAGGAATGATCTCTCAAGTCGCTGGACCTAGAATGAGAACTAGCTTTAAGAGAATCCATGTCGAGGATTAGGGCGTAGGCTGCCGCTATTGAGTCCACGTTTCTATAGATTAGCTCGTTCCTAAGGTCAGCTCGTAGTCCAGCTCTGAACCTAGAGAGAGTTTGTTCTTCACTCTCTTTACCTAACGCATTGCACCGAATAAGGAAGTCATCGAATTTATCGACATATTCTTGTGTGGATTTACTTCCTTGATACAATTGGTTCCACGAATCTAGCAATCGGGTGTGGAACGATAACGGTACATACCTCTCAGTGAGCTTCTCTTTCATGGCCTCCCAAGTGGCTATGGGTGCCAGGCCTCGGCCTCTGCGGGCATGTTCAAGATTGGTCCAATGTTGTTGAGCTTTACCCGTTAATTTCATAGTTGCAAATTTAACCTTAAGGGCTTCGCTCATGTCGAACCACACAAAATAGTGGTCCATGGCACGGACCCAATCAAGGTAAGCTTGGGGTTCCATGTGGCCTTCAAATTGGGGAACGTCAGCCTTAACGTTCTTTTTATATTGTTCGTCAGGGTCACGTTCTTGACGTCGATCGTCATGAACATTCCCTTGAGGGATCTGACGATGGCCATGAAGCTCAGAGACAATGTTTTGATTTAGCTCCACTTTCTCAAGCCTCTGATTGATATTGGCAAGAGTTGCTTGGATGGCAGCTAGGGTAGCGGAGATATCAGGGTTGTCCATTTCAGGTCTGGGAAGTCTAGGGTTCCTAATTGGGTGATTGGGAAGGGCTAGGAAAGGCTCTTCAGGGTCTGTGATGGTGCTGCGAAGACGCATTCACCAAAAGTGGAAACTATGGGGTGTGTCCTAATTTTTTTTATTTTTTTTAAATGATTCTGAAATAAACTAAACTAAAATAAAATAAAAGACTACACGATACTAAATGAATGCAAAAATGATGCCTACGATGTAAGAACTAAGGTTTTAAGAACCTTCGCTCTGATACCAAAATGATGTAAAACCAACCCTAAAATAGAGAATTTTCCAAGAATGTTAATGGGTTAATTTTACCAACATGAAAGTGCGGATTTAGATTGGATATTTTAACAGTCAACAGGTTCGATGGGTTTTCAAGAATTGAATCAAATGCTAACAATCCCAATTAATAATTCAACCTCAATCAATAATTAAATTCCTATATGTTAGCAAGTAATAAATCCAATATCGATTTGTACTCTAATCTAGCATGTGGATCACTCAATCTCAATTATTTTGTGGTCGACAGTCAAATCAGATAATATACAAGATGATAAGGCAGTAAAACATAAATACGGAAGAGATGGAAAGAATATACCGAGTCCGAAGAAACCAGTGTCGACCTCCGGGTTGGACAGCAACAGCAACAAGGTAAGCACAGTCAGCAACGAAGCCACGTAGTGGCAGATCTGGTCGCCGGCGTTGAGGGGAGACGGCGAGCGGGGCGTCGACGGCAGGAGGCGACGGCGCGGGTCAGGGCTGTCGGGCGAAGGAGAGGGAGGGGTAGCGGACGAGGATGAAGTGGTGGAACTGTGGTGGTGGTGACGGATCGTCGGAGTTTGGGGATGAAAGGTGTGGTCGGGGTGAGGTGGTGATGGGGGTGCCGGGATGTGGGTAGCGAGAGAGGGATAGGGAAGAAGGGGACGAAGGTCGGGAAGGGCTAGAAGTTGACGGCGATGGGGGGGTTGTCGAGGTTGACGACGAGGAGGGGTTTGTTCGGGGAGATCGGAGTGGAGTCGGGTGGGTTGGTCGTGGTGGTGATGGGTCGCCGGAGTGGGCTGTGGTCGAAGGTGAAGGAGGGGAGAGGTTGGATTTGGGTTTTTTTTTTTTTTTTTTTTTTTTGTATTTGGGAATTTAGGGAAATTTGTGGGGATTTTTTAATTGGGGATAAATTTTAGAACTAATCACTAATTCTAAAACTGGATTAGGATTTATCACAAACCCTAATTTGTATCTCGATTGTATCACACAAGGGAGAGAAAATGAAGAGCAAAACTCAACACAGGTTTTTTTGATCAATAATGGCATGCCTTTCTCATTCATCTCAGGGCCTTTAAATAGGCTCAATTACATCTTGAAACACATCTCCAAAATATTCTCAGAATCCAAAAATTACAAAAAAAGATTACATAAAAATGGAAATAAAATAAAAGTCCTAAACTGTAAAGATGTCCTCATCAGAGTTTCTCCCCCTTAAAAAGTGATTTTTCAAATTTTGTAAGGTCTTCAAGCAAAGCACTAATTAACTCCAGGAAATCATTTGGAATTAGTTATATAATTTGAGAAACCTGATAAATATTAGCCTTTATTAGGGGTCTTTCGGGTTGGTAAGAAAAAAAACATAATCAAATACTTCAACAGCGAGCCTCACATTAAACCACATTAGGTTTTTGAATCATGTGTTTTATTCTTATTGTTTGCTCGATTTTTCCCTTTAGTGTTTCTTCGTGTTATTACAGATGTTTCTTACTTTAGTTTGTATGTTACAGACTGTATTTTGATGAAAAAAGGAAGTCAAAGTAGTGACAAGTATAAAATTATTAGATGGTTTCTCTTGATGCAGTTTTATTGTATTTTGAAAAAGTTACAATTTCTCCACCCATTCATTATTTATTGATTCTTTAGCATGCTTTAGTGTTCTGTACTGACGACTTGGTTGTGTTCTCTTCTTCTTCTTCTTCTTCTTCTTTTATAGGTCCCGTGCTTTTTGTTAGGGTTGACCACCGTTCGGAGGATGTGCCTGAACCATCACCATGGGTTTGATAATGTATGGAGGAAATGCTAGACAATTTCTGCACCTTGTCATGTATTTACTGCACTGTCATGCTTTCATTCAACTATTTTTATCTATTTTTTTTTTTCTTTTCATTCTAGCGTATGGTTTTGAATAAATGTACTTTTCCTATGTATTATAGTTTCTTTTATATATTATAAATCTGTCTGTTTTCATCTTGAAATCTTATTATCATCCATTAATGGTGGCTTCTACAGTGCCTCAAGTTTCTATGAGCTTATAGGGTCACTACATACTAGCAACCTTTTCTTCTACGGCTTTGGTTTTGGGCTGCCTAAGATTGTTTTAGATCAAGCTGCCCATTAATTCTTATACAATTTTTTACTGCAACTACTGAAATGGCCTTACATAAGTCAACTTCATAGGCATGATATTTCTGTGAAGATATTAGTTTATATACTTCAGTGTTTTGTGATTAATATTTGCTTTCAGCAAGAAGTAAACGGATGAAACCTGTGGAAAAGGTATTTCAAAATGATATGAGGAGCACAACCTTGTCTCTGTAATAGTGGAGTCCACGATTCATTACATATATTTAGGTTTGTACTTGGTATCATGTCAATTTATCAAATTCTGCACTGATAATTATGGAAAGGAGACAAAGTTAACTAATTCATATTGCAAAACATAATATTGGGCTAAAATCTTTCACATGTTTAATTGAACTGTGGAGTACAAGCTCAACAAGGAAAATTCCATTCATTGATTATGAGACATTTTCTCCCACAAGATTATTTTTTGACTTTTGTAGACCTTGATGAATAATAGAATCTGAATTTGTTGCCTATGAAGTTGAGATTTGGAAATATCCATATCTTATGTGTTTTTTGGGATGACAGCTTTTCTGGAGTATATGGGGAAAAATCTCCGAGAAGACAATGGATCTCATTTGGAAGTGAAAAACATCAAAAAGTTCTATTTCTCTGCATCATAAATGCAAATTCAGTACTTTTTTGTGCAGTGTGTATGATTTATTTTGAGAGTATTCTTGCTTGCATATCCCAAATCCCAGTGTTGCCTTGGAACTTATTATTGGTTACCTAACCTATCTTCTCCTACAAAATCTGCATGAGAACTCTTTTTTTAAAAAAGTATCATACCTACCAATGTTGCAGTATGTTTTTCTTCATTCCACTTGTTGTTTTTGAAGACATGCTACTACTTGTTCTTGGAAGAAAGAGTTCCAATTTACACAGCTTTTGAGCTTTTTATCTCTTCTCTCACATTGGTTTGCTTATCAAGTTGCTAACATTTATCTGTTCAGGGTGGTATTCTATGGTTTCAAGATCTGACTGATTTACCGCGCGGTCTGTTAGGTCTTATTTTCCCATTGCTGATCGCTAGCCTGCATAGTGCCAATGTTCAGGTATTTGGAAGCATCACCAGTTCACTATATTTTATGCTGTGTAACTTAGGATATTATATCAATTTACAGCCATGTGTAGAGACTTTTGCATAAACTAAGATTTATATATGCCAAATCATTTATTAATTTCTTAGTCCTTAAAATGAGCTGTAAGTTAAATACTTGTTGAAATAGTTCGTACTGGAATGCATCTTTGCCTTTGTTCACTTAAGTAGCCTTCATTTCCCCAAATTACAGTTTCTAATGTACCTTTGTATTTCCATATTTATTTATTTTACTAGCATAAATTGAATGGTTAAATATGTAAATAATGTCAATACTGAAGAAAATTACTTAGTCTTTCACTGGTCATATTTGCCAACCGAACAGATTGCATTATATTACGGTTTATGTCGTCATTGCTAATCGAACATATTATTTTTTGTTAGGGTTAACTAGCCATAGAGATATCTATGCGTAAGGCTGTACTGTTATATTATATGTCATTTTGTTTAATTGTAGCAGTTCATTCTGGAACAAATTTGCCACCTCACGACATCATGAACCAGTAAGGTTAAGGTTAGTGACTAGTCCAAACTTGCCCCATTAGAAAATAAGGCGTTTAGGCCTAACCTGGTTAGAAGCAAGGTTTCAAAGAGCAGAAAATGCGGAAAAGTGGTTGGTCAGGTGTTGGGCTTTAGTGGGGATAAAGTGACAATTGTAGATATATTATAAAATTACAAAATATTAGGGGAAATGCCGGGAAATACAGAAAATTAGGAAAAATTAAATATATATATATAGAAAAAAATGGAAAATTACTAGATATCACATATCAGACAATTTACATGTGATGTTGAAAAAGTAAGTAGAGAAAAATCAAATAAGTATATAGGTAATACTTAATAATTTAATACTCACTAACTAACCTGCTTGATAGATAGATAATATAATCAAATCAGTAACCGGTAATCGACACAGACAAATATCAGTGCAGAATAGCTTAGATAGTGAGGATCACCTTCAGTAGTTAGTGCACCGATGGGGGGTGTCGAAGAAGATTGTTGAAAGAATTCATCACGAACTTATCTTATCAGGAAGAATCTAGTAAGTGAATAAATGGGTGGTTCACAATATTAAGTTGCCTATAGTATTTCACCAGTTTTGGTTGATGAAACCGGATTATAATTATTAACAGGCGAGAACTGATTTATAGCAAATTAGCAAGTATTAATATGAGAGTAAGGGCGAAGGATCTCCTATAATATCAAACCTCAAGATAAAAACAAATGATTGCTTGTAGAGTGTTAGTGGTGCGAGTGCTGTTGGGTGACGTGAGTAGGGAGAGAGTGGGAACATACATAGTGTCTTCTTTTATTCTACAATTGGTATCACAGATTCTTCACTTCGACAGAGTCGGGCTGCAAGAAGAGAGAGCTTCAAAGTAGAGAGGAGTTCAGCTTTGATGCTGTGAGGAAGAGAGTTTTGATGAAAGACAAAATCTCGAGGAAGATGGTGATAGGACCTGCAGTTTACAAAATGGGGCTGATGAAACTGATGAGTGAAGGGGTTGAACTGAAGTGGGAACCAGGGTTCATATATGATACTTTAGTATTGTGGAGGGTCTGGAGGCTCAGGTAGGCCAAAAAGAGTTGTTATGGGGTTTGGAATTTTTTATTTTATAGCTTGAGGGGAACAAAAAATATGTCGCTTTATTATGATTTCCCCCAATTTTTACCGCGTTTGAGAAAGGACAGAGCTATTAATACCCCCTCCCTTACACCTTTTTTAAAGGACTGCTAATTACCCTTCTTTGAACCTTTTTAAGTGCCCTTGGGCTGCCAGTACTTTTTAGTTGCTATTATTGCTGCACTTTGAAACCTTGGTTAGAAGCAGGTTTGGACTTACTATTGTCAGTACGGGTTGGGTTTGACATTTATTTTGTAGACCCGAAGAAAATGTGAGCTGGGCTTGGTTAAGTGTTTAGCCCCAACGGGCCTGAATTGTACATATATATGGTTGTAAATTTAGTTTATGTTGGAACATGCGTATGCGCATATATATGTATATTGAAAACAAACATATTGTAACATTAGACATTAATTTAGGGTTAACACTTAAAACTAGATTATTTGTACGAAGTATGTGAACTCTACTAACTTAACAAGTTGTAAACTTGTTTAAAGAAGTCTTTATTTATTAAGATATTGTATAATTAGTTTGGGTTAGGCCTGAGTCCATTTTCACTGTCTAATCTAGGTCCAGCTTGGGCCCAACTTTTTAGGCCCTTTGGCAAAAAAGGGCTGGGCGGCTGGTTTTGAACTCGTCAGAAAAGGGACTGAGACCCAGCATATATGAGTCTGGCCCAAGCCCAGTTAGTGACTACCCCTATGACCAGTTACTTTTAGCATCAATGCAGGTTACAAGGAAAAAATAATTGTCTTCTTGTTCTTGCCAAACACCTACCACCGTTATTTTTTAACAAAGTGCATCTTTTGGTAACTTGTGTCTAATTAGGGCTGAAGTAGGAGAACGGATTTGGGGCTTTTGGAAGTTTATAGTGTCATACAATAAAAGGTACTTGTGGCATGTCATGTGGACAGTGTTCTTTATGTTTGCTAGCGTTATCATATTTCATCTTCTTGTTCTCTTAAAAGTGCCTTAATCATATGTTTTCAGTTAGCTTTTATGTTTTGTGTTTCTGTACATGCTGCATGCAGATGACTGATATGGATTTTTTTTTCCTCCCGCTGCAGATTTCTTTCAAAAAATTAAAGGTTGATGCTCTGCCCACAACTTTGGCCTCATTGACAAAAGTGAGTTGACTGCTTTTCTCATTAGATAAATTCATTTAAAAAAAAACTAATATCATTTAATAATATCGCCTTAAGCAATCAATTGATTAGTGTTAACAAATATTATACTTGTTAAATAATTGGAAAAAGAAAATCCTCTACGGAGCTGCAGTTTATTTTGAAACTGTAAATGTAAAATGTTGAAGGATTACATGGTTATAAACTTCATTGTTTTATTATGTTGTAAAATTTCTATAGGAATATAATTTCTCTTGCAGTATTACAGGTTGTACCTGGATGTTTTGGCTATCCCTTTTCTTCTTATTGGACTGTGTATTCCTCAGGTTTGTTAGCTATTCATCTCAAAATACAGCTTAGTTTTAATATTTTCTTCACCAGATAATGTATACCTGCTGGTAAATGCAGATCATCCTAATGAGCTGCTAATTTTATGTTAAATAGTTTTGGTTTTGTCGCAGTCAATTTCTTGACTGATGGCCAGGGGCGTATCTGAGGCCTAAGCAAATTCTCAAATGGGACCTTTTGCATGTTGACAAAATATTAATGACAATTCTTTAAATGCAAACAAACTTGGAGCATTGGAGAACAAACTATTTATAAATGAAAACAAATTTATATATATGCTTCTAAAAAAAATTTAATTGATAACATACACTTTTTATATGAAATGCCTCGTGGCCAAAAGAAACTTGGACAAACTCTAACAACAAAAACAAAATATGTTATATCAAAGAGGTAAATATGATATATTAGAGAACACGATTAGAATGAAATGATGATGAATATGTATATGAGAATACTAGTTGGAAGCTTAAAAAGTAGAATAACCATATGCACTTGAAGATTTGGTTAGAAATTTATCATAACCAGGTAAATATGATATACCATAGAACATTGAAAAAATATCATAGAGTGACATACATGGGCTAAGTGGAAAATAATATTAAATTCATAAAATGCTAAAATGGCATGTATGGCTATGTGAAAAATAATTAGTTTTAAAAATAAAAATGATTGAGAAATTAATTGGCTCATGCAAACTCTAACAACAAAAACTCTTAACAACAAAAACGAAATATGTTATATCAAAGAGGTAAATATGATATATTAGAGAACACGATCAGAATGAAATGATGATGAATATAGGTATATGAGAATACTAGTTGGAAGCTGAAAATGAAAATGTAGAATAACCATATGCACTTGAAGATTTGGTTAGAAATTTATCATAACCAAGTAAATATGATATACCATAGAACGTTGAAAAAATATTATAGAGTGACATTATTGGGCTAAGTGAAAAATAATATTAAATTCATAAAATGGTAAAATGGTAAAATGACATGTATGGCTATGTGAAAAATAATTAGTTTTAAAAATAAAAATGATTGAAAAATTAATTGGCTCATGCAAAGTTTTGAACCTTCCACCTTCACATTACTAGCACAACACTCTAACCAACTAAAGCCAATAAGCCAATTATTAATATAATGTACTTATATCAGAAAATATTATATTTTACATTTTAACATTGTAAATACTTAAAAAATATGAGGCCCTATAAAATTGGGGGCCCAGAGCAGTTGCTTGTGCTGCTTGGGCCTAGATCGGCCCTTGCTGATGGCATGTTGTTTTTAATATTATCCTTCCTAGTTCCTACACAAAATATTAAGTAAAATTAATAGATGTTCTTTTTTTTTGGCAGGGAAGTTTGGTCTTTTGGCTATCTAATAGTTCACTGTCTCTAATTCAGGTATGTATATCTTTGTCAAATTCAGGTAGTTCACCGTCTCTAATTAAGGTATGTATATCTTTGTCAAATTTGTCCTCTCATCTGTCAAGACAAATGGAAAAAGTTCACAACTTCACATCACATACTACTATCGGGTTATTTGCCAATTTTGCCTAAAGAATAGTTTGTGGGTATACAATATGATGTAAAACTAGCCCTAAATAGAGAATTTCCAAGAATATTAAAGGATTAATTTTACCAACATGTAAGTGCGGATCAAAGTTGGGAATTTTAACAGTTAACAGGTTTGATGGGTTTTCAAGAATTGAATCAAGTTTAACAGTCCCAATTAATAATTCAACCTTACGATCAATAATTAAATTTCTAAGTGTTTAGCAAGTAATAGGTTCAATATTGAGTCGTACTCTACTTAAGCATGTGGAACACTCAATCTCAGTTATTTTGTGGACGACAGGCAAATCAGATAATATAATAGATAATAAGGCAGTAAAACACAAATATCTAATAGTGGAAAGAGTATACCGAATGCGAAGAAACCAGCGTAGATCTCAGAGTTGGGCAGCAACTAAGATCACAGCAATGGCAGCAACAACTTCAAGAGCAACGGCAACAAGCGGACCTGGGCTGGCGTCAGTGTCGCAGGTGGTGGCACAACGGAGATCGGAGGGCGACGCTACCACGTCGCCGATCGGAGGGGAGGCGCGGCGTCAGGGTGGGAGTCCCGTTGTCAACGGAAATAGGGAGGCAGCCGGAGGAAGGGTTGAGGGCTTTTGTGTGGTGAGACTGGTCATCGAGGTAAGGTGGGGCGGCGACGGCGCTGGGGGAGTGGTCGCCGGGAGTGGGGTGGACGAAGAGGAGGTCGAGAAGGTTTAGGAGGGTGGTGACGGTGATCGGGGGATGTTGAGATGTCGATGAGGGGAAGGGCCTTGACGAGGGCTTGGATTTCTTTGGATTGGGATCTGGAGAGTGGGAGGAAGAAGATGGAGGAGGTGGGGGATGGGTTTCGAAAGGGGGCTAGGGATTTTCTTTTGTTTTGAGGACGGGGTAGATGGGGATGACGACGGCTGGGTAGGGTTAGGGTTGATTTTGTGATTTGGGGAAAGTAGGGTTAGGGATTTGTATTTGGGGTAGATTTTAGAGTTTATCACAAATCATAAAATTTGATTCAGATTTATCACAAACCCTAATTATTTGATCTCAACTGTATCACACAAGAGAGGGAGGAAGAGCAAAACTCAACACAATAATTTTTAATCAAGAGTGGCATACTTTCTCATTAATCTCAAGGCCTATAAATAGGCTCAAAATACATCTTGATACAAATCTCAAAATATTTTCCAAATCTAAAAAATACAGAAAAGATTACATATGGCTATAATTGCCAGAAACAAAAATGGTACTGAAATAAAAATCCTAAACTAAACAGGAAAGACGTCCTCATCATTCTCTCCGGGTGGGAGAGAGCTCGATCCAGTCGAGTCAAAACCAGTGATCCTGTCATGGTGCTCCAAAAGATCTGGATCCAGTTGCTGGAACCCCTTACGATCACTGCAAGTGTCATCCGACTTTGGCTTGTTTTTCCAC
This sequence comes from Hemerocallis citrina, assembly GCA_017893485.1. NCBI lineage: Eukaryota > Viridiplantae > Streptophyta > Magnoliopsida > Asparagales > Asphodelaceae > Hemerocallis > Hemerocallis citrina. The sequence continues at coordinate 68,761,093 of CM030361.1, forward strand.
CTCACCAAATATTTGTGCATACCACCATCTCTTGTGGAGATTATCTGATCATCTAAAATATTATTCAATTCTTCTGTCGGTGGGTGAATAGTATCAGGTGAAGGGGTAAATGTGGGAATCTCACCATTAGGCTGCAGCGTAGGCTCATCTATAAGAAAATTTCTAGGGTTGAATTTTGAGCCTTCGTAAAGTACTAGATCCTCAATATTGAAAGTCTTACTTATGCCAAAACTTTCAGGAAGGTCAACGACATAGGTACTATCATTGATTGCATGTAGAATTTTAAATGGACCTGCAGCACGTATGTTCAAGTTCTTAACGGGTCCAACAGGAAACCGTTCCGGATGAATCCGAACCATCACCTCGTTACCAATATCAAAAGTTATAAATTTCCTTCTAGTATCTGCTATTAACTTGTAGTTAAAATTATTCTCATTAAGTTCCTTGGAAATTTCTCTATGCAAGTCATGAATGTTATATGCAAATATGGGTGCAGACTCTGTGACTTTGTGATGTTCTAACACAGGGGTAAAATCTATGGGTTGCCAAGTGACTTGGGAAGGAATGGGTGACTCAGGTATACTCAATGGAGGTGACTGGACAGGCTGAATACAATTGAGAGACTGGTCATCCTCTTTTTCATCAAAGTCATCACTTATATTAGGTTCATAGGTAAACATATTGTCGGGCTCATTAGCGATGACTGCGGTACCCTTTACTATATTGATCCTACTTGGGCTGGGACAGTTGTTAGCAATATGGCCGTATCCCTTACATTTATAGCACTTAGTGAGAGGATCAATCTTAGAATAGTTTCTTTCAGTGTTCTTACCCGTGTTGCCATTTCTATGTGAATAGGAATTTGAAGGATGTTTATTTGGTAAGAGTGGTTAGGGTACTGAGGAGAGGAGTGCTCAGGTCTAGAGGGGTCAGGAGGATTCATTTTAGAGGAATGATCCATCGAATCGCTGGACTCGTAATGGGAACTAGCTTTAAGGGAATCCATATCGAGGACTAGGGTGTAGGCTGCCGCTATTGAGTCTACATTTTTATGAATTAGCTCGTTCCTAAGGTCAGCTCGTAATCCAGCTTTGAACCTAGAGAGAGTTTGTTCTTCACTCTCTTTACCTAAAGCATTGCACCGAATAAGGAAGTCATCGAATTTATCAACATATTCTTGTGTGGATTTACTTTCTTGATAAAGTTGGTTCCATGAATCTAGCAATCGGGTATGGAACGATAACGGTACATATCTCTCAGTGAGCTTCTCTTTCATGGCCTCCCAAGTGGCTATGGGTGCCAGGCCTCGGTTTGTACGGGCATGTTCAAGATTAGTCCAGTGTTGTTGAGCTTTACCCATCAATTTCATAGTGGCAAATTTAACCTTCAGGGCTTCGCTCATGTCAAACCACACAAAATAGTGGTTCATGGCACGGATCCAATCGAGGTAAACTTGGGATTCCATGTGGCCTTTAAAATGGGGAACGTCAACCTTAACGTTCTTCTTATATTGTTCGTCAGGGTCACGTTCTAGACGTTGATTGTCACGAACATTCCCTTGAGGGATCTGACGATTGGCATGAAGCTCCGGGATAATGGTTTGATTTAACTCCACTTTCTCAAGCCTCTGATTGATATTGTCAAGAGTTGCTTGGATGACCGCTAGGGTAGCGGAGATATTAGGGTTGTCCATTTCAGGCCGGGGAAGTCTAGGGTTCCTAATTGGGTGATTTGGAAGGGATAAGAAAGGTTCTTCAGGATCTGTGATGGTGCTGCGAAGACGCACTCACCAAAAGTGAAAACTAAGGGTCGTGTGTCCTAATTTTTTTTATTTTTTAAAATGAATCTGAAATGACCTAAAATAAAAGAAAGAAAAATAAAAGACTACACAATTCTAAATGAATGCAAGATTGATGCCTACGATGCAAGAACTAGGGTTTTAAGAACCTTCGCTCTGATACCAAAATGATGTAAAACTAACCCTAAATAGAAAATTTCCAAGAATATTAAAGGATTAATTATACCAACATGTAAGTGCGGATCAAAGTTGGGAATTTTAACAGTTAACAGGTTTGATGGGTTTTCAAGAATTGAATCAAGTTTAACAGTCCCAATTAATAATTCAACCTTACGATCAATAATTAAATCCCTAAGTGTTTAGCAAGTAATAGGTTCAATATTGAGTCGTACTCTACTTAAGCATGTGGAACACTCAATCTCAGTTATTTTGTGGACGACAGGCAAATCAGATAATATAATAGATAATAAGGCAGTAAAATACAAATATCTAATAGTGGAAAGAGTATACCGAATGCGAAGAAACCAGCGTAGATCTCAGAGTTGGGCAGCAACTAAGATCACAGCAATGACAGCAACAACTTCAAGAGCAATGGCAACAAGCGGACCTGGGCTGGCGTCAGTGTCGCAGGTGGTGGCACAACGGAGATCGGAGGGCGACGCTACCACGTCGCCGATCGGAGGGGAGGCGCGGCGTCAGGGTGGGAGTCCCGTTGTCGACGTAAATAGGGAGGCAGCCGGAGGAAGGGCTGAGGGCTTTTGTGTGGTGAGGCTGGTCGTCGAGGTAAGGTGGGGCGGCGGCGGCGCTGGGGGAGTGATCGCCGGGATTGGGGTGGACGAAGAGGAGGTCGAGAAGGTTTAGGAGGGTGGTGACGGTGATCGGGGGATGTTGAGATGTCGATGAGGGGAAGGGCCTTGACGAGGGCTTGGATTTCTTTGGATCGGGATCTGGAGAGTGGGAGGAAGAAGATGAAGGAGGTGAGGGATGGGTTTCGAAAAGGGGCTAGGGATTTTCTTTTGTTTTGAGGACGGGGTAGATGGGGATGACGACGGCTGGGTAGGGTTAGGGTTGATTTTGTGATTTGGGGAAAGTAAGGTTAGGGATTTGTATTTGGGGTAGATTTTAGAGTTTATTACAAACCCTAAAATTTGATTAGGATTTATCACAAACCCTAATTACTTGATCTCAATTGTATCACACGAGAGGGAGGAAGAGCAAAACTCAACACAATAATTTTTAATCAAGAGTGACGTACTTTCTCATTAATCTCAAGGTCTATAAATAGGCTCAAAATACATTTTGATACAAATCTCAAAATATTCTCAAAATCTAAAAAATACAGAAAAGATTACATATGGCTATAATTGTCAGAAACAAAAATGGTACTGAAATAAAAATCCTAAACTAAACAGGGAAGATATCCTCATCACAATACCATCTTGATTAGAAGTTTACTGCGTTGTTGGGAAATCATTTAACCTTGTAATCATTACCTTTAATGCTGGCAGATTTTTGTTTAATTTAAGTGGCTTTTATCGGGAAATAACAATATTGTGTACTATCCTATCTTTCAACAATCAATCATGAGGACAAGATTTCGTAGCTCAGTCAAATGTGACCTGTGCCAAAACTATTTGCCTGCTATCTTCAATATCAACCAACGAGTTATAAAACTCGACTAACTTTAGATTCATTGTCCTACTTCATCTACATGCAAATTTTATATTCTTTATTTCCTTCCTCATCACCAAGACCTCATATATCCACATCGATTTCTTTATGATAGTTCTCTCTTTAAATTCTTGACTTTTATAATGTTAGTTTTCATGTTCTTCAGACATTCACCTTAGAGATCTATTCTCAGCAACGTGCTATGCAATTCTAACAATTTTTATCTGACTATCTTGTTAAACCTGCTTTATTTCTTAATTCTGCTCGTGTCTCTTTTCTGTTATACTACTACAATGTAGTTTTCTAAGTTTGCGAATATGTAATGATCAATATTATGAAACGTGGGGTATGTGGGATTATGCGAAAATACTCTTGCATATGGTATAAACTACATATGTGTCTTATGCAAATTCCACTTGTTAAAAAAGAACAAGAAAATAAATGTTTTTAAATGTTAGAAAATCAGGAAAAAGTCGGGGAAAAGACCCAAAAGAAGTCTAGCAATATGTGGAATGAAATCTTCATTATCATGATTTGTAAATAAGAAATAATGATCTGATCGAATTTATTATGCGTAAGCCTATTATGATGGTGTACTGTGTACATAACATAAACCACAAGGTTACTATTTTTTTATCAACATCACATATGACACATACTCATATCAAAAGAGTGATCGTGTCCCAATAGATTAATTACAGTCAAAAAGCATAAAGATCTTTGGTAGAATCTTAACTCGACTTTATTCTATCTATTATCATTATCCAATTATAAAAATATATTATAATTTTTACAAATTATAACAATCACTTGATGAAGACTGAGCAGAGAAAAACAAGTTAAAAGGGATTTATACATAAAAACTTGAGTTGGTCAAGTTGGGTTGTGTGTCCAAAATTTTGACCCAACCACAACCCAAAATGTGCCTGCATAGCACAAATGTGGAAAATAATTATTCAAGGCCACAGAAGGAGAAGAAACTTTTTTGCGCATAATTGAAAAATTAAAAAATACCTTGTTTTTTTAGGAATGCATCCTTTGAGAAAAGGTTTCACTGCATACAACATATCTGCTGCATTTGGTGTTTTAGAATAATTATTTTCATTGGTCATTGCATTCTTTTTTTAAATATCCATTGTAGTGACAACTGTCATACTTCTCACTTTTCGAAGCTATGAACTACAGCAATTAGTTTTCAAGAATCCACACATACGCAATAAGTTAGGTTTGACCGAGGAAAATGTTTGGAAGAAGAAGATGCCAATTGACAATGTTAGGGCTGAAGAAGGCCCTTCAATTGACAATGTTAGGCTTGAGAAAGACCCTTCACTAGTTCCTGCTGAAGCTCTAACTCCTGAGAAGTTACTTGATGTGAGTATTTAGCAGCCAACTTACCATTTTTGTAGGTGGTGTCTCCAACTTCCATCACCATCTAACATTTTGGTTATTTGGAAACCTTTTGTAGCTTTCCCTTAAATACGTAGCTGCAGGCCGTCTTGATAATGCTCTGCCTTTGTCAAGGTGACAAATTACTATTACTTTTTTCACTTCCTATGAGTATCCATAAATCCTAACAAGGGAATGAGGGTTTTGGAGCAGGGCAGCAACTGAGAAAGATCCTGAGCTAGTAAGAGCGTTGGTTGCCACAGGGCAGATTCTATGCTCTAAAAAGTCATATGAGGAAGCAGCTGAGTATTTTGAACGCGCAATCTCTAAGGTCATTGCGAAAGTAGAGGATAAGCTGGGATTATTATTATTATTATTATTATTATTATTATTATTATTTCCCTTTGATTTTTTTGCAGTCTTGACCTCTTTAACGGTTGTGGGCTAACAGATTCAACCTGAGGAGGGCGACAGTCATCTAGTGGTTGCAGTTTACGGTGCTGGTGTTTCACGTATATGGCAGGTGAAGTACAAGATCAGAAACCTCCATGATTATAGCATAATATTTATAAACTTAATTTACACGGTGCTGCTGGATTACTTTAAATTTCAGTTTTTGGAGACTTCATAAATCAAAATATTAAACCATGCTGGCATATTATTATTTGTTCTTAATTTCTGTCGCCTTTCTTTGTATGGTATCCGTTTTCAATACTATTAAACAGATCTTTAAACATACCTTTTGAAACATGAAAGTCATTTTGGAAGCTTAAAGTAACATTGTTTAACGAGTTCAAGCCTCCTGGTCTTGAATCATTGTCGAAAGATTGCAAAAATTAATTTACAATAAAAGCTAATGATCTGAACTTAACAAGCAGGGAAAGAAGGCAGAGGGGATAGAACACTTGAAAAGATTAGCCGAGTTGAAGGAGCCAGATGATCCTATCGTAAAGGCTAACTATTACACAGGGCTCGTTATGTTAGGAAGGTAATACAAATATCAAATCTGAACTATTTTTCCAATATTTTACTATGTTCATACCTTCAGCTATTTATAGATTGCTTTGTTTTGTATGCTAACTACCTCTCTGTGGTAGTAGCTCTATGATGTCCTGTTGTTATGTCTTGGGAACATTTTAGTACCGTTTGTTTTGATATTGGCTGGAGCTTTTATGGGCTCTATCTACTTTATCACACACACACACACACACACACACACACACACACACACAATCCCAATATCGTTGTTATTCTAAGAGGATTCAATTGTTTTGCAGCGTCCTTTTCCAAAACGGTGAAAAGACTGAAGCAGCTAGGTATTTGAGAATAGCAGCAGCTTATGATCCTGGTGTTAATGCATACCTTAAAGAATGTGAAGAAGAATAGGGATAACATAATTTTTCAATTTCGCATACTTGGAAGGACAATTGGTTGCCATAAGTTTTGACTGGTGTTGTACTTATATATCAAAAATAACAAAAGCATCTCCAAAATACCTTGTAGTATTAAAAAATTAAAATATTGTCAATTGTAATACGCAATTTTGATGTTTAAGAAATAAAGCATATTTTATTTATGGATCCAGGAGGTCAGAGATTTTAGGGAATGCATATAAAATTATGAATGTCTTCAAGCGTGGAGGTTTCTTTCTAGTTTCTTCACTGCCTGTCTGTCATGAAAATTGAAAACTCTAATCTTGTATGCATCAATATCTTTGGTTATTTCTTAGCTGTCTGGAATCATCTGTAACGCCGTGAGTTTTGTGTGAGTTTTGTATACTGGAGACTCGTGACACCATCCAGAATCTCTACTCCATATGCGTACACAATATAGAAAAATCACAGGAAATTAAAGTTTTTTATTTTTATCATCATAATGTATAATGTAGTCTTACATAAAATACAGCGTGGATTACGCAATAATTACATTGTACAAGGAAATTATATCCTCCACTCCACTTGGATCATTCCCGCAGCTTGAGTTCCTCGCTCCCGCGATTAGATAGTTCTGCACACTAACCAACTGTGAGCACGTGCAACTGACGTAATATAGATGAAACCCGCGATCTCCCAATCCTCAACAAACAATATTAATGCAACATAAAAATGTGAAAGTTATATAAACATAAGTGTTGGTGAATGCCATGACCTATAATCTAATGCACACTTCAAATGCACCGATACGCTTATTCTAATGCACACTCGATTAGAACATATGCATATCATACTACATACTTGCCAGTCGAGCTCACGAGCTCACGTTTTTTAGTTAATAAGGTTCGATCCCTCGTCATGCATCATACTCTTGTACTATTTCCTGTTTCTGACATTCATCTAGTGACTAGTAGAGTCTGCAGTTGGTGCGGTCTATTCCCGAAACTACAGTCGGATCGTGGTCCTTCTCCATTCCGAACGGCAATGATCATTTTGTCCGTTCAGATCATGGTCGTTCTCCACTCCAACAGGATCATGGTCCATCTCCACTCCCAGTCAGGCCGATGATCATTTGACTTCCGCTGCAGCTCTGCCGGAATCATGGTCCTTCTCCACTCCTTTCCCTACCAAAGTTATCTTGAACATAAGTTGAATTTGTAGGGCCACCCCTATTCCTCCAAGAGACACAGAGTTTAACTCTTACTCCCCATTTGTATTGATAACATAGAATATAGACGAAAACTTAAGGGTCCATCCCATAGGACCTGACATGACTTGTGACTTAATGTCCGCTTCCCGCTCTTATCACTAAATTCTAGAAATTAATAATCGAGATAACGCCGCACGTGTCCCTTGACAGATGAGTACACACTAAACTAGTGTCTGTCCTTACACGATCAAGAGCCACTACAATCTAGGATTAGTAAATACAGTTGCACCATGTTTTTACCCGATTCTAGTGGCTCTATTATCACATTTTCTAGTTTCTTATGTTAACATTTAATCATGCTCCATGTCCCCCCTTTATCATTTACAATTTCCTTAACTAGATTACTTAGTTTGCTCACTCAATGATAGTTGAATACTAGGTAAACCTAACATAGTTCCATATGTTAGTCAACTAGTTGAATCGCAACAAGTTTTATCTTAACTTAATTTGGATTCAACATATCTTTCCAATTATGCTAAGAGTTGACTCAACATGCACCAAACTAGTGCACTTAATGTGCACCAAACAGAAAATTTTGCCGTACTGCCCCACTTTTTGAAAATATTTAGCGCTCCGCCCCACTTCCCAAAACAATTAACGATATGCCCTTGTTTAGGACACGTCAGCAAGAAACGTTATTGGGAAGAACAGCATAGGTTATTTCGATGCCGTTCTTCCCAATAACGGCATCTATTTTACATTTTTTTTTCTCATACCGTTATTTGGAATAACGGCATCAGTATATTTCTCTTACAAGTATGAATCTTCTAACTTTAAAAAGTTCTAAGTGTGAAAAAAACTTATAAATAATGCCGTTATCCTGAATAACGGTATTTGAATGACTGATGCCGTTATTGGAGATAACGGCATCAGTTATATATAAATATGAACTCTTGCCGTTGTTTGGAAACAGAGAGAATGAATATATATATATAAAATTATAACTGATGTTGTTATTTGGAATATATATATATATATATATATATATATATATATATATATATATATATATATATATATATATATATATATATATATATATATATATATATATAATATAATTTTATATATATTAGTTACTTTTTATATATATATATAGATGCCGTTATTCCAAATAACAACATCAGTTATAATTTTATATATATATATATATATATATATATATGTTACTTTTTATATATATATATAGATGCCGTTATTCCAAATAACAACATCAGTTATAATTTTATATATATATATATATATATATATATATATATATATATATATATATATATATATATATATATATATATATATATATATATATATATATAACTGATGCCGTTATTCCAAATAACAACATCAGTTATAATTTTTTTTTTTAAACTTATTCGTCAGAGAGAATGAATAATAAGTTACTTTTTTTAAAAAAAAATTTATAACTGATGCCGTTATTCCAAATAACGGCATCAGTATTGAGAATGCCGTTATTTGAAATAACGGCATCTGTTATAAGGTTTTCACACTTGCAATTTTTTCTCTAAGTGGAGACTACAAGCTGTCGAAAAACAAAATAACCTATGCCGTTATTTCAAATAACGGCATGACATTTTTTTTTCAAACAGATGCCGTTATTGGGAAGAACAGCATCGAAATAACCTATGCCGTTTTTCCCAATAATGTTTTTTGCTGACGTGTCCTAAACAGGGGTATATCGCTAATTGTTTTGGGAAGTGGGGCAGAGCGCTAAATATTTTCTAAAAGTGGGGTAGTACGGCAAAATTTTCCACCAAACATCACTATATGCACAAATATAAGTATTCCGCACATGTATACTAATACCTTATTGCAACTTTCATTCTTTTCGTCTTTAAGTACAACTAACTTTTTAATGAAAATCTACTAACTTCTAGTTACTCATGCATACTAAGTCATTCAATTCTTTTAAGCATAACTCTTAACCAAAATCCAACATACATATTTACTTTATACAATTGTTGTGCATCTACTCAATTATGATTTATAGACTTTTAACATGAAGTTTATTCTACACATTAACATGAAGTTTATTATACACATGAATTTAACATAGAGTTATTCTAATCACATGAACTTAACATGAAGTTTGTTCTACACATGAACGCTACACTTGAATATAGCATAGTTATTCTAATCACCCTTCTACTATAGTTACATGAACGTACTTTTAAACATACACATAAACTCTACAATATTCTTCTACTACTACAAGTAGTGTCTCTACTATTACTACATGAATTAGTCTCTCTACTATTACTACATGAACCAGTATGAGTTACTACAAGCTAACCAACCAACACTAACTAAGCATACCAACAATTCTATTACATATAATTTACTACATATAAATTACTAAACAAAATTTCTTTAATTACTAAACAATTATAAGTAAGCATACAACACCAACAATTCTATTCTATATAATTTTCTATATATATATTAATCTTACTACTTATAAATTACTACAATTATTTCAAACACAACTAAACAAATAACTAATTTACTAAAGAATGGAACATGAATTGTAAACAAGCATACATCACTAACAATTCTTCTATTTAATTTCTTTCCTTGCTATGTTTATTTTATATGAACTTGAACACATAATAATTCCAATCAACACATCAAAGAACCATTCATACTAGGATAGAGAAACACCCACCTTGATTAGCAAGCTCCAATACGCTCTTGGCTTCAACTAGCTTCCTTCTCCTCCTTGCTTCTTTGGCTCTCCTCCACCTAGCTTTTGCTATGAACAAAAAATATCTTCTAGGAATTATATTTAGAAGATGCTTGGAAATGGGAAGGGTAGAGAATGAGAAGGGTTTGGAATATGGAAAAATAGGCTAGGGTTTCTTCTAACACTCGCATTTATAGAAAGAGAATGTGTGTGTGTGTTGGGGGGGGGGGGGGGGGGGGGGGGGTGATTTGGCCTTAAGAGGCTAGGAGAATGTGGGGCTTTGTAGAAATTTGTAGAAATGTGTGAGAGTGTATAAAAGGCTCTAGGTTAACTTAGTCATCATCTTTAGAATTAATTAACCTAATGTTTGTTTAATTAACCTAATGTGTAATTTTATTCCAAACTAATCATGTTGGGCTTTATTTATTCATGAATAAATATACATGGTTGTGCTAACCATCTACTTATTAGTGCATGCTTTAAAATAGCAATAACTGTTAGGATTGTGGGTTCAAATACACGTAGGCACTGAGTATCTGAAGTTGGAGAAGAAGAGGAGAAGACGAAGACAGCAAGAGACAACAGCAGCAAGTAGAAGATGTGCAGTCTAGAGAGTTGCGGTCGACCAACCGAGGGTGTGGTCTACCGACCTTGACTGTAGGAGGTTCTTCGAGTGTGCATGGTTCAACCAGGGGCGGATCCAGGATTGAAATGTGAGGGGGGCTGGAATTTTTTTTTGCACAAGATAACATGCAAAATATATATAATGTTGTTATAGATACTAGAGAAGTAAAGTTGTTATAGATACTAGATAGAATAGAGTTGAGCTTGGGCCCAAAAAAATAAATAGAAGGCTCAAATATATATGGGGTGGGCTTTAAAAATTTTTTGGGGGGCTGAAGCATAAATTCACACTACTATACCAAAAAAAAAAAAAACTACCAAATGTTAAATGTTGGGGGGGGGGGGGGGGGGGGGGGGCTGTAGCATACCCTAGCCCCCCCCCCCCCCCCCCCCGATCCGCCCCTGGGTTCAACAGAGAAGGGGACGGTCGACCGTGCAGTCAACCGGTCATGTCTCGGGTATGGGCTTTACACGTTGCAGTCGACCGACAGCGGCGATGTGTGTTATTTGGGCTGACGAGTTTAAGGCCCAATAAGCTGGATTTGTGTTTATCTTTTAGGGTTTACTTGGGGGCTATATATATGGCTGTAGACTCTAGGGTTTGTATCTTTGAGATCAAGAAGTGAGCCGTTATCATTGTTCAACTTCAAGTGGGGATTGTGCCGAGTGTTTCAAAGGTGAGGGAGAAAGATTGAGAGTTGTAATCTCTTTTGTAATATTTGTATTTCTTGGGAAATAAAAAATATTGGTTATCTCTGTATGTTGATTGTGTTCAATCTTTGGTAGTTTCTATTATTTGTGGTGTATTTCCGCTATTAGTACTACGAGTTGTGGTAGATTCTTCAACAATAACAATATATTTTCATTTTAATTAAAAATAACTTTTTATTAACCACACATGGTTGTACAAAATAATTGACAATTATTTTAGGGATATTACATTATCAATGGTGTGTCACTGTAACTGATACGATGAACTTATTAAAAGCATAGGTATGTTATTTCATGTTGGAGACTGACTAGTTCTTTCTCCAAAAATGTTATAGCTTGATTTGTGTAATGTTATTGCTCACAACTAAATCGTCTTCTGATTTACGACTCAAAAAAAAAAAAAAAAGTTTTAAGGCTCATTCTCTCTTATGATGATTTGTAGCATATCTGAGTTGGAATAATCTCTCTCAACCGAGTTTGATATACTGATATATAATTATATATATCTTTTTCAACAGAGATGATCACATATGACCAAATTATTTGATAGAATGGTAATATTAATTGTTAATCCATTTCCAAATTATATCATGTATTGATATGTCCCTGAATCTGCAAATCCTGATTTTTTTTTTTTTTTTTTTAATTTCAATCTCACTGTAGTATTAGTAAAGGTAATCTCCTTTTTAATAACTTTTAGCTCTCTTGGAGTTTATTTTGTTTTGTTTCTCATTCTGTAATATGTTCAGCGCATACTTGAAGTAGTTGAAACCTCTGTACTCAGAAACCTTTGTTTTGGGAATTTCGAACCTCCATAGTCGATGTGAGCTTTGTTTGAAAACTGTTTGTTCTCGTCGCAAACATGGAACCGTTTAGAATTTCTTATAAAGTTCGTATAAATTAAACTTAGACTCTGTATGTTTTGATATGATCATCGTTATTCTTTGCAGTACTGCATTTGGAGATAGATGATGCATTTGCTTGTTTTGGTGAGATGGCATGCAGAGTGGGGTGTTACTCCTAATACTATTACATACAACATATTGATCCGTGCCCTGTGTACCAAAAAAGCTTTTTGAGTCGATGTTGAGATTCGGTATAGCTCCGGAGAGTTACACCTACATTAATGCTTTTATACGAGCTTTAATTTATGCGATGCGAGAAAGGAGGAAGAGGCCAAAGAAGCTGTAGTCATCATGGAAACTAATGGTTGCAGTCCGTATTCATACTCGTACGGATTCATTATTGATGCGTCTATATATGGGCCAGTATCAGGAAGCTAGCTCAAGATGTATTAAGCGAATGCCAAAGAAGGGAATTCATATGGACACCGTTTCTAACTTGAAGGCCGGAAATGAAACTACTGACAATATACGCACATAGTCCATCTTTAAGTGAGGCCCAAGGGTTGGTGAATGTGTGTTGAATGCGAAATTACAAGTGGTACAAGAGAAGCTGAAGTTTGGAAGACTTTGGGGGGCCGGGGAATCTAAATAAGCATTACAATTACACATTTTTTTGCATTAAGATGGGAGCTTGAATGTGCAGTCAAGGGATCTGCAGGATGGTGCTGGACCTGCTGGTGTTGGCCGAGGTGCTCCTTGTGAACAAAAATATTCATGGAACTTCTTGTAATACTAGTTGTTAATTCTCTCATTATTTTTTAAAAAAATTTTTTATAGCAAATTTTAGAAAATTTTGGAAAGGTGGTTTTTGTAATGAGATTCAGTTGCCTATAGCTGTAGATGTCAAACAAGATAGGGATGAAAATTTGTTTGTATTTTGATGTTGACAATAATAAGATCTCTGTCTCAGCCCTTGATGCATTCATAATTTATTTGCAGATGATCTGATCGATTGATCGTGTTTGGTAGAACAGAAAATGAAAATATTCGGCACACGACAGCCATTTTTGACATCGATCTATTGTAGGGCAAGTGGCCAACATCTCAGTGTTGCTGAATCGAGTTAATTTCTTTGCTAATTTGGAGCATGCATTTGCCACACTGGCAATTGTTGAGCAGATGAGAGCAGATGGGAGCGTACGTTTTGTTAGTAATTCTGTCCATTCAAAGAGAATTAATTAATGGTCTCAAGTATCTTGCGGTACGTACGTACGTACCCATATCCAAAAATGCATCATTTCCAGGATATATTCTTGCTAAAATGGATCAGGTCGCACTAGCACTAGCACTACACGTGGAAGCAACAACGTATATCCTTTCCGAGTTGTGTCATGCACTTAGCTTGTTAAATCAGTGCTTAATTCCATTCCTACATTTATATATCGTTTCTAGTATATATATATGCATGTTCGATCAAAATTGATCGTTAATTTGGCAAGGGATTTTTGTTGGGGCCGGGGTAGTGCTAGCTGGTCCTCGATCATTCTCGTAATTGGAGTGAAACATGTCATTTCCTTCCCAGGTGGAGGAGGACTGGGATTGGAATTCGGCTAGCACGAAATTTTAGGCACTAGTTGCTAAGCAAGTATATAAGTTGTTCAGTGAACAATTCAGTATATATGTGGATGAGTATTGTCGATTGCAAGGCAAAGTATTCGGACAGGGAAGGAAATTAAATTAATTAAGTGGATCTGTTTTATATATCGGTCTTCGCATTGTTGGAAAGCTTTAATAATGTGTGCATTTATAAGAGAAGTTGAGTGAGTCGTACGTGGACGGCTGGCATGGGAATTAGGGTCGTCCGGGACGAGTCGGATCGGAGTTGCATTGGTTATTGACAACGAGATCTACATCTAAGAAACCATGGATGCAGATTCGCCGTAAAATTTTAGCATATTCTCTTTGGGTGTGGTACGTGGAAATGGAGAAATGATACAGTGTTTCCGCAGGCATGATCTGGATATTAATTCGATCGTTTGCAGTTATGTTTGGCAGTAGCTACGTATTCTTTATCTGCACCGTCTTCAGAAAATTCCTCAGACGTGGTTAGTAAAGCAACAATGGGTGGACGAGGGGAGCGGTTTCCATCCATCGATCGGAAGTTGCTTTCTACTTAGCTTCGTCGATCGGAGGCTTTAGTTCCTGGTCTTCACCAGCAATATCGTTTCTTCTGGTTGGTCATTTCTGTGCTTATAGTATTTTGTTTGCATGCATCTGGTAATTTTACTTACGTCTTTGCTTTTGTTCCAGAGAAGGAAATTAAAAAAGAAGAAGAAAAAGGACAAGAATAAGATCTCTTAGATCAGGATATTATTGGATCTAGCACCTCAATCTAATTATCCTCCCTCCGTAATAATGTGAACTAATGGCTGCGATGACATAAAATAAATATTTGTGAGGCAATCATGATGATGCTTCTTCTGATCTTCATTATCTGTATTATTATTATTATTATTATTTAACAATCAGTCATATTTTGAGGTCATCTTCTTAATTATTCGGAAAATAATTTTGGGGAGCAAGCATTGTCTTTGTTACCTTACCAAAGTTGTTAACACATAATGACAAGTTTTCTAATTCATTTTGTAACAGGTTTTCTATGAAAGGATCTAATTTGTAAGTAAATATATAATACCTAGAGTTATTCTTTAGAAACAATTATTTCATAATTTTATGTTGGACCTTCACTTTTCTTTTGAGTTATACCAGGGCCAGTCCTGGGTTCCCGGGGCCCGAGTCAAAAGGCTCAAATAATTATTTTTGGGACCCCTAATAACAATATAATTTTTTACGCACAAAATACGTGCCTATATTTATAAGGAGAATACAAACTTGGGGCCCCTAAATTGTAAAAAATCCGGGAACCTGAGGCGGCTGCCTCACCGGACTCAAGGTGGGGGCCGGCCCTGAGTTATACGCACATATTACATATAACTAATGTATAACACTCAATGAAAATTGATGATAATTTTTATTTATTAAGACAAGAGACGAGGCTCACTCTTATAAAGATAAACGCACATAATATTACAAGAGTTTCTCTCTCTAGAAACTCTAGAGAGAGAAACTCCCAAACAAACAACCCAACAAACAAACTTCGACGGTTAGGCGTTGATCGGGGAAGGGGGAGGACTCCCTCGCCACATCTTCCTCTTCCTCCTCCCTCCCCCCCCCCCCCCCCCCAAGCCCATCTCGCTACCGGAGCGGTGTAGATGTTGTCGAAGATTCGACTAGGGCTTAGAGGATTTTTGTTGGAGGCGGTCGGCACGGAGAGGTTTTCGAGGGTGGTGTTTGCGTCGCCGAGCTCTGTTGAAGCAGCGTCGAGGCAAACTTGTTGATTATCGTCGACGGGAGGTGCTTTCGTCGGCGATTATAGGTGCTGGAGGTGAATTTTGGAGGTGCTACCACCACCAGGCTCCTCTCGCTGGAGTATTTTGAAGATGCCGAGTTGTATGAAAGCCTGGCGGAAGCTGTGTCGAGAGAGGAGGTGTTGGGGAGCTTGGATCAGATTGTGAAGACTTGGGTGAAGAAGGTTAGTAAGATGAAGGGATTCAATGAGCAACTTGTGCAGGAAGCGATTGCCAAGATCTTCACTTTCGGCTCTTGCCGGCTTGGGGTACATGGCCCTGGTGCAGATATAGATACATTATGTGTGGGACCTAGACATGCCACTAGAGAAGAAGACTTCTTTGAAGAACTTCATAACATGTTGGTTGAGATGCCGGAAGTGTCTGAATTGCACCCTGTACCTGATGCTCATGTACCTGTTATGAAGTTCAAGTATAGTGGGGTTTCTATAGATCTTCTTTATGCAAAGCCTGCACTCTGGGTAATTCCTAGAAGCCTCGAGATGGGGGTGGAGTGGAGAGGGGCTGTCACGCCCCGCTTCCCAAAAACATGGAATACGAGCGCGTGACGAAGCCCAGCAAATGATTTTAACACCATTCATAAGCTGTAGGATCGACTCAGCATCACAACAAGAATATAACAAGATATACACAACCACACATGCATGAATAATTTATTAAGCAATAGAAAATAATTGAAACAAATAATAATATCCCAAATAGTTTTCAACACTGGATCCAAAGAATAAACTCGGGACTATAAGCCCGTTACAAGCTTTTAAGTAGCAAGAATATATAACTCAAAGAAAACAAATAATTTAAGCGAGTCCTTGCTCCAAGCGAAGCCTAAAATATCTGCTCACCAATTCCAGCAGGCAACTCGTCTCCAAAGTCTGCTTGTAAAAATATAAAAAGGAAAAGAAGAGAGAAAACAAGACAATGCCCTTAGTGCAAGTTAGGGCCACAAATAGTAAAAGCAAGTACAAGAAATATGGAACAAGATTTGGAATCAAGAATGTAATAGGAATGCAACATGTAACGGGGATTCAAGAAATTAGCTAGCAAGAAGAACAACTCGAGTGCCAAGATTGGGTAATAAATACTAGTAGTAGAACAAGTGGCTAGTGAGCATATAATGGTATCAAGCATCAAGTCATATGTATCACTCACAAGTGTCGAGTAACAAGTAACAAGTCTAATGTGTCAAGTTTTCAAGTATCAAGTAGCAAGTGTCAAGTATTATGTTCAAGTATTAAGTCTCATGTACCATGTAATCAAGTATCAGGTAAGCATGTATCAAGTCTTGTAGTTATTACTATTTAGGTAGCACTTCATGCATCCATCTTTTTACTACATGGTTGCTACATACAATCAGTTACGTTTAAGCCTAGTGGTGGAGTCTATAGGGCGGTGTACTTAGGTATCAAGTATTAAGCAAACACGGTTCATGAATACGAAAATAAAATAACAGGCTCACGAAGCAAGTTCGTGAATACTAACAGGTTCAAGAACCACACAGCAGGTTCTTGAATACAACAGGTTCATGAGCCAAGTACTGGCTCCATGAATACATCAAGGTGCAACAGGTTCATGAACCGAGTACTGGGAAACACGGGCCCCCTTCCGAGTACACTTAACTATATATATTGTCCACTACTATGGTCTTTTCCTTAAACCCCGGCTTATTATTTATTATTATCATCAAGCAAGCATGAAAGTGTGCGAAACATGTCAAGCAAACATAATCAAGTACATGGGACAAGTCTAGGCTAGGTCGGATACATGTTCGAGGGTCAAAATAAATCAAAGTATCAAGAACAACGAAAATCTCAAATCTGGACAGCATGACGTGGCTGTACCAAAACTGTGATTTCCGTTGCTACAAGATAGAAAATGTGGATCCGTCAGAAGGTCTAGAAACTAGACTCCTGTCCGGTTCCAACGCATATAATTAAGGCATATAAAAGTTGTGGTAACATGTGTCAAAACAGCAAACTATACGACATTTGTGTTCAGCCAGAATTTGTAAAATTGAGTTTATACGTATGAAACAGGCTTGAAACATCATTAATTAATTCTGAGAAAATTAGAAAATATTCTCTAGGGTGTCCAGCAATAGCATACAATATTTCAAGTCAATTACTTACTGGTAACATAATTAAAATAATTGCAAACTAAAGAGGTGCAGCAGTTTTTTTGTGAATCTGCGACTACCGACACAGTAGCAGTAAAACTGTGGTATCTCCTAGACCATAACTCAAAATTCGAAAATTATGGATGTTATTGACAACTAGACATTTAGGTCCACATTTCATATTCAGGGCTCAAGTCCAGATTTTGGTTTTATAGGGGTCAAAACAGCAAGTAAAGACAAAAACAGCAGCAAGTGTGAATTTCTTTTATATATAAGTTGCATAATAAATGACTATTATGATTCTAGATTAGTATGTGATACAAAATGGATGTAGTGGGCATCAAATCAGCAAGTAACATCTATTTCTCAACTCAAAGGATTGTAACATCATCACATACATGATACAATACACATATACAAGTCTAAGGTTTCTTAGTTTCATAGGTTCAAGTGACTAGGAGATAAAATGAGTCCAACTAGTTTGTATAATACATCAACGAAGGGTTGTGACTCTTGAGATTATGAAATTGATGATGAATAATTTAAGATCAACAATGATGAGACAAGAGGAGTCACAACTACTATCTATTTGCAATATTTTCAAATTGAAAGCTTGTACTAGAACAAAAATTTGTACAAGAAGAATACTTGACTTGGGGTGTAGACGATGAATCCGAACACGAACAAATAACAGAATGAGAATTCCGAGAGACGAGACACGAGCGCGGACACACGCACTCACGTGCGAGACACATGCAAAACACCCACACAGCAAAACCAGCGCACGCAGTGGCAACTGATCCCACACTGGATCACCAAACAGCAATCGCAGATCGAATCCCAATCATGATGAGATTGGGTGGCTAAAATTCAAACAATCAATCTTCTTCCTCCTTCTTACTTCTCTTCTGACCTTGATCAATGGCGACTGTGGAGGCTTCGACTGGCGACGCGACGACTGGGCAGCGGCGTCGAAGACTCGACTGGGGAGCAGTCAACGAAGAGGCGACGACGGCGATGGTGGCGGCGAGCGCTCTGCTTGGAGCTCTATTTTTGGTTCAAAAATAGGGGAGCGTAGCAACTCAAGCAATGGCGAAAGCTAGGGAGGTTCTGGGCTTGGATGAGGCGACGGAGAGGATGAGTAGAGGTGGGGGATGACGACGAGGAGCACTAGGGGATGGGTAATGGGTTTCAGCGAACGGCAAAATAATGGGGATGAGGAAGACAATGGCCTCGACGATAATGGTGACGGCTCAACGACGGGGTGGTGGTGAGAGCGGCGCAAGGAGACGATGGTGAAGGGCTAAGGGATGAGGACGACACGGAGATGGTGAGGTGGCGGTGGAAGTCGAAGGGTCGGGAGTGAGGTGAAGAAGTCGATGGTTTGGACGAAGATGGAACAGTAGGGGAAAGGTTTGGCGGCTGGATTATTTAGGTTAAAACAGTGAAAGTAAATTAGGGTTAGGGTAGAGTAGGTTAACGGGTAATTGGGTTTTATAATTGGTTATATGGTTTTGAAGATAATGGGTTTATGGGATTATAACAGGTTGGGGGTTTTAAATGGGTTTTGGGTAATGGATCCAATAAGAAATAGGGGTTAATTAAATAGAATATATAAAACATGCTTATATATACATACATTAAATCACGAACAATCAAAACTAATAGTAACGATAATACTAATAAAAGTAACAATAGAAATAATAATGCTAATAACAATAATACTAACAAAATTGGACTTTCAATAGATAATTATAACAATAGTAAAAATAAAACTAATAATCATATTTGTAATACTAACAATAATAATAATAGCAATGACAATAATAATAATAGTAAAAATAATAATAATATGAATACCAAAATAAGATTTGAGTTCAGCAGATTCGTAAAAATCCAAATAGTAATAACATAATAGATTTGGACTAAAATATAAATAGTCGATCATTTGAAAACGGAAAATAAGGTTGAGTACTCCATTATTCGAAAATAGATATAATTGTCCAAGAAAATATTTCAAATGTAAGGTCTCAGCCGGATTTAGCAATTACTGAATTTATAAATTTTAAATACCGAAAATACACTCAAAATACCGAAAACGAAAAATAGGGGTTACAGGGGCGATGGTGGCTATGCTAGCTGGTGTGGTCGGAGTTAGACAGGAAGGTGATTAGGGAAAAGAGGAGAAATTGATGTTTGAATGATGTTAGATTGATTGATTGATTGAGTGAGTGGTTGATTGATTTTTGAATATTTGAATTTCAAATTAGGGTTTAAAATTCAAATTATAATTGGAGATGTGAAGGGGGAGAGTTGAGGGGGAGATTTGGATCATGTGTGACTTTCAATTTAGATTTTTGAAACTCTTATCATATTGGAAGAGAGAGTATGCTTGATGTTGAATTTTGAATTTCAAATCTATGATGTTGATTTTCAAATTCAATTTTGTTTTGGAGAGTGGAGGAGGAGATTTCAATGAAATTCGAATTTCAATGTAGATGGTTGAAATTATAATTATAGATTTGAGAGTTTGGAGAGATTTTCTTGTTGTAGTCTGAATTTCAAAATATATTTTGTTTGAAATTCAAAGTACTGTTTGGAGGAGGTGTGGTTCTTGTGAGAAATTCAATGTAGATTTTTGAATTTCGAATATGTGTGGAGATGGACGCTAATTTGAATTTTGAATTTCAATATAGACTTTTGAAACAAAACATATTTAGATGGGAAGATTTAGAGCCGTTTAGAATTTCAATTTAGAATTTTGAAATTCAAAACATATGTGGATGGTGGGGAGAGGACCGTTAGTTGTCTTGTGAATTTCTAATTAGATTTTTTGAAATTCTAATCTTGTGGGAGGAGTGATGGGTTAAGAGGCGGATCCCCAAAGATGAGCTGCCAAGGCGAAAGTGTTCGTCGGAGGGAAGTTCGTCGAGAGCGTTGGCGTATCAGTCGAGAACAATGACGACTGTTGAGGGCTGGATTTGACGCAATCGAAAGATGGTGTCGCGGTGGGGATGGATTGGTGGACTCATTGGGTGTGATGGATGCATGCTGCCTTTAAATAGCGGTTGTTGTTGTGGCCAAGGCATACGTTCTGGGGAAGATGGGGTGTGTCTCTGTGGTGGAATGGAATTCGAATTTTTAATGGTTGAAATTCGAATTACATCTGGTTTTAATGAGTGGGAGAACATGTGCAGATATTTTCGTCTACAAGTATGACTAGGGAGTGACTAATTTATGTTGTAGAGTGAGCTATGTAATTGTTTTATGTTGTTCCGTTTTAGGAACATAGACATGTTATCTGTAATATTTATTTCGCTAATATATTATTAATAAAGCGGTGACATGGTCACTTTTTTCTATAGTAAAATAAAGGAGGGGGGAGGGGGAAGTAAACACAGATACAGTGCTCATGATGACGATTATAATAAAAAATCATTTACAATTTTGTTAAATTTTGCACACACAAAAAAACAAAGAAATAAAAATTCACGGCAGGGGTATTTCTGAAAAAATCCCTCATTTTACCGCCTCTTTATCACCTTCAGCTTCTCCTCTCTCTTCTCATTCCCAAACCCAAAACCAACCCGTCCACGATGGCGTGGTTGACTCGATTCTTAACGGCCGTATCATTCCTCGCTGTCGGCGTCGTATTCGCACCAGATATTTTTGGGTCCCGACCCGAATCCGGTACGGTGGTAGTTTCAGTAGCGAAGCTCGCACACCTCCTCTGCTTTGCCACCGCTTGGGGTGCCGCTCTTTGGGTCACTTTTATTGGCGGAATCATCATGTTCAAGTAACTCTTTTTTTGGCTAACAAAAATCTGTTAAAGTTGTATTTCAGTGACTTTTAGGGTGGTTTTTGCAACTAGTCGCTAGATTTTGAGTTTTGACCCTGTATGCAGAAAATCTCCCTCAATTTTGAACTTGAGCAGATCACTCCTCTATTTTTTTTCTTTTCCGTTGCAACCCTCTCTAACGGTGTTAATTTTCACATGAAATATCTAATTTATCCTTCAAATCTCAGGAGGTTTGTTGCAAAAAAATTCACTTTTTTTTTTTTTTTTGGGGATTCCAGCCAACCAAAATATCTATATAAAACAACAAAACCAGAAGTACAACCAACAACAAGCACAAACTAGTGCAATAGAAGCATTCTTGCTTCAAAACAAAATGGCACCAGAAGGCAAAGAGTATCAACAGAGTATCACATAGTAGCACATCTTATTTTTATTAGTATTATTCTGCAAATAAGTTTACAATAAATATGGAAAATTTTTGAAAGCTTATTTGAGAATCATTAATTAAATTAATTTATTAAGCTAACAAATACGACTGTAAAATGAACAGGACGGTACGTCGTTCGTCTGAGTCCAACTCAAGAAATGGCCCGACCGTGGACCGTCCGAATTGTAATATGAACCGAACTTGAACAAATTATTAGGTCCAATGCTTTACTGAGTCTGGTCCGTCTGAACAAGCATAGCCTTGTGCTTTTATAACGAATTGAGTCCGGATTATAAAAAAATTGTCCGATCTAGACCGAGTCGGACATAAGTCCGTCCGAGTAGAATTTTGGTCCGAGCTTGAACATATATTTGTCTCATCCCGTCCGTTCCGATTTACAACCCTACTAACGAAATGTTAAACAAAATTTGGAGGGTAAACTGCTCAAGTTGATGTAGTAGTTGTTTACTGTGTTGTTTTAGATCTCTTCTAGATCTATAAACAATGGAGTTGTATCTTGTACTATTTTGTTTCGTTAACTTTTCGTTAATGAAGCGGAACGCGGTCACCTTTAGTCTAAAAAAAAAACTGCTCAAGTTCAAAACTGAGGGAGGTTTTCTATTGTAGGGTCAAAATTCAGAAGGTGGGAGGGAGGAGGGGTGTTTAGCGGAATTTATCCTTATATGATACTTACACAATATCACAATCATAAAAAAAATTGGTCATATAATATTTACAAATATCTCCATTTTATTCATAATTAATTTTGCATAAATTTGAATTTTTGAAGGAACTTGTCAAGGCATATGTTTGGGGTTCTGCAAAGCAAGCTGTTTCCGGCTTACTTTTTGATGGGTTCTGTGTGCACGTCCGTATCAGTTGCGGCATTCGCGTATCTGCATCCATGGAAATCAGCCTCATCTGTAGAGAAGTATCAGCTAGGGTTTCTTTTATCGGCTCTAGTGTTCGACCTCTCCAATCTTCTTGTGCTCACCCCCATGACTATCGAGGTGATTATCCTTGCATCTTGATCATCTTTATCTTTTTGTTTGTAATTGTTGCTTGTGTTGTGCAAAGTATTGTGGATTCCAGTTGCAAGTAACTTTCAAGTGATTGAATCTAGCGGACTTAACTCACTCCTCTCTAACACACCTAGAGTTAGTAGCCCTTTAAAATAATTTCTTCTTTGTGTATCGGTCTTCTGTCTGTTTAACATGTAATATTAGTATGTTTCTCCATATGTACTCAAAGCTCTATGTTGCAAACTAGAGTTCTATTGACCCATTTGAAATATTACTTGTAGCTGGTTGGATTGATTCAATCAAGTTATTGTGAACTCTGTTGAAACCATTTTCCCTTTATTGGTTCACTAATTTGTTCTCTATTCTACTAAAGAATAATTTCCTTGGTAAAGTTACCACGAAGTTGTTTTTATTAGAGCACTAAAATGTATATTCTCTTCTAGTATGTCTATGATTAGAGTTTAGACTATATGATCAAGGAAAATTAGGTAGGTCTACCGTACTAGTATTATAGAAATTTTCATTTCAAGGTCTCATGTATTCAAAGTTTCCTCATCTACAAATTCAGAAAAAAACATATGCAGAGATGTCGATATTGTTCTTTTTCTATCAATTGATGATATTTGTCCATTATTATATATATGATATGAAGTTCATCTCAACTATATATCCATGAAGCCGATAAACACTGGTCTACAATAATGTTTCCCGTTGTATTTTCTTTGAAAATTTTATGTTGAACCACTGCTAGAGTATTCTGCAACTGTATCTTGTAGGATATCAAAATAAATCTTCTTAATATATCCCCTCTTTTTTTCGACTTCTCCTTTGTAAAAACAGATTATGAAGAAGATGCACAATGTAGAGAGGGAGGAGAATGGATTATCAAAGAAAAAGAAAAAATCAAGCCCAGATGTCGAAGGGATGAGCAAGAAATTTGGAATGATTCATGGCTTCTCTTCCATGGCTAATCTCCTCTCTTTTGGTAGCCTTGCCATCCATTCATGGTACTTAGCCGGTAACATTTATATGTGAGCAGTATGCACTACCACGCTTCACTGTTGATGCTTCACGAACACCAAGCTTGCTTCCTCGACCTTCCATTCCTCTGTATGTTGTATTATTATTGTACACAGAAAGTCCTTCACCATATATTGAAATAATCTCATGCTCATATATTAATTGATGCGTACAGCCTTTGTTTTGGTTATTATTGTATTACTACCAAATTGTACCGAGTGTTGAGCCAATAGTCAAAATTGCATTTTGCGTAAAGAAAAGGAGTTATTGAGTTGTGTGAAAGGAAGAACAGAGAGTAATCCCAGTTGTGATATGCAATAAGAGAATGTTAATCGATGTTACGGAGAATGTTAAATAATGTTCTTCTTTTATATGGATTGATGCTTCGACCTCAAAATAGTACAAATGGTTTTTTGTTTGTAGAGTAATACTAGAATAAACAGTTAATTTTAGCATTTCTAATTTCAGATATATTACTTAAAAATTTAAAATGTGCACATGGGGACGTAGCTCAGATGGTAGAGCGCTCGCTTAGCATGCGAGAGGTACGGGGATCGATACCCCGCATCTCCAATTAATTTTTATTTTTCAATTGCATGTGTAGCTAGCAAACTAATTTATCTTTTTTATTTTTCAATTATATTGTGTAGCTAGCAAACTAATTTATCTTTTTTATTTTCAATTAGAGTAATGCTTTAGCCACTACCAATTTCACTACATTTCTCTTCACTATCTTAGGTGGCATACTTCTAATGGAGAGTTCCCCCACCTACTCTATCTTTTCCTACCTATTGGAGTGTGCCACCTAAGATAGTGAAGAGAAATGTAGTGAACTTGGTAGTGGATGTAGCATTACTCTTTCAATTATATGTGTAGCTAGCAATCTATATACCCCGCATGCATCTCCACTGCATTCGCTGTATCTGACATGGAGGTTGTACTCACAGCCTGACCAACAAACCGACATTTGAACAACCAAGAATTAGGCTATTTACATGGAATATCAGAAACACTATGATCATTCCGTAGTTAATACAAGAAATGCTCGACATACGACCACATAGCACAAGCCTGCAATTTATTCAACCGAAATGCAAAAATATTTCTCTACTATGAACACTCCATTTGAATTTTTTTGTAGTCTTTTCTCAAATTATGTTACAAGTACCTTACACAGTCAATGCAATTCATAGCCAATCTTTGCCAAATTACACTGCTCATACCTAGGCTGGATCAAGGTTTCAAAGGTCCATGGACACAAACCAGACATAACAAGCTACATCTCTTTCAGACCAAAATATCTTCCCAGTTGAAGGCAGTCCTACTGAAGTAAGTAATATCTAAACAGATTCAACAAGAGAACAGCCACTTCTCAGCTTTTGATGTCGCACACGGCACAAATATGACCACCATCAACAAATACGGAGAACAGTATACAGATACTGTGTATCCAATTTTCTCATGATTAGTAAAGGATATGCAACAAAATCAAACTGCATCAGTATTACACGGTTACACATGTCATCACTGTTTCGAAGATTTGAAACCGCCAAAGCCCATCATGGCTGCTATATCTGCATCCGCCTCTGGTTCATCTTCCAAAGCTTTCTCTTTCTAAAAAAAACACCAAATAAACTTTTTAGAACCCTAGATAATAAAATGTGCTTCACGTACCTTATTTGAAAGAAGAAAACACTAACATATATTCACTGGATTCGAATAACACTTGTAGTAAATTCATTGTCGATCACTTCGACATTCTTCTTGTTGATTTATATTAATAAGCAATATCTTGGTTCGGATTACTGAGAAAAATGTAAATTTAAAACAAAATAACAGAACTTATGGCTTCTACCTTTTGGACTCTATAAATGATACGAAAAGTTGAAGCAAGTATGTTTCAGTTTAAGAAAAACAGAGGTGCAAATTCAATATTGGCTATCCAATTTGAGAGTTCACCATGTTTAACTTGATATATAAGTTATCACTGCGAAGACAATATAAAAAAACATGTGTCAGGGAAAGTTTTGCGCATGATCAAAAAGAAGCATGCAGAGATGATAGTCAACTACAATTTATCGTTTAAGAGCCTTTCAATCTAACTACATTAAAGGTTTCCTATATCAAAACTGGTTTAACCACCAGTTAATTCAATTGATGACCATTGCTTACGAATGTCCAAGTGGGAGATATTATCCTATACATACACCTAGCACTATAAAATTCTTACAACAGTGAAGATTAAAGAAAAAGAGAAACGGCATTGGCAAATAAAATGGAATTTGACTACCCTGTCTCACCTCTAGAGATGATATACAAATAAGATGAGATTAATGATGAACCAACTGATAGAACAAAATATCCATGCATGACTACATCATTATCAAACAGTTAATAGAGAACAAAATGCAACGCCCAAGGCAATTGCTTTTGTTGGCACCTACAAAACCTTTAAATTTCTTCTTGTAGCAATTGTCCCTGGCACTAAAATATAGGTATCAGTCCAATATCTTAAGTAAGCAACCCCTATAAAATTCCTCTATTAGAAATTCATTCAAGAAGTACCAACTTAATTGTTTGACTTAATGACTTCCAAGTCAAGGTAGGTTGTACTTTCATGACTATATTTCAATGCAAAACCATTTTATACAACTCGCCATACTCAACAAAGAATGCTACTTCAATAATTACGAGAAGGAATATGCCCAAACTCAAATCCATTTAAGAGCAACTAATTTAAACAGTGCAATCATAATTATGCTCGACTTTGTAAAATTTTGCAGTAGAACCTAGCTAATAGAAAAAATGTAACATATTGCTGAAAAAAGGAGATGTAACCTTCTTTTCCTTCTTCCTCTCTCGACGGTGTCGCCTCTGTTCTTCCTCCTCTTGTTGCTGCTTCAATATCCTTTCATCGAGATCTGACGTCAACAAAGACCCAAATTATTAACATGGAACTATTGCAGCTAAGCAAGATTTATGTCTTCATTAAAACTACTTCCATCTACATATGGATGCCCGTTAGACAGCACAAAAGTTGATGTTATAATGAAAGCCTAAACAAACTACCAACTAAATCGCCAGTTACACTACAAACATATCAGCATAATTTAACTTATTTACCTTTCTCAGTAAAGCTGCCCGGAACTTTTCGCTTCTTAAGGCTCTCAAATCGTTCCTGGACCTATGAAAGACAACAATATGGTTAAAATGTAAGACATCAGAAAAGACCTGCAAGTAAACTCAGTAAATATGAAAATGAAGTTCAAGGGGGAGCGGAATTTATTAAAGTGGCTTAGCAGCAAAATATGTATTACTTTAGACTTTGAAGAATTGTATGCTGCTTCCTAGTTTAAAATAGAACTGCATTGTTGTTTCATAATCCAGTAAACCCCCAAGAATATTTGATGGGGTATTACACTTTTAAAAGGGTCGTTAGACATGCACATACAGATATGAAAGTAGAGGCGAAAAGATATGAAAGTAGAGGCGAAATTTCTTGAAGGTTACAATGAAATATGACAACTGATAATTAAATACAGAAGTACACATACAAAAGTTAGAATGTCCACAATTCAACCTTGAAAAAGTATGTACGAAAATGGAGAGGGAGAGTTGTGTGAAGAGCGCCCGTAAAGAGGAGATTCCCTATTCCCTGGGTGGTTTCCGAGGGGCTGAGGGTTTAGAGGAAGCTTTTGAGGGGGTGTGAGAGGAGGTGGAAGGATGGGTGTTGTGTTCGGCAGAGTGATTTTGATAGGTTCTGAGCGTGGGGGTTGGGTAAAGGTGGTTTGACTGGGGGGAAGGCTGTGGTAAACAAGTTGGGCGAGCTGAAGGTTTGAACAAGGAGGTTAGGGAGGTGGAAGATGATGATGGTGCAGAGAGGTTGGTGGTTAGTGTTGAGGATTGTTTATAGAGGGGTTTTAAAGAAGGAAACGTGGGGTGAAGCGAAAATTTAAAATTTTTGATGTTGGTGACGAAGTGATGGTTCGGATTTGTTCGAAATGGTTTCCAACTGGATCCGTTAAGAAATTGAACATATGTGTTGCAGGCCCATTTAAAATTCTGCATCAAATCAATGATAGTGTCTATGTCATTGACCTTCCTGAAGGTTTTGGCATAAGACTTTCAATATTGACGATATAGTGCTCTATAAAGACCAGAATTTAACCCTAAAATTTCTCTTATAGATGAGCCTACCTTGCAACCTACTAGTGAGATTCCCACATTTTCTCCTCTACCTGATACTATTTACCCACTGACAGAAAAATTGGATAATATTTTAAATGATCATGTAATCTCTACTAAAGATGGTGGTATTCATAGGTATTTGGTGAGATGGAAGAACAAGCCAAAGTCGAAGGACACTTAGAGTGATCGTGAGGAGCTCCAGCACTTGGATCCAGATCTCTTGCAGCACTATGACATGATCACTGATTTTGACTCGACTGGGTCGAGCCCTCTCCCACCTGGAGAGAATGATAAGGACATCGGTTCGAGACGATTCGTGCGCTTCTATCGGCGCAAGCATCGTCCGGGATGACTGTTTAATTAGCCTAGTATTTTTATTTCAGTATTCATATTTGGTTTTAGCAATTTTAACCATATATAGTAGTTTTGCAATTTGCACCCTTTATTTTATACATTAAGATATTTTGAAGATTTGTATTGAGAATTGTTTCGGCCTATATACAGGCCTCTAGATTAATGAAAACATTATGCTATTATTGATTAAAAAATCATTGTGTGTTGAGTTATTACTCTTCATTCTCCTCTTGTGTGTGTGAGACCATAAGAGAACATCGGGGTTTGTAAGAAATCCTAAGAAATTTTAGGGCTTGTGAGAAACTCTAACTATACCCCCAAATCCCTATTAATTAAACCCTAAACCTAATATCTTCTCCATCATCTCTTCAGCCACCACTCCAATCTCATCCCCTTGCTGCCTCCCAACCCCATCGACAACCCACTCCCCCACCGTCGTTGCCCCCCCCCTTGCCGTCAACGTCGACACCCACTCTCCCACCGATGTCGCCCCCCCCTTCACCGTCGTCGTCGTCAACCGCAACCCCCGCCATCATCGTCGTCAACCGCAACCCCCACGGTCGTCTTCCTTCTTCACCCTCACCCTTCCGACCACCTTTATACCCTCCACCATCACATCCGCTGCCTCTCCATTCCAAATCCCCTCAAAATCCAAAACCCTAAATCTCCCAAATTTTCAATTCAAAATCCTAAACCCTAATCCCCAAATCAACTCAGATCCGGGTTTTTTGATTGCTACTTTTGATTGGGTGTTAGTTGTTGTTTGGTGTTGAGCAAGATTCAGATCCAACCGCTTCTTCCTCTTCATCTGTGGCGGCAACACGTTCATCGAACCCCGATAACTTCTTTCCAATCACCTTTATTTGTGGTACCGTTTTTCATCTCTAGAATATTATTTGAATCATCTGTCGCCCACAAATATTGAGTGCGTGCTTCTACTTGCCGATTAGCGTACAAATCATTATTGAATATCTTACTTGCTAATAACGCTTAAGTATAATTGTTGATTGTTAGGCTTGAATATTTAATTGGAGTTGCTAACTCACTTCATTTCTTGAAAATCCATCAAACCAATCATTAGTTTATTTTCTAACTTAATTGGCATTACGTGTTGGTACACTTAATCTTTTAATATTCTTGAAAATTCTCTATTTAGGGTTAAGTTTACATCAATAGGTCTGAAAACTCCTCATAAAATAGATAAATGGGGCCTTTCTGCTTCACTGGGCTCAGTATGCTTATGAGAGTTTGGAAGGTAGAATGTCTTAAAGTTTACAAAGGAGTATGGTAGCTAGAGAAGCAGACATAAATTAAGACTATCAATACGGATAATCCTATGCATAAACATCCTTAAAACTCAAGAAAGCTGGAACTAACAAGTTCCTTTAAATTCCTGACAATTAAATCCAAAAACTTGATAGCGAAAATGGGCAATTATTTCACCACATTTACACAGATAAAGCAAATTCTAAAACATTTTAGTTTTCAAAAACAAAATTAATAGATTATTATTTCAAGGTGTTCTTTCTTAATCTGGATTGTGATGGTGTATTTTGTACCAATAGGGCTTGAACTCTTAACTGCGTGAATTTAATCAGTGTTGAGGATATTTGACAAAACATCTCTGAAATGCTGTAAATATTTATAAAGAAGGTGAAAAATAAGCATACCTGTTCAAGAGAAGCCCTCTCAACCCGCATGGACATACCCAGAGCCCTCTGATCTGCGCCATCATAACCATCAGATATCAATACACTTATCAAATGTTAGGTTTTAATAAATAATTGCACAGAACCACAATCCCCCCAAACACTTACGTTTCTTCCCATTGATATGGTCAAGGTAGTTCGCTGAATCTTTTACCACACACTCACAAACTGAGCAGAAGTATCCACCCTGCAAGATACACCAGTCACATTAAGTGGTAAATAATACTAGCCGCGCCCAGCACCTACACTCTTTGTAATTGGCTGGTATAAGTTATTCCCAGCTTTTTTATAAATTTATTTGATTCAGGAGGATTTTAAATGTCTATATATTACAATATATGGCATATAAATCTACCTGTTGGCTTAATGGTGCAATTGGAGTCACAACCTGCCACAAGATAGATGAGAATTATTGTGAGCAAATAATAGTAATGTAAAAGTCAAAACTTAGGAGCTTCACAATAGAATTGAAAAAGAAGCAAAAAATAGTAAAGAAATGAAATCAGCATCCAAACAAGATAGAATTCGTAAAGCAGTTACCGCACATCACATAAAAATTCGTATAGACATCAGCAAGAAATAGCTCAACTATGTAAAGTCAAGTATTTTGAAAATATACATGCATGTCGATGCTATAATAGCTGGGCATGCTTAGTAGCTGAACATAAGGGAACAAATTAAGCACAAGTGTTGACAGTGTAGCTATAGGAACTTTCATCTCTTTTCAACATACCAAGTTTGAGCATGAACTTATATTAAATTGAGTAAAGGCGCCTCATAGTTATGGGAGATAATTCCTTCATAGAGAGTGGGACACCCCAAGGAAGATCTTGTTCACTTTGATTTTTATGTCATAACATGCAATATTTCAAATATCAAATGTCAGTGTCATATTGCCCTATGAATTCTCAAGTCCAGAAAGATATAACAGGGGATGTATCGGGATATCTTATTTAAGTTGGGTTGTATGTAGGATAGAAAAAAATGTCCTAAATATGATCTACATAACCTTTACATACATTACGTTAACACATACATCATATAAATAACAGGAACAATATCAAAGTAAACAAATTTAATGAACGTAATACGATTATGCATAAATTGCACACAATGAATCAATTATGTATAACATAAATAAGAATGAACTAAAAAATAGCATAGAGAATTGAAAGATAAACCATAGTGAATTATAGAAATAGAAGTTTTCACAAAGTAGCTAATTCAAAACAAAAGGAATGAACAATAAGCATCTAAGTAGTAAAGTTTTGAAGTTTTTCAATGATTTCATACATAACCAAAACAAAATCGTTAGAAAACTCTAGACATTTACTTTCCGTACTAGGACTCAGATGCGGAACTATCATCTTGGATTCGGTCAGTGAGATCATAAGATGAGGAAGAGATCTCATGATGAGGAAGAGAGGCCCTAATTCATTCTCAATTATCTCCCCTTTTTTCTTAGATGAGAACTGGTTTACTTTAAATGAGAAATTAGATGAGTATTGGTTTCCTTTCGATGAGTAAATGGGTTCAAGGTTTAATTCTCTGATACATTCCCATAAACTACATCAACTATATATATATATATATATATATAGGGAAAGCTTCAGTTGTGCACTACCTCTAGTGCACACGGCGTGTGCACTAGGCCTTCGGGCGTTCATATCGACGATCCGAACCGTTCACATTGATCTACACATCTAAATTAGTCTAAATATGTAAAATCAAATCATTTGAAATTCATTCGCCCATCCATCATGTGATTATAAAAAACAATGATTTTCAGCCATACAATTTTGTAACACTTCAACGGATGGGTAAATGAATTTCAAATGATTTGATTTTACATATTTAGACTAATTTAGATGTGTAGATCAATGTGAACGGTTCGGATCGTCGATATGAACGCCCGAAGGCCTAGTGCACACGCCGTGTGCACTAGAGGAGTGCACAACCGAAGCTTTCCCTGTATATATATATATATATATATATATATATATCATGTAGACCATCCCAAAAAACCTTCATTTCAGCAAAAATATCAAGTACACCTTAAAGCCTTGTTAATACGTATGCCAATAAGCATAAGAAGCATTGTGTAATAGGACGGTACCTTTGAAATTGAAGGAAAAAATTTACGGGATAGCTATACAACTAGTCATACTTTATGGATAAGAGTGTTAAGTGTTTGACAATTAAGAAACGCGTTCAAAAAATGAGTATAGAAATGAGGATGCTAAGGCGATTGACTGAAAACGCACTAAAAAACGAAATAAGAAATAACTGCATACGATAGAAAGTAGAGGTTACCCCAACTGAGTTTGGACACAACGAAGATTGATAACCCGCCCAATTAGAAAGATTGATCGGAGAGAAGTTAAGGTAGCAAAAATGAGGTGTATACCCAAACGAACTTTGATTTAAGCTATTAATAAGGATTTGAAGAGCGTTAATTTGACGAAGTGGCCCTCAATAGAGTTTAGTAGAGAAGGAATACAACCCCAAAATTTTGGGATAAAGGCTTTATTGTTGTTGTAATAGGTATGCCTATAAAATATCAAGTGGTTTGTAAGATTTTATTCATGCTTTAACTAGTTGCAAAATTAATGGTTTTTCAATTGCATAACAAATCGGTACCATGTGATGCATAGGTAGCCTCCAAACGACTTGCTTCTTGTGCATATTTGTCTTATGACATATGAAACATGATGATGAGGACATCAATTCTATTTAGTTTAGTATTTTATTTCAGTACCATATTTGTTTTTGGCAATTGTAACCATATGTAATCTTTCTTTTATGCATTAGAATATTTCTGAGATTTTAGAATATTTTAAGATTTGTATCAAGATTTGTTTTGAGCCTATATATAGGTCTTGAGATAAATGAAAAGTTATGCCATTCTTGATATATAAAAAGTTTATTGTGTTGAGTTATTGCTCTTTATCCATCTTTTGTGTGACACAATTGAGATCCAATTATTAGGGTTTATGATAAGTCCTAATAAAATTTTAGGATTTGTGATAAACTCTAAAATTTACCCCCAAATTAAAAAAAATCCCCCAAATACAACTTAAATCAAACCCTAACCTAATCTCTCTCTCTCTCTTCTCCCTCTTCCCCGTCGAAGCCCGAAACCCAACATCCCCGTCGTCATCTTCCCGCCCCCTTCTTCGTCACCGAAGAACCCACTGCTGCTCCCCATCACCTTCGACTTCCCCCTCACCCTCGCCTTTGAAACCCAACCGCTCGTCGACCACCACCTTTGACCACCACCTCTACCACCCGAAAACCCTCACCGTCACCTCCTCTCACCTTATCGACCACCGTCATCGCCCTCCCTCACTTCCTCGACCACCATCGTCAACTCTCTCCATCACCCCGATCTCAGATCTTCAAGACCCCTCTCCAAAGCCAAACCCTAACTACCAAATCCCGTCATCCTTTGCTGTGTGGCCACCTCACCCCGCCAGCGACGGCGCCAACCCCTGTGCCCGCTGCCACTGCGACGATCGGCCACCAAACAGCCCCCGCTTGCCGACTTGCTACGTTGCTGCTCCTTTCTTGTTGTTGTCAACCACACGGAGGTCCTGTCTTCGTCTTCAACATCGGTATACTCTTTCCACGTTTTAAATATTTGTGTTATACTGTCTTATCATCTCTACTATATTATTTGATTTATCTAGTCGTCCACAAATATTGAGAGTGGGCATTTCTACTTGCTAATTAAAGTACAAATCAATATTGCATCTTTTACTTGCTAGAACGCTTAGAGATATAATTATTGATTGCTATAACTGAATCGTTAATTGGGCTTGTTAAACTTAATTCAATTCTTAAAAATCCATCGAACCGATTAACTGTTTTAATTTTTAACTTAATCCGCATTATATGTTGGTAAAATTAATCCTTTAAAATTCTTGAAAATTCTCTATTTAGGGTTAGTTTTACATCACATGATGAATTGCAATGATCACCTATATAAAATCGCATCGTGTGAGTACTACTCTACGTGAGGAAATTTTCCTCCTACAAATATGAGGTTCCCTTTCCTCTTTAAATTAACTCCACATCCGACATGTCTTAAGAAACAAGAATGGGCAGGATCTGGTTGTTGTCCGTGGAAGGAAAAAAAAATAACACATAACATAAATCTGGATGTGGTCCTCATCATTGCATTCAGTCATGTTTACCACTGCAGTATTAATTCATTAGCATTTTGATAAATAGTGCAACAATCCAACTAAACTTTGATGTTCTCAAGGATCTAAACATTGAACTGAACATGAACAATACAAACTTTCAAATCTTTTTAATTTATTTCCTTATTCATATAAAAGCAAGCATATAGCCAACTTATATTTAGCATATACACACTGCAAATCGCAGTGGTAAAAGATGGAAGAATTATGGCACTCACATATAAGAAGTTCAAAGAGCTAAACAAGACCAGGCAATACCAAATAAATGTTAAAAATGTCTTATCAGCAAGAACGATTAGAAGCACTCAGATTTTTTACGACATGGCAAAACAGAAAAAAGAGAAATGCAAATGTGATATATGCTCCCCCCATTAGCCACTTCAACTAAGCAATTGAACAGAAAAGGCCTAGCATCACAATGCAAGAATAACACTTGTAGCGTACCTGGGTTTTTCCCAACCGTGATTCAAGGTCAACTTCGTAATCTCTGTGCTTCAAGGGTTTTCGTTGGACTGGAGGACCTTTTGCTGGAATTACAAAATAAGGAAAGAACAAAGAAAATAACAAGGTATAAGTAATGAATCATATTAGAATAAATTATCTCGCATCTGTGCTTGTCTTAACGCACAAAGATACTTATTCACCAAACAGCAGCATCAAAAAACAAATGAACAAGTACGAACTCAGCAGACTTACATTTGGACTTAAATTGACCCTCCTCCTCCTCCTTACCAAGAACAGACCGGCATAAAGTAAGTAACACGCAAAAAAGAAAAGTTTGGTGCATGCGATAAAGTTGAGTTTGAAACAAACCTTCTCT
The DNA here is from genome assembly GCA_017893485.1 of Hemerocallis citrina. NCBI lineage: Eukaryota > Viridiplantae > Streptophyta > Magnoliopsida > Asparagales > Asphodelaceae > Hemerocallis > Hemerocallis citrina. The sequence goes on from CM030361.1 coordinate 68,796,557, forward strand.
CTTTCACGGGCTCGCTCCAAATACTCTTCTCTGTTCCATTTTCTTCTAAAGGTGTTGTCAACTCCACCTGCCTAAATTCAGACAAACAAATACCACAAAATTCAATTGTAGTAGGAACATTAAATATGTCATAAAGGAACAACAATAGAACGACGTCTTTGCGACTCACAGTGCTTCCAGATTGAGACATCACAATGTGCTCTCCACTATCCCTCTTCCTATGACAGGTCACAAGTATAACAGGTTTACAATCAGTTAGAGGTGACAACAATGATAATTATAGATATTAATAGACAAATTAATTTCTACAACTTTTCCTTAGATTGTCACATAATAAGCATTCATTAAACTACAATTCCAATTCCCAACAATTATCATATTAAATTGAATTCAAATTATCTAAAAGAAAATAAAAAAAAGGAACCTAACTAATAAAAAGAGCGATCTTGTCAAACCATGACTGGATCGGAAGTTGAATCTAACAGTAATACAAGAGATTTTAGGGGGAAATCCAAACAGTTATGTTACTGGAAATCTGAAATCAAAAGGCCCTAAAACATCAAAAGCCTAAGTTAGAACTATACCTAGGCCGTACGCTCGGCTCTGACCTTGGCGGTGGCGAGAGAGGAGGAGGAGGAGGAGAGAGAAAATGAGTCGCCGACGGCAGACCCGCGAAAAAGAAGAGGGTTTAGTGTTTTTTTTTGTTTTTTTGTTTTTTTTTTTTCCTTTTTTTCCCCCTTACTTTTGACTTTTGAGTTTTGATTTTTGAAAGGTAACAGCATCCACGGTCGTTTTTTTTTTTGATGTATCGCATAGAGCCAAAAGCTCCAGCCATCAAAAATATATTAATCAATAATAACAGTATACAAATAAATAATCGATGGCTTTACAAGATGTAAAACAATAAAATGCGAGCAAAGAATAAATTAACAAAGTCTATAGCGCAAAAAATACATATAAAAGAGCTACAGCAAGGACCCGTGCCGAAACAAGACAGAGAACACAACGACCCTCCCCCAACGAAGGCCCCCTAATCCGCAAGCAGTCCAAAGAAACACTCAAGCAGCACAACGGCGGCAATGCTCAGTCGCAATGAAGGGAATCAGCAAGAAGGTAAGACTCCACTGCGCCGAAGATGGAGCAACGACGCAGAATCAGATTTCCTCGCCAGAATGCGAGCGCTCACACGAGTAGGCAAATTATAGATGACCTTCTTTTTATAACTCCGCTTGACGGGGGGAGGGGCATCTCGTGCCGAAGAGGGCGAATAAATCGCAAAGACCGAAGGCGAGGCTTCGGCTTTGAAAGAACACGGCGGGGACACACAGCAACTGAGAGCGTCCGAAGAGACAGGAGGGGCGGCCTTGGTCGCGGCGTCCGAGTGAGGGAGAAAAGGATCATCAGAACTCGGAAAAGTCTTACGGGAGAGGGAGTGGAAGAGATGTTTAAAAGCTGTCAAAAGCTGTAAGAGTCCCGAGTGAACCCCTAAACGATGATACCAAGAGTATAAGCATCCTGGGAAATGAAAAGAGAATGAAGCAAGATGGGGAGAAGACACCTTAACAACACACGGATAGTTATAATCAAACGAAGAGTCCATGGTGCCGACCATAGACCTGTCAGGAAGTGCAGGGGAATCAGAGATAACGCAGTGCAATGCGTTCCCCCTCGCAAATCGAGACCACTCATGCGAATGGGAAAAGGATTTAAACAAGTTAGACTTGTAATCCAGCTTCCCAAACAATGAAGGAGACAAAGAGATGGAACGGGAATGGCCCTTATAAGAACCCAACCATGGGTTGGAGCCCAGTGAAGAACGAGCTTTGCGATCCTTAACTAGGATAGCGAAGTTAGGATAGGGAAGGGTGGCAGGAAGATCATGATAAGGGGATGAAGGAGTGGAGGCGATCGTCGTTGAAGGCGAAACCGAAACAGAAGAGACGAGGTTCTGGCCCGAGATAACGCTGCTCTTGCTAGCCACCCCCTCCTGAAACTTCCTAGCCAAACTAGCAAGATATTTGCGCTTTAATAGGGGGTAGTTTAGAACGGAAAGAAGTTTGGCCGGAAGGAGATGACCTTTAGGAAAACCAAGAAGGATTTGAAGAGCAAAACATCTACAGCGAGAATGACCCCACTTATCACAGAAAATGCATCTAATTTTATTCTTGCACTCGCGTTTAAAATGCCCGGGGAGAAGGCATCTGTAGCAAACCACTAGTGGATCGGCCTTAGAAGAAGAAGGGAGGTTTGTGGAGGTAGAAGAACAAGGAGAAAGATGCGAAAAATCGGAACGAGGAGTAGGCGACTCCCTTTGCGAAACTTGAACCAACTCCAAATTATAAGGCCTGGCATCAAGCTCGGCGAGACGCATCGAATGAATCAACCCAACCTTGATAACCATGAACACCTGCAGTGAAGGCAACTGCACCAAAAAGGAGGGGGGGTACAGTACAGTTCCAACTGCAACCAAGTAGCACCACTGATGAGGAAAACAGTGGAGTACGAGCGGGGAAAGATACAACCCACAATGGGGGTTGAAAACACCCAATAAAAGATAGAAAAGGATGGTGACAAGAGACGATAAGGGAAGAAAAATAGAGATGACTGATCTAGAGAGAGCTAAAGCTCAGTGCATCACAATATGCTGTTAACCAGCAATAGACGGAGCGGAGCCATCGGGGAAATAGAGAAAAAAGTAGAGATAAAAAGCACAAGTACCACAACTGCAAACGCAGTACCACAAGATCGATATCGAAATCGATAACCGCAAGAACCACAAACACAATCACAGCACCACACAATCACCGCACCAGCAATTAAGAATAATAGAAATCACTAGAGAAGCGAGGAGCTCTCCCAAAGTCAAAACAATACAAACCGCACCCTGTAAAAGCGGAATACTCACAGTGATGATAAGGCGGATCCACCGAGAAATCACTCTCTGAACAAGGAGGGGGAAGAGGCCTGCCGGAGGATGGAGATCACCGGGAAGGAACAGGAAGCCGACCGAGAAAGGCCGCACCTAGCAGGAAATGGAGACGCCGAAGAAGGGTCGCTCAACAGGAAGAGACTTCGAACTGCTGAACAGGGAGACGAAGCAACCAAGGATCCGACGGAGAGCTTCGATCGGAACCAAGAGAGGGGAAGAAAAACTCGCCGAAACTGGGAGGGAAGAGGAAAGAGGGATATGGGTTTGTAGAGGAGGAGGAGCTGAGGAGAATTAATGAAGGAAGGGTGGGGAAAGGACGGAAGGGGAGGCCGGATCTGGGGGGAGAAGGGCAGGGAAGAGGGAACAGTAACGGTCGCTATGAAATCGCTTTTTTGGGGAGTTTTTTTTGGGTCGTCCATTTAGTTAAATTATTGGAGAGGTAAAAAATACATTAGGCCGGATCTGGGGGTACAGTACAGTTCCACGGTCGTTAGCAAATTAGGCATAAAATACATTTTTTTTTTCAAAAATATGTTCTACAGTTGTCAAACAAATATGGGAAAAAAAATTCATTTCTACTATGATAAATTGGCAAATATACATATGAATATAGCAATGTGCATATTATAATGAACAAAATATGATGATTCATCCCAAATATTTTATCATATTTTTATGCATCAGACGAAACATCATGTTTCGTCCCAATTATTTTATAATTTTTTTTTCTTCGTCCGGCGAAAATTTGAATTTTTTTCAATTAAAAAAACCAGAAAAAAAAAACACATAGACAAACATCATGTTTTCTTCGGTGGTATTTTTTTCAAAATTTTGGTAATTTCTGGGATTCTATGGATTTGATTATATATGATTTTCAATGGTTTATTTATTGAGACCATTGATTTTCTATGGATTATTAGTTGACTCATATGATTTTCTATAACAAAACAAACTTACTGATACTACAAAACAAACAAACAAACTTACAAAACATAACAAAATAAACTTACTATGTCATGCCTACTAGTACCAAACCAATTTGCAGCACCCTCACTTCTTCCAAGTATATACAATGAAGGGACTAATGTATCCGAAAAAAAGAAAATGGTATTCAAGTAACTATCTGCTTATGTGAAACTTTATACTTGAACAAGCTTTTTAAACAAGATTTATCTAACAAGAAACTAGAGTTTCAATTTAACTCAATTGAAGGAATAGTTTTATACCATGGGGTTTGCCACAATCTAAAAAATGTGTACTAGGGTTTCAACTTACCAAAATTTATTTTTAACAAGATTAAACTAAGAAGAAACTAGGGTTTCTATTTAAAGTAATTTGAAGGAAAAAATTTATACCTTTTGGTTTCGATTATTGAGATTGCAGTGTCGCTCAAGAGAGGGGCAGATTCGTCGTCGACCAGGAGAGACAGAGAGAGAGGTAGAAGTGATCGCTTTTCGCTAGAGGAGAGAGATGTAGGGTTTCGCATCGACGGAGAGACAGAGAGAGAGAGAGAGAGAGATTAGGGATCTGAGATCGAAAAGCGATCGATCTGAGAAGGGCGTCGATGGAGAGGCAGAGAGAGGTCGCTCAGGAGATTCAGGGTTTCTGTTTTTTTGGGAAAAAGGGACAGATCGAAGCTTTCGATCTGAAAGGGCAGAGAGAAAGAGAGGGTAGGGTAGGGGTAAATGACCAAATTACCCCTTCGTAAGTGTGAGAAGAGCGGGAAAGAATAATGCGAACCGTTAGATCTGCATCATGATCAAAATGCAGATCGGAAGGCTGAGCGCGAGTGCACACGGCTATGTGCACTAGGCTAGTGCACAACCCAAGCATTCCATATATATATATAGAGTCCCCTTCGGTTGCACACTACTTTTGGTGAGCACTCCGCTATGAAAAATCCGAACCGCTAATATCGTTCTATATGCCATAGATAGCCTAACAATAAAAAATCAAGTAATTGAAGTTCATTTGCCCATCCATCAAGCTGTTACAATTTTCAGCCATACAATTTTGTGATGATGTGATGTAAATCATTGGCAAATGAACTTCAAATTACTTGATTTTTTATTGTTAGGCTATCTAAGGCATATAGAACGATATGAGCGGTTCGGATTTTTCATAGGGTCTCTAGTTCGTGAGTGCTCACGGAGTGCTCACCAAAGTAGTGTGCAACCGAAGATTTCTCATATATATATTGTTGCCGCTAAATTTGGTGTGGGGGCAAACAGATAGTATTTGTGGATTCTTAGGAAAACTGAATAGTAAACCTGTATACCTGTTCCGTCGGGGTATGATCGTCGCTCCCGCCGTTCACCTGCAAAGAAGTGCGAGACACCGGGGTTGTTCCCGGCGACGCACCCTCCGACGCTCAAGTCAGTAATCTAGGAAGACTGTGAAAGAGCGCAAAAACTGGAGAAAGATTGATTACCTCTTAATGGAGATGAATGGGGGGTATTTATAGGCATCTAAGGGGATCAAATTAGGCATGTAATTCCTGTGTATAGATAAGGAATGTAATCCCTAATTCTCAGTGAAAGGATAGATATGAATCAGGGCCGTTGATTAATATTAATCAGAAACCCTAATTCTATCCTGCTGGACCGGGTTTGTTGCGGGTTGAAACCCGCACCCAGTTGAGGTGGATCCGTTCGCGGGTTAATGGTTCTTTGGGGAGGAGAACCAGTACCCACTTCAGATCCGTTAGTAAGTGAAATTACCGTTTTACCCCTGGGCTTCAAGATTCGTGCCCAATTTGGACAGTCTCGATTAAACCCCTATTTTTAGCCACATCACGAGCCCCCCACTCCTAAAGGCTGGGGGTGATCAGTCTTTGAGGAGTAGTTTGACTGTTTCAGTTGCTAGTGGAGTTGTATCAGAGTCCGAATGGGGGATTTCGAATCTTGAAGTGGGTAGTAAGGTAACTTCTTCTTCTTTTTTGAAGCCATATGATGCTCTGAAGCCGTATCGGGTATTTGACAGCTTTTATCTATTTTTTCGGGCTATTTATTTAATTTTGCGATGTGTTAACTAATCGTTCGGGGGCCTCAACAATACATTCTAGACGATAATTGTTCGTCCAGTGGTTCAAAGATAACCCCCTGAATTTTTAATTATTTTCTAGAATTTTTAGCTAATTTTCCTGAATTTTTAGCGATTTTTCGCAATTTTTGAATAAATAAAACAAATTAAATAAATAAAAATCGATTTTTAAATACCGATTTATGACGTGGCGTAATCTGGACCTTTGATCAGTACGGAGCGCGAATTTCTGAGTGATCAGACGATCCCTGTTCCTCGGCAGACTTTTTCGCCATATACGAGGGTCGGCTCCTCGGCTCCTCGGCTCGGAGGATTGGCTCTTCGGCTCGGAAGATTGGCTCATCGTCTCGGAACCCTCCGAGGTACGTGGCATCATCTGGGCCGCTCATCTCAGCGCGAATCTCCAAAAAACGCTATTTTGTCGTTTAGTGGACGTGGCAAGATCTGGGCCGTCCATCATGACAAGCGCGCTTTTTTACAAGATCCAACGGCTGATATGGGTTGGCATGTTTTTTTTCCATATACGAGGGTCGGCTCCTCGTCCCCTCGGCTCGGCCTTGTATCTTGTAAGATACGAGGGTCGGTTCTTCGACTCCTCGGCTCGGAGGATTGGCTCCTCGGCTCGGAAGATGGGCTCCTCGGCTCGGAACCCTCCGAGGTACGTGGCATCATCTGGGCTGCTCATCTCAGCGCGGATCCCCAAAAAATGTTATCTTGTTGTTTAGTGGACGTGGCAAGATCTGGGCCGTCCATCATGACGAGCGCGCTTTTTTTACAAGATCCAACGGCTGAAATGGGTCGGCGTGTTTTTTTGTCATATACGAGGGTCGGTTCCTCGTCCCCTCGGCTCGGCCTTGTATCTTGTAAGATACGAGGGTCGGTTCTTCGGCTCCTCGGCTCGGAGGATTGGCTCCTCAGCTCGAAAGATGGGCTCCTCGGCTCGGAACCCTCCGAGGTACGTGGCATTATCTGGGCCGCTCATCTCAGCACGGATCCCCAAAAAATGCTATCTTGTCGTTTAGTGGACGTGGCACGATCTGGGCCGTCCATCATGACGAGCATGCTTTTTTACAAGATCCAACGGTTGAGGTAGGTCGGCGAGTTTTTTTGCCATATACGAGGGTCGGTTCCTCGTCCCCTCGGCTCGGTGTCTCGGTGCCGTTGGCCGAGGCGCTGAGTTGGATATTTTGAATGATGCGTCTCTTATTGGTTCCACTTTTCCGAGCCCAGTAGCTCGGCTGCTCGGCCAAGCTGTTCGGTAGCTCGGTCGAGCAGGCCGATGGCAGGCAGTTCGGATGGCGCACGGGGACGGATCTGGTCCGTCCATCATGGTGCGATCACGAGGATGGGGTTCAGATCACGAGAAAACGCTATCTTGTCGTTTTGTGGGCGTGGCACAATCTGAACCGTCCATCGAATTCTGACACGAATTTTGGAGAGATCCGGCGGCAAATTCGCCTCGGGAGGATTTTTCTCCATATACGAGGGTCGGTTCCTCGTCATCTCGGCTCGGGGGCTCAGTGACGTCAGCCAAGGTGTGGAGACTTTGAGGGATGTCTTCTACTGATTCCACTCTTCCGAGCCCAGTAGCTCGGTAGGTCGACCAAGCTATTCGGTAGCTCGGTTGAGCAGGCCGATGGCAGGCAGTTCGGATGGCACACGTGTCCGGATTTGGTCCGTCCATCATGGTGCGGATCACGAGGATGGGGTTCAGATCACGAGAAAATGCTATCTTGTCGTTTTGTGGGCATGGCGCAATCTGAACCGTCCATCGAATTTTGACGCGAATTTTGGAGTGATCCGACGGCAAATTCGCCTCGGGAGGATTTTTCTCCATATACGAGGGTCGGTTCCTCGTCATCTCGGCTCGGGGGCTCAGTGACGTCGGCCGAGGTGTGGAGTTAGATGTTTTTGAAGGGACTCAGTAGCTCGGTTGCTCAGCCAGGTTGTTCGATAGCTCGGTTTGGCAAACCGGTGGCCGAGTCGTGAACTTATGTGACGTCGCAACTTTCCGCTTGGCGCTTTGGCTTCTTAGTGGGCCTTTTAGATTCCCAAGGAGGCCCAACATCACTTGGGGTTATAAGTTTTCACTCTCCCACCCCCAAGCTCATTTATCACTTTTCACTCCAAGATTTCACTTTTACTCTCTGCGCTCTCTGCTAGCGGCGACTTTTGCTCCAAGGTGGTGACGTTAGCTGTCACGTGGGCCAGGCGATTTCCGGTGAGCACATTCCGACCGTGAACGTCACTTCAAAGGTCAGTCTACTAGCCTTAGCTTTTTTTCCTAGAGATGTCAAGAGTGAACTCGGGGAGTGGGGCCTCGTCCTCGGGCGATGATGGTGCCGAGGAGAGGAGAAGGGCAGAGATCCGAAGGAAGGGAAAACAAGTCGCCGAGCCGTCTGCGACCGAGGCGAGGAAGGAGAAGAAGAAGAGGAGGAGGGTGGCGGCCCAATCTGTCATGGTCGAAGAGATCATAGAAAACCCGAAGCAAGCCCCCGAGATGGGACGATATCCCTCTGTTCTGTCCGGGCACTCGGGGGTTAGGCAGTACGAAGGCGACCTCTTGGAGAAAGCGATCTTCGGAAAGTCGAAAGTCCTCGAAGAACCCAACCCGGCTCTTCCTACCGAAGCCGACGAAATCACTTCGGTGCTATCCGAGAGGGATCTCCTTCGGATCAGAAAGGGATTCGCCATCCCTACGGAGTACAAGCTGATGGTTCCTGGTGCTGGGATGCGAGCGAATTCTAAGCTGTCATCGTCGGATATGTGTATGTTCGACTTCGATTCCTTGAATGCCGGACTGCGTTTTCCGTTGCATCCCTTCATTCTCCAGATCCTCGGGTGGTTCTGCCTTGCGCCGACCCAGTTCATGCCGAACACATGGCGTCATGTGAACGCTTTCCTACTTCAGTGCCGCAAAGCTGAAGTTGAGCCGGACCTAACGGTCTTCCGAGGCCTGTATAGGATAAAACGGATGCACAAGACCGAGCACCGCTACTACTTGGGTCCGAGGAAGGGCGTTCGGATCATAGAAAACCCGGACTCAATTAAGGGTTGGAAAGAGAAGTTTTTTATATTAAGGGGGGAACCAATACTGCAAATTCCGACCCGGTGGAAACCGGAGGTGCCCAAATTTACGAGAGTCGACCCCGTACTGTCTGCGGCCGAGGAGGAGGTGGCGAGGAAGATCATGGCCCTCCCCTTGTTGAGTTGGAGGGAGTTGACGGAGGAGGTGCTGTTCAGGTCCGGCCTTAGCCCCATCGACCCGAGTATGCTCCTGACATCTCATTTATTTTCGTTTTTCTTTCAAGTCTTTAGCTCGTCTTGCTGACTCGGTTTTTGTTGTCTGATGCAGAAGCGATGAAGATCGATTTCAACGCTATGATGGCCGATAGGTCCAAGTTGGCCGGGGGTAGGAAGAGGAAGAGGGCGACCGTGGCTGCCTCGTCGACTCCGCAGCCCAAGGTTGCCTCGACTACCACCCCGCCTCCTCCGACTACTGAGGCGCCTTCGGAGGTGGTCGTTGCCGAGGAGCCCTCGGTTCCTGTGGCCCCGACCCTGGTTGAAGGGGCCTTCGATGTCAACGCGGCTTTGTCGCTCGAGGCTCCGAGGTTGACTGAGGCGGCCGAGGAGTTCCTGACCGAGCAGCACAAGCAGCTGTTCGTGCCGAATTGGCGGGTGAAGAATCACGACGGATTCCTCGGAAACTCGCAGATGTCGGTGCAGGTCGTCAAGCACCTGGCGACCCCGAAGGACAGGGCCACACTGAAGGCGGGGACGGTCGGCGACGACACTTACGAAGTGGCTCGGTCGCTCGTATCGGTAAGTTTCTCATTGTGAATTCCTTCAAGTTTACTACTCGGCTTGTATATTGCGCTTACCGTTGTCTTCACAAGCTACTTGCCACTTCAGCCATCTCCTCGAGACGTTCACCGAGCAGGAGAAGGAGTTGAAGGCCGCCAGCGACAAAGACAGGGCGGAGAAGGTCAAAGCGGTTCGGCAACTTGAGGCCGAGCAGAGGCGAGCCGAGGCATTGGAAGTCCGGGTCACTGATCTTGAGGCCGACCTGGAAAGGACCAAGGGGCGACTTGATGCGGAGTCTGCTAAGGCTACGAAGGCCGCCGAGGAACTGGCTGCATCGGCGAAGTCCCTGGCTGACCTGAAGGCGGAGAAGGAGGCGCTAGCCGTGAAGATCAGGGCTGAGGTCGAGGCCGAGGCCGAGGCTGAGGCGAAGAAACACATGGCCAAGAACATGGAGATGTCCTATCAGAGGGCACTCAACCATGTTCAGGAACGTGTCCCTGGCTTCGAGCGGGTCGGCTACAGACTGTGGCCAGGGCCACCTTCAGGCAGTGAGGAGGAGGGAGCCGAAGGCGACGAGGTCGAAGGCGATGATGAGGAGGAGGAGGCCGACCCTCCTGTGGCGGATCCCCAGGTCGAGGGGAGGAACGAGGGGCCACCTGGCGACGCGCCCGTGGTCGAAGTGGCGACGCAGGTGGACCCCTAATCCCCTCGTAAATTTTTGTAGTTTTTTGTTTTTTCTTTTATAAACAGTGTAATGCCTTTTGCGAACTGGCCACCGCTTTGATGAATGAAAAAGTGTTTTGATTTTGGACTCGTCTGTCTGAGTGTTTGGTTCGGTCGTGTAGTTCTTCAATGTTGTCCCTCTTTCATTTCAGATTGCCGAGCAAGCTCGTATCACCGCGGTGGCTCGGCGCCGTGCAGAGTTATTTCAGCAGTCCCGGGAGGATCGTCTCGAGGGCGAGGTCCACCTGACGAGGAGAATACTTCATAATTTAGAGAGGAGGTACAGCGAGCTGTTGGTCGAGCTGCACCATCTGCGGATAGTCGAGGCCGAACTATCTGCGAAGGAGGAAGAGTTGGTTCGGGTTTCGGCTGAACGAGATGACTTCGCAAGGAGGGTAGAACAATTGCAAAGGGTGACGGTCGACAAGAGCATCGAGGTGACCCACTTGCGCCGCGTCATATCGGACAGTGCCGAGTATCCTTGTTCGGCGAAACTTCCTCGATTCAAAGTAATTGTGAAGGACGACACGTTGAAGGACAGGATCGTCGAACTGGAGGAAGAGGTTGCTCGGCTCAAACCTTAGCCGGTGAGGGCCAATGTCCGAAGTACTTCGTGCACTCGGGAAGAGATTGAGCGAGGGATCACATTCTATCAACTTGCGAGCCGAACCTCCACCGTCGGTCGGACAGCAGCCGACGCCCAAAGTGGAGTAGCGGTGTCCTCGAGTGGTGCTTCGGTTGGAGCGACCGTCAGGTCCAGCGGTGAAGGGGCGTCTCGATTCGTTGGCCTAGAGACGAGCTCGGAGGTCAAGAAGCGCCGACCCAAGGTATCGCTGAACCGGAGCGTCCCCCTTCCGCGGAGGCAGTAAACGAGTCGTGTTGTCTTTGGGCTTCCGAACTGTCTTCCGAACTGTCTTTTGTTGTAGTCTTTTTGTAAATTTATCCAAGTTATATTAATAAAATTGGAGTTGTGCTGTAATTGCTTCTTGTTGTGCTGTAATGGCTTTAGCTAGAGTTTGTTTGAGATGAACCGCGAGAAGGGTGTGCTTCGTCGAGCGCCTTGGCCACTTCATTTGCGCCTAAGCCGTGGTCCTGACTGTTGCTTGGTATATACCGGTGCGTCTCGATGCCTCGGCAGCGGTGTAAATGTTTCGAGGCTGGGGACACGTGGCTTGATCTGGACGGTGGATCGTGATCAGGGCGCGGATCACGAGAAGGGAGGCGCAAGTCCCAAGAAAATGCTATCTTGTCGTTTTGTGGACACGTGGCGTGGTTTGGTCCGTTCATCATACCCTAGCACACATTTTGAGACAATTTGACGGTGGTTTTGCCTCGGAAGGTTTTTTCGCCATATACGAGGGTCGGTCCCTCATCCGCTCGGCTCGACGGTCGTGGGGGCCGTTCCGAACGACTATCTACTTCTGGCTCGCCTAAGGGCGAGCCGGGGAAGTGAAGTCGAGCCAGAGGAGGGCTCCGAACCATCGTTAGGTTAGCTCAACGGTTGTAGGAGCAATTCTGAATGGCGAACTACTTCTAGCTCGCTTAAAAGCGAACTTGCGAAGCAGAATCGAGCCAAGTGTTGGACTCCGAACCATCGTTAGATTAGTTCAACGGTTGTGGGAGCAATTCCGAATGGCGAACTACTTCTAGCTCTCTTAGAAGCGAACTTGCGAAGCAGAATCGAGCCAAGTGTTGGACTCCGAACCATCGTTAGATTAGTTCAACGGTTGTGGGAGCAATTTTGAATGGTGAACTACTTCTAGCTCGCTTAGAAGCGAACTTGCGAAGTAGAATCGAGCCAAGTGTTGGACTCCGAACCATCGTTAGATTAGTTCAACGGCTGTGGGAGCAATTTCGAATGGCGAACTACTTCTAGCTCGCTTAGAAGCAAACTTGCGAAGCAGGATCGAGCCAAGTGTTGGACTCCGAACCATCGTTAGATTGAAGAGTTAAAAGTAGTGAGATGTAAACAGTAGCAAAAATATGAAAACTTTATTCATTAATAACCAATGATCGGCTGCTTCTAAAGTTGCTAGCCGTTATTACAAGGCAAAACGAAAGAAAATCACTACAAGTAATAGGAAAGGAACGGTTCGTCATCTCGAATTACTTAGAGAGGCATTGTACTCTCTTGGTATTTTAAGAGATGGTCGGCATTCCAAGTCCTGGGAATCTCCCTGCCTTCGAGATCTTCTAGTCTGTATGTGCCGGGGCGGAGTACTTTAGAGACCTTGTAAGGTCCCTCCCAATTCGGGGCCAATTTGCTTTTCTGACCTGGGAACGAGATGGCCAACTTTCGGAGGACCAGGTCCCCTTCTTTGAGGTCCGTTGGACGGACTCTTTTGTTGTATGCTAGCTCGATCCTTCTTCGGTAGCTTTGTTGACGTATGGCAGCTCTTTCTCGGATTTCGTCTATCAAATCTAGACTTGCTCTGAGCTCTCTAGCGTTCTGCTCTTCTTCATAAGCTATCAAACGAGGAGAGGGTATTCCGACTTCTAGGGGGATGATGGCCTCGGACCCATAGGTGAGATTGAATGGGCTCTCACCTGTTGGGATCCGCTTTGTGGTGCGGTAGTTCCACAGCACGTTGGGAAGCTGATCGACCCACAAGCCTTTGGAACACTTGTCTAACCTCTTCTTAATGCCGGAGAGGATGTGTCGGTTGGCATTTTCGGCTTGGCCATTCGACTGAGGATGAGAGACGGAGGAGAAATGGTGTTGTATGGCGAGGTCTTCACATAAAGCTCGGAAGGCAGTCCCGGTGAATTGCGTTCCGTTGTCCGTAATTAGGACCCTGGGGATGCCAAATCGGCAGATCACGCTCTTCCAGAAGAATTGAACGACCTTGTTTTTGGTGATCGTGGCCAGGGGCTCGGCCTCTATCCATTTCAAGAAATAGTCGACTGTCACGTCTAGGAACTTAAGCTGTCCGGGGGCTGGTGGAAACGGCCCTAGTAAATCCATCCCCCATATTGTGAAGGGGATCGGACTTGATAGGGAAGCGAGTGGTGCTTGTGGAAGGCGTCGGATGTCGGAGTACTTCTGACAGGAGCTGCATTGCCGAACGTGTCGTTCAGCGTCCCATAGGAGAGTGGGCCAGAAATACCCATAGTACAACACTTTGCGCGCCAGGGCTCTGGAACCGGAATGGGCCCCGCCGATGCCCTCATGAAGTTCTTGCAGGGCGTAGTCGGCTTGCCCGGGGGAGAGGCACCTCAGGTATGGCCGGCCGTCCACCTGGGTGAAGGAGCGTTTATACAGGACACCTCCGATTAGTGTGTAATGCTCGGCTCGGGTTCTAACCCTTCGCGCTTCCTTGGGATCCTGGGGGAGGAGTCCGTCCCTTAAAAATTCGACGAGGGGTTTCATCCAATTGTCTTCGAGGAGGACAGGCAATGTTTCTACGGAGTCAAGTGTTTCGTCCTCTATGCTGGGCTTAAGGAGGACTTCTATCAAAACAGTTTGTTCGAGGCCTTGAAGGGAAGAGGAGGCTAATTTGGATAGGGCATCGTCCTGAGCATTTTCTTCTCGGGGGATCCTTTGGATGAGGGCCTCCTCAAACAGTGCCATGAGGCTTTTGACTTTGGCCAAGTATTTAATCATCCTGTCATCGCGGGCTTCATACTCGCCGAGGACCTGATTGACGACTAGCTGAGAGTCGCTAAAGATCCGGAGGCGCTGCGCCCCAGCATTTCGGGCCATTCCAAGACCAGCTATGAGCGCCTCGTATTCAGCTTCGTTGTTCGAGGCTTTGAAGTTTATACGGAGGGAGTATTGGAGGATGAAGTCATCTGGGCCTGTCAGAATGACTCCGGCCCCGCTTCCCTCATTGCAGGAGGATCCGTCACCATAAACTGACCAGACGGGTGGTCCCTTCACTGTTTGGCTGGATTCAGGGATAGTGCTCTCAACTATGAATTCGGCTAGCGCCTGAGCCTTGATCGCGGTCCGAGGCTGATAAGTTATATCGTGTTGGCTCAGCTCGATCGACCACTTCATAAGGCGACCCGAGGTCTCGGGCTTATGGAGGACCTGCTTCAGCGGCTGGTCGGTAAGAACGACCACCGAATGGGACTGAAAGTACGGGCGAAGTTGTAACACCCCGAATTTCAAATAAGGATAAATTCGAGACTTCACAGGATCTTTACTTCACTTCGTACAATTTTACAAGGAATTTAAAACTTTTCATTCCCAAAACATCAGAGTTCCTTTACACTTGGTTTTTACACAGCGGAAGACTAAAAGATTACAATCAATGAAATACAACTTGTATAACTTTAACATCATTTGCAACATCTTTAACTTCTAAACAGCAACAGCATATCCACATTATAACTCCATGAATAGTCCATTACCTGCATGTCAATCTGTGGGCACGTCAGTTACTTACAACTGATGAAACGTTATACACGGCTATCCTCTCTATGCCGGGAATAGTATAACGATCTCATACTTTAACAAATCACAAAAAGATTGAATGAACAAGTAAAGTGTCAAAAGTGATTATTTTAAACATAAGTGTATGTCATGTCTTAATGCCTAATGCATACCATTCTACACTAGGATGACACTAATGCACACTTGTTCGGATTCTATGCATCCCATACTACATAGGTCCGAGGGCAAGCGCCCACGTTCTTCACAATACAGGGCTCGATCCCTTGCCATGAAAACTACCCGGTAGCAAAACAAAGTTCAGACTATTCCACGAATTTGAATCCCAGCCTTGGAGTCCACCGCCGGCTGTTATAACAGATTCCACATCGTGCGAATCGTCCCGTATGTGACCCTCTAGCCCAGTTATATATATATATACATTGGAGACGGTAAACACAAAACTCATACTTCCGACTACTCAAGATCTTGGAGTCCACCGCCGACCCGTCCTCATAGTCCCGGATTAAAATATAATAATCCGTCTCCCACAGGGCAACCTTAGTCCACCAACTGGGTCTATAGTCTTGGAGTCCACCACCGACTATATAGAGCACCCCACTTACGTTTTACTAAGTTTACTACATCTTCACTTATGTGCCTAAATTTTCTTAAGTTCAAGACATGAATAATTTCCATTCAAAGAATTAGTTTTACCTCCTACCGGACTTAATCAACAAATACGAGATGGCTCCTTAGCCATATCTCCAAGTCATTTCTCAAATCCTTTCTTTCAATAATGCCGGTACCGAGGTCTTACTAACTCTAAATCATAAATTTTCATGTACAAGAAACATGGGTACATATACCCTTCAATAAACATGTCTTAAACTTAAATATTCTTATCTTCAACTTATTCACAAAATAAACATAGTCTCCACACTATTCATGATCTATTTATTGATTCATGTTCTTTTTAAACAAACATGCATTTCAAGAACACAAATTTCACTACATGAATTGTTATAACAAATCTAAGTTGTCACAATGTTTCAATTCATCATAAAAATTTCTTTAATAAGATACAAGAGCAATTTCTTTTAGAAGAACAATTCACAAAATACTACTTTCCTTTTCTTCACCACAAAGTGCTATTCTCAAAGTTTTATTCCTTTTTATACTTCAAAAATATACAAGGAAACTATCTCTTAATATTTCCACTTCACTTTATATTAATACTAAAGTTTAATTGCAATTAAAAATAAACATTCATGAGTAAAAACCCCAAAAAACAACAAATGTGAGGCATGGGTTTTGAACCCTAGACCTACGGCAAACGTAGCCAGCACCTAACCCGAGCCCACTAGCCATTTAGCCCATATGGACTTTTGTCAAATATAGCAACCGAAATTCCTTTCAGATATTAGTACAGATTTGGTAATTTAATTGAATGAAGAAAGAAAAAAAATATAAAAGATGGCTATCAAGATTTGAACCCAAGATCTATTATAAGAGGTGCTCACTGGCTAACCAGTAAGTCCAAATGTGATTTCTGTCTAAGAGTTGTATTTGTATACTTTTGTCCATACTTTTCTGAAATTGTTTCTTTTTAACAAAACTTGTTTACCCAATAATCCAATCCTTTAGGATATTGGAATAAACTTCTCTTTGGACTAAAAGGAAATCTTAAATAATAATCAACAAGTCCAAACTTATTTTTTTTTAGCATATATCTCATTTAAAAAAAATTTATTTCCTTTCTTTACAAAATTTACATTTCTTTTCAAACTCGAAAATTAAAATCATGCTTTTCTAAAAACTAGTTTATGCCCAACATCCTACAAATAGAAATTTGTGTTAAGAATCAAACATATCTTTTAATCGATTATGGATGTCTCAAAGGAATTCTTTTCATACAAAAAAAGAATTGTATTTTTTTGACATATGTCAAAATTATTTCCTTCTCTTTTTTTTTTTCATCATATCTCTAATCATATGTCGAAATATAGCATTCTTTAACAATTTCTCATACATATCACACATTTGACATACCTAGATTTACGAAAATTGTTTAATTTCTCTTATACAAATTTGGAATTTATAGCATGCCAACAAGTCTCAAATCATAAGAATTTTACAAAATCTCTTTCATGAACAAATTATTATTTTCCAAATGTAACAATAAAAAAATATACATATGTCAATAATAACAAAATTTTACTTTCTTCTTTCTTAGTCAATAAATCATAAAGCATGTTTATCATATGATATTCATCACTAAAATTCCCACATACTCAACAAGTACAAAAATTGCAATCACATTAACATGATTCATGGTATAAAGAAATTCTTCTTTTTAATTAGCATGATATCACAACAAAATCATCCTCATTCAAAACATGATATACTAGCATAAATTTTATCTTATAATTCTCAAACAATATCTTCTTATACTACTCTTTTTTTTGTATGCATATCCTACACTAGAAAATAATGAAATCACCCACTAACACAATGTTAATCTATTTGTCAACATAGCATGATTCACTATCAATCTCACCACAATCATGGTATAGTTATTCTATTTTATCAAAACTACTCATTCACTTTTATTAGCATGTACATTCAAAAAAAATTAGAAAGTAGGAGAACACCCACCTTTTGTGAAGCTTGAACAATGAAAAGAAAAGAGAACACCACTTCTAGCTCCAAAGATTCCTAGCTCCTAGTAAGGCTTCTCCTCCTAGCAAAGCTCCCTTTCCCTAGCAATGACTTCCTCTCTCTAGCAATTCCTCCAAGCAAAAGGACCCTCACTCTCTTTCTTTTCTTTCTTTCCTTTCTTTCTTTTGATAATGTTTTTGGTGCAAGATAAAGGTAGGAAATGGGGGCTCTATTTATAGGATTTTGGGAGGGTCTAAAGTGCAAAAATTCCACCCTAATAACTCTTCAAATTTATTCTACAACTCTCCACTTTCCTAACTCCTAAAACCCCCATCTCTTCATCTCCCCACTCTCCACTAACTTAACTCAAAAACCCTTCTCCTCCTCACTCCATGACCGGCCACCCCCTAGCCCACAAAATGGTCCAAATACATTTGTGTGTGCATGCACACATGCACAAACAAATATGAACACATTTCTATAACTCTAAATATGTACTAATATTTGTAACTTGTCATGTATTAGTACATGCTTAACTAAAAATGTGATTTTAATAATGGGCTTGCTACATGGGCTCATTACTAATTAATTTATTTAATTATCTAGTGGGCTCCTCTCCTAATGGGCCACATTTTAGTTTATAGGTCCATGGATCAAAAGAAAGGCTAAATAAAACTAATGCATGCTAAAAATAGTAAAATGAGAGTAGCCAAATGAGAATAAAAATTTGCACGTGCACCATACGTGCAAAAAAAATTGAAAAATCAAAATAAGGGGAAAATGAATTTTCGTTTTATAAAAATAGATTTGTAAACATAAAATAAATAATTGGAACCTAGAAATTATCACCCGTAGCGGCGAAAAATATGTAATTAATATGTGTATTGAAAACACATACAAGGCACGTAGAATACAAATATCGAAATATTATATTTTTGTTGATTCAACATAGGGAAAAATCAATATTGAAAATAAATAAATAGTCGATAATCAAAATACGGGATGAAAACACGTTACAAAATACACGTGCATAACACACGAGGGCAAAATTGTAATTTCCAATTTTGCGGGGTGTTACAGAAGCTTTCTCGCGGCCATTACCAGGGCATAAGCCATCTTTTCTATCCTCAGGTATCTAAGCTCGGCATCCCGAAGCACCTTACTAACGTAGTAGATGGGCTTCTGAGTCCGGTCTTCCTCCCTTACTAAAACTGCACTGAGGGTCTGCTCAGAGGCTGCCAGGTAGAGGTAGAGGGGTTCACCAGGAACCGGTTTGCTGAGGAGAGGGGGACTGACGAGGTAAGCCTTGAGCTGGTCGAAGGACTCCTGTTGCTGCTGCCCCCATTCGAAACCTTTAGCCCCCCTGAGGGCCTTGAAGAAAGGGAGGCATTTCTCCCCGGACTTCGAGAGAAAGCGCCCTATGGCGGCTAGGCGGCCTATTAATCTCTGAACTTCTTTAACATTTCTGGGAGGGGCCATGTCTAATATGGCCTTGATTTTCTCCGGGTTTGCTTCAATTCCTCGTCGGCTAACCATGAAGCCGAGGAACTTTCCCGAGGAGACTCCGAACGCGCACTTGTTTGGGTTGAGTCTCATATTGTGCTTTCTTAGAACGTCAAATGCTTCTTGGAGGTCGGTTGCATGATCAACGCCTCGAATGCTCTTCACGAGCATGTCGTCTACATACACCTCCATGTTCCGGCCAATCTGAGCCTGGAAAACCTTGTTGACGAGGCATTGGTATGTAGCACCTGCATTCTTCAGACCGAACGGCATGACTCTGTAGCAATAGAGGCCTTGGTCGGTCACAAACGAGGTCTTCGGGATATCCGGAGGGAACATCCGGATCTGATTGTAGCCTGAAAAGGCGTCCATGAAGCTGAGAAGCTCATGTCCCGAGGTTGCGTCGATCAGGGTGTCAATACTCGGAAGAGGGAAGGGGTCTTTGGGGCAAGCCTTGTTGAGGTCGGTAAAGTCAATGCAAATCCTCCAAGTCCCATTGGACTTCTTCACCATTACTACATTTGACAACCACTCAGGATAGTTGACCTCCTGTATGAACCGGGCCTTCAAGAGCTTGTCCACCTCCTCTTTGATGGCGAGCTGAAGCTCGGGGGCGAATTTGCACCTCTTCTGCTGAACCGGCTTGGACCCCGAAACAACGCTCAGGTGGTGGACCAGGAGCTCTTCGGAGATCCCGGGCATATCTACAGCTGACCAAGCGAAGAGGTCTTTGTTCCTTCGGATGCATTGTACAATGTCTGAGCATAGGGCGGACGGGAGGGTCTTACTAACAAAGAATTCCAATTCGTCCACCGGCTCGGAGGTCGGCCGGGCAGTGTCTTGGGGGATTTTCAGAGTTTCTAAGGAGAGGACAGGTCCGAGGGTAGAGGTTATGTAGCACTTTCGGGCTGTTTCCTGATTGCCCCTTACTTTCCCTACTCCGGCCCGAGTGGGAAACTTCATTTTGAGATGGTAGGCAGAAGGGACGGCTTCAAGGGCGGCTAGGCCGGGCCGGCCCAGAATGACATTGTAGGCTGCGGGGACATCTACGACCATGAAGTCCATCGACTCCGTCCAGGTAGTAGGAGTTTTGCCAGCGGTTACGTCGAGGGTAATCACCCCTTCAATAGTCACTGGCACTCCTGTGAACCCATGGAGCGTGTAGCCGGCAGGCTTGAGTCTATCTCGGGAGAGTTTTAGGCCTTTGAAAGCGGCGAGGAAGAGGATGTTTACGGAGCTGCCATTATCCACTAGTATCCTCTCCACTTTGAAATTCGCCATGTGGAGGCTAATGACGAGTGCGTCACAATGTGGGGTGCGAACTCCTTCAAGATTTTTGCCTGAGAATGTGACAGGCACTCCGAGGCCTTTGGGAGGAGGGGTGGTTCGGACCGAGTTGACTTCTCTTATAAATGCCTTCCGAGAGGAGTTTGAGGAGCCCCCATTGGGCCCCCATGAATGACGTGGAGGACTCGCTCTTCCTCGAAGTCGGGCGTCTCTTCTCGTTCCGGACGCTTGTTAGCCCCCCGAGGCGGGGGAGGAAGTTCGGCTCGGTCCTTTCTTACAGACCTGGTTAGCTTCCCCCTCTGGATAAGGGCTTCTATCTCGCTCTTTAAGGCACGACAATCGTTGGTGTCATGCCCGTGGTCCCAGTGATAACGGCACCATTTCTCTTTATCTCTTTTCTTGGCAGGGGTGTTCATCCTCAGAGCAGGAGGTATTATCCCTTCCTTTTCGACTTCCATGAAAATGGTTGAGACATTAGTGGTGAGGGGAGTGAACTTCTCGAATCTGGGGAGGTCGGCGCTGGTCGGCATTATCCTTCTGGAGCTTCTTGGCTCCTTCCTCTTCTGTTCCCTTTCTCTTAAACCCGAAGGAAGACCCCTCCCAGTTGGGTCGGTGCTCGGCCTCTTCGGCCCGGATGTACTTTTCACTGCGAAGGAGGAGGTCGGAGAAGTTCTGTGGAGGCTTCTTGGCGAGGGAGGAGCGGGGGTTGGAATTGAGGACATTAGATTGAAATGCTGCCGCAGCGACCGACTGGTCAAGGGATGCTATGGACCTGGCTTCAGCTGTGAACCTCTTCACATTGTCTCTCAATTTCTCGCCCTTCTTCTGGTGGAGGTGCAGCAGCAAGATGCTGGTCTTCTCAGCTCTACGGCTGCTTACGAAATGGGTGACGAAAAGGGTTTCGAACTGCTCGAAGGAGAATATTGAGGAGGGGGCAAGGCGAGAGTACCATTCTCGAGCTGGGCCCTTAAGAGTCGCGGGGAAGGTTTTGCAGAGGAGGGCATCGGAAGCTTGATGGAGGAGCATCAGTGTCTTAAAGCTTTCGATGTGATCAACGGGGTCAGTCTCCCCGGAGTAAGTCTCGAATTGAGGAGGTTTGAAACCGATCGGCACAGGTGCCTCCATTATGGTTCGTGAGAAAGGGGGTCTGCTAGGACGTAGGGTCCTCTCCCTAAGCTCTTCTTCTCGGTCTATCTGGCTCAGGCGCCTCTCCACCTCATGAAGACGGCGGTACATAGTGTCGTCCCTCCGATGGTAATCAGCTGAGCCTCTAGACTCGTCTTCGTACGAGGGAGAGCGAGGGCTGCGGCGACGGTAACTTCGGGAGCGACGAGGACTTGGGGTATGCCGGGAGTTGCTAGGAGCAGGAGGAGGAGATGGGGAACGTTGGTGAGGGCTTCGGACCGGAGGAGGAGAAGGGTTCTTTGGTGCATTGTTGTTGGGACGGAGATTGAGGGCTTGAAGGACGGTCGCTTGGAACTGCTGGAACTCGGCACGGGTGATGGGTGCTTCATCGTTCCTAGGCTGTTGCCGACCTGCAGGGGAGTGTAGCCTTCTTCGGTAATGCTCGGGGGATTCTTTCCGCCCTCTTCGGATGGGGGACCTCCTGTACTCTTGGCGGCGAGGAGACCGCTCATCCGGACGGTGCTGGAGGGAGGTTCCCTCTCGGGCCCGCTTTTCATCCAGATGACGGCGAAGGTCATCGTTCTTCTGTCGGTTGAGGGCGGTATTGTGGAGAGCAGAGGCTCGGGGATGATGGGAGGCCATTAAGTCCGAAGATGCGTTGTGGATGGAGACGCGGTCCTGGTGAAGAGGTTGTTTCTGAGGGTTAGGACCTTTGGGAAGTGGCTGATTTGGAGGAGGAAGGTCCTGTTGGAGCGGGTCTTCTGCCGGTGGAGGGAGTTGTCCTTGCTGTTGGGTAGGTTGGTTGGGAACTTCTTGCTGCTGATCGGGGTTTGGCCCTCTGTTGGACCCCCTCGATCTGATTTTCCTAGGAGGCATGGCTGGAGAAGATCTGTTCACCGGGAAGAGGAGGTTTCTATTCGTTAGTTTCCCACAGACGGTGCCAATCTGTTGCCGCTAAATTTGGTGTGGGGGCAAACAGATAGTATTTGTGGAT
Organism: Hemerocallis citrina; assembly: GCA_017893485.1. Taxonomy (NCBI): domain Eukaryota; kingdom Viridiplantae; phylum Streptophyta; class Magnoliopsida; order Asparagales; family Asphodelaceae; genus Hemerocallis; species Hemerocallis citrina. The sequence goes on from CM030361.1 coordinate 68,819,000, forward strand.
TCTTAGGGAAACTGAATAGTAAACCTGTATACCTGTTCCGTCGGGGTATGATCGTCGCTCCCGCCGTTCACCTGCAAAGAAGTGCGAGACACCGGGGTTGTTCCCGGCGACGCACCCTCCGACGCTCAAGTCAGTAATCTAGGAAGACTATGAAAGAGCGCAAAAACTGGAGAAAGATTGATTACCTCTTAATGGAGATGGATGGGGGGTATTTATAGGCGTCTAAGGGGATCAAATTAGGCATGTAATTCCTGTGTATAGATAAGGAATGTAATCCCTAATTCCCAGTGAAAGGATAGATATGAATCAGGGCCGTTGATTAATATTAATTAGAAACCCTAATTCTATCCTGCTGGACCGGGTTTGTTGCGGGTTGAAACCCACACCCAGTTGAGGTGGATCCGTTCGCGGGTTAATGGTTCTTTGGGGAGGAGAACCAGTACCCACTTCAGACCCGTTAGTAAGTGAAATTACCGTTTTACCCCTGGGCTTCAAGATTCGTGCCCAATTTGGACAGTCTCGATTAAACCCCTATTTTTAGCCACATCATATATATATATATATATATATATATATATATATATATATATAAAACTATTATAATGGGAGAGATGAGGTTGTAAACAAATAAACAATTTTTTATTCCTTAGTGTGTGTGTGTGTCAACACGTGCAGCGCACGTGTTGGTAGTTTTTATTTGTCCTTTTCATTTTCCCTTCCCATTTTCCCCACGTGCATTGCACGTGCATTACACTAGTATATATATATATATAGGGGATCCTTCAGTTACGCACTCCTTTTTATGCACTCCTCCTACGCACTCCTTCTCAGCCTTTGGATTTTGATCCTCATCATGATCAAAATCCTCTGGCTCTCCTTCCCAGCCGCTCTCATAGTTACTAAAGATGGGGGCAGGAAAGTCATTTCCCCACCTTTTTACTCTATCCCGTCCCTCTGCTCTCTCTATCCCCCGCTCTCTTTTCTCTCCTTCTCCAAATCCCATTCGAAAGGCTGCCACTTCTCCAAACCCTAGCTTCCTCGATTCCACATCCAAGGCTGCCGCTTCAAATCCAGCTCTCAAATTGCAACTACCCTCGCCTATCTTCTCTCTCCTCGATCTCAACTCTCGTGATTGAAACCCTAATTCGTCGATTCGAAGACGATCGATAACTCCTTGATATGGCTAAAAAATAGGATTAAATCGGGACCGTTCACATCGGACTCGAATCTTAAAGCTCAGGGGTAAAACGGTAATTTCACATGCAAATGGGTCCGAAGCGGGTACTGGGTCTCCTTCTCACAGATCCAATAACCCGCAAACGGATCCACCTCAGCTGGGTACGGGTTTCAACCCGCTACCAACCCGATCCGACAAGATACAATCAAGGTCCCTGATTAGATCTAAATCAACGGCCATGATTCACATCTATCTTTTCACTGGGGATTAGGGATTAAATTCCTTAACTGATTATAGGGGATATGCCTTATCAGATTACATGCCTTATCTGATTACGAGGAATATTCCTTATCTAATCACGGGGATTACATTCCTAAAACCAGTCCCTAAGACGCCTATAAATACCCCTCACCCATCTCCATTAAGAGGTAATCAATCTTTTTCTAGTTAAACGCTCTTTCATAATCATTTCTGGTTACTGACTTGAGCGTCGGAGGGTGCGTCGCCGGGATCAACCCCGGTGTCTCGCACTTCCTTGCAGGTGAACGGCGGGAGTCAACGGTCAAGATCCGGCGGAACAGGTTAGGTGTTTGCTATTCAGGTTTTTCACGAACTCACAAATTCATCTGTTTGCCCCCACACCGAAATTAGCGGCAACAGATTGGCGCCGTCTGTGGGAACAACATACGAATAGCAGCCCCTCCTCTTTCCGTCGACTAGATCTTCTCCAGCCATGCCTCCGAGAAAAGCCAAATCTAGGGGGTCCAACCGTGGGCCCAATCCCGCCGATCAGCAGGAGCCAGTCCCTGACCAACCCGTTCTGCAGCAGGAACGACCCCCCCTTCAGCAAGATCAGCCCCTTCAGAATCAGCAACCCCCCAAGGGTCCGACCGGACCTCAGAATGCTGGTGCGGGGGGCTCCCGCGGAAAGCAACCTCTCCACCAAGACCGCATCTCCATACGCAATGCCTCTACGGATTCCATGGCATCACACAATCCTCAGAGTCGGCAGAAGAAGGACGTGGATCTTCGTCACCGTCTGGACGAAAAACGGGCCCGAGAGGGAACCTCCCGCCACTATCGTCCGGGTGAACGATCTCCCCGTCACCGGGATTACAGAAGGTCTCCTAACCGTAGGGGGCGAAGGGAATCCCCCGAGCATCGCAGAAGAAGGCCACGCTCCCCCGTGGGTCGGCAGCAGCCTAAGAACGAGGAGGCACCAATCACCCGTGCCGAGTTCCAGCAGTTCCAAGCGACCATCCTACAAGCTCTCACCAACGCACCCAAGGCTCCATCCCCTCCCCCGGTCCGAAGCCCTCGCCGACGGTTCCCCTCTCCTCGTCCTGCTCCTACTAACTCCCGGCGTACCCCAAGTCCTCGTCGCTCCCGAAGCTACCATCGCCGCAGCCCTCGTTCTCCTTCGTATGAAGATGAGTCTCGAGGCTCGGCAGATCACCGTCGGAGGGATGACGCCATGTACCGCCGTCTTCATGAAGTAGAAAGGTGCCTGGGTCGGATAAACCGAGAAGAGGAGCTTAGGGGGAGGACCTTACGTCCTAGCCAACCCCCTTTCTCCCGAACCATAGTGGATGCACCTGTCCCGTTCGGCTTCAAACCTCCCCAATTTGAGACTTACACCGGGGAGACCGATCCAGTTGATCACGTCGAAAGCTTTAAGACTTTGATGCTCCTCCATCAAGCTTCTGATGCCCTCCTCTGCAAAACCTTCCCCGCGACACTGAAGGGCCCGGCTCGAGAGTGGTACTCCCGCCTCGCACCGTCTTCCATATTCTCCTTCGAGCAGTTCGAGACACTCTTCATCACCCACTTCGTGAGTAGCAGGCGCACGGAGAAGACCAGCATTTCACTCCTCCAACTTAGGCAAGAGAAAGGTGAGAAGTTAAGAGACTATGTGAAGAGGTTCACAGCCGAAGCCAGGACTATAGCCTCCCTCGACCAATCCGTCGCAACAGCCGCCTTCCAATCCAACGTCTTCAAATCCAGCCTCCGCTCCTCTCTTGCTAAGAAGCCTCCACAGAACTTTGCCGACCTCCTTCTCAGGTGTGACAAGTACATTCGTGCCGAAGAGGCCGCCTACCCTCCAAGCTTCGGAGGGTCTGCCTCAGGGACGAAACGAAAGCTGGCCGAAGAAGATGAGGGCTCCCAAAAATCCCAGAAGGACAGCAATGGACAGCATCGCCCGACTCCTCGGTTTGAGAAGTTCACCCCCCTCATTGCCAACATATCAGAAGTCCTTATGGAGGTGGACAACGAAGGGCTACTCCGCGCTCCCCCGAGAATGAATACACCTGGCAAGAAGAGGAATAAGGATAAGTGGTGCCGCTTTCACAGGGACCACGGCCACGACACGGATGATTGTCGGGCTCTCAAGGAGGAGATCGAAGAACTCATACAGCGGGGGCACCTGATCCAGTTCGTCCAAAAAGAGGGGGCCGAGCTCCTCACCTGATCACCACCTCTTCCAAACGAACAGAAAGGCCCGCCGAGCTTCAAGACTCAGCTCCTCCCAAGAGGTCCTCACCTTATTGTAGAAGTAGGATTTTGATTTTCAATAAGGCCGATGCTTGTAACCCGGCCAACAACATGTAATAACGGCACGCTCTATTGAAGCAGCCACTTAGCTTATTTCAATAAAACCTTACGTTTTTCATTGGAAATTGTTGCTCTCGTTTCATCTCTATCTCTCCGAGTCAAGACTCGCTAAAAGGTGAGTTCGGAGCCCAGCCTCTTCTACATGGCTGCTCCCACAACTTGCTAAGCACTTCACAATGGTTCGGAGTCCAGCACTCGGTTCGACTCTTCTTCCTCGGCTCGCCCACAGACGAGCCGGAAGTAGATCGCCGTTCGAAATTGCTCCTACAGCCGTTGAATGGATCGGAGTCCAACACTTGGCTCGATTCTACTTCGCAAGTTCGCTCCTAAGCGGACTAGAAGTAGCTCGCCATTCGAAACTGCTCCTGCATCCCTTAAACTAACCTCACAATGGTTCGGAGTCCAGCACTCGGTTCGACTCTTCCTCCTCGACTCGTCTTCAGACGGGCCGGGGGTAGATCGCCGTTCGAAATTGCTCCTGCAGCCGTTGAATGGATCGGAGTCCAACACTTGGCTCGATTTTGCTTCGCAAGTCCGCTCCTAAGCGGACTAGAAGTAGCTCGCCATTCGAAACTGCTCCTGCATCTCTTAAACTAATCACACAATGGTTCGGAGTCCAGCACTCGGTTCGACTCTTCCTCCTCGACTCGTCTTCAGACGGGCCGGGGGTAGATCGCCGTTCGAAATTGCTCCTGCAGCCGTTGAATGGATCGGAGTCCAACACTTGGCTCGATTTTGCTTCGCAAGTCCGCTCCTAAGCGGACTAGAAGTAGCTCGCCATTCGAAACTGCTCCTGCATCTCTTAAACTAATCACACAATGGTTCGGAGTCCAGCACTCGGCTCGACTCTTCCTCCTCGGCTCGTCTTCAGACGGGTCGGGAGTAGATCGCCGTTCGAAATTGCTCCTGCAGCCGTTGAATGGATCGGAGTCCAACACTTGGCTCGATTTTGCTTCGCAAGTCCGCTCCTAAGCGGACTAGAAGTAGCTCGCCATTCGAAACTGCTCCTGCATCCCTCAAACTAACCTCACGATGGTCGGGGTCCTATGGCTCGACTTTACTTCACCGGCTCGTCCTCAAACGGGCCGGAGGAAGATAGCCATTCCGAACTGCCCCCACGACCATCCGAGCTGAGTTACCCATCTACCGAGAAGCAAAGTTGCGGAAAATGTGCCCCAAAATCCGTGCTCGAATCTGCCGAACAAGATGCATCTACCGAGCAGCTAAGCAGATGAAGAGCAAGAAGAAAAAGAGACTAACGGGTCAGGGTCGGATCCAATACCCTCGGTCCGACCCATACCCTTCTTAGCTCCTTCATTTTTCTCCTTCTTCAGTCTTCCCGCCAAAGGTACCCAACACTTCTGCTCTTCTTCACTGTGCGAAAGAACGAGGCAGGGGAGAGAACCCGAATGCCTCTCCTCCCCTTCCTCTTTCTTCTCAAGGCCAAGCTCTTCACTCCGCTCGCCTCCAAAGCGGAGCTCTTCCCAACGAGCTCGGAGCTCACAACCCTCCCCTGGAGTTGCTCCTTGCACTCACTTCAGAGAATGGGTCTTCCCAGCACCTCTTCTCCTAGGAGTGGAGCTCCTCTTCAAAAATCTCCAAAACCAAACAGAATAGAGACAACTTCAGAGCTCCTCACCTCTCCCATATGCTGACCCATCCTCCCGAGCCGAGGAGCAGAGCTTCACCGACCTATCCCCTTCATCAACTCAATAAGCTTCTCCTCACGCTCGAGCCATCCGAACAGCCGAGCTACCGAACAGCTCAACCGAGCCTTCAAGGAACACTTCCTTCAAAACAGACAACTCAGCACCTCGGCCAACGGTACTGACCCTCCGAGCCGAGGTGCCCGGGTACCGACCCTCGTATATGGCAAAAAATCGTCCCGAGGCGGTCTCACCGTTAGATCATCTCCAAATTCGCACTCAGGCGTGATGGACGGATCAGATCGCGCCATGTCACCACAAAACGACAAGATAACGTTTTCTCGAAACTCGTGCCTCTTGTCTCGTGATTCGCGCTATGATCGTGATCAACCGTCCAGATCGAGCTACGTAGCCGGGATCTGCCAATCTACCAACCTGCGGAGCGGCAAAAATCTGCCTCAAAATCCGTGCTCGGATTCGCCGAACAAAGCAAGCAGATGAAGAGGAAGAAAGAAAAAGAGGCTAACGGTCGGGGTCGGATCCGATACCCACGGTCCGACCCATACCCATCTTAGCTCCTTCACTCTTCTCCTTCTTCCCCAACACATCTCCTCTTCTCCACTGTGCGGAAGAACGAGGCAGAGGAGAGAACCCAACTGCCTCTCCTCCCCTTCCCCTTTCTCCTCAGAAGTGCTGCCGATCCGAAGTGCCGCCGTACCGACCCTCGTTTATGGAGAAAAATTCGGCCGACCCCAGCTAGCCGTTGGATCATCTCAAAATTCACACTCAAGCGTGATGGACGGATCAGATCGCACCACGTCACCGCAAAACGACAAGATAACGTTTTCTTGAAACTCGTGCCTCTTGTCTCGTGATTCGCGCCACGATCGTGATCAACCGTCCAGATTGCTCTTCTACAAGTCAAGCTCTTCACTCCGCTCACTTCCAAAGCGGAGCTCTTCTCCACAAGTTCGGAGCACTACTTTCCCCTAGAGTTGCTCCTTGCACTCACTTCAAAGAATGGTTCTCCCCATGGCTCTTACGAGGGTCTTCCCAGCGCCGCTTCTCTACTGTGCGAGAGAACGAGGCAGAGGAGAGAACCCAATTGCCTCTCCTCCCCTTCCTCTTCTCTTCTTCTCCACTGTGCGGAAGAACGAGGCAGAGGAGAGAACCCAAATGCCTCTCCTCCCCTTCCTCTTTCTTCCCAGAAGAGCTACCGACCTACCGAACAGCAAAGTGAGAAAAATGCTCCTCAAAATCCGTGCTCGGATTGGCCGAACAAGAAGCAGATCCGAGGAGCTCAGATTTTCCGAACAAGAAGCAGAGGAGAAAGAATAAAAAAAAAAAAAAAATGAGCACGTGGGGCCGGGTTCGACCCGTTAGGGGATCCGAGCCCATCAACCCACGACCTGAACTCCACTCCTCTTCTTCCCCATGTTCCCGCCGAAAACAAAACCAACAGAGAAGGGAAGACCCAAACTCCTCTTCTTCACGTACGAGCTCCGCCATGGCCAGCACCTCCTCCTTCCTCGCCTAGAAAGGAGAAGCGAAGAAAAAGAAGAAGACAGGAGAAAGAAGCAGCAAAGCCACGAGGCATGCCACGTGGCATCTTTGGAGGTACAGCCGAGCCGTATGACCGAGCCGTATAGCCGAGCCGGGGTGCCTTCGCTGAAGCGCCGAACCGAGGTGCCGAATTGCCGACGCTGTATTTGGGGAAAAATTCGACCGAACCCATCTCACCGTCGGATCGTCTCAAAATTCGTGCTAAAACATGATGAACGGCTCAGATCTCGCCACGTCACCACAAAACGACAAGATAACGTTTTCTCGAAACTCGTGCCTCTCGTCTCGTGATTCGCGCCACGATCGTGATCAACCGTCCAGATTGAGCCACGTAGCTCGGATCTCAAATCCGAGCTACCGAACTACCGAACCGCTAAGCAGCAAAAAATCTCCTCATAATCCGCGCTCGGATTGGCCGAACAAGAAGCAGATCCAACGAGCTCGGATTTTCCGAACAGAGAGAGAGAGAGAGAGAGAGAGAGAGAGAAAAAAAAAAAAAAAAAAAAAAAGAAAAAGAAAAAAGGCCACAAGGGGCCGGGTTCGGACCCATCAAGGGGATCCGACCCGAACCCCAACCCTTCTTCTCTCCCAACCTCCCGCCAAAACCCATGAGATCAAAAAATCCAGCTCGTCATCTTCAAGCACCGGGCTCCGCCTCCGACGCCGGCTGCCTCCGACCAAAGCGCCGAGCTTCGAGCTCCCATCATCTTCTCCTCCTCCAAGCTCAACGAACGAGCTCCGAGCACCACCATCGAGACCTCCCTTCGTGCCGAACCCCGCTGCCGAGCTCACCTCCGAGCTCCAATGGTGGCGAACCGAACGACCCATCACCAAGCTCCGAGCTCCGCTGCCGAGACCCATGCCGAACCGAAGCCCCAAGCTCCGAGCACTACCTTCGCGAGTTTCGTTCGTGCCGGGCTCCAATACCGCCGTCGAAGCTCCGAGCTCCATGCCGAACCGAAGCTCCAAGCTCCGAGCCCCACCTTCTAGCTTCGCCACCTTCGGGAGAGCTCCACTCCCCCATCGCCAGCTCGGCCCATCCCCTTCCCGAGCTGCCTCCGTCGTCGAAGCGCCGAACTCCACTCCGCGCGACAAGCTGATTCGCCGAAGCTCCTCGCCGTGCCTCTTCCTCGCCGAAGCCTCGACGAGATTCACTCCGACGCGCCGAGCCCCTCGCCTCGCTCGCCGACCTCTCTCAACGAGCTTCGACGTTCGTCCGCCACGCTCGCCCACCCCACGGCAGCCAAGCTTCCCTCCGAACTCCACGCCGCTGCCGTCCTCTTCGCCGAACTTCGGTGGAGATCCCAAGAACGGGGGTGGAGTCGGGGTTGGGGGCGTTGTCGAGTCGAATGTTGGGTCGGAGCAAAGTAGAAGAAGAGGAAAGAAACAAGACGAAGAAGAAGCAGCGGAAGCAGCAAAGAAAAAGAAGGAGAAGAAGAAAGAAAGAAAGAAAGAAAAACAAAAACAAAAAAAAAAAAAAAATGCCACGTGGCGGTCCACGTGGCAACATCTCAACGACCGGGGTGCCTTCGCCGAAGTGCCGAAGTGCCGAAGTCGTAATTGGAGAAAAAAGAGGCCGGGCCACACGATCCGTCCGATCGTTCCAAAATTCGCGTCGCGACACGATCGACGCTCAGGAATGCGCCACGTGTCCCGATCGTGATCTGCCTCACGATGCGCGCAGATCTGATCATGATGAACGGCCAGAAACGTGCCACGTGTCCAGATCGTGATCTGCCTCACGATGCGTGCTCATCTGGTCATGATGGACGGCCAGAAATCTGCCACGTGTCCAGGTAATATTTAAATTATTTATTTATTTATTTAATTGTTTTTTTTATTTAAAAAATCCGAAAAAAATATTTAAAAATCGAAAAAATTAATTAAAAATTCTAAAAATAATTATTAATTCAGAAAAAATTATTTTTAAATTCTGAAAAAATAATTATTAAATTAGAATAATTAATTAATATTTTAGATAATTAATTATTTAATTCGGAAAATGAATAAAAAATTCAAAAAAATGAGAAAAAATTCAGAAAAATCTGGAAAAATCACCAAAAATCCAGAAAATTCTAAGAATATTTTTGGGCATTTTACAAGCCCATAATAACACTGTTACACCCCGAGCAAGATTCCAAACTCCCTTAAGAATACCGATAAAATCCCGTACGCCATTAGAACAGTTAAACTACTCCTCAAAGGCTGATTACACTCAGTCTTTAGGAGTGGGGGGCTCGTGATATGGCTAAAAAATAGGATTAAATCGGGACCGTTCACATCGGACTCGAATCTTAAAGCTCAGGGGTAAAACGGTAATTTCACATGCAAATGGGTCCGAAGCGGGTACTGGGTCTCCTTCTCACAGATCCAATAACCCGCAAACGGATCCACCTCAGCTGGGTACGGGTTTCAACCCGCTACCAACCCGATCCGACAAGATACAATCAAGGTCCCTGATTAGATCTAAATCAACGGCCATGATTCACATCTATCTTTTCACTGGGGATTAGGGATTAAATTCCTTAACTGATTATAGGGGATATGCCTTATCAGATTACATGCCTTATCTGATTACGAGGAATATTCCTTATCTAATCACGGGGATTACATTCCTAAAACCAGTCCCTAAGACGCCTATAAATACCCCTCACCCATCTCCATTAAGAGGTAATCAATCTTTTTCTAGTTAAACGCTCTTTCATAATCATTTCTGGTTACTGACTTGAGCGTCGGAGGGTGCGTCGCCGGGATCAACCCCGGTGTCTCGCACTTCCTTGCAGGTGAACGGCGGGAGTCAACGGTCAAGATCCGGCGGAACAGGTTAGGTGTTTGCTATTCAGGTTTTTCACGAACTCACAAATTCATCTGTTTGCCCCCACACCGAAATTAGCGGCAACACTCCTGCTGCCAAAACTTTGGGAAGCGTCGTGCTTTCGAAACTACTCGACGCATCTTCTCCGGCTTTCGAAATCCCCCATATCCCCCAATTTGATTCCCATCTTCTCCTGCTGCCGAAATGGGAAGTATTTCATTTCCATTTATGCATTTTGTGGTTATGTCTTTTTATATTTTTTTGTGTTGGTATAGGCAGTGATGACACACCTTATTATCTGAAAACTCATTTGATTTTGGTTACTTGAGGGCAACTCTTGTAAAATTTTCGAGCATATGGTTTTTATGCATTTTCGAGCAACTATGTAAATCTTATTATTAGGCAGTGATGATTTTAACTATATGATTCTTATTTAGAAAGTTGGTCCCTTGTTTTTGTGTGTGTGAAAGTAAGCAGTGATGACAATCTACTAATGAACATCCACTGATATGAATAGGGCTTGTAGGGTGACTATATTTCTGCTCTGTCAAATCTTATTTACAAATTCATGATGGTGGCAGTAAAGTCATTTTCCCACCTTTTACTCTAGCTTCAGTAACGCACTCATCTTTGCGCACTCCTTCTCATCCTTTGGATTTTGATGCTCATCATTATCAAAATCCATTGGCTATCCTTCTCAGCCGCTCTCATAGTTACAATTGTCGGGGGCACTAAATTTGTGTGTGAACCTGATGGCGAAAGAGAGTGCGCCACCTGAGGGCTGTCATTTTCCCTGTACTTCTTCCTTCGAATGTTTGATTATTGATTATTTATGTTTTTGAACTAGTTGGCATGGCATTGCAATGCAGCCCTAGTTTTAGTTATATGTTATGAGCCTACTTTGTTTTACTCCTATTATTAATTATTTAGTTTTAGTTATATGTTTTTGAACTAGTTGACATGTCCTTCAGATTATTGATTATTTATGTACTTGTTACTTTATTTTTTGGTGAATCACTTTGTTCAGGAATTCAAGAGAAGAACAAGAAGGATGTTAGTGGAGAACCCGAGAACCTAGAAGAGAAGGCTGAAGACTGCTTGCAAGAGGGCGAAGAGAAAACTCTCTTCGACTGCCAATTTTTGACCCATTGAGAATGTTTCGACTGCTAGGAGGTTTAAATGTGTTATAGTGTGTTGGTCATGTATGGATTGTATTGGAAATAATGGAAGTTGAAAGTTAAAACTAGTTTGTAGTTACAATTGTGGTTTTAATCCTTCTGTATAATCTCCAATTGGTTTCTGTTGTTTTCGGCAATTGGTGTACACATTGGTTGGTGGTTGGTGGTGTTCAGTTTCTGTTGTTCTGAGCTTACACATTTTGAAATTCATGTTCAGTTTGTGTTGTTCTGAGCTTACACATTTTGAGCTTCATGTTCAGTTTCTGTTGTTCTGAGCTTACACATTTTGAGCTTCATGTTCAGTTTCTGTTGTTCTGAGCTTACACATTTTGAGCTTCATGTTCAGTTTCTGTTGTTCTGAGCTTACACATTTTGAACTTCATGTTCAGTATCTGTTGTTTTGAGCTTACATATTTTGAGCTTCATGTTCAGTTTCTGTTGTTCTGAGCTTACACATTTTGAACTTCATGTTCAGTTTCTGCTGTTCTGAGCTTACACATTTTGAGCTTCATGTTCAGTTTCTGTTGTTCTGAGCTTACACATTTTGAGCTTCATGTTCAGTTTATGTTGTTCTGAGCTTACACATTTTCAACTTCATGTTCAGTTTCTGTTATTCTGAGCTTACACATTTTGAGCTTCATGTTCAGTTTCTGTTGTTCTGAGCTTACACATTTTGAATTTCATGTTCAATTTCTGTTTGTTTGTGACATTGATGTTGTTGCTGCTGCTGCTTTGAAACCCTCTTTTAGTATGAATGCATTTTGCGCCATTTTTTTATACATACATTGTAAGCTACTTAACATTCATACAAGATTATCGCAAAAAATGAAGGACAAATGTGTGAGCTCCACATTGTGAGAACTCGGTATTACAAAAAAAAAAATGCTTTCTGTATTGATTTGAAAGAACTAATACACATAGTTAATAAATACATACTTAAATACCGTAATGTACATGAATTCAAAAGCTGACTTATACTTAGAAAGAATATGAACATTGTTTGTTTACAAAGATGTTTTCAAAATTGCAAGTCTACAATTAACCAGAAATTAAAAAAGAACTGCTGCTGCTACTGCTTGTACTGCTGCTACCTGGAATATGTGCTTCTCAGCTTATGAACTCCTAGTTGCTGCCAGTTCTCCTACTAACCTTTAACAAAATTAAAAAGCATAAGATTGAAGTATGATTAATTAAACTAACCCAAACATAATTAAAAAAGTCAAAAAACTTAGTAGACTCAGAACACACTATTCATACTAGGGTTGCACTGCGGTGCCACGCCAACTAGTTCAAATGCATAAATAATCCCTCATCAGTTAATTAAATAATCAAGTTTCAGCTTAACTGCATAAATACACCCTCCATCAAAATCTATAATCACGCATCACTTCAAATGCATAAATACACCCTTCAACATTAGTGAGAGAGCGGGAAAAGGAGAGCTACCCAATCAAGATCATGAACATATATTGGGGAAGCTTTAATTACGCACTCCGCTTTGCGCACTCCTCCTACGCACTCCTTCTCAGCCTTCGGATTTTGATCCACATCAATGATCAAAATTCACTGCCTCTCCTTCTCAGCCGCTCTCATAGTTACAAAAGATGGGGGCACTAAAGCCATTTCCCCACCTTTTACTCTATCTGCCCAATCAAGATCATGAACATATATCGGGTGGATGTGGAAGAATATGCATAAAAACCATATGCTCGAAAATCTAACAAGAGTTGCCCTTAAGTAACCAAAATCAAATGGGTTTTCAGATAATAAGGTGTGTCATCACTGCCTATACCAACACCAAAAAATATAAAAAGACATAACCACAAAATGGATAAATGGAAATGAAATACTTCCCATTTTGGCAGCAGGAGAAGATGGGAATAAAATTTGGGGATATGGGGGATTTCGAAAGCAGGAGAAGATGCGTCGAGTAGCTTTGAAAGCACGACGCTTCCCAAAGTTTCGGCAGCAGGATTTAGGGTTTTGATCGTCTTCGAATCAACGAATTAGGGTTTCAATCAGGAGAGTTGAGATCGGGGAGAGAGAAGATAGGCGAGGGTAGTTGCGATTTGAGAGCTGGATTTGAAGCGGCAGCCTTGGATGTGGAATCGAGGAAGCTAGGGTTTGGAGAAGCGGTAGCCTTTCGAATGGGATTTGGAGAAGGAGAGAAAAGAGAGCGAGAGATAGAGAGAGCAGAGGGACGGGATAGAGTAAAAAGTTGGGGAAATGACTTTCCTGCCCCCATCTTTAGTAACTATGAGAGCGGCTGAGAAGGAGAGCCAGAGGATTTTGATCATGATGAGGATCAAAATCCAAAGGCTGAGAAGGAGTGCGTAAAGAGGAGTGCGTAACTGAAGGATCCCCTATATATATATATATATATATATATATATATATATATATATATATAAGGAAATGCTCAGTTGAAAACACAAATGTTGTGAAAACCCGTAAAAACAACGTAGGCCGTTGTTGGAAACAACGGCCTAGGTTATAATGCATTACAACCTATATCGAAATTTGGATCAAACGAAATGTTTCGTCCGTTCAAAATTTTCCCAACTTTGCTATTTTTCGCCTTCTTCATGACTGCAGCAAACCCACAACATGATATTTCTATTTTATGCATTTATGCATTTTTTTTAGCTTTGACGATTGTGGATGCTCTAAGAAGAGGGATTAGATTGTTGAAAATGGCAGGAGTCACTTAAACCGCTTGATATCAAGGTTGTGTTTGGTATGTGGGAACCAAAAATTGAAGATAGAGATCAAGAAATGGATGTGCTTAGATTACCATGTTTGGTATGTGGCAACCATATTTTTTGAATGAATTATGGATTTCCAAGAGAATCAAAATTCTTTGTTGGGAAGATTTTCATTCCCCCCAAAAACTATAAAATAACCCAAAAACTAAAAAAAAAATAAAAAATTCCCCCATTAAATCATGGAATTTGAAGATTCTCATAATATTTACATAACAAACTATAAATTAACCCCAAAAAAACTAGAATAAAAAAATACAATAATAAATGTTTTTTCGGGAATACAATATACTATACCAAACGCGATAATGCAACATTTTCAAAAATTCTCATTCTCACCCTTACATTCCCTGGAATTCTCTCATTCATTAGAATCTTCCAATCGTGTACCAAACACGCATCCACAATGGTGTATGTAAAAAATGACAAAATAGCAAAATAACAATAGCAATTTTAGCGATTTGCTGCAACGGTCAATTGCTAAAAAATAGCAAAGTGGACCAAAAAAATGAACAGACGACTAAAAGATTTTAATTAAAATAATTATTTTGGTTAAATAAAATACAACACACCTTTCACCACTCATCTCCTTCATCAAACCATACAAATCTTGATCTCAAACAAAATCATATACAATCCAACTTCATAGATTCCAAAAAAATACAAAAAATCGCAAAAAAACGACCTCAAATGCCTTGGACAAAACACGATGTTTGTCAAAGAATCTTGTATGAAACATCATGTTTCGTCCGTGCTCATTTTTTGCTTTTTGCAGGGTTTTTTTATTTTAAAAAACTCTAATTTTGTCTAACGAAACATGATGTTTCATCAAATTCTTTTGAAATATAATAAAATATTACGAACGAAACACCATGTTTTGTCTTCTGTAATATGCATTTTATCAAATCGTTTCTCAAATATATAGCAATCTATTATAGCAAAAATTAGATAAAATGACAAAATAGTAGGCCAGTGTGGATGCTCTTAACTTAACAAATGCTAGTTTTAATTACCATACCTCTGTTTGGTCCAACTTAAAGTTATTTGTTGTAGTCGTATCAATGTAGCGATACTCACAATATTGAATTTTTTTTTAATGCTATTATCTAAAAATATTTGCAGAAATATAACAGTTGTCAAAGTATTTATGTTCGTGGACTCAACAATCAAACTCGCCGTTCCAAACAGCGAATTTAGTTGTTCATGCTTGTCGTTGGGAACAACGAGTTTAGTGCTAATTTTTTGAGAAACTCGTCATTCCCAATGGCAAGTTCAGTTCTAAATTTTTAATGAAGACTCGTCGTTCTCAATAGCGAGGACATTTATCCTAGACTCGTTGTTGGGAACGACGAGGATGTATAAAATTCACAAAGAGTAAAACACTGTGTTGGACTTAGTGAATTTTCGAAAAAAAACTCTATATAAATTGTTTTGAACTAAACTCGTCGTTCCCAACAGCAAGTCTAGTGTAAATGTCCTTACTGTTGGGAACGACGAGTCTTAAAAAAAAATTAAACTAAACTCGCTGTTCTCAACAGCGAGTCTAATGTAAATGTCCGAGCCGTTGAAGACGGCGAGTCTTAAAAAAAAATGAACTAAACTCGTTGTGCCCAACAACGAGTTTAAGGTGAATGTCATCGCCGTTGAGAACGGTGAGTTTTCATTGAAAATTTTGAACTAGACTCGCTATTCCCAACAACGAGTCTAGTGTAAATATCATCGCCATTGGGAATAGTGAGTTTTCATTAAAAAATTTGAATAGAACTTGCCATTGGGAATGACGAGTTTCTCAAAAAATTAGCACTAAACTCGCCGTTCCCAACGGCGAGTTTAGTTGTTGAGTCCACGAACGCAAATACTTTGGCAAATGTCATCTTTTTGCAAATATTTTTAAATTTGGCATTAAAAAAAATCCGCAATATTTAGATAATGTTTTTTTATAGATAAAGATGACCGCAGTCATCATTTCATTAATGATCATTAAAGAAACAAAGTAGTACAAAGACAACTCAAAATACAAGCTTACAGAAAACGAAAACAACAACAGTTACATAAAGGGAAAGTCTGACATCCAACAGAGATCCAAAAACACCATATGAAGCACATCCGTCGCCCCCCTTCAGTCTGGATGGCGATCCACTCTGTACTAATCTCGTAGGCTAGTTCCCTTCATCGATCTTCATCTTCTTCCTTGCCTCCTCAGCTCATGCCCAGTCATGTATAAACAAGAAAAATTTATTCATTAAGGTTGAAAATTTGTAAGAAATCTTGCGAAATATGAAGTCAGTTCTTTTTAGCCATAGGTTCCACATTGACGCCGCAATAGTTATGTCCCAAGTCTTTCTATCTTTTAATCTAATGTGCTCGTCTCTTAGACTTCCCCAAATGTCAGAAGTTGAAATAGGATATCTAGTACACCCAAAACCCTACATACTACCTCCCAAGTAATCCTAGCCTTCGGACATCGGAAAAGGATGTGGTCGAGATCCTCTTCCCCTGATAGACACACCCCGCAAGTAACGTCTAATTGTATGTTTCTCTTTCTGAGGTTAACCTTAGAAAGAATCGCATTGTTGTGAACTAACCAACAGAACACTTTCACTTTTAGGGGCACCTTAGTCCCCCAAATGATACTTTCTTCTTTACATCTCAGCCCTCCATCGTTGATCCAATTATACATAGATGACACCGAGAAAACTTTTGATTCGTCCCTCTCCCACCATCTTATGTCCTCGGCACCATTCATCTGGCTCCCTTCTACTTGGATATGTCTGTTTAGTTCTTCGAACTGTGCTGTACTTTCTGCTGTAATGTTGTCTGATACCCGTAATCTTAGTTTTCCTTTCTTCTGAACGTCTGCGACAGTAAAATCTAAGTTCGTCGAGGCGACCGTAGCAAGTGGAAATCGGTTTTGGAATGTCGTGGTACCGCACCATTTATCCTTCCAAAATATGGTGCATTTTCCGTTTCCAACTATGCATCTAGTGTTTGTATGGAATATCTCTCCCTGTTTCGTATTACCCTTCCAAAGGAAAGATACTTTGGCCGACGCACTTTTCCCTCCAAAGCCGAATTTTCTTCTTTTGCGGAAAAGGTCGAAAGAGTAGTTCCACCACCCCTTGCGCTTATAAGAGATCTTCCACCACCACTTACTTAGCAACGCTTTATTCATGTCATGTAGACTCATGATCCCCAATCCACCGTATTCCTTTTTCTTACATACTCTACCCCACTTTACCAGGTGCATTCCTTTGTTTCCCTCCTCCGTTCCCTTGCATTGAAATCTTCTTCTAATCTTATCAATCTTGTTGATGACCCACTTCGGCACTTCGTAGATTGACATAATAAACTGCGGGATTGCACTAAGCATTGAATTTAACAGGATAATCCTTCCTCCTAGGGATAGAAATCGACCCTTCCAACCTTTGAGCTTCTTTGCTATCTTATCAATCAGGACCGTCCAATCTTCTTTAAATAGCGGCCCTGGCCTAATTGGCGTACCTAGGTATTGAATTGGAAATTCTCTCTTATCACATCCTAATAAATCTGTTATCTCAGAAACCGACATTGAAAGTTGGTCGCTTATTGGGATGATACTAGTCTTTTCTAAATTAACCTTCAGTCCTGACCATCCTTGAAAGCTTACGAGCGCTGCCTTAATAGCTACCACTTCATCCTTTTCAGCTTTCCCAAATAGAAGGGTGTCGTCCGCGTATTGTAATATCGTCATAGTTTGTGCGATTCCTTTAATCTGAATCCCTTTGATAATACTTAGTTCCTTGCCTCTCTTTATCATTTCCGCTAGCCCATCCGCAATGATAGCAAATAGTAGGGAAGATAGGGGATCCCCTTGTCTAAGCCCTCTTTTGAATCTTATTTCTTTTCCTTGCCATCCGTTCACATGGATGAACGATTTCCCTCATTGAACACATATTTTCATCCACTCCCTCCATTTTGCTCCGAATCCTTTAAGCTCCAGTGCTTCTTCCAGACACTCCCAATGCACAAAATCATAAGCCTTCTGAAAGTCCAGTTTCAGAAGAAAACCATTCGCTTTTGCTCTGTAGCCCCTGAAGACAATTTCGTGGGCTGATGCTATGTTGTCCATGATAACCCGCCCTCAAATGAACCCGCATTGCGATGGTGAGATCACTTCGTTTAGATGTGGAGCCAGTCTTTGGGCCAACACTTTAGTGATTATTTTGAACGAACCGTTAAGCAAGCTAATTGGTCTGAAATCTTCGTACGAGTAGACTAGTTGTTTCTTTGGAACCAATATGATTGTGGCATAGTTAATCCTATCCAGCTTAGCAACACCGTTGAATAGCTCGTGGAATATGTTCATCGGATCTTCTTTAATTATGTTCCCGTAAATTTTGTAGAAGAAGATAGGCAATCCGTCCGGTCCTAGAGCCTTTTCCTGTCCTAGGTTTTTGATTGCCTCGAAGACTTTCGATTCAGCGAATCTATTCTCGATACCCTCGAAACCATCTATTCTAGAGGAGCTCCACATATCCTGCTGCAGTCTACATCTACCAGTCGTGTTACGCCCAGATAGCTCATGAAATTTCTTGTCTAAGTGTTCTCTGATCAGGCCCTCTTTCTCTGTCCAAGTTCCATCAACCGATAATCTCGTGATATGACTTTGTCTTCTTCTACCATTTGCTACTTTGTGAAAGAATTTTGTATTTCCGTCCCCTTCTCGTAGCCATTGTATTCTAGATCTCTGCCTCCAGTACATCTCTTCCATATTCCTTATCCGCTGAATCTCTAATCTGGTGGTCGCTAATTCGTCTTTTTCCGACTCCAGAAGATCCCTATCCTCTTGTATTTTCTCCAGTTCGTCGTATCTGATACCTAACTTCTCTCTTCTGGAATTGGTCTCTCGTATCTTTTGTCCAGCCCACCCTTTTAATCTCCTGCACAGGCGCCCCGTCTTCTCCACCCATATTTAGATAATGTTGATAATAACTAAACTCGCAAAAGGGACCAAGGAAAAAAAGAAGAAGCATAAACTAAAATTATGAACAATTATGTCGAACTGCATCTGAAATCAATTGTATTCCTTACTGAAAATGAATGAAACAGGAATCGGGCCCCGAAAATTGTGGGTTGATAGTTATCAATTATGGACTAAGGACTATGGACTGTGGAATGTAGATGGCTAGATGGCTGAATCGCTGAGTGATAGTTTAATTAACTCTTTAATTAACTACTCATCCTAGTCATCAAATTAGAAGAAGACTTATCTCAACCATTGAATCTTACTGGATAAACTATTTTACTTCGCTGCTCATGCCCTCCTCTTCCTCGTTAAACGATGCTCCACTCTAACGTTCCTCGTATTTTGTAATCCCCATCATTGCCAACCAAAATATTTTCAACCCCAGAGTCTATTGTCTACTGTATGTGTCTACGTACTTAGGGACTACCATCTCTGTCTCTTGAACATGTTAAAAAAATGCCACAATTTGGCTCTGTCGCTTGAACATGTTTTTTTTGTTGAAAAAAAAGGTTGAATATGGCCACCATGTTTCATTAATAGGAAATTAACCAAACAAATTCAGCGTACTGGGCCAAATTACAAACTACAAACATAAAAATAGGACATGAAGCGACATGACCAGTATATACAATGAGCGCTCACTCCAACACACTTAGTGGGTGGGCCAACAAACCAAAAAACAACCCACATTCGACAAGGTCAAACTGGCCCCAGCTTGGCCCCGCCACAACCAATATTATACTGGACCCCATCTTGGGCCCAGTCACAAAGCAAGGGCCAACTAATTGTATGTACGTTAAATAAGCTTCGTGCACCGCCTCCACGGCACGCGCACACCCACCTGAAGTGAATCACGTGGCATTTAGATATTCGCCGCTCCCATCCTTCTCCTCCCCAACTCCCACTGACTCACCAAAACACTCTCACATTCGGCCCAATCATAGTCACAACCAAAAAGAGAGTCGTTGAGAAGATACCTTCACCTCTCTCTCGCTTTAGCTCTCTCAAGCGATTTCTCACCAAACAAAACTCTCACTCACCCTAACCACGGACACAGTCAAAGAAAGAGCCGTGAAGATGATACATTTGCCTCTCTCACGCTTTTACCCTCTTAAGTGATTTCTCACAAACACAAACATACACCTGCATAGAGTAGTGAGAAGCAACATCTTCACTCTCTCTCACGCAAAAACCCGAAGCAAATCACAACTAACTGAAGCATCACCTTCTCCTCTCGCCCCTGCAGGTGGTGGACGTTGTAGATTCCAGGTTCAATGATTAGGGCGTAGTGGCGGTGTTGTCGCGAAGCCTGTGAGAGTCGGTTAAAGGACGTCAAATTCAGGGTGTGACTCACACACTGACTGCCAAAATCCCAAACAACTCCAACTCTACATTTCCACTCTGTGCACCTCATGGGGGGACCTCGTCTGCAGGCCCAAGCCCCACAACTATGCTGCAACAAGTGTGCACACCTCATGGGCAACCCCGTCTTCGGGCCTAAGCCGGTGTGACACACACTGACAACCCAAAAATTCCAAACAACTCCAACTCTACAAATTCACTCTCCAAACTCTTCCACAAATCCTAATCCCCTCCAAATTCCAAACCCTACCGTACACACCCCCATCTCCAACTCCCCTCCAGAAGATGATTTAGTCTCATACCAAATCCCACATAAACCAAAGCAAAAGAAGGAGCAATACCAAGAGTGGAGGAGGGATCCCTCGATGCGCGTTGGACGACACAACGGCAAGGACGACAGGGTAGGTGAGGCTTGAGAGAAGCGTCGCTCGACGGTGGGCGACGAGGGACCCGAGGCGCCACCGAAGTATGGTGGCCCCCAGGTGTCGCCAAAGGAGTGCGACGACGGGGAGTGCATCATAGAAGAGTGCGTCATAGAAGGTACCTCAACCAGAGGGGGGGTTGGTCGTTGGAGCGACAGGATGGAGGTGGAGGTGGAGGTGGGTGAAGGGCGAACCGGGGGAGGGGGGTGGAGGCGATCGGGGAGGGGGCGGCGCAATCCTAGCCGCCACCCCTCTCCAAACTCAGATCTTGGTCTAGGGTTTTCTTTTTTGGGTTTTTTAGGGAGTTTCTCTCTCTAGAAAATCTAAAGAGAGAAACTCATTATCTGTTAGGAGAGAGAACTTGGCTATCTGTCTCTTGAACATGTTAAAGAAATGTCGCAGCTACAAACTGCGGCATATATATAGATAAGATCGCAATTTTCAACTGCGGTCTTAGTTATGAACAAAGTGGACTGTTGCCCATATGGGAACTGCGGCTGATATGGCTAAAAATAGGATTAAATCGGGACCGTTCAAATCGGACACAAATCTTAAAGCTCTCAGGGGTAAAACGGTAATTTCACCTATAAACGGGTTCGAAATGGGAACTGGGTCTTTTTTTCAAAGCTCAATAACCCATAAACGGATCTTTCCTATTGGATATGGGTACCAACCCGTTACAAACCAATTCAGAAGGATAAAGAGTAAATCAAATTCGTGATTATCCTTAAGAAACGATTTTAACCACTTCTTATCATGAAACAAGTTTAAACTCCCCAGCTTATCCATCAATACCGGGAAGTAGAGATTTGTCCTTACCTCGAAATGGGTCCCTAAGGCGACTATAAATACCCCTCTCCCCCCACCGTAACAAGGTAATCAATCTTTTTCTACCTAAAGCTCTTTTATAATCTTCCTGATTACTGACAAGAGCGTCGGAGGGTTCATCGCCGGGATCCATCCCGGTGTATCGAACTTTGTGCAGGTTCGCGACAGTGGCAAGAAACAAGTCATTATGTTGGTGAAGGTCAACAGGTTTGCTTTATTGTTGTCACGGCCCGCTTCCAAAAAATACGGAATACGAGTACATGACAAAAGCTCAGCGAATGACTAACGTCACCCATAAGCTGTTTAATCGATTAACTCAACAACATAAACAATACAGAACAATTGCGCAGGCAATAATAATGATCTCATGAACAAAAATACTTGGAATGAAGCAATATAAGTATCCAAATACAATAATAATAATCCAACGTCTGGAAACAATAATAAAATCCGGGACATAAGCCCAAAACAATAATAATCCCAATCCAAAAATAAATACAAGTCTAGTACATTAAGTCATTTAATAAAGCGATAAGCAAATTAAAAGCAGAAATCTTCAAAATGTTTGTTCTCCAACTCCAG
Organism: Hemerocallis citrina; assembly: GCA_017893485.1. Lineage (NCBI taxonomy): Eukaryota > Viridiplantae > Streptophyta > Magnoliopsida > Asparagales > Asphodelaceae > Hemerocallis > Hemerocallis citrina. The sequence continues at coordinate 68,840,953 of CM030361.1, forward strand.
CAGGCAATTCTCCTTTATTATCTGTAAATATTTCATCTAAAAAGAGAAAAATAATTGTCCTTAGAACAAGTCATGGACAACAAGTAGAGAAAGCAGGGAACAATGGAATAACGGTATAACAATAAATCAATGGATCAATAGGAATCAATAAAATGGGACAATAATCATGATAGTGGAGGAAATGGCTATAATAATGATGCAATATTAATAACAATAATCAATGATCAATAACGGTAACACTTAGCCAATATTCAATACCAATAGGAACAATATGCAATGTCGACGTAGTGTGATCCTTAAGTCTATTAATTATTTTAGATCCTAACTAATGTAGCACTTCATGCGTCCCATCTATTTACCACATGGTTGCTACATGCAAACAAGTTATATTTAGACTTAGTAGTGGGCTCCATAGTTCATGTACTCTTCAACATTAAACATTATTCACCTTTCGGTGTATGGTACGGTCATCGGCAATGATACAATACACAATAGATTGGGTTACAGCCATAACCACAATCACCGATAAAACAATAGCTGGAACATTATTTAGGAAAACACGGGCCCCTCCTCCGAGTACATTTTCTATATTGTCCACTACGAAAAGTCAACCCTTAAACCCCGGCTTGTTAATTATTTATCAATGGAACAATACAATATGCAATTAAGGAACAAGGGGTGAACAATAGTATCAATAAGGAAACAATAGGTTGATAACATGGATAGGACGGTTACAATAGTGACAATAACTCATTGGGAACATGCAATGCAACATACATACATCAATTCATGCAATAATACAACATAGGAATTATTAATCCATTAAAAAGTGGTATCCAAAATTCTGGACAGCATGCGCAGTCTGTACAAAAGTGCAGTTTCCCGCTGACTCAAGAATCGAAAGCCAATTCCGGGATGGCGTTTAGTTGAAACTCGAGATCCTCCACTGAAAGTAGAGCAAACCTATTCTATTATCTTACTTACTACCTGTATCTCGGGAAAAAAAACAAAAAATGACAATCCATTCTCTAGTTTGTACGAAATTACTTACTACAAACGCACATCTCGGCCGTCGGGTAGCTGCTCACCATTTCAAGCGTAGCGTAGTAGAATGAAGGCTACGCACCGACGCTCTCTTATCTATTAGCCTATAGCCTAAGCGTCTTCGCTAACTCGCTCGCCTACTTAAAAAAAAAGTAGGCGAGGCTAACTCAGCCGCTGACTTCGACGTTGAATCCGTCAGAAAATCTAGAAACTAAACTTCCATACGGTTCCAATGCATACTTAAAGTTCAAATTCCGACAACAGTAGCTAGGCACACATATTTCTTTTCAGGTTTTATGTTCAGGCAGAAATTCGGTGTCATGTTATTTTAAATTTTGAATCAGCAAAAACTCAACATTAAAATCAGTAAAAATATAATCTAGACTCCTAAATATGTTGGGCAACAATCTGGAAATTTTCATAGTAAAATTCTATCATTTGATCAACCTTTTTACTGTTCGAATATGAAAGGTACGAGAATCTGAAAATCTGAAAGTAAAAACACAGTTGTAGTAAAATGGGCATAACTTTTGCTACAAAACTCGAAATTCGAAAATTCTGGATGTTATTGACAACTAGACATTCGGGGCTACATTGTATATTCAGAAAATATTTTATTTTGAGGTCATTTACTGCTTCGAAAACAGCAATCAAGTTCAGGTCAGCAACATGTATAGTTCTTAGGGTATTTTTCTTGAAAATAAAAATTAATTGAACATGTCGGTATCGATTCTATAGTCTATAAATTGTGTAACTAGCATGATAGGTGTCCAAACATGATAAATAAAATTTAGAACACACACACATACAAGTCTAACATCAATCAATCATCAAACGATCAAACGACATACAACCTAACAATTGTCTCTAGAATAATTTAGTTGTATCGTGACTATTTGTGTAATCCTAATATCCATACTATATGATGTATGCAAGTTTCAATACTTTTGGAGTCAAATTGGCACGATGTCAAGAGTATTGGGGTTAGCTCGTGTAAACCCTCAATAAACCCAACGAAAGAGATAAACAAAGGATAATACGATAACAAAGAGATCTACTTGCAAGAATTTCAATAGCACTTGAATTTGATACAATTAACAATTCAAGAGGACAGTGACTTGCCTATTAGGTGATGGAAACAAATACCAAGAATAACAGGATAAGAATCCCGAAGCAACGAACTCAAATCCGCAACAACATGAACCCCCGAACACACAATATTGCACGTGCAATATTCGTGCTCCCAAAATCAAAGCAATCAATAGCACAAAAGAACCTAATCACAGCAAAGAGACAATCAGCAACGGCCAACAAAAGAGATGGCAGCAATGTCAGCAACAGTAGAGGGGTTCGGCCTGGGCGTCGACTGGTCGGAGACGAACGGTGGGATGGCGGATGGCGACAAGGCCACGGCGTCGACGGCGGGAGGGAGGTCGCTGGTCGCTACCGTCGAACGGGAAAGGGCAGCAACGACAACAGCGTTGGGTTTGGCAGCTGCTTGGGCGGGAAACGATGGAGAGGGGTCGGGGGAATGCTGGCGGAGCTAGGACCGCGATGGGTCGGCGGCGCACGGGGGTGTCGACGGGAGAGCGACGCCGAAAGATGATCGTGAAGTGGGTTGGGGGAGAGAGAAATGGGAGAGGAGAGAGATTAGGCGGCTGGATTTCGATTTGTGTGCAAAAATTAGGGTTTACAGTAGAGTTGCATTTATAGGGTGCAATTAGGGTACTGGATTAATGGGTTAGAGCATCTGTAGTCGTTGAATGTAAAAATATCCATATATGGATAAATAGAAATAGGATTTCCAATTTTGCTGCACTCGTGCAAAGCTATTTTTTAGCAAACTATAATAAAATATTGAGCGACGGCACATGAAGTGCCGTCGGAGTGGAAAAATTGTAAAAAACGAGTAAATTTGTCAGACGGCACATGAAGTGCCGTCCGAGAACAAAAAAAATCCGGCCATAAATGATGGACGGCACATGAAGTGCCGTCCGACAGGGGAGCAACTTTTTTGGGCCCATTTATCACTTTTCCGGAATATCTTCCATGTTTTAAGGCTTTATTAAAATTTTTATGACCATATTACCCTTCCACTAATATATATACATATATCTAACCACAAACCAACGTAAGTCTGGCTATCTCTCTCTATCACAAACTAACATAAAACTCTTGATATTGCTTTCTGTCAAACCAACTAAAACTCTGTCTTTCTCACACTCTATCAAAATAACTACCTCTCCTCTCCTCTCGGCAATCTAGAATATCAATCTCAATTCTATCTCACCCAACTCTCAATCTCAATTTATTATTTAGTTGAAAATACTGTCTTCGATACGAAGATTTATTGGTTGTTTGAAATCAAAGCGAGAACATGTGCCAGCTCAACCCGGCACAAGCACTGAGGGTGAAGTGGATATGTCAAATGTCGACTATGCCGATCAGTCCAACTGGAATCGTGTAGTAGACGATTCGAAACATATTAGTCAATATGTTATTGTTACTCCTGAGGGTGGTTTCTGTAAATTCAGAGAAAATTAGAAGGAACCGATCAAAATGTACAATCAGTACTGCTCACGGGTTCCACTAATTCAACTACTAGTAGAGCGGGCGGGATGGCACCGTTTCATGACTATCAATACAAACAAGTCGTCGGTTCGGCTCGTGGAGGCACTCGTAGAGAGATGGTGGGACACTACCCACACTTTCCACTTTCTGTATGGTGAGTTGGGTTTCACTCCATTAGATTGGGTAATGCTGACGGAAATTTCTATAAGTGTCGGCGACTTGCCTCCATGCGACAATGAGATGTATTCTTTTGAAGTTGTTTAGCAACGCTTCTTTCCAGAACTAACGAATGATGACTAGAAATCACAAGGTATACAGGTGGTTATTTCAAAAATTATTTTACTAATGCTTTGATTGAAGAAGCCCAAAGTGACAGAATTGTAGAGATTAAGATCGCTCGAGCATTCTTTATGTTCTTTCTCGGTGCATTTTTTTCACAAATGGTTCTGGATTAGTAAGGTGTGATTGGCTAGCCGCAGTTGTAGACATCAATGCTGTTGGCAAATACGATTGGGGTAGTCATGCACTTGCTCTGTTGTATTTGTCTTTGGATTCATGTAGCAGGCTCAAAGTGAAATCGTTTAATGGGCCGTGGTAAGTGTTGGAGGTAATACTAATCCTTTTAATTACTAATTTTAGACCAAAAATGTCATGATATAATTTCAATTTATCTATTCGTAACATAATCGATAATTATGCTGTACAGTATTGGGCTTACGAGTACACAAATTGTTATATCCCAGTTAGAGATATGAACACCCCTTTGCAGACCCACGTGTCTAATTCTGATGTATGGCCGAGAATTTTGCGATGGAATAAAGAATTCTTGGATTTAGGTCGCTCTGATCCTATTCGGTATAATCAGTCGATGGCCCGTGATCAATTTGAGATGCGCACTCCTTCCTCAATAATTTGGCAGCCATATAATTCTTCAACAATTACAGATGTGTATGAAATAGAAGTTGCTAAATATATATCACAGTTTCGTCATACTTTTACGTATTGCGGTCAGGTATATGAAAATTTTCATATTAATTTCCAATAGTTTTCATAAATAGTATGATTATGCTAAAGTGAACAATTGATTGTAGGGTGTATGGTATCTTGCTGATCGTTGTATTTGCCAACTTACTGGTGATATCGCTATACCAAAAAATCCACCTCTTCTAATGCGTTTCATGGCATCCAATACTACATTACCTGAACCAATTGAAGCTTCACCTTTTGTGCGTCGTGTAGACCAGTTCACTTACAATCAGTATTGGACAAAGGTTTCAATTGGTCCTATAATGCCGACACTCTCTCATGCATCCAATGTTAATTTTATTGGGCCAGCATCTATTAGAGATACTACTGCTCAGTTGCCATATGCTGCACCTCTATGTTGGCAACCATCCCAGTATCCAACTCAATCAACTGCAGAAACTTCGAGATTACTTGGTCAATCTTACGTCGAAGTGCCACTATTTCAAAGTGGTACTATTATGAAGAATTTGGACTCCAGTGTCAATGCCCCATTTCATCATAGTGGGCAACCAACATATGTGAGTTACTAAACTTGAATTTACATTTTTTTTATTATTATAAACTGTACTTTACGTACTCTCATTCATTTATATATTTTATACATTTCCACAGGAAGAGTTATACACTCATTGTCAACAATTGAGCAACATCGAAGCACAGTTACGGCGATTGATACTGTCAGATATGGTATTGAGGGAATCAATTCCAACTGATTTACCAAATGCAAGGCGGTCTGTATCGATGGGCAGGGCCTCTCTTTCTCGACAAAGACCAATGAATCCAAATTTAGATGACACAGGAGCATCCACGTCTACATATGTGCCTGAAACACAGTATAGTCATGAAGAATAGGAAACATAGTTATGACCAAATTAATCCAACTTTATTGTATTTTATATTTATGACACTCGAGGGTATTAACATCAATTTTAAAATAGTTTTACAATGTAAATTGTAATTATGACACATGAGGGTATGTTAGTCACAAGGGTATTCTAGTAAACATATGATTGTCACATGGCCTCTCTTGTGTTCTAGTAAACATATGACTGTCACATGGCCTCTCTTTCTCTAATTTGTTTTGTAGTGACAAGGAGAGTCGGTTCATGTCCCTATCTAGCCATTGTAGGTATTGACTTTTTTGTACCTAGCAATGTGTTAAATTTCAGATATGACAGGACATAATAAATGATATGACAAGGAGAGTCGGTTCATGTTTAGTATTTATATGCTGCCATCCTGTGTACATTTATCTATGTAATCCACTTTGAAAACTACAACTCCTTCGTTTTACTTACAGCTCTGACCTCCTCAATTCCCATGGCCAATTTAGAAAGCACTTTTTCTTGGAGTTCATCTTCCTCTTCATCAGAGGTGGGCAACAATATTGTTGCTCAGATTTTTCACAATCGTCTAATAAGGGTTGGCAATGCAATCCGAGATAGCGAACAAATCAATCGTCGTCATTATATTCGACGCGAAAGACAAGATGGTCATAGACGGATGTGGAACGACTACTTTGCCGAAAATCCAGTTTATCCAGATTCAATTTTTCAACGTCGATTCCGTATGCGCCGACAACTCTTCAACCGGATCTTGAATGCTGTTGTTGGTTACGATCAATATTTTCAACTGTCCTAGGATGCATGCAAGCAAGTTGGGTTAAGTCCCCATCAAAAAATTACGGCGGCACTACGTTGTTTAGCGTACGGAGGGGGGGCTGATGCTGTTGATGAATATGTACGTATCGGCAAAACAATGGTATTGAAAAGTTTACGTCGTTTTTGTTTTGCAATTGTAACTTTATTTGCTACACAATATATGAGGAAACCAACACCAGGCGATGTGGAAAGACTACTAGAAGAGAATAGCGCTCGAGGATTCCCTGGAATGTTGGGTAGTGTAGATTGCATGCATTGGAAGTGGAAAAATTGTCCGACAGCATGACACGGACAATACACAGGACATATTCGGGAACCAACTATTATTCTCGAAGCAATTGCATCTTATGATCTGTGGTTCTGACATTCATTCTTTGGAATGCCAGGTTGCAACAATGATCTAAATGTGCTGAATCGGTCAACTTTATTTAATGAGATTCTTAACGGTCGTGCACCTCCAGCCAATTTTGTCATCAACAACAACAATTATAATATGGGTTATTACCTAGCGGATGGTATATACCCACCGTTGGAAACCATCGTGAAAACTTACACCGCACCAGATACCCAAAAAAAAAAAAATCCGTAGAATTACAAGAGGGTGCAAGAAAGGATGTCGAGCGTGCTTTTGGTGTTTTACAATCACGTTTCGCAATAGTGAAGGGTCCAGCACGCATGTGGGATGCAGATAGTTTGTCCTATATGATGAAAACATGTATCATCTTACACAATATGATTGTGGAGGATGAACGTGACGATAGAAATCTCGACTATGATTATAATCAAATTCCTGACTCAATTGGGATCGAACCTAGCACATGTGGACCAATTGATGAAGTAGGCCGAACGTTTCGTAATGTCATTCTACATGATTGACAAAGACATCATGCTCTTCGTCAAGATCTTGTGGAGCATATTTGGAACCAATTTGGAGATGAGTAATTGCACTTGACCTGTAGTACTATGTATTCCCTTTGTATTGTAACTTTTAATTTCATGGTAGAATCATAAAAGTAGTTATTGTAGTTTTTTCAACTATGGTGATATATGCTGTATTTGGGTCAATCGTACATTCACTAATTAATGCTCATTTTCAACTATGATAGTATATAATTGCTCATTTTCATCAAACAGGATGTTATGGGTCTACTCGCTGCAAAAAAAACAATCTTCTCCATTTCAAATTAATAATGCATGTACTAATACAAAATACGGATTTTTTGGGATCAAGTTCTTCACCCATCGTTATAACCTCGTTTTTGTAAAATTTCATTTTGCCTACACATAAAATAATATCGTTGATTCATAGGTAATGTGCTTAGATCCATACCCATAATACGATCTTCCTCGATCCGTTCTTTAAAATCGCATTCTCAGTTTTTAATCGCCTTCCTTGAAACTTGCGATTCTTTGTATACATCTGTAAATATGACTATTTCTTCGGCCATATCTTTGATGCCTGATGTTTCGGCAACACTTTTGCCTTTTCTTTTAGAAGCTTTGCGACCTGGTGGTCGGGTAATGGGTGTAGGTGAATCTGTATCCATGGGTAGATCTGAGTCCAAGTTGATTGTTGGAGAGTTTGGGCTTTCACTACCTTCACCGAATTGGGTATTTGGTACTCGATCAAAAACTTGTGTTGTGCGCAATGAAAACTTTGGCTGCTCTTTCAGGATCTCATAACATTCATCAAATTTGAATGCTTTCCCCGAAGATGCCAAATACTGTACTCTCGCTTTGCGAATCTGAGAACACATTTATATTCCAAACGTTATTAGGTAAACAAATTATACAAATAATGACTTCAAATAATACATTTATTATACAAACCTTGTCTGCTTCTATTGTTCCGCTACCGGCTCGACTTGTTGCATTGCTCAATTTTTCTATGAATAGAGCTACTTCTTTGAAAATTATTTGAAACCGACTAGTGAGTGAGGCTGCTGTTCTGTCGGTGGGAGAGCCTAATATTACCTTAAATGTAGAATAAATACGATCCCAAAACTGTGCTCCGGATTGATCAGTACCAATAACTGGATCTTGAGTAATACTAATCCAACTCTGGCATATCAGAAGATCTTCCTGAGCCGTTTAAGCTCTTCCCCTTGCACTTTTAACATTTGCCATTTATTTTCTTTGGCAACTCAATTGAAGACCGAGAAGATATTTGTGATAATACAACACAGAGAAGAAAGTTGAGATCTGAATAATTTACTAGATTTTTTTATGCTCATATTTGGTTGAGATTGAGTACTATATATAGGAAAATATTGGGAACTACAATTGATGAAAAATATAGCCGTTGGATTGTGGATAAGCACATAAAATAGCCGTTGAATCAAACTCGGGGCATTATCGTCAATCGCTTCACCTTTTTTTTTTTTTTAAATAACTCAACGGACGGCACATGATGTGCCGTCCGGGAAAAGGGGAATGGGGTGGGACGGCACTCCGAGTGCCGTCCGAGGGGAATTGTATTCGGGGTTTTTTATTTCTTTTTGGCGATAATTAATGCGGAAAATTAATTAGTTTTCAAACGGACGGCACTTAAAGTGCCGTCCGACGAAAAAAAAAAATATTTTTTTTCGTGGGACGGCACTTCGAATGCCGTCCCTTAATTATCAATAAAAGCTATATCGATTCTCATTTATAGCAATCGACTGTAGCGATTTATCGATAAAATGGATATTTGGCAAACGAGTGCAGCACGTTCATTTGCCAAATATCCATTTTATCGATATTTGGCAAACGACTACAGATGCTCTTAGGGTCCAATAAAAGCGGTTTTGGGTCAAGAACAAATCAAATTGGGTTTTAGGGTTCAATTAGAGATAGATCAAAATCAATCGGGTTCAAAATAAAAATATCCACAATAAATAAGCGAGCAACACGATCAATAAGAATTGCTCGATAAAAAAGAACGAAGAAATTTCACGAACAAAAATTTAAATCCAAAATAATACAAATGCATTAAAATATAATTTGGGGCTTGAAAATAAATTTTGGAATTCGCCAATAAAATTAGATCAAGTACGAAAACAAAATAATTCGATAAATAAATTTTAATTAATAATCAAGAAATAAAAATTAATTATTATAATAACAAAAGTAGTAAAATCATACAATAAAATAATATTCGGATTTAATAATTTAATTAAAATAATCCGATAATAATAATATATTTATTTTAGACTCAAATATAAATAGTCGACAATAAGATATAGAAAATAATATCATTATTCGAAATGAATAACATTTTCGATTAGAAACCACTTTAATAAAATATCTGAAAAGAATTTAGCCCGAAATAAATTTACAAAAATCGAATTATAGAAAATACACGAAAAATACTAATTATCGGAATGGGGGTTACAATTGTTTTCCTCAAGAACTCACAAATTCATCTATTTGCTCCCACACCCGAAATCAGCAGCAACAGCGGCAATCAAAAAAAAAAAAGAAGCTACAGCTACTGTCTGCGGCCTGCGATCTATGCTGACATGTGGGACATATTTTAGAAAAAAAAAAAACAAATTTTATGTTATCCTCTAATTTTCTTTGTTGTGATTTGATGGATTAAAAGGTGAAGGGTAGCATTGGTATAAATATCTGAAACCCGAATCTGACCCGGACCCGGTATTAAACAGGAACCGACCCGACCTATTCGGGTCCAGATCCTAAAATGGGACCCGTTGTACATTTACGTCCGGACCCGGGTCCGCTCAAAAGAGACCCGACCCGGACCCGGACCCGTTAAAAAAATCCAAAAAATCAACCTAAAAATAAATATTCTATCCTCATCTCTTCCCTCATTCCTCCTCAATTCTAATTTTTTCTCTTCCAAACTCAAAACTCATGTATTTTTTTTCTCTCCTCTATTCTAAATCCTCCATTCGCCTCCTCCGCTCGCCGCTCACACTCTCGCTCCTGCCCGAACGAGTAGAAATATTTTAATAGGACTCGGACCTGGTCCTCACTGGTCCGGGTCCAATTTTTGGACCCGTAGGGGACCGGGTCCGGGTCCGGATAGTGAAGGACCCGATCCGATACCAATGCTAGTGAAGGGATTAGATTCTGCGTCTTGTCCCCTTCAATCAGAAGTCTTGGAATAGTTTGATGGTTCTATAGTTAGAAATTAGCATGTACGAATCCATGCGGAAGGCTACATTAAGTGTTGAAGGTCTAAAGTTTTCAAGTTATATTTAAGCTATATTTAAGTGGAGGTTGATAAAATTTGACACTAAAAGTATGTGGATAAGATTTATTTAGGTGATTCATTTTAAGTAAATTATTGTTAAATCATATCACAATAATTATTCTTATTATAATAGTAGAGATTCCTGGGATACATTGTCTTAGTGATGGATGGCTCAGGATAGAAACAAAAATTACAAAGTAACTAAATTAACCACCCAAACCCCCTTCCTCCTCCCTTCTTCAGCTCTCGCTCTCCTGATAAATCTCATTCCATTCAATAAATCCCTCTTTCTAAAAATGAGAGCTCCTTTTCCAAAACCTAACCCCAACTCCTATTCCTCTACCCCTTACCACAAAGCTAGACGTCTGTCTCCATTGACGTCGAAGTGAAGCAGAGGAGAAGGTGTCGAGCATCAGCGGGTAGACGAGCGGAGAAGGTGGAGGAGTCCAATCAGAGAAGCCCACAGGTCCTCGCCTCAACCAAGAGACAGGAAGGAGAGCACTGATGACTTGAAAGGTCGATCAACACGCCATGGCCACCGACGCGAAGTAGAGGAGTTTCGGAAGCGGTCGAAGAACTCGACCAGGTTCGTCGATTCACACTCAGCTATCGAGGAGAGCAACAAAAAGCTTAGGTCGTACGCGGAGGTCACAAGAGGCAAAGCGATCGACGTCGACGAACATAGAGTTCGTTACCGATCACCTTCCCCAGAGCGAGAGCGTCGAAAGGTTGGAGAGGAGGATGATGAAGATTGAATCCTGGTCAAGCCAAGAAAGATCAAGAGGTCCATTAGGAGCAACAGCGAGTCGGAAAGCTCGCGTATTGATGGACGGCAAAACTGCCACAAATGCGCTCGTCCCGGCCATTCTATTAGCAAGTGTACTTATGATTGGTTCTGTTACTTCTGTAGAAGCTCTGGCCATATTTCTACAGCTTGTCCAAAGCGTGTCATTGCCACACCGACCAACTCGAAAGCAAAGCTGGGAGTGCCGCCGACTGTCTCGGAAGGGAGCATGACCCAGGAGAGTGTCGCCGGAGATCGTAGAGTTATCCAAGCTACAGTCATTCCTACCCCTCTTATCGCTGAGTTCGAAAGGAGATTCAATAAGGGCATTGTTATTAAGGTCCAGACAGGGGTGCCCATAGCAAACGACATTTCGGAGCTACTTCATGCAGCGCTTACCACAGCGACCGTTCCAATCTGGGTTATACAAGAGATTGCTTTGAATATTTTCTATGCTCATTGCAACGATGAATCTCTCGCTCAAGAGACGATTAGGGTGAAGGGGCTAGAAGGACGAGATTCTCAGGGCTTAGAGTTCTTTGTCACGTTCAAATGGTGGACTAGAGATTATGGAGCTTTGAAGCCGGATAATTTCCCTCCAGTATGGATTAGATTATAAAATTTACCCTTCCATTGTTGGGTCCGCTCGGGTTTTCAAAATGTGGTTCGTCCATTTAGGATGTTAATTGACATTGATAGGCAGACTTTGATGCTTTCTGCGAGGAAGTTCGCCAGAGTCAAGGTAGGCGTGGCTAACAAATCCGACATCCCATCCAAGATCCTCGTCGATTTCGACAATGTCATCTACGAAGTTAGAGTTATTGTAGAGGTCCAGAAAAATGTCTCCTTTAGAGAATCTTCATTGGCAGATAAGAACATTTTCAAGGGTGGAGATTGGAGGCCAGAGGTTGACGATGAAGGGGAGCGGTTGGATGTGGGGGATCTGACGTGTGAAGGCCCAGTGTTTGGAGAAGTCAAAGCGACTTCGAAGTACCAAACGGATGAGCGCCAAATTCGAAAATTTTCAACTCCTCGAAACCAGCAGCATCCAGCAACGTTCGATATTGCCGCTGTTTCAGAAGCTAACAGGTCTAGACAGCGAAGGGTCCCATCACCTGTTCCCCTTCTTCGTGGTGACAAGCTGGCAAGTTGAAGAGACTTTTCCGCTGCAGATGATGTGACACTACGCGGCGAAGTGATGGAAAGAAGTGATGTGCTGGCAAAGAAGGATGGGTCGTTGGCATCTAAATTACACAAGCAAAGTGGTATTCTGAAGGTCAATGAGCAAGTGGGTCCGGGCCTAGTTAATTCTTTGGGCCTTGTTAAAGAGTCTTGGATGGGATTTACAAATGCTGAAATAGAACTCTCTGTCAAAAATGCTGTTTGTGCACTTATTCATTCTAAAGGCCAGCTTCCGATTGGCATTGGGCCCATAGGACTTGGTTCGACGATGCCACTCAGCGAGGAGGGTCCTGTGGGTATTATTTTGCCAATCATCAACAAGCTGGGGAGCGTTTCGAGTCCTCAGCAGTTCCAGTCTGTCAATATTCAGCCCTCTTCGGACCCAGAATCAGGGGACGGTATTATTGGAGCTCTAGATGGGATTAGAGAGGACAATATCATCTCAGCGGCAGAAACAGAAGGCGAAGATAGGGAAGTCAGAGGTAGTGTGGGAAGCTCTTCCACCATAAAGATCACTGAATACCAGAGGAAAGGAAAAAGACAGATGGTCAGCATGGAGAGTCAGAACAACGATCTAGATGGGTTACTCAAAAGAGGTTGCAAGCAGCAGGAGGTCGTCACGGCTGGAGAAGGTACCTCCGTTTCTAATTGTTCCGTGCTTAATTCTTTATCTGATGAGTCGTTAATTTACTTCGCAAGTTTATATGGGATGGATATGGGGTCCACTAGGGAAGCACAACTTAAGAATTTAGCTATAATTAGAGAGGACACCGGAATAATTAGTAAGTGATCCCGACGGTTCTGTGGGGATTGGTCCTTAGATGTCTTATCATTTGATTAATGGTATACGTCTTCTGGAACGTTAGAGGGATGCGTCAAAGACTAAAAAAAGAGCTATAGGAGTGACTCTTCACAAGATTCGCCCAGACATCTGTGGGCTTCAAGAAACTAAGATCGAAACTCCAACAGAGGAGGATTTCACTTCTCTGAGGGGGTTGGCTGATTTCCACTGGAGATTCAAGCCGGCTAGGGGCTATTCTGGTGGGATAGCGGTAGGGGCTAGCGCTTCAACGTATGAGATTGTCGATGAACTCATCGGGAATTTCACGGTGACGATTAGAATTAGGCAGAGGAGTGACAATTGGACCCAGACTGTTTCAAGCGTCTACGGGCCGTACGACAATAGACTTCGCAACGAGTTTTGGATGGAATTAAGAGTCATCAGGAATAAATGGGGTGGGGCCTAGATTGTAGGCGGAGATTTTAACATCACTAGATTCCGAGACGAACATAGGAGAAAGGGTCACAGTCAGGCAGAGCAAGACTCTTTCAACGAGACGATAGATGACCTAGATTTATTGGAGCTAGAGATGGCCGACAGGAAATTCACTTGGTCGAACATGCAGCGTAGCTCGACGTTGGCCAAGCTGGATCGAGTGTTAGTGTCACACGATTGGGAGCACGAGTATCCCATAGCTAAGGTCAAAACAGCACTTCGTTACACCTCTGACCATTTACCTCTGGTCATCGAGAGTGGGTTCAGTGGAAGTAAGAAAATTTTCAGGTTCAAATTCGAGAGAGCTTGGACCTTGTGCGAGGAGACCCATCAAATCATAGTCGATTCCTGGATCGCAAGCCCTAAGCAGACGTCGGCAGTCAGAATCTGGGTGGAAAAGACTAGGAGGCTTAGAAAGCAATTAAAGGGCTGGGCTAGAGAAAAAACGCGCACCATCTCCATCCAAAGAGAAGAGCTAGCTATTAGAATCGATAGCCTGGAAGCTATTCAAGAAGATAGAGATCTCGAGGAAGGAGAGAAAGACGAACTAGCCACCAAAAGATTGGAGTTGCAGCAGATAGCAAAGATGGAGAAAATTTACTGGCAACAGAGAGCGAGGACACAATGGCTTAGAGAAGAAGATGCCAACACAAAATATTTTCACAAGATGGCTAACGGAAGACGTAGGCATAACCACATCACGGGCATCTCAGTTAATGGGTCTTGGACTGAAAACGAAGACATGATCAAGGAACATCTGGACAGGGTTTATCACGACCTATTAGGCCGCAATCCTGGGGGCAGATGCTCTCTGTCACAAGATATGTGGGGGTCCTCCAGACGGATTGCCGATTTTCTTCTATTTAACTTATTGGAGCATCATCAAAGAGGACCTAATGAACATTTTCCACGAGGTCTACGCAGGGAGAGCTGACTTGGATCGATTAAATTATGCTACTATTATCCTAGTGCCTAAGAAAAGCGAAGTAGTCTCTCAGTAAGATCTTAGACCGATTAGCTTGCTGAATGGGTCTTTCAAAATTATCACGAAAGTTTTGGCTCAAAGACTAGCCCCGCATCTCAACGAGGTCATCGCTCAATCGTAAAGCGGGTTCATTAGAGGAAGGGATATCATGGATAGCATTGCATCCGCCCACGAGATTGTTCATAGAAGTCACAGATCTAAAGCTAAATGTTTCATTCTTAATTTAGATTTCCAGAAAGCCTACGATTCGGTATCTTGGAACTGTGTGGAGGAAGCTCTAACTCTTAAACGCTTTGGTACTAAATGGAGGTCATGGATGAGCAAGTGTATCCGTGGGGGGAAATCGGCTATCCAGGTTAACAGATGGTAGGGAAAAGAGATTGTCTGTAAGAGGGGCCTGCGGCAGGGGGATCCTGTAACGCCCCAAATTTTTTTTTTGTCTCCAAACTCAAATCTTTCAATTTCTATATCACTTTAATCATAAACTAAGAAAGTTAATTTTCAGGAAAAATTTTGACAGAGTCTCCCCTGTAAATTTCGCCCCGAAACGCAAAAAGCTTACGGAATTTTGCTCAAAATTCCGTAGCTCACAATCCACATAATATTTTCATGGGCTCCCCAGGCCAAAATGAGCAGATACATACAGGCAATAAAATATAATGCTCTGGGGGCCAAACACATAACAGATTATCAAATATCAATTAAAAACTAAAAATTTCTTTGAAAAACGAGGTAAAATTTTAGAAAAATCTCTGTAAAACCTACCACAAAGCCTAGTACTCCACAACGAGGTGGGTACGGGTCACAAACATACCACGTCACCCAGCACTATACTCATCGTCATCTTTTACATGCTTATACATCAAAAATACAATTTAAACCATAGATTCTACTATTCACTCCACTAATTTATACAAAAAATTTAAAATAAAACTCCACCTTACACAACTACGCCTCACCTCTGCACTGATGAGAACCTGTAACAGTAGGGGATCTAGGGTCGTCATCGGACTCCCCTAACCCCCCAAACACTAAGGGATTAGCCATTTCTGGTGTGAGTACAATTCACTAATCTAATAAATAAATCAAACTATATAAATAAAAAAAATTCAACTTACAATTTTAAAGGTAAAAGATTCAACCTGAATCCAAACATTAAAGCATCAAGAATACGCCTTTATCAAATACCTGACAAATCTGCATCTGTCCCCATATATATATCCTTAACTTCACACCCTTCGCTAAATGCATCATATTATATGACTGCATATATATATACACATATACACAACTCCTTCACTTTATACCCAATCACAAGCAACACATCAATTCACATTCAATTACTTCTCATTTTGAAATCCCCAACACAATTACTTATCATTTCATGATTCCTACCACCTCATCGTTTCTTTACTTCCATAAATACTCACTTTCATTCATAACCCTTTCCTTCTCAATTTCAATTTCGTAACACCGCGTTCATTTATTTCTTATAACCCATATCATCACGTATGCATATATCCACATAATACCATATTAATTCCTGTCTTATAACAAAATATAACACTTCATTACCCATTGCAATTTACTCACATTTTATCACATCATGAACATATCACTTATTAAATATTCATTCTTATCACATCAAAAATATGTTTTATCACTCATTCTCATCCCGTTATATCATTTAGCTATTTTTCAAGCTAATTAATGACCAACTTACTTTCATCTTCACTATAACTCAAGTTATCACTAATTTCACTTTCATTCACCTCAATTTATATTCCATACCCCCAAACATAGTTTGGGCAATAATATATCACACCCCAAAGCTGATAGCTTGGGTAATAATCACCACACCCCATACGCATAGTCTGGGTAATATCACATCACATCTCAAGAGTTATTAATTCACTTCAATCATTATTTATCTTTACTTATTTAATTCTTCACTTCCATTAATCATAGCCCTATCATGCCCACTCACCCTGCGAATTATGCCAAGGCAGGTAGTTCCCACCATTTCCACAGAAACAGCGGGCAGGTAGTTCCTTGACACAATCCCAAGGTGGAATCACTCATGTCATACTGTATTTTACTTTAATGATCACATACATAATATAATTACTTCGTACCATTCATAAGAACACATGCCTCTTTTATTATTCCATTTTAAATTGATCACGTACTGCATTTATCATTTCTTTTCATCCACTAACTCATAACTCATTTTCCTTCACATTTACTTCATTCACAGCTAATTTCTTTCTCATCCACAATTCACGTTTCACTATGCACTTTTTTTACTACCCCATTTATTATTAACACTTATTTATTCTTTATTCTCCACTCATAATACACTTACTTCACTATTTCATTTCAGCTTATACCAAACACTTCTCTTTTTCATTCACATTTTATATCATATTCATTTTACCCTAGGTCTATTCTAGAGTATCAATTCTCTCTCAGGTCTACCCTGAGGTATCATATCTCTCTCCGGTCCCACCGGAGGTATCTACTCTCCCAGATCTACCATGAGGTATCATATCTCTCTCAGGTCTACCCTGAGGTATCATATCTCTCTCCGGTCCCACCGGAGGTATCTACTCTCCCAGGTCTACCCTGGGGTATCATATCTCTCTCAGGTCTACCCTGAGGTATCATATCTCTCTCCGGTCCCACCGGAGGTATCTACTCTCTCAGGTCTACCCTGGGGTATCATATCTCTCTCAGGTCTACCCTGAGGTATCATATCTCTCTCTGGTCCCACCGGAGGTATCTACTCTCCCAGGTCTACCCTGGGGTATCATATCTCTCTCAGGTCTACCCTGAGGTATCATATCTCTCTCCGGTCCCACCGGAGTTATCTACTCTCCCAGGTCTACCCTGGGGTATCATATCTCTCTCAGGTCTACCCTGAGGTATCATATCTCTCTCCGGTCCCACCGGAGGTATCTACTCAAGTCAACTGAAATTATTGTTATTAACATTCACTTTTCATATTAACATCACCCTTTATCATCATAGCATCTCCCCTTTTATTTACTTATTCACATAAATAATGTTTACCAACTCACTTACCCCTTTCAATGCATCACACAAAGAAATATCACTATAATTAACCTAAAAATCATCACATCATAATATTACACATCACAACTGTACTGTATTGTTTATTTTACCATTACCCCACACATTATGAGTATATCATATTATTTATCATCTCAATATCACTGGTTTGCATACGCCCTGCAGATCAACACATCACAACATCATATATATAAATCTACACCCAATACGTGACCATCACCCAGGATATTCAAAATCACAACAATTCACCATATACCGACATCTTATATAAATATAACTCATCCCCGTATATATATATATATCTATTCCATCATCTATAAGTTTATATCAATACACAAGGGACATGAGTAATTAATCGTCATATTACACACCAACACCAAACAGTAATTCCCATATATAAATACACATTATTCCGTAATTCATATCAATCATTCGTATTATATTAAGATTTTCTTAAAACAACAACTATGTAAATATATTCATACTCACATAATAGTCCGTGAAGACTCGAAGCACCATCTCGCCATCCTGCATCCAAAGTCGCTAACACAACCTATTATCAAATTTCAACACAGTTAAGGCTCAAACCCTCCAAATCAATCACAAAAGCTAATAATCCTATTCCAACCATCACACAAGCATTTATTGAACGCATGGGATGCACACGTGCATTGCAC
The DNA here is from genome assembly GCA_017893485.1 of Hemerocallis citrina. Taxonomy (NCBI): domain Eukaryota; kingdom Viridiplantae; phylum Streptophyta; class Magnoliopsida; order Asparagales; family Asphodelaceae; genus Hemerocallis; species Hemerocallis citrina. The sequence continues at coordinate 68,859,450 of CM030361.1, forward strand.
GTAACATTCGAATTACTACGGAATTTTATCCCCATGAAATTACTAAAATCATCCCCAAATTACTCTAATGGTTCTACTAAAATTCTACTACTATAAAGGAGAAATTTCTCACATCTATAATTCTCTTTTGCAAACCCAAAATCCTAATTTATTAGCAACTTACAAATTCCTCAATAATTTCCCCATTTCTTAACCCTAACATCAAAATAAACTACTAACCAACTTCATATTCCATTACTAAGCAAAATAAATTAAAAGCACATAAAAATACACAAATAAATTCAAAGGGATATACCTCCACTAATTCCTTTCTCCAAATCGACTCCGCCATGAGCTAGAGCACCCTTCAATTAGCCTACCCTCCGAATTAATTTGAAGAAGACGAAGAAAGGGGGGGGGGATTTGGCCGGGGAACCATCGGCCGAATGGGTTCGGTGGGGTTTGCTTCCGATCGGGATGAGAACCAGGAAGGGAAAGAAAGAAAAGTGAAGAAGGGAATGGGATGGGGAAGGGTTTTTTTTTTGGAAAAGATTTAATAATATAAATATATATATTATAAAGGAATATTTACAAATAAGCCCCCAAATCTCCAAAATATTTTAAATATATCCTCAACTCTACTTTTAACAATACAAAATATTTTAAAACATCCCATAATGATCCTCCAAAATCATAAAATAAAATAAAAATAATTTTCCATATAAAACTCGACTCATACTTCAATATACCCATCTACACCAATCCAACAAATATTCATACCAATATTAATATTTAAATATAAAATATCCCAAAAACAAAGTTCCAGCACTCCAAATATATAAAAATAAATATTTTCGGTATTTTACAAATTCGAGGTGTTACAGATCCTCTGTCGTCTCTACTCTTTTCCATCGTGGCAGATGGCCTTGCGGAAATGATCAGTAGAGCCAGGGTCAACAACACAATCAAAGGAATTCAGATTAAGGGCATAGATGAGCCTATGACGATTCTTCAATATGCTGATGACACAATTCTTTTTGGTAAAGCAACGGTGGAAGAAGCTGGGGCCATGAGAGGGTTGCTGACCTACTTCCAAGGATGGTCTGGTCTCAAAGTTAACTTGATTAAAACTAGCATTATTCTGATGTCTGATCTCCCGTCTAATCTGATAAAGGAGATATCGGAGACGTTCGACTGCAAAATTAATGATTTTCCCATTAAATATTTGGGCACCCCAATTAGGCCAGGCGCACTCTTGAGGGAGGATTGGAGTCCTCTTATCACAAAGATTCAAAAGAAGTTTACGGGGTGGCAGAGTCGCTTCCTCTCTCTCGGAGGAAGGATTATTCTGTTAAATTCGGTCATCAGTGCGATCCCGCTTTATCTAATGTCCATCTTTGAACTTCCTAAGTGGGTCATCAATAGTATAGATAAGCTTAGAAGACGGTTTTTATGGAAAGGCTCGGATGAGGGAAACAAGGGATTCAACCTAGTTAAGTGGGGAAGAGTGTGCAAGAGAAGGAAATTCGGGGGTCTGGGCATCATGAATCTCCATGATATGAACAAAGCCCTGCTGAGCAAGTGGTGGTGGAAGATAACTAATAATCATAAAGGGTGGTGGAGTTACTCGTTTGCTCAATTTCGGAAGAGACGAAAATTTCGATACGGAGGCAAAAGCCCGACGGCGAAGGTTTCACTAATTTGGAAAGGAATAGCTAAGCAAGGCGAACTGTTCTATTCTAACACTAGATGTAAGGTGGGAAACGGGTTGAACACTAGGTTCTGGAAAAACAAATGGTGCGGGCAGACATCCCTTCTAAACCAATTTCCAAAGGCAGCGGAAGCAGCACTTAATTTAGACCTATTAGTTGCAGACGTGCGGAAGCGGGGGAGACTAAGCTTTACAGTGTCCCACAATATCATTCCAGAGAGTTTGTCTCAATTCGAAGCTTTGAATAGACTTACCCTTCAGGAAGAGGGTCTGGGCGACAGGTCAGAAGACGAGAGATGGTGGGACAGAGAGAACTCTAGACTTTTCTCGGTGTCATCCATGTATAAGTGGATCAACGACGGAGGTACGAGATGTTCAGTTCAAGCGGTCATTTGGGGGGCCCATGTTCCGTTCAGGGTCAAAGTGTTTTCCTGGTTGGTCTATAATAACGCGATACTGTCCAAAGTTAACCTTACGAAGAGAGGCATGCAGATTGACACGACTTGTGGGAGATGTTCCTATGCAGAAGAAAACACCAATCACATTCTTTTCAGTTGCCCTAGAGCTTGTCTTACTTGGGAGATTGTTTGTAGGGGTTTCGGGTGTAGCCAAGTTCCGAATTCCACTACCGATATTTGGGGATCATTTAGAGAGGCATTTATTAAGATAGAAGATAGGAGGGCTTGGGATATAGCAATTGCAGCTTTAATTTGGAATTTGTGGCTAGAGAGAAATGACTTACTTTTTCGCAACGTCTCGTACAAATTTCCTCATTCTATACATAAGATTTTTCTGTTTATACATGATTGGGCAGGTGCTCAGGAAGCGGCGAAGAGAACTAGGATTACGGAAGGAGAGTAGTCTGGGAGCTGCTGGGCCCCTCCTCACAGTATCTACAGGGATGGGGCGAGCTATTTGCATTTTGGGGGTTTTTTTGGCTTCAGGTCCATTTCTGGTTACGGCCTGAACAGGGAGTCCATGTGCTAAGGAGGGGGTCAACAGAATCAGGAACAACGAAGGAGCTTACCGAAAGAGGAGGCACAGTGGTTTTTGGTGTTGTTTGTCGAGTCGCACCCTATGTGTTTTCAAAGAGAGACTGGTTGTTCTAGGTGGAGCTGTATGCTGTGTATTAGATCGTTGTTGTTTTCTTTTGAACTCGAGTACTTTTGATGTAGCGTGATGCATGTTGCTCACGTGTTTATTTATGATGTTTTTATTTTGTAGTACTGTGTTTCGTTATTGCTTATTAATGGAACGATGACGGACGTCATCTTTTATCCAAAAAAAAAAAAATTCCCTTTTTCTTTACTTTTGTCCGGGCATAATCTATTCTTGAAGTTACAGTTGACTTTAGAGAAAAAAAAAGTTTGTTTCTTCTTCTATAAATACCATGTGTAAATAGCAGGTGAGCTGGAACAAAAACATAAGAGTAATGTTACATCCACTATCAATTTCACTACATTTTTCTTCACTATCCTAGGTGACATACTCAAATAGGTGGGAAAAAAAGTAGGTGAGGAACTCTCCAGTAGAAGTGTGTCACCTAAGGTACTGAAGAGAATGATAGTGAAATTGATAGATGAAGCATTACTCAAAACATAAATATATCATTTTTTTTTTCTTGTGACCTGGATGCTACCAAAATGAATCTTAATAGTGACTTTAACTAAAGTATTTATAACCACAATATCCCTTGTTAAAAAAATTGTGAGTCCTGATAATGAGACAAATTTATAATTTGGGGTCAAAGCATTTGGTCTTTGTATACTTGAAAGATTTGTTAATGAGAAAATTTTCCTACTTTGGTACCGTATTTCTTCTATTTTGTTCAATATAATTGTTATTTTCTAACCCTATTATGCAAAACAGAGCTCCTATCCAAATGTATACCCAGCCCTTTCTGTGTACATACAGAGCATCTCATTCCATTAATATATTTCACATATTCATCTATTTTACAACCTTATTTAGTAGACTTTAACAAAAGATATTAGTGAAAAAGAATCAATAGCAGCGCAACCTCTGGGATTAAAAGCATGGAAAGGAGTAAAAACATAATAATTCCCCTCTCCGACTCGTGTAAATCCGGGTGGTGTTTGGAAAAAAATAGAGCATTCCCAATCAAGAAAAGATAGATAACATTGAATTTTAGATAACTACAATTCTCTCACCTCTTTGGTAAAATAACTCAAAAATGACTCTCAAATTTGATAACTATAATTTGTGAGGTAACTTCAATTCAGTTTTTCTCAACAAAAAAAAAACTTCAATTCTCCTAACTTAACTTTGTTTTAAGAAATTTGCCTACCACGCATAACAATATTACAATAAGAAATTGGATAGATCATGGTAAACTAGTACAAACCTTTTCACCTTTTAATTGACTACAATAAAAGAAGATTATGGTAAACTAGTACAAACCTTTTTACCTTTTAATTGACTACAATAAATTTGTTTGTTGCATGCCTATCATGAACTCGTTTTACCTTTTACTTTGCTTTGCTTTTTTACTTCAAATCATGAATTAGGAAAGGAAAGTTTAAAAAGACAAGTTTATGGTGTAAATTAAAAGATTTAGTGTGAGATGTTTTTTTTTGTTTTTTTTTTTAAAAAAAGACTCTGGTCACCTGTTTTATTAATGAACAATTAACAAAATATAGAGTACTAAATATTATAACCCATGCATGAAGTGTGAGATATTCTGAATCCAGGGCCGGCCCTACCCTAGAGGTGGGTAAGGCAGCCGCCTTGGGCCTCCGGAGATTTGGCGATTTTAGGGTCCCCAAATTTGAACTTCTCTTGTAAATATAGATACGTATTTTGCTCATAAAAAAAATGTTATTAGGAGCTCCATTTCGGAAGTTCGCCTAGGGCCCGGGAACTCAGGGGCTCAGGGCCGGCCCTGGTTGAATCGTAGGCTTTTGGCATTAACAAATTTGCCCTAGTTGTTAATAGGTAAAGGATCAGTCTTTAAAGAGCGTAAAGTTTGTGCAGTATGTTTCGCAATGCTGGTTTTCCTCTCCCCCCAACAGAGCTGTAGTGTCTGAGGCATTTACATCTCCCAGCCCTTGCAACCGCAAGTTTTTTTTTTCCTTGTAAACCACAACTAAAAAGGAAACCAACAAATAGAGTAATATACCCCCTCATTATTGCAGAAACCTCATTATTGCAGAAACCTCATCATATAATAAGCAGGAGTAACCATTCGTTAAGCAGCGACATCCATGAGGATAATAGCAAATTCCAAGTACTGACATGCCGATACTAATGCCTCTTTGTTAGTGCAAGAATGTATATACTAATGCCGATAATAATGCCTCATTAATGTATAGACACTAGTCTTAGCTATGTTATTTGTTCTACTTTATTTCGTTAATTTTTTATTAATAAAGCGGATGACGGAATTATCTTTATTATCAACAAACAAAAGCCTCTTTGTTAGTGCAAGAATGTAAGTTGTGCAATGCGATACAAAAAATTTCAATACTGCAGCAATTGCAAGTGTAATAAGAATAGCCACTAAGAGCATCCACAGTCGTTTGCTTTATTGCCATTTTTGCCATTTTTTTTCTACTGTAGCGCTCACAGTCGTTTACTATTTTGCCATTTTTTGGCAAAAACGCTACAGTAGATACGGAGAAATAGCAATCGAAATAGCAAAATGCATATTATAGCGGATGAAACATGATGTTTCGTCTGGATTATTTTATTATATTCTTAATTGATCGGACGAAACATGATGTTTCGTCCGAATTAAAATAAATTAAAAAACCGAATAAAATAACCTTTAAACGTGGAAATGAATCCCAATTTGAGACGAAACATCATGCTTCGTCCCAATCCAAATGTAAAAAAAAATTGTAAATTTTAATTTTTTTTTGCAATTATCTAAATTGATTTTGCAAATTTTTAAATTGTTTTTGCAAAAAAAAAAATTACAATTTGTTTAAAAAATTCTTTTTTGCAAATTTTTTTTACAAAAAAAATCCCTTAAAATCCGGACGAAGCACCATGCTTCCTCCAGAATCTGGGCCTTTCGGTTGGAACTTTTTGTAATTTTTTTAAATTGTTTTTGCAAATATTATTTACGAACTATTTTTTAAAATTTGTTTTTTGCAAATTTTTTTTGCAAAAAAAAACCTTTATTTTTTTCCAATTTTTGGGACTAAACATCATGTTTCGTTTCCGCCATTTTTTGCCAATCGACGACTGTGGATGCTCATCGAATTGGATTGCTAAAAAATGCATTTTGCCATTTTTTACCATCGAACGACTTTGGTGTAATAAGAGCATCCAATATCATTTGCTCTAAAATATGAATATATAGCATTTGACAAATAACGATGGAAGAGATCCACTATCATTGGTGCTAAATTTGTATTAAAAAAAGTAATAAAAAAATAAGACGGAAGATGATGATCCATCTATCCCTTTTTGAAAAGAAAATAGTATAAAAATGGCATTATGGTAAATAATGAATGACATTTAGTAATATGCTATAGAAAAAAAGAGGAACTTGTCTGTCGGACGGAGCTTGATCCTCTGTCCTAGTTTTTTTTTTAAATGGTAATTTCGTATATTTGGATGACCTTTTCGTAATTTTTTTGGGAAGAAATTTCTGAATGAGTTACCGAACAGAGCTTAATCTTCCGTCCGACCATATTAATTTATTTTTTTTTAACAGACAGGACATCATCCTGCATCCTCTATATTTAGAGGTTGCTAAAGCAGTGCTTTAATTAAGATGTCCACTGATCACTATATGCAAACGATAATCGGACTGTTTTTGCCAAAAAAAGCTTTTTTTTTTTTGCATAAATAGCAAACGATAGGGGATGCTCTAACAATCTCAGTATTCTCCAGCACGTAAACATTCTCTCAATTTGAGAATAATTTTGCAAATTAAAGAGTTTTTTTTTCAAGCATCCACTGTTTACTATACTCTGGTTTGTACAACTGAAACTAAACCTACATTGCCAATGACGATAACACAAAATTCGGGGATTACATCAAAACCAACACCCTTAAATAGATGAGCTGCTTGCAGAGGGTTCCTGTGCTGTACACCTTGCAGTTGGCCTCTTAATGTTACAATGTCTTCTTATATCACATCTGAGAAAAAGAAAATCTTATTTTGACATAACCCACAAAAGCATCGATACTTCGATGTACCCTACTAAGTTAAATCACATACCTAATAATTTCGTCCATTCCGCGGAGTAACCCGTACAACTTAAATCTTAAGGTACTGATATCGGAAATGTGATGGTTATGGGGATTTAAATGAAATGAGAAATACTGGAAAGGTGATATCAAAAAGGTTCCAAAAAGAAATTAGGTCAGCAGCAAAGAAAATTGGAGACCTCGTCTATGAAAGAATTTCCTTGATTTTAGTCTTCTGGTCTTCTGTTAGTGACTTGGGGAACAAAACCTCAAAGGTTACGTATACATCTCCCTTCTTTGTACTAAAGTGCAATGGCATCCCTTCCCCTTTGTACTTCCTCACCTCTTTGGGTTTGGTGACTCCCTAGCATGCCACAAAATTTAATTGGATTGTAATGTGTTAGTTATGGTTTTGCTTTAGTGAAGGACTGGATGTAGGGGGAAACTAACCTTTGTTCCAATCTCCACCAGATGCTCATCAAGATGTTTGACGGTCTTCTCAAAGCCTACAAGAGCTTGGACCTAGAAAAAATATCAAGAAAAAGACGATGGAATTTTTTAGATGTCACAACTTTAATGCGATTGTTTTTTATAGAACAAATAGAGAAATTGCTAAATTCAATACAAAAACAACATAGTTCTTTGGATCATAATTTCTTCAAATTAACCATGGTCCTGTGTTCCTAAAATCACAATAAATAAATTTCAAGACAATATTATAAGATTTTTTTTAAAAAAAGGTCGGAAAACATTGAAACCATCATATGCACAAATATATGTGAATCTTCATCAGTTAGTTGCAAAATTTCCTCATTAACTCATGTTCTACTTTTTCCTAATTGTCCAATATCCTCTGTAGCTACATGACAAGAAGTGATAAAACAGAAGATTCATTTTGCAGAAGATACATAGGCTTAAAATACAACATATCTGAAGTGCTTTGTTGACAAAAATATAGAACACATGTAGATGCAAGAAAGTGCACAGAAAATACCATGTCAATAAGACTGGGCTAACAAAATGTTATACCTTAAGTAGACAAGATTAATTTTAATGAAAAATTAATAACAACGAATTAAATTCCTACTCGAATTTAATAATAATTATACTGTTACGCAAACTGTATAATTCACTATCAGCAAAAAACAAAAGAAAGATATGGTATCTTCAATTCGAACCTTGATAATAGTGAATTAAAGGGACTTTTTCGCAAACAGCGTATATCACTGTACACAAAACACAGAAAGAAGATAAGTTATCTTCAATTCCGACCTTAAATATGATGAAGAGAAATAGACAGACTAAAGCTTGTTGAAAACAATGCCTTTAAGACGTTTATTTTGCTACTGCTACGGTGTATACAGGTTATTCAGCAATCGTCTCCCAAGATACAACAGTCAAAACTCCACTAACTTACACTAGAATAATGGAGACTCAAGCGAGAAAGGATGTGACAGCGGGTTTTGTGCTATCTGCATTGATACAGGGTGGTAGGGAAGATGTAAATTGGACTCGGATTTGATCAGAATTCAGTCCTATTTATAGCCCTAAACCCTTGACGGTTTTTGCAACTGTTCAAACAAAAACTGTCATGACAGTTGCAACTGCCCGTATCCGTATTTAGCCCATATACAAAATCAGAACTGGTTTTTTGAACAAATAAGTTTACTGTTCTGGGACTGGGCCCGTTCCGGTTCGGCGCAGGCGCGCGTGTGTTTCACACCGACGCCCAAGTTGGGTGTGGTCTCCCTCCGGAGAAAATATTCGTACCCCTAAGGGTACAACTCTTTGGCTCAGTTTTTAACTTATAACTTCATTTGCTTTTTGCTCCTTTTCAATATGGGACTAACTTTCAAGTCACATATCAAGCAAAAGTCCAATTCTTCATTTTAACAAGCTAACTTTGGAGGCGAATATTTCATTCATTTGAAATCCGTTTTGGACATGTGAGTAAATCATTTTATACGTCTTGATGAGTAGAATACGATGGAACCGATTTCCAACACAAAACATATATAGTCAAAAGATTATCAAAAGGTTTTTACAATTAAATTTCCAAGTCCAGTGCATACTGGTCATGTCAGACCAAAGAGGCAAAGACTACAATTGTTTAATTTTTAGAACCGTTAATGATGAAGAACAGCAAAGCTTTCAAAATCATAAATGATTCCTTCTCGCTGCTTTAAACTACTGCTTTCTACAAGGAATGGCAATGGATATCCCAGAATTAGCATTGGTATCGGGTCGGGTCAGGTTGGGTCCTTCACTACCTGGACCAGGACCTGGACCTGGACCCCTACGAGTCCAAAAATTGGACCCAGACCCGGACCCGTGAGGACAAGGTCCGGTTCCGGGTCCGGATCCTATTAAAATATTCCTACCCGTTCGGTTAGGAACGGGAGTGTGAGCGGCGAGCGGAGGCGGCGAGTGGAGGATTTAAAATAGAGGAAAGAAGAAAAATGCATGAGTTTTGAGTTTGGAAGAGGAAGATTTAGAATTGAGGGGGATGGAGGGAAGGGGTGAGGATAGAATATTTATTTTTTTTGTTAATTTTTTGGGTTTTTAAAGGGTCCGGGTCCGGATCGGGTCTCTTTTAAGCGGACCCGGATCCCAAAAGTACAGCGGGTCCCATTTTTGGACCCGGATAAGCCGGATCAGTTCCGGTCCAATGCCGGGTCCAGATCGGATCCAGGTTTCGGGTATTATACCAATGCTACCCAGAATCTTAGTCATGTCATTCTATATCAACAATGCCCAAAAAGCTACAGAGATTGTGCTTGCTAAAACTACTGCGCATACGAGCGTATCACAATGGTTCTGTTTTTTGCAATATAATCATACTGTTCTTCTAATTACCATCAGTCACTTGGGAATTATCCAGTGATAAAATTTGTGAAAAATCATTGACAGCAATCTTTGCCTCCAAATTATTATTTTTTATTTTTTCTGAAAGTCTTTGTACTGGAGGAGGCAGTAGTTCATCTGGGCTAAATATAAAAAACCTCACCCAACTATTGTGCATTTTAAAAAATCACACCACTGTTAAAAAAAAAACCTCACCCAACTATTTCCAGACATGGGTGAGTGAGGTTTTTTTTAACAAATTTGTGTTAAAAACATAGTTGGGTGAGGTTTTTTTATAAAAAAAAAGGTTGAGTGTGGTTTTTTTAAAAATGCACAATAGTTGGATCAGGTTTTTTTTATATTTAGCCGTTCATCTACCGGTAGCACCTCAACTTTCAAACTTCTAGGACTAATAGCTTATGAGAAAATGTAAGTCCTCTTCACCAGAAGTCAATGATATCTAGGACCGTAGAGACAGAAAATAAGTCAAATGTATACTGAAATTTATCATGGATGCCATTAGCATCACATTCACAGTGCTAGTAAGCAGAAGGCTTCCTCCACACCGAGTCATAACAGAAAGGTTCTAGATTGAAGCAAGATAGTTCAAATCACAAATCTAACACCAACATATATGGGATAAAACTAAGAGGTAACACAGCTATATTATTTATTATAGCTAAAATGGTAATCAACAAGAGCAGCAATGAAAAATTGGCAACAAAAAGATGGTTAGAGCAAGAGTAATTACCAATGAAATTGTTACAGTTGTGTGCAGGTCATTTCCTTCTCTCTTGAAGATGTCATGTGGTGCCGTCAGAATCCTGAACTGCTCAGAACTTGCAAGAACTACTGGTTTCAGAAGGATGATAGGGGGAAAATAAAAAGCTTTTGTTAATATAGAATGGAGTAATTACCTTTAGGTCTCCAGCTTCTCCATCAATTTTGGGTTCACCATCTTCGTAAAATACAACCTCCTATGAAAGGCCACATTAGTTTGATCATTATTAGCAATTAATTTATCCTGAAATATGGCATATAAGTACTATTTCCAATACCAAAACTAATCAAAATGTAATAAATCAAATAGGGCTGGAAACTAATGCATGTGCCAATAGAGTGCTAAGTCAAGTTTTTGTCATGGAACTCCGAGAAAAGAAAGAAAAAACAGGTGGTGATGGTATATAATATTTTGTGCAAAGGGAGAGTGCTAACATAGCCTTACTGGCTCAAAAGAGGAGGCTCGTGCATGCATTTTAGGGAAAGGGAGGCCTCAAAGAACTGCCAAAGTATCTACAAGTTGAAAAGGAGTGTCGTACACATGAGACCCTACAAGCTAATTAACATGCAGCTAAAAGACTACAGATACAGTGGAACCCTGATTTAAGCTAGTAAGGTTGAAGCCACATATTCCAATAACGAAAGTGCATAACAATGCTCATCTACTATAAGAAAAACTTAAAATTAATTAACACCCTAAGTATGCCTTTTAATCAATGAAAAAACAATGTTCTCGAATTCCTTAGTGAGATTGGAGAACTATTGATAAGAACACAAGATTTAAAATCTAAAAACCATGAAATCAAAAATTGTTCAAAAGAATCATGTATGAGTAGTCAGAGTTCGCATATTTCACCAACGATTTTTAGAAATACATACATGTTGTAAAACGGCCATCAATACTCATAAGAGATGACAAAGTCATAGCAGAAGCATATCCAACTTTCGCTCTGCCAAACAGGTGACTACTCAAAAACACAATTAATGTATGATAATATGTGTTATTATATGTACTTTTATGCTCTAGTCAAGTTTAAACTCAAACATCAAAATATGTACCTAGTACAAAGGGAATGGACCAGATGAGAAAACAACTTGATTCAAATGTATTTAATCAATGGACTGGTTTTTTAAGTTTCAATGATAAAAAAATTCAGATTTTACCTAGAAAGGTTTAGGGGGAAAAAGCAGAAAATTCAGAAAATTACAAATAAGATGCCAACAATAGAAATTAGGAACCACTGAAATTTACTAGGATCGAGTACAAATTAACAATTTTATCAACCCAACCGCAAATTTGGACTGCCAACCTGTTATATGAACGCGCTCAAGCTACCGCTTTACACCTAGATGACCTGTCAAGCTACCGCTTTACACCTAGATGACCTGGGCAGCTGCCCACAAAAACATCGAGGTCAAATTAAGATTTCTTCTTTGCTTACTAAAATAGTTCTCTTTTCCTGAGAAATGAGTGGCTTCCCTGTATTTACCAAGTTATTTTATGGTCTAGTTTTGGTTCTACTTGGCTCCAAAATTATGTTCTTTTATGCAAGCCACTGTATATATTTGTTGGGCCAAGAGATTTTATTATTTTAGTGCGAAAAATATGATAATTTATTATGTTATGGAGCTCATAACACCTGAAGTAGCCCGCTTAAGTTTGAGCATACTTATAATTCACCCGTCGGAAACATAAATCAAGACAATAAAAAAGTGCATGAATTAAAATTGAGTAAAAAGTCATTGATAATTTACCTGTCCATCTTGCATCCCCTTCTCAATGTCAACAGTGACAAAATATCCTTCGCGCTCAAATTTCACATTTTGACATTGCTCGCAGACCTGAAACAGGAAATTGTAAATTTAGAAAATAGAAACTAACAATATAAGCTGTCATATAGGTGCATGGTGGAAAGAATGAAGGCAAAATGAGTTTTTGGGATAGACATCACAGACCAATCTCTCTCAATGTCTACACTGAAAGATAAAGTTCTTTTAATAAAAGTAAATAAAACCGGTATCAATGCCGAGAGTATTTTTAATAAATCAGCATTACGAAAACCAAAACTACCTGCTCTGTCATCTGCTGAAACATTCCTGGACCAATTTGTCTATGATAGACTTCATTCCTACAGTTGCAACGTCTTTTCCCAGCGGCTGGCTTAATAACATTCTTCTCCCTCCATACCTGTAAAAGATATTAAGAACAAAAAATAAATGAGGCATTGTTGAGTGTAAGATGTATGGGTGTACTATTGAGATTGTTAAGGGTCCATATTGTACATTGTCATCGGCTTTGCCGTTATTGCCCTCAATATATCTGCTGCATTTTGATCAATTGAATCAGTTTTTCATTTTCTAACATGGTAATCAGAGCACTGATCATCTTTTTCCCATCCAAAAAGAACCCCCCAGATCTGCAACCATGAAAAGGGAGAAAAAAAAAAATCCAAATCCTATCCAAATCATCGCCGCCACCGGCGAGATCTCGGCACAGTACCCTCTAGTGATGTCGTACGATCGGATAGCCGCCACCGTCAAATCCAAGCTCGCCGCCTCGAGTACCCCGACCCCCGCTTCCTCCGCTACATGAACCCGGTCCCGACCCTAGCCGACCACTCCTCCCTGTGTCGCCCCATGCGCCGCCGCAAGCCTCGCGACACCGTCGTCGTCGATGTCAGCCCAGTCAACCAGCGCAGTCGCCCATGCCGCTCCCTCGGAGTAAACCTCCCTGCATCCCCCCTAGCGCCTCCGTTGCAGCCTCTAGGGTTTCATCCAAACCCTAGCTATCTCCTTCTCTGCTTTCGGTCTCCAGATCTAGATCCGCTTCAAAACGAAGTGAATCTGACCCAATCCAACAACCCGACCCAGCTATAGCTTCCACCCAAACCCGTGCAGCCAACTGGATACGACCCGTTGCGCCTCGACCTGGTCCAACCAAATAGGGTCCACTCCTGCGCCCGCCTTGATCAAACCGAACCCGATCCGGTTCAAATTTCGGATTTGAACCAACCTCGACTTGGATCATCTTCGTTATGAGTCTACCCGAACTAGAATTTGCTTCTTCATCTTCTTACGAATCCATATCTTAATTCAATAAGTGGCTTCTTATCTCCTTTCGAATATGCCTGTTTAATTTGATTCAATATCTTGCATCTTCAAGTCTAATCGGTAGCTTGTAGCTCAATCGGCGTAGTTCATCTGTATCGAAACTCATGTTGATTGATCCACCTTGAGTTTGAAAAAAGGTGTTGAGTTTATGATGTATGGTTGTAATATTGTGATTGTTAGGGATCTATATTGTAAGTTGTCATAGTTTTGCCTATTTATATGAGACTATCGCCCTTAATGTATTTGCTGCATTTTGATCTATAGAATCAGTTTCTCATTTCCTAATAGGCAATAACCATTATAAGATACCAAATGTAATATATGCCTCTCCTTTCACAATGTGGTAAACAAAACATACATGACACAAAATTTGTCACAAAGGTGTAAAAGATAGTGTTCAAGGAAATTGGCGACCCAAATCCTAATGTGCAACTACAATTATTTTTTAAAGAAATTGATGAGATAATAAGTGATGCACAACAATCAACACCTTTTAAACGTGCCAGTTAGAATATTAGATTGACCATGCAACAAGCCAACAACAACAATCTGGGGATATAAACTGAGTTGTTCAAAAATCTATAATGTGATTTGGCGGAAATACCTTTAACGAACCACCCATATACAAATCTTCCAGAGTAGCATGCAAATCAACAATTACATCATCACCTTTTGGGATCTTCTCTTCCTCTTCTTCCATACCACCACCACCACCACCAAAGAAACTGTTCAGACAACTCATAAGTTAAACACAATGACAAACATACGGCAACAAAAAAAGGGGAAATTCATGTGATAATATTACTCTCGTATATTAATAAATAGATAAGAAAGTTGTAGTAATGCTTAATCGAGATTGATTCCCTATTTAAAAGTTACTTTTAACTTTTAAGGTAGTCCTAATTCATATCGAATGGAGGATTTTTATCTCCAATTGAACCTTATATCATAGGAAGCACCGATTCAGGTGCGGGGATGCGGGTGTTGGAGATGCGGGTGCGGGGATGCGGCAATTTCCAAAAACAATGGAATACGGTGCAACTGGAATTCAGCTAATATTTAAATAATTATTTTATATATTATATATTTATATTTATATTTTTGTATAAAAAACCAAAATCATTGTCAATAATCATTCATTAATCAAGAGATTTTTCTTTCTTCTAATTTTTGTCAGGAATCAAGACTCAAGCATGGAAGCATCTTGCAAGAGGGAATGATAATCATTTTCGGACCATCTCTATCAAGTTATCAATACAAATTAATCAAAGTGTCATTAATCTAGTTAGTGAGGCATAACTAGATACTAATCGGAGTTAATTAATTAGAATCTGAATAATTATTGCAAGTTGTGCTAGTACTTCTTAGTGTAATGCAAGTTCTAATTTTACAAGAGTAATCACTACTAAGTCTACTATATATCATGTCAGATTAGAATGCCATAAAATTAAGTTCTACCCACAAATATAAGCAACATATAAGCAACTGAGCACATGCAATGTTCAGACATGATCACTTTTTAGGCAGTTCACTTATTAGCAAATTTCATCAATTAACAGGGAAGCATCAAAGAAGTATGGTAAACAACAACATGGCAAGCATCTTGCAAGCACCTTGTAACAATGAACATGGCAATCATGTAACAGTAACATGGAAATCAATTTTGTAACAATGAACACGAGAATCAACCGTGAACATGGCAATCAATAGTGTAACAGTGAACATGGCAATCTTGCAAGTATCAGTGAAGCATGGTAAACAACAACATAGCAATCAAAATTCATCAACTAACAGGGAAGTACCAAGCAAAACAAGCATCCAATTCAAACCTAGGGTTTGCAAAATTAATTAAAATAGATGACGGCAGGTGATGGTGGAAGCGGTAGGTGACGGCGGATAACGGAAGATGACGGCGGAGGAAGAGGTGGGCAACGGCGGGGGGTGGCGGCAGAGGAAGACGATGGCGGTGGAGAGTAATGGACCACCTGTAACCAATGGATCAGGTGTATTGATTTAGTCATGATCTGCATGCTTAAGTTTAGGAGATTGATTTGGTATCAGCAAACAATAAAGGCAGTTTTGATTTGGTCAACAAATATTGATTTAGTCATGATCTGCATGCTTAAGTTTAGGAGATTGATTTAGTCATGATCTGCATGCTTAAGTTTAGGAGATTGATTTAGTCATGATCTGCATGTAACTGATTAGCTTAAGTTTAGGCAACAATCATGCAATTCCCTCTTCCCTTATGTAACCTGTGTACTATATATATTGTATATGTTTATACAAAGAAATGCAAGAGGAAATCACTACTTTATATGGTATCAGAGCTTTTTAGCCTTACAGCAAATCGATCCACTATCCCATCATGTCTTCCTCTACAACATCTGAAATCCCAATTACCTCAAATGTCAATTCTGTTGTTGTTCTTAACACCCATTCATCACTCAAACTGAATAGCAGCAACTACCCTGCCTGGCATGTTCAGTTCAATGCCCTCCTTGTGGGATATGATCTCATTGGTTATGTTGATGGCACCACTGCAACTCCTGCCACAACTAACGCAACCTATACTCGCTGGAAAAGACAGGATCAGTTGATCCTCCATGCCATTATGTCCTCAGTTGATCCCAGTATCATTACCATGTTAGGTAATGTGAAGACTTCCAAACAAGCTTGGGACATTCTCACCAAGATGTTTGCAAGCAAAACTCGTGCAAGAATCATGCACCTAAAAGAGAGACTCTCGCGATTCTCAAAAGGGTCCAAATCCATCTCAGAATACCTTCATGGTATTAAGGCTTTGGCTGACGAATTAGCCATCATTAACTCTCCTTTGGATGATGTGGATCTAGTCATCCACACTTTGAACGGCCTTGGTACTGAGTATCGTGAGGTCACTGCTGCTCTCAAAACAAGAGAAAATCCTATTGGATTTGATGATCTCCATGATCTTCTCACTGACTTTGAAAGTGATTTAGAGAGGGATGAAACTGTGCAACAAACCCCTCTCCTTGCTACTGCAAATACTGCACATAAAGGCAAGCAGTTTTACAACAGAACTGGAAAACAGTTCTACAATCAAACAATGCCCAGATCAACGTCACCTGGTTCCTCAAGGCGTGTAGTGTGTCAATTCTGTGACAAATCAGGCCATACAGCCAAGGTTTGTTACAAGCTGCATGGACACCCCTCAAAAAGGCATCAACCTCCTTCTGCTCTTCACGCACGAGCTATGTCACCAGGGGTCTCAGACTGGATCTTAGACTCAGGAGCATCTCATCATATAACTAATGATCTGGATCAACTTCATCTGACTCAACCTTACACAGGACCTGATCAACTTGTGGTTGGTGATGGCTCAGGTCATACCATTTCCAATATTGGTAAAATTGTATTACACACTCCCTCTCAATCATTTCATCTATCGAATGTTTTACATGTGCCTAAAATTACACAAAAACTATTGTCTGTCTCATCCCTATGTCATACTA
Organism: Hemerocallis citrina; assembly: GCA_017893485.1. Lineage (NCBI taxonomy): Eukaryota > Viridiplantae > Streptophyta > Magnoliopsida > Asparagales > Asphodelaceae > Hemerocallis > Hemerocallis citrina. The sequence goes on from CM030361.1 coordinate 68,876,532, forward strand.
ACCCCATTTCTGTTGAATTTTTTTCTGATCATTTCCTAATCAAGGATTTGAAGACAAGGGAACCTCTTCTAAGAGGGCAGCATAGCAATGGACTCTACCACATGCCCCATCCAGCACCTCCAACAAGGGCCCTAGTCACAACTACATCCATCATTCCACCATGGCATCACATATTGGGGCATCCATCTGATCGCATACTTAGACACCTACTTCCATCCTGCAAAATAAAGAGCCAACAGGTACCTTGCATGTCCTGCAATAGTGTTAAAAGTCATAAATTACCCTTCTCAATCTCCAGTATCACAACAGAAAAACCACTAGAGCTCATTTATACTGATGTATGGGGTCCAGCCCACATCAAATCTTTAGATGGTTTCTCCTATTATCTAATCTTTGTTGATCATTTCACCAAATATGCATGGCTCTATCCATTAAGAAATAAGTCAGATGTCTCTATTTTGTTTCCCACATTTAAAAATCTTGTTGAAAATTATTTCAAAGAAAAAATTGTCTCATTGTACTCTGATAATGGAGGAGAATTCCTCAAATTAAAACAATTCCTTCATACCCATGGCATATCTCATCTCACCACACCACCATATACACCTGAACTAAATGCCCCAGCTGAGAGACGCCACAGACATATCGTTGAAACAGGAAGAGCCCTACTACACATGTCAAAATTGCCACCTGAATACTGGTCATTTGCTTTTAGAACTGCAGTGTATCTCATCAATAGGATGCCAACCCCTGTCCTCAACATGCAGTCACCATACCAAGCATTACATAAGAAAACTCCAACAACCCATCATCTTCATTCCTTTGGCTGCCTTTGCTTTCCTTGGTTGCGACCTTATGTCTCCAACAAACTTCAACCACGGTCTCAACCATGCATATTTCTTGGATATGCCGAATCTCAGTATAGCTATATATGTCTCGATCCCAAAACTCACAAAATATACACCTCTAGACATGTCAAATTTTTTGATCACATCTTTCCATATATCCAACTCACCCAACCCACACCACTATCATCATTACCCACAACCAGCATACCCCAACCTCTTCATACCATCATTCCCATCCAAAACCATGACCTACCTGAGTCACATGCTATGTCCCGTGAAGATGAGGTACTCCTGCCTTCAAATACTACGTCAGGTAATGATATTCCTACACCATCTCCTATTTCAACTACTACTGTCACTACTAATCCTTCTGCAGTCCCACCACCCACCAATGAGCCAAACCAAATTATCACCAGGTCCAAGAACAACATCTTCAAGCCAAAGAGGATGTACAATGTATCCAAACATCCCCTACCAGAAAACTTGGAACCTTCTAATATTCGTGAGGCCATGAAACATCCTCATTGGCGCAAGGCAATTGCAGATGAATTTGAAGCCCTAATCAGAAATGGCACATTCTCTCTTGTGCCTCCCAAGGCAGGACAAAATATTGTTGGATGCAAATGGTTATTTCGCATCAAGAGAAATAGTAATGGTTCCATAGCTCGATATAAAGCACGTCTTGTTGCAAAAGGATTCACACAATGTCCTGGCATTGACTTCAAGGAGACATTTGCCCCTGTTGTTCGTCCACAAACGATCAAGATTATTCTCACTCTTGCTATCTCTAATCAGTGGGCAATGCACCAACTTGACGTAAACAATGCATTTTTACAAGGAGCACTCACTGAAGAGGTTTTCATGGATCAACCACCAGGTATGAAAGATGTTGCACATCCTACTTATGTATGCAAACTTCACAAAGCCATCTATGGCCTTCGTCAAGCCCCACGTGCTTGGCATGATTCTCTCAAGGCATTTATTCTATCATATGGCTTCAAAACCAGCAAAAGTGATCCTTCTCTTTTCCTTTATCACTCGGGTGATACTATGGCCTACTTTTTAGTCTATGTAGACGATTTACTACTCACAGGTAACAAGTCCATCTTCCTTCAGCGTTTCATTGCAGCACTATCTCAACGATTTTCGTTGAAAAATATGGGACAACCTCACTATTTTCTGGGTATTGAAATAATACCAACCAGCACTGGAATTTTTCTCTCACAACATAGATACATTCGTGAGCTCCTACAAAGATTTGACATGGAGGGGGCGAAACCATCCCCCACTCCACTTTCTTCTACAGCAGTACTTCAGCTCAATGATGGCACAACATCCACAGATGCCACTGAGTATCGTAGGATCATTGGTGGACTTCAGTACCTTAATCTTACTCGTCCTGACTTGTCATACTCCATCAACAAATTGTCTCAATTCATGCACAAACCAACCTCTCTTCACCTGCAGCATCTGAAACGTATCCTACGGTACATCAAGCACACTATGAATCTTGGTCTTATGCTACGTAAAACTGTTACCAACAACTTGTTAGCATATTCTGACGCAGATTGGGGGGGGGGACAGCAATGACCGCAAATCCACCTCAGCATACATCATCTTCTTTGGAGGCAATCCTATCTCATGGCTCTCAAGAAAGCAGCGAACTGTGGCACGATCATCCACTGAGGCAGAATATCGTGCAGTTGCCACTACTACTACTGAGTTAATGTGGCTACAAAACTTACTACATGAACTCAGAATTCCCATGCATCACCCCCCACGCTTGCTGTGTGACAATGTGGGTGCCACCTACCTTTGCTCCAACCCTGTACTCCATTCAAGAATGAAGCACATATCCCTAGATTATCATTTCGTTAGGGAACAAGTTCAAACCAAGAAGCTCATAGTAACACATGTGTCTACCAAGGATCAGCTGGCGGACTTGCTCACCAAACCACTGCCCACGGCTAAGTTCACTGAACTCACATCCAAGATAAAGGTTGCTGATGGAACCTTAATCTTGAGGGGGCGTAATGGACCACCTGTAACCAATGGATCAGGTGTATTGATTTAGTCATGATCTGCATGCTTAAGTTTAGGAGATTGATTTGGTATCAGCAAACAATAAAGGCAGTTTTGATTTGGTCAACAAATATTGATTTAGTCATGATCTGCATGCTTAAGTTTAGGAGATTGATTTAGTCATGATCTGCATGCTTAAGTTTAGGAGATTGATTTAGTCATGATCTGCATGTAACTGATTAGCTTAAGTTTAGGCAACAATCATGCAATTCCCTCTTCCCTTATGTAACCTGTGTACTATATATATTGTATATGTTTATACAAAGAAATGCAAGAGGAAATCACTACTTTATAGAGAGAATCGGAAGAGGAGGCAACATCAGAGAGAATAGGAGGGGGAGACGGCGGAGAGAGAGGTGGCAACAACGGGTTTGGGTTTCAAATCTTTCGATTTGGGATTTAGGTTATCACGAGAGAGAAAGAGAGAAACGTAAGAGATAAAGAGAGACAGAGCATCACAACACCTTTTTTATTTGACTTTTTTTAATATTACCCTAACCGCACCTATTTTGAAATTTTAATATAAAAAAGGGGTGTCCCGCCGCACCCCATACGAATCCCACCACACCCGCGACGCACCCGAGTCCAATTTGAGTCTGACTCGGGTGCGAGCACCTCCGTGAAAAGTCTGTGCTTCCTAACCTATATCCAATACCCTAATAACTCAACCCTTAGAACTTAAGTACCCTGTATCAGACGCGAAACGCATAGGATACTCTCAGGATACATATTTGGTACGTATCTGGTGAATTTAATTTAAAAAAAATAAAAAAATTAACAAATACTCGTTGGACACGTCAGGGACACATAGAGGACACGTGGGGGACACGTTTCCTTTTTTATTATTTTTTCAGCTCAATCAAGGCCCACTAGCCCATCTTCTCTCTTTCTTTCTTTTCACCCCCTTTCTCTCTCTTTCTTTCTTGATCCAAAGTCTAACCCTAATTTTCAATTTCCTCACCTTCGATTTTGATCTCCTTACTGAGAACACCGTCGACTTTGATTTCGAACACCGATAGCACCGTCAGCTTCGATTTTGATTTCAAACACCGACAGCAACGTCGACTTCACTCGCTGCACTCCTCCACACCGACAGCACCGTCGAGGCATCGACTTCCTCACCCTAACTAAGATTTCGAACACCTGCTGTGTGTTTTTGGGCTTCTCTTATTCAGTATAAGCGATGTATACCTATTTTCATCTTATTTTGAACTGAATAATAATTGAAGTCTACAACTCCTAGTGTTGAGCATATACTACTGATAATTCTTCGTGATCCCTGTCAATTATGCATTGTTTTACTATGTGCAGTCAGACACACCATGTTTCCCCCTCTTAAACATGTTATTTTACAATTTTATTTCTTATATGCACATCTCTAGCATATTATTTGACCATCACACACAATTTCCCACCATTACATAATTGTCATAAATTTAACATATGGTATTCATGAACTCCTTATAAGTTATCCCTGTATAGAAAAATTGACCTCTTTCTTTTGCTCCTTGCAACATGTTTAACATAGAAAAATTGGATGAGAAAAAAAAAAGTTCAATTACTTGCATAACATAGAAAAAATTAGTTTACATTGTGAACAATAACGTACATTTGAACCTTTTGGTTATGTAATATTATAATACTGCTTTTGATTTGGTAAAATTAGTATGTTTTGTTTGACATTGGTTGTTTGTATTAATTTTAATTATTATGTTATTGTTTTTTTTTTCATGTTTCGATAAACTGTATTGAATTGAATATGTTAGTTTTCTATTTAACTAAATTTCGCTTTGCTTTCAGGATATATTTATTGACTATTAGATCTATAACAATTGGATGACGATGGTCGATGGACATAGCTATACAAATATTGAAGAGTATCATACTCAGGTATGTATATTTTTATTACTGCAATTTTATGTTGTCTATTGCATGAGGAATTCAATATATATATTATATATTATTATTATTATTATTATTAATTATTTTTATTTAAGCGTGTCCTCAATGTACCCGTATCCTAGTCTTTGAGAAATCGGCGTATCCGGTACGTACTGTATCGAATACGTGTATCCGTATCCGTGCTTCATAGCCCTTAGAACTTAAGTACCCCTCGTCAACACATATAGACTCCTTTTTTGCTGACTTATGTTTTAAATGTGTTAAATTATACCCTTCCATGTCATCACAGAGCTGTCTGCTATGTCATATGCGTAGAACTTAATATCACATCCTCAACCGTATCCCTCCTTATTTGCACCTAAGACTCATCCATCCATCCACAAGAAAAAGGGAACGGAAGAGGGGAGATTCTGATTACAATCTTCCCAATCTAAACATGATTCAAAGAAAATTGTCGCCAACGAAAAAATACCATTAAATGCGACAAAATGTTTGAACAAGGTACATGTTTTATCAGGAAATAACTACAAAATGTTGACATTTGTTGCTACTTGCTACCTCAAACAATCATGTACAAGCGTTATTTGTTATAATCTGATATAGTGAATAATTGGATAATCCATATGTTTTGTGCAGATGTTGAAGTCAGGGAGGTATATTGTAATAAAGTTTCTTTAAGATTTTCAGATGTGTCCAGCTGGTGGCATTACAAGTGTATCAAGTTTTGAAATCGAACCACCATAATTCTTCATCAATTTGATATCATTTAACTCCCTTCAAAATGAACTATTGGGAGCATCTACTAATAGGTCAAAGTAAAGTAGAAGTAGAATGGAGGTAGTCAGGGCCGGCCCTGAGTTCCCGGGGGCCCTAGGCGAACTTCCGAAATGGGGGCCCCTAATAATATTTTTTTTTACGCGCAAAATACGTGTCTATATTTACAAGGAAACTTTAAATTTGGGGCCCCTAAAATCGCGAAATCTCCAGGGGCCTAAGGCGGCCGCCTTACCCGCCTCTAGGGTAGGGCCGGCCCTGGAGGTAGTGAGGTGCATACATTTTGGTTGATTATGAGTGATGGATTTGGCTGAAGACAAGGGGATATAACTGTCATGATTATTATACCATAGGTCTCCCTTGTTTGACAAGGGGCTGGAAAGACAAGGGAATATAACTGTCCAAGCTATTTTTCAGAACTTGAGTATCAATTATAGACTTTTAGTATTCATTTTGTACAAAGTACAAAGATTCTTTCATAATCGCAGTTGCCAGATGTGTCACATAAATATAACCAATTTTAAAAAGTAGTATAAGGAATCCTTATATCTATATAATAAAACACAAAGAAAGCTATCAAGTGGCTCTCATTCAATCCCCCAAAATCAAAGGCCTAGATCTAACCTCACAAAACACATTTTCCCCCCCAAAAGTCAAATTCAAATCCCCCCAAAACAACTCATTTATTTATTTAATTATTTATCTCTCTCTCTCTCTCCATATATCTATATAATAAAACACAAAGAAAGCTATCAAGTGGCTCTCCTTCAATCCCCCAAAAATTAAAGGCCCAGATCTAACCTCGCAAAACACATTTCTCCCCCAAAACTCAAATTCAAATCCCCCCAAACCAACTCATTTAATTATTTAATTATTTCTCTCTCTCTCTCTCTCTCTCTCTCTCTCTCTCTCTCTATATATATATATATATATATATATATATATATATGTATGTATGTATGTATATATATATATATGTATGTACAAGAAATAGACGCGATGCACGTCTAAAAGAAGAAAAGTCATCAAATTAAATGAATTTATATCGAATAAAAAAAAGTTTATATTTGAATGTTTTGATTTGGGCTACACGTGCAGTGCACATTTATATTTGTTGGATATAGTTTGGACGTGTATTATACGTGTTTATATAGTTACAAAGTTAGAGTTTGTTAGTTACAAACCCCAACTCTCCCATTAAAATAGTATATATATATATATATATATATATATATATATATATATATATATATGGAAATTTATAATTATTTTTCACCATATACTAATGGAAACATGGACTTTTATTTACAAGTAATTATTGTCATACAATTCAAATTTCAGCTACATAATTGTTGATTTGCTGTTTACAAGGCTTTTCATATGCTGTATCGTTCTGAAGACGTGTCGTAGGCACGTGGCCACGGGCAAATCTAGTATACACACACAAACACACACACACACACACACACACTTATATATATGTACTTATGGAAACATAGACTTTTATACCCCAATTTATAATTATTTTTCAACATATACTAATGGAAACATGGACTTTAATTTACAACTAATTATTGTCATAGCATTCAAACTTGAGCTACATAATTGTTGATTTACTGTTTACAAGGCTTTTCATATGCTGTATCGTTCTGAAGACGTGTCGTAGGCATGTGCCCACGGACAAATCTAGTAAACTAATATTTAAGAATGACACATTATGGAGCTGTACAATAATAGTCATCGCAATTATAATTGGCTGCCAAAAAGCCTAAACCATGAGGGAGAGTAAAATCCCTTTCTTTTCCTTCCAATCAATTTCACATTAGACTGGGATTGCCTTGAACCTCCCCACCTTGCCAGTTGCACTACAAGTGCTTGACATTCCAATGTATATTCTAAAAACAATAGACAGAACCCTCCGAACTTGACCAACTGTACTCAAACACATGAATACGAGGCAATGCTAAGGAATATAGGATATCCACGTATGAAGCACCCCTCTAATGAAGAAAACAGAAGGGCCTCTATGAGTCTAGGATTTGAACTCTAAATGAGAAATCAAATCAGAAGGAACTTTAACATTCGTGTCGTTCATGGATTGTACATATCCTTAACAAAATATCCTCCACCATTCAGACATGCACTTTGACTTTAACCTGTACAGCTCATTGTAATAAAGGTCAGTGCAATACTTATTATCCAAAATTTTCATGAATTTAATCCTTCTACAGAGTGTAGAACATCGATATTTCAAAACCAATCAATATTTGATTACCCTGAACAAACATCCTCAAGGTTTACAAAGGTCTATAGAAACAATACTTAGATTCTCAACCTAATAGCAAAGCTTCCCAACTTGTGTTTAAATAGTTATGAACAGCTCAAAATGGCTTCTAGACTTACAATTACAATTAGTAGAGAACCTTTATCCATCATTCTAAAGTTATCCAGACATATGAATAATATCCATAATAAACATGTTAATAGAATTTCCATGGTTGTTGAATGGCATCAGCTAGCTCTCTAAATTGGTGGACTGTAGCAAGGAAGTTGCTAGAAAGAAACATGCTCGAAATGAAGTTTCTATAGAAACTTGAGAGCTAATAGTTAAATACCCTCCACAGGTACTAGTAGTCAGACACAGCAAGCATAAGTAAAACCTCGCCCAACCACTGTTAGTAGACATACATTATTGATCAATTACAGCAAACAGATCGACAATTACTAAATTAAAGATGATCATGTAGTTTTGCAAGATTTAATCAAAACGAAAAAAATGAAATTTATCTTACACGGCTATAAGTATCTTGCATGTTGGTACCGCCACCTCTCCCACCTTCTCATGTTTTCCTCTTCCTCTGAAGTCAAGAACTAACTAAGCCATTTTCAACATGAGATTTTTTCACGCTACCAAGAAATCCTAGATCACTACCCATAGCATATTGGTAACCCACATCAACATATTATACTAACCTAGATGCCTCAGCAAACTGCAATTCAACCTACTGCAACCAGTTGTAAATTTATTGAGTAAAAACTTACCTGTCCTTAATTAGATGTGATCCACAATCCTAAGGTTACTTGTGACATCCAATTTGTACATTGTTTATGACATCTAATATATGTGCTGGCCATCTCAGGCCAAAATGTGTCTAAGAGTTCAACTAGATCAGGATTATTTATTAATGGAATTAGGTTAAACTTTTTGGGTTTGTGTTAATTGACACACCCTAGCCAGGGCAAGAGCCAGCAATACCTGTTAAGGGGTTCAACCAACAACTGGAATAAAAATTTTGATTGCTAATAGTATGTTCTACTTATGTGCAATTTTAGTATGTACCAATAGGAGTAAACTATTATATTTAAAATGCACCAAAAGAAGGGTTGCCGCCTAAATGAATGCAGGACTCTTACTTCTAATTACATGAGTACAAAATGAAAGGTGGTCAAAGTTCTTCTATATTCAACTTACCTCTATATGTACAAGGTGAACCTGCCCATGAGGTCAAATAAGGTGATCCAAAAATGTTGCACCTACATTACACTTGTAGTTGCACAATCTTTTGATGTCCAAATAATATCCAGATAGGATATTAGAGACACATATGCAGAGCACAACTGTAGTTGCAAAGACTTGTTAGTTGTTAGGTAGTCAGTGTCATTACGGCATGTCCTCGTTGTCATACATCTTGGAGCATATCGATTATCCGACTTATCGTGTCAATCCTTCTAATGTCCTCAATATGGACTTCTTAGGAGACAGCCATCCTAATATCTTTCTCACCAACCTTGATAAACTAGGATATTAAAAAAAAAATGTAAAACCGCTCTTTCTCTCATAAATGGTCATCACAAATAATTATTGAATTCACGGAAATTATAAATTTATAATATAAGAGACATTTTTTTTTGTGCATGTACATGAGATTGTTCACTTTCTTGCACCGTGACGTACTTCGTTCTTATACAGTTGATGCCCCTTTTTTATGAACACACCACTTCTAAAAAGATATGTTTGATTTTATAGGTGGTTCCTAGTAACTCAAGAGGCCCCTCGCTACATCCTTGTGAGGCATGGCAAAGGTCCTTGTGACACTTAATTTTGTATGTGTTATAGGTGTTAGCTTTAGTATCATATTCATGTCTGATGTCCTAACTCCTAGATAAAATCATGAATAATATCCATAATAAACCTGTTAATAAAATTTATACAATTGTTGAATGAAATCAGCTCACTAAATTGGTGGGCGGACTTTGGCAAAGAAGTTGCTTCCAGGGAACATGCCCGTAATGAAGTTTCTATGGCAACTTGAGAGTGATACTTGAGGAATTACTCGGTTACAAGAAGTCACACACTGCAATCATAATAAAACCTCGACCAATTACTTCTTTGCAGCCACACATCTATTGATCTATTACTGCTAAATAATTGACAATTACTAAACTAACTATTACCATATTATCCTTATCTCTAACTAGTACTATACACGTGCACACGTGCACGTGGAAAAAATTGAAGGGATGATGAGAAAGGACAAAAAGAAAATAATTTCCAAACTGATCCACTTCCGAAAATATTGACCAAACCGGTCCGCTTTCGAAAATATTTACCAAAGTTAGTCCATAACCCAAAAGAGAATAATCTCCAAACTGATCCGCTTTCAAAAATATTTACCACACTGGTCCACTCCCGAAAATATTTACCAAAATGAGTCATTTTGTCAACACGTGCAGCGCACGTGTTGGCTTCAAAATGACAGCCGGTGACCACTAAGCCCTTCTCCCATTATAGTAGTAGAGATATTATAATGAGAGAGTTGGGGTTGTCATTTGTAGACATTCTAACCATTCATTTTTAAGTGGAAGTTATATTAACCATTCATTTACTCAACCGTTGTTAGTTACCATAATACCCTCAAAATTCAAAATTTAATTACAACATAATTATTTACAAAAGTGTCACTCATATAAAATAAAAGTTTGTGCCACTAAAGGTAATTTGTAAAGAATATCTGATGAGTAAGGAAAATCTCAAGTTCGAGGCTCTTATTATTTACCATACAAAAAAAAAAAAAAAAAAAAATTAGAACGTCCATTGCACGTGCAGTTTACTAGTAAGATTAATTAAAATGACAAAAAAAAAAAATCATCTTACGATTTAAAAATATCCTGCATGTTCATCCCACCACCTCCCCCTCCACCTCCAGCAGCATGCTGCTTCAATCCCTCCTCGCCATACTTATCATAAATACCCCTCTTCTCTTGATCCGAAAGTACTTCGTATGCTGATTCCAATCAATTCAACAACAACAACAACAAAAAAGATCAGAATCTGAATCCAACAAACAGTACATTCATCAAGCAAAAACGTCAAACACTCGTCAATCGTTAACCATACCATTGTTGATCTCCGCAAATTTCTTGTTGGCCTCCTCATTCCCCTGATTCTTATCAGGATGGTACTTCAAAGCAAGCTTCCTGCGTCGGAAACATTTAAGCCCCTATGAAACATTTAAATTAAATTGCAAAATCGATAAATAATTCACCTGTAAGCCCTCTTGATCTGGTCGTCGGAAGCGCCTTTCGGAACCTGAAGCACGTCGTAGTAGCTCTTCCTGCGACGAATCAAACGAATCATTAGATAATACTATACAAAAAAAATCAACAGAAGAAAACAAAAAAACTTTCGTACCCAGATATTGCACAGAGAGAGTGCAGTAGGAGAAATACGAAGAGGAGGAGCGATCTCGGCCGAGCCATGGGAGGCGGCAGCTCTCCGAAGACCGGAGATCTGGGGGGTTAGTTTTAGGGTTTTGAGGGAATAGATTTGGAATTTGGAGAGGTTGGAGTTTTGAGAGTCTGTGAGAACTGAGAGTTTGAGCTCTCCCTCGCTAACGGGACGGAGACGGGAATTAATCTTTGAGAGGTTTTGGCGACGTTGAACGTTTGGGGGGGGAGCCAATCAGAGGGTTCGAACAGGTGTTGGGACCAATAGGACGATTACACGTGGCCTAATTTGCTTTCGAGTCGTCCCGCGCTCGACCGCTGGGCGTGCTCGCGAAGTCGTAGAAAACTGGAAATGAGAGGAATCCTTGTCCATTTGTTTAGATCATGTAGTCTTGAATGTAAAAATATGAATATATGGATAATTGGAAATAGAAATAACTTTTGCTGCACTCGTTTCAAGCTATTTTTTAGCTTTCTATGTTAAAATAATAAGCAACGACACATAAGGTGTCGTCGGAGAAAAAAAAAATTTTAAAAACAATAAATTTGGTGGGACGGCACTCGAAGTGCCGTCCGAGCGCGAAAATAAAAAAATATTAATAATAATTGGAGTGACGGCACATGAAGTGCCATCGGAGAAAAAAAAGCGCCGAAAGGAGGGACGGCACATGAAGTGCCGTCCAACAGGTAAGTGAAAAATTTTTGGTCATTTTCCATTTTTTCGGGAATTACAAAAACATTTCAGTAATTACAAAAAATTACAAAAACATTTGAGAAATTGCAAAAAAAATTAAAAAATTGCAAAAACATTTCATAAAGTTGCAAAAAAAAATTGAAATTTACAAAAACCTCCGGACAGCACTTCAAGTGCCGTCCGAGGAATTTGGTTTAAAAAAAATTAAAAAATTACAAAAAGATTTCATAAATTACAAAAAAAAATACAAAAAACTACAAAAAAACATTTCAGAAATTGCAAAAAAAATTAAAAATTGCAAAAATATTTTCAAAAATTGCAAAAAAAAATTAAAAATTACAAAAAACTCCGGACGGCACTTCCGAGGATTTAGGCCTGCGATTTGGGATTTTTTTAATGGAAAAAAAAATAAAAAATCAAAGGATTTGGGGTTTTTTAATTGAAAAAAAAAATAAAAATTTCAAGCGACGGCACTTGAAGTGCCGTCCGACGAAAAAAATATTTTTTTTTTTGTAGGACGGCACTTCGAGTGCCATCGCTCAAATATGGATAAAAGCTATATCGATTCTTATTTATAGCAAACGACTGTAGCAAAATATCGATAATATGGATATTTGGCAAACGAGTGCAGCGCGTTTTTTAGCCAAATATCCATATTATCGATATTTAGCAAACGACTGCAGATGCTTTTATGTACTGGTAATTTACGTGTTCGATGACATCAATAATCAGTTTCTCTCTCTAGAAGTTCTAGAGAGAGAAACTCTTCCCTCCCCCCCTTCCCAACCTCAAAATCTTAACCAAAGAAATCCTAGGTCTAGGTGTGTGGGGGCGGGGGCTAGGGTGCGTCGCCGCCGCCCCGGTGCTCCTCCCCCGCCGTGCTACCTTACTTCCCTCTTCTTCTCGGTGCGCCGCCCATCTTCGACGATCTTAGTTTCGACGAAGCCCAGATTCCTCCCGCGACAGTGACGCGATCTTGGATCTGGGGAAGGGGGCGAGATCCCGGTGGTCGTGGCCGATGGCAAGGCCCATATCTGAAGCCGATGGCGAGAGGCGCCGATGGCCCAGATCCGACCCCAACTAGGTATGCTAGGTGGTTCGGTAAGCCCCCCCCCCCCCCCCCCCCCCGACGATGACCCACGACGACCGTCGGAATGCCCATATCTGAGGCTGATGGCGAGGTGCGCCGATGGCCCAGATCTGAGCTCTACTGTGGGGGCCCGGTTGTCGGCATGCCCCCCCTCCGCCGGCGGTGTGAGGTCGGTGGTTTGGCTTGGGCTGCGTTTGGGGGCTTTTCTTGTTGTTGGCCCGGTTGTTCTTCGTGCTTGCCACCATGTCCACACTCTTGGGGCCATTCACAGCGATTTGCTGCTGTGATTTGGTGTTTCCGAGGGTTGGTAGTGCGTGTGAAGAAGCCGGGTGTGCTTGGATGTGCCGTAATCCGACTCTAGAGAGAGAAGCTCTAGTAGGGTTAGGTTGTCATGCACGATTGTGGAGCTTGGGCCCAAAGATGGGGTCCCTCCGTGATGTGCGCTCACTTGTCTCAACTTCTGGGTGCTTGTCTCAACGGTGCAGAGCGACTATGTTGCGCTAGAGCATCCTCCCGCGCCGGTTGTCGCCAACACCATGGATCTGGGGTTCAAGTGTGTGAGGTCGGTGGTTCGGTTTGGGGCCCGTGGGGCCAGGTGATGGGGTGTAGGGTTTGGGTATGGTTGGTCTGGAGTGTCCTACGATATCGCCGTTGAAGTCTTCACAGCACCTACTATCAGGCTATTGAGTTTCCTCCAGCTTAGGCCACTGTCTCGTGACAGCGTCGTCTCTTCCCTCGAAGTGGGAGTATGAGTCGAGATAAGTTTGTGTGGTGAAAAATTACCGGAGAGAGCTTGAGCATGAGAGAGGTGAAGGTATCCTCTACACGGCTCTCTCCTGGAGTGTGGTGTTTGGTGGGGTGAGCGAGATAGTTGTGTGGTGAGAAATCACCTGAGAAAGCGCTATCGTGTGAGATGTTAAGGTATCCTCTTCACGGCTATCTCTTTGGTAGCGGATGTGGGAGCTACTGACACATTTGTAGGATGTGTGGTGGAGATGGTGGGAGGGTGCGATCACTGTGCATGTGCCGTGGGGTCAGTTGTCATTCTGCGGGGCTTGGGCCTAAAGATGGGGTCCCCCCAGCAAGGTGAAAGCAAGGATCGGCGGGTGATAAAATCCTGCCTGACTTGTCTCAGGTGGGTGTGCATGTGCCGTGGAGGCACTGTACGAAGCTAAACTGACGTACTTATAATTTTGCTGGACCGAGCTTGTTTGTCGGCCCACCCTCCAGGGTTGTTGGAGGGATTTGTTGTTTGTACGCGTCATGTTGCATCATATATGTTTTATTTTCTGTATGTTGTTTGTACTTGGGCCCAGTACTCTGGGTTTGTTTCGTTAAGCTCTTATTAATGAAACAGGGTGGTCAGATTCCACCTTTTCCCTAAAAAAAAAGAATTTACATGTTCGATGCATGCTATAATATATATATATATATATATATATATATATATATATATATATATATATAACAGAAAAAAACCCCTAGTAGTATAATCTCAAACATACATTTCATTTATTATTGTTGAAAATATTTTTGGCATATATTTCGGGCCGGATTCCGGTGAGCTCCGACCACCGGCGGTGCCGGAAAGTGATTGGATTGCGTTCCTCTCGTCGAGTACTATTTCATAATGTACTCATTTGCCAAAAACGGATTCCGTACGAATGAAAAATGTTGGTCCAAAGTTGGGTGCTCGAAATGTACTAACTAGGAAATTTGGAGAAAATGGATAGTCCCACATCGGAAGTTGGGAAAGATTTTTCTAGTATATAAGCTAAAGAAATGGACTAAAGAGTGTAGCCCTGGGGTTACCACTAACGTGTAGTGGATAGAGGACCTAGCCAAAGTTACAAACACATGCCCGGCCCAGTTCGGCTCGGTTCGGTTTTACAGAGTAATGGATCCATGATCCATCAGTTACGCCCTCATCACCTACCGGCCCTGGCTCGGTTCGGTTCAGTTCGGTTTGGTTTGCTGTTACAGAGTAATGGATCCATGATCCATCAGTTACGCCCTCATCACCTATAGGCTATAAGACTCTGCAATTTTGTCTGCCAGAGACATAGGTTTTTTAGCCAAAGTTACAAACACATGCCCGGCCCGGCCCGGTTCGGCTCGGTTCGGTTCGGTTCGGTTCGGTTTTACTGAGTAATGGATCCATAATCCATCAGTTACGCCCCTCATCACCTACCGGCCCCGGCTCGGTTCGGTTCAGTTTGGTTTTGTTTGCTGTTACAGAGTAATGGATCCATGATCCATCAGTTACGCCGTCATCACCTATAGGCTATAAGACTCTGCAATTTTGTCTGCCAGAGACACAGGTTTTTGAACTTGATAATCTTCTTCTTCTTCCTCCCCTGAGTCTGAGAGTACCACACAGCTACTGGTTCGCTGATACGTTTTTGAACTTGATAATCTTCTTCTTCTTCTTCTTCTTCCTCTGAGTCTGAGAGTACTACACAGCTACTGGTTCGCTGATATCTTTGAAGCTAGGGTGCTGCTTTTCAAGGAAAGGTAAAACAGTTTTATCCTGGGAGGTAATTCGTCAACTACCGTCACACTACGGGGCAAATTTTGCTTTAAGGACAGAGATCTTAATCTCGACTCTGTATTGAAGTGTCTGGTTTGTACTTTTATTCCAGTACCTGTAGTTCTTCACAAACATTGTTAGGAATTTTCTGTTTTATGATATTTGAGTTCTAACAATCTTAAAGCAAAATTTTTCCTTTATTCTAACAGTTTCTGTGAAAATTATTTACAGGTACTAGTATCATTCCGGGAAAAAAAAAACAAAAACTAACAGTTGAACTTTAACTGTTTAAGAAAAAAATGGAAAACACACAAAATGAGAATGTCAGTGGACTGCTCATTGCTCAAACACCAGTGACCCAGAATGTGACTGCACAATCAGTTGCGACACAAACAGTCGTTTTGCCCACACATATAACTGTAGGAGAAAAACCAGAAAAGTTCAATGGAACTGGATTCAAGAAGTGGCAAGGAAAGATACAGTTCTACCTGACCACCTTGAAGCTGGACAGGTTTTTGACTGAAACTGCCCCTATGCTGGCACTTATGGATGTGCACTCCGTTGCTGCGGTTGATGCATAGACTCAGGGTGACTATTTATGCAGAAATTACATCCTGAACAGCTTAGTAGACCCTCTCTAGAAGTACAAACGGAAGATGCCGGCTCCAAGAAATTTGTAGTTGGCAAATTTTTGGAGTACAAGATGGTTGACTCCAAGACTGTTGTAAGTCAAATTCAGGAACTATAGGTGATAATGCACGAAATCGCTGCAGAGAACATGACGCTGTGTGAATCATTCCAGGTTGCAGCGTTCATTGAGAAGCTTCCACCTGGATGGAAGGACTTCAAGAACTACCTCAAGCACAAGTGAAATGAAATGTCTCTTGAGGACCTGATTGTCAAGCTGCGGAATGAAGAGAAGAATCGCAAGGCTGACAAGTCCCGTGGAAAATCCATAGAAAAGGCCAACATGGTGGAGCACGAACAGAATGCCAAAAAGAGGAAGTTCTTGCCACAACCTCGAACAAAAAACCTATCGCAAAGAGGTTTGCTGGAAAATGCCACAATTGTTGTAAGCTGGGGCACAAAATCTCTGACTGTCGCAGCAAGGATAACATCCATGCTGGAACTGGAAATGCAAAAGGGAATGACAAATCCCATGCGCATATTGCTGAGAACCTGTCCATTGGTCTTTTTGACTTGGACCTCTGTACTGTTGTATCAGAGGTCAATCTGGTGGAGAGCAATCCTCATGAGAGGTGATATAATACTGGAGCCATCAAGCACATCTGCTCGGACAAGGATATATTCACTTCATATCAAAAGTGCAACAAGAATGAACAGTTGTTCATGGGGAATTCTTCCACCTCCAAGATTGAAGGAACAGGAAGATAGTGCTGAAGATGACTTCTGGCAGGGAACTAACACTAACCAATGTGTTGCACGTTCCGGATATTCGAAAGAACCTAGTATCGGAATCTTTGCTAAGCAAGAATGGATTTAGGGTCGTTCTTGCATCTGATAATTTTGTACATTCAAAGAATGAGGTGTACTTGGAAAAATGGTATGTTAAGGATGGACTGTTCAAATTCAATGTAATGACAGTTATCCCAAAATTTGTTGTTCCTGTTGTTCCCAAACTTAATGAAATTAATCTTGTTGCTTATGTATTTGGGTCTTCTTCTGTTTGGCATGAAAGACTAGACCATGTTAATTTCAATTCCCTGCGTAGATTAATTAACATGAATTTACTACCAAAATTTAAGGTAGACAACTGCGACAAATGTAAAGTTTGCATAGAGGCCAAACTCACTAAAACTCCATCACATTACGTAGAAAGAAACACTGAAACTCTAGGTCTAATTCATACGGATTTGTGTGATTTAAAATACATGCAGAGAGAGGCGGTAAAAAGTATTCTGTGACGTTCATAGATGATTGCACAAAATACTGTTATGTATACTTGTTACATAGTAAAAATGAGGCATTC
This sequence comes from Hemerocallis citrina, assembly GCA_017893485.1. Lineage (NCBI taxonomy): Eukaryota > Viridiplantae > Streptophyta > Magnoliopsida > Asparagales > Asphodelaceae > Hemerocallis > Hemerocallis citrina. Next base: position 68,894,169 of record CM030361.1, read on the forward strand.
GATAAATTCAAGGAATATAAGCTTGAGGTTGAGAATCAACTTAGCAAAATGATTAAAATCGTTAGGAGTGATAGAGGAGGGAAATATGATGCACCGTTTAATATGTTATGTTCTGCACATGGAATAGTTCATCAGACCACTGCTCCTTGCTCACCTGAATCAAACGGTATTGCCGAGCGCAAGAACCGAACTCCAAAAGAGATGATGAATGCCTTATTGTTGAATTATGGGTTACCCCAGAACATGTGGGGGAAAGCGTTGCTGATCGCCAACTATATTCTCAATAAAATACATCACAAGAAAACTGGCAAGACACCATACGAACCGTGGAAAGGTAATGTACCTTCGTACAAATAGCTCAAAGTGTGGGGGTGTCTAGCAAAGGTAGCAGTACTTAATCCCAAACAGGTCACCATAGGACCTAAGACCATTGATTGCATATTCATAAACTATGCATATAACAACAGTGCATATCGGTTCTTAGTATATAAATCAGATGTACCGGACGTCCATGTGAATACAATAATGGAATCAAGGAATGTCTCCTTCTTTGAACACGTGTTTCCGTGCAAGGATGCTACGTATCCCAAACGTACACGTCAGTAAGGGAGTGCAAGTATCTCGGTTGATGAACCAGAAGATGATAATGATGAACCTAGACGAAGTAAACGGGCTAGAACACCAAAGTCATTTGGTCCTGACTTTGTAACGGCCTTTCTGTTAGAGAATGATCCCAGAACATTCAAGGAAGCTGTGTCTAAGCTTGATGCTCCTATGTGGAAGGAAGCAATTAAAAGTGAAATAGGCTCCATTATACAAAATCATACATGGAAGTTGGTCGATTTGCCTTTTGGATGTAAAGCTCTAGGATGCAAATGAATTTTCAAAAAAAAAGTTGAAACCATATGGTTCAATAGAGAAACATATGGCAAGATTTGTGGTACAAGGATTTAGGCAAAAGGAAGGCCTAGACTTCTTTGATACTTATTCCCTAGTCACAAGAATAACTTCCATAAGAATGTTGATAGCTATTGCAGCTCTACGTAACCTCGAAATACATTAAATGAATGTCAAAACTGTATTTCTAAATGGGAATTTAGAAGAAGAAATATACATGAAACAACCTGAGGGTTACGTAGTTCCTGGACAGGAAAACAAGGTGTGCAGACTTGTAAAATCCTTGTACGGACTGAAACAAGCTCCAAAGCAGTGTCATGCAAAATTTGACAATGTTATTAGGTCAAATGGTTTCAAAATAAATGAATGTGATAAGTGTATCTACATCAAAGATACTTCAAATAGATACATTCTGGTGTGTATGTATGTAGATAACATGCTCATTATTGGTAGCAATAATGACATTATCAAACAAACTAAGAACATGCTTAGTGGTAAGTTTGATATGAAAGATTTGGGAGTTGCAGATGTCATACTAGGAATAAAAGTTTTCAGGACGTCTGAGGGAATTACTTTGTCTCAAGCTCATTACGCTGAGAAGGTACTTGAAAGATTCAAGAATTACTCCAATGGGACTGCCAAAAGTCCTGTGGATCTCAGGCTTCACTTGTTCAAAAACACGGGTGACAGCATATCACAATTGAAATATGCACATGTAATCGGTAGTCTGATGTATTTAACAAACTGTACAAGACCGAACTTGGCACATTCCGTAAATGTACTGAGCCGCTACACAAGTAATCCAGGACGAAGTCACTAGAAAGGAATAACTAGAGTATTGAACTACTTGCGACATACTCAGAGTTATGGACTGTATTATACCAGATATCCAGCAGTACCAGACGGCTACAGTGATGCCAACTGGATATCGGACTCCAAGAACTTGAAGTATGTCTTCACTCTTGGTAGTGCAGCTGTGTCATGGAAATCCTCTAAACAAACGTTACTTGCCAGATCCACCATGGAATATGAGTTTATTGCTTTAGATAAAGCGGCAGAGAAAGCAGAGTGGCTTCAAAACTTTTTAGAGGATATTCCTATGTGAGAAAAATTAGTGCCTGCTATATGTGTATACTATGACAACCAGTAGGCTATAGTAAGGGCACTAAGTTGTATGTATAATGGTAAGTCTCGTCATATCAGAAGGCGACACAAAACTATTAAACAACTGCTCTCAAATGGAATAATCTCTATAGAGTATATAAAATCGGCTGACAACCTAGCGGATCCATTTACTAAAGGTTTGTCACGAGAGCAAATTGTGAGATCATTAAGAGGAATGGGTTTAAAGCCTACGATAAAAGAGGATACTTGATGGAAACCTTACCTAGTAATTGGAGATCCCAAGATCTAGGTTCAATGGAACAACTAAATTTTGTTGAATCGACGTGAGCACTGAGAGATTAAAATCTCGTACCCACTCTTAGGTTGATAAAACAGTGCTACCTGCAAGGGTTAGGATAAACTTAGCTTTTAATGATCCCCATAGCTTTGAAATAAAAGTGGGATTTGGCAGGATACTCTTTATGGGCATTCACCTTATGAGTGTGAAATGAGGCCGTTTATAGGAAAATGAAGAGATGCTACATTCTCCAAGTTCACTTACGATTAACCAGGGTTGTTTAAGGCCAAAATAAACACAATAAGATAACCTAGTTCTGTGAGGAGATGAAACTGTGTGATAGTTATTGTCTAGGTTCACATCAAAGCCCGGGTAGTTCAAGACATCATGTTCACTACCTGGTCAAGTGAATCTGGTGGCTACTCACTAAGAGTGGTTCAAAGTTGAAAAATTACTACCATTCCTGATGCAGTGATTTTCCGATTGTACTTTCTGAGTCTTTTCTATCATGTCTTTTTCTGTCGTGTCTGGATTGCATAGTCTGGTAATTTCCATTCATGTGGGGGATTGTTGAAAATATTTTTGGCATATTTTTTGGGCCGGATTCCGGTGGGCTCCAGCCACCGGCGGCGCCAAAAAGTGATTGGATTACGTTCCTCTCGTCGAGTACTATTCCATAATGTACTCATTTTCCAAAAACGGATTCCTTATGAATGAGAAATGTTGGTGCAAAGTTGGGAACTCGAAATGTACTAACTTGGGAATTTGGAGAAAATGGATAGTCCCACATTGAAAGTTGGAAAATATTTCTCTAGTATATAAGCTAAAGAAATGGACTAAATGGTGTAGCCCTGAGGTTACCACTAATGTGTAGTGGCGAGAGGACTTAGCCAAAGTTACACGCGCGGGCGCATCCGGCCCCGACTCTGCAATTTTGTCTGCCTGAGACACAGGTTTTTGAATTTGATAATCTTCTTCTTCTTCTTCCTCTGAGTCTGAGAGTACCACATAACTACTAGTTCGCTGATATCTTTGTAGCTAAGGTGCTGCTCTTCAGAAAAAGGTAATACAGTTGTTTTTTGGGAGGCAATTCGTCAGCTACAGTCACACTACGACGCGAATTTTGCTTTAAGGATAAAGATCTTAATCTCGACTCTGTATTGAAGTCTCTGGTTTGTTCTTCTATTCCTGTACTTGTAGTTCTTCACAAACATTGTTAGGAATTTTCTATTTTATGATATTCGAGTTCTAACAATTATCGGTGTCGAAAGTCGGCTGAGTCCGACCAAGTTTAGAGTCACCACCTATGCGAGGTTTCTACATGTCTTACACGTCTAAAGGATCTAACCACGGCCCCACCATATGACATAGTCTCACCAAAAGAGCTATAGCTTGTTGGATGTTTTTTTATCATGGGCAACCTAATATATACATGCATACTCTAATTTTCACCACCTATCTAGCCTTGAACGTGAGACATTCTTCATATTAGTTATGTACGTGCAATACACATACGACAACTCCAACTCCCATTATAGCTAGTAATTTACACGTGTGATGCACGTTTTAATAAATATATATTTTTAAAAGTAAAAACTTCAACGTTGTCTGCCCCCGAACTTGGAACCTCTTTTATAGTATTAGTTATGCATTGATTTGTTTATCTACAAATGACAATCTCAACTATCCCAATTATATATGTATCTTATCTTTACTATTTTAATGGGAGAGTTAGAGTTTGTAACAAACAAACCCTAACTTTGTAACTATATAAACACATATGATACATGTACAAACTATATCCAACAAATATAAATGTGCACTGCACATGTAGCTCAATTCAAAACATTAAAATATAAACTATTTTTTTTTTAATTTGATATATATTCATTTAATTTGATGACTTTAATTTTTTAGACGTGCATTGCAAGTACATTATACTAGTACTAATATGAGAGAGAGTCTACCCCCTCTCTCCTTTCTCTATTTTGAAATAAAGAAAGAAGATGAAAAGTAGGGATTCATATTTAATTTACATGTGCAATGTACACGATTTTATTGAAAAAATCAAAACAAAATAAAAACCTAAATCCCTCAAACACAGTTTATTCCCCTCCCACTTGCTCAATCTCACAAAAACGTCTCTTCCCAAACCCACCCCCATCCCCTAACAATTCATAAAAATATTTTTATATGATTTTCTTAGTTTATCATCTTTACCCTAACTCATGCTATAATGCACGATTTATAATGTATAACCTATTTACTTAATGTTAATGATGTTAAAATATATTTTTAACATTTTTAACATAAATTAGTTGAATTTGCTACATCTTTTTATTGCATGCATTTTTTAGCTTTAGTAAAATTCAGTTGGATAATATTATGGTTTGACAGTAATTCTCTAATCCACATACTTATATGAAGATGATAATGAAGATTTCAGTAATCACAGTAAGAATGACATTCGTAAATTTCTCACAATTCTCTCACGCATTTTTCAGAGTTATATATATTTTTTTGAATATCTCAAAACTATTTTAGCTTGTGCAATTTACACAGGATAACACTAGTATAATATTAGGGACCTTTCGGATTTCTATAACCATGTGGTTAGTTCTTGCTATAATTCTCTGATCAAGCATAAACCATGGTAAAAAGGACACACGTATTGCAACGGGTATGTTGTAATTATTTGTGTTGAGATGGATGTGTGAGCTCACTTGTACACCATATTTGTTCATATTTTATCCGTCGTATTTATTAAAAGTAAACTAGTATTTTTCACGGGCGAGGCACGTTTTGATAACGAGTTGGAGTTAAACGTCTGATACACATAAGTTAACAGTAATTAGCACGTGCGATGAATGCCTTAATTTTTAAAAATGGAGCTGAATGGACGATACACGTATTTTTTAAAAATTAAGAAGGAAAAACTTTGACGTGTACATGCAATGCACGTGTTACAAATGGATTTGGAGTTACACGTGCGATGCACATATTTATTTGGTGACAAAAGTTGTGTTTCTTTTGTGACAAAAAAATATTTAAAATGATTTATTTGTGACAAACTCTTCCATTAAATAGTAAGTAAATATATTATACTATAGATAGATAGATTGATAATAATTTACACATGTGATGCATGTTTAATTAAAAAAATTAATGTAAAAAATCTGAGATAGTGAGACTTCGAATTTAAGACCTCTTTTATATTAATTATGCAAATGTGATGCACGTGTTAATAGATTGACAAATGACACTAAGGCATTCTCCCATTATAATATTAGAGATGATAAAAGCAGTTAATATTTAACCGCAAGCATTTTATGTGCAATTGATTTATACTAATCTACTTGTGTTTTGATTCAGGTAAGTGAAAGACATTTACTTCGACATTTTTTTTTTAAATTTTAAATATGTTATTCTCGGTAGACCGTGTGGAGTTAATTTCATATATAGGATACTTTTAGAAAATATTTGTAAATATAGGACACCCCCAAACTATTTATAAAAATAAGACAGTTAGAAGTAATTTTCTAAGAAAAACCTACCTTTGGAGATATTTACACAACCTTAAAACTAAAAATTTACATACATCACTACCATATTTAAAAAATATTTGGCAGAAAATAAATAAACTAAGGTTAAAAAATCTCCCAAAATTTAAAATTAGATACATTGATAGAAGGTTGATAGAAAGAAAGCATAACTGATAGAAAAATATCAAAATATTTGTTATTAACAAGTAAAATAAAAAAAAACTACCGAAGGAAATACAAAATGAGATTGCATAAAGGTATTATATTATAGAAACGAAGAAGTAAGTTGGTATTACCAACACCTGCAAACATAAACTATTAGGCTAAGTATAGCTAATAAAGTAGAAATATTAAATTCAAAAATAGAATCAGAAATTTATATGATAAACATACAAGAGTTTGAAGAAAAGTACAATGATCCAGAATTTGTAGAACTATAAGAAAATAATTAAAAATCATAAATAAGAATATAAAAGAACTAGGTAGATATATAACCGAAGACACATAAGAAAAACTAGGCATAACGGAAGAATGTATGAAGGAGTTATAAGCTATAACAAAGCTTAATATAAACATTTTAGAAATAGAATATTTAATGGCAAATCCCAATTCAGTTGAAGTAGAGAAATCTTTAAAAAATATAGATATAACGAATGAAGAAATAAAAATGGATCAAGAAAAATAAAAGATTATAGCAAAACCTACAGAAATTCAAACTAACTTGTACGAAATCTTAAGACCACCAATTAACAAAAGTCCTTATCACTTACCATGGAAATGACAAAAAACAAAAAATAATAAGTTAGGAAGAGATAAAGAAAAAGAAACCCCAAAATATGAACCTACAGAACACTACGAAAAAGGACTAGCAGGAAATGGAGAATGGCTAGATCTAGACTGCGTAAAAGACGTAGATAGAACAATAGAAGAATGAGTAAAGACTTCACTAATAGTAGGATTTAGGCAAAATCTTTCAGGAAACTCATTTCAGAAATTTATAGAAACAACATTTATAGGAGTAGTAGCAAAATGGTGGAATTGACTAAATAAAGAAGAAAGAAATACTATTAGAAAATCAAGACCAGTTGATGATAAAGGAACATAAGAAAGCTCAGGACAACGAACCTTAGGACTGAAAGAAATAATTACCAATTACAAAATAGCAATAAGAACAAAATTCAGTGTCTACGATAAAAAAGGAAAACACACTAGATACAAAAAGAACCAAGCAATATGGAGGCTAAGCAATTTAGAAATATGCGACATGTTGTAATGCCCTTTTTTTAAAAAAAAATTTACACCAAATTTAATTCTTTCAATTTCTATATCACTTTAAACATAAAATAGGATAGTTATATCTACAATAAAATTTTGGCAGAGTTTTCCCTGAAATTTCTGTCCCGAAACACAAAAAGCTTACGGAATTCTGCTCTAAATTCAGCTCACATCACAGGCAATAATATCATGGGCTTCCCAGGCCAAAATGAGCAGAATCACACAGGCAATATAAATATCATGCTCTGGGGGCCAAACTCATAATAGAATATCAATTATCAATTAAAAACCATAAATACCTTTGAAAATAAGGTAAAATTTTTAGAAAAATCTTTGTAAAACATACCACAAGGTCCGGTACTCCACAACGAGATGGGTACGGGTCACAAACATACCATACCACTCCATACTATACTCATCATCATCATCCACCTACTTATACATCTAAAATACAATTTACATCATAAATTTCACTACTCACATAATTAAACTTAAACAAAAATTTTAAAATAAAAGCTCCACTCCACAGAATCTACACCTCACCTCTGCACTGCTGAGGACCTGTAACAGTAGGGGATCTAGGGTAGTCCAGGGACTCCCTAACCCCCCAAACACTAAGGGGTTAGCCATTTCTGGTATGAGTATAATTCACTAGTCTAATAAATAAACTCAACTATATAAAGAAAATAAATTACACTTACAAATATCAAGGTAAGAAGATTCAACCTGAATCTGAACATAAAAGCATCAAGAATATGACTTTATATCAAGTACTTGGCAAATCTGCATCCATCAACATATATATCCATAACTTTACACCCTTCACTAAATGCATCATATTAATATGTATATGTATACAACTCCTTCAATTCACACTCAATTACAAAGCCGTATATTAATTCGCATTCCATTACTTTTCATTTTGAAATCTCCAATACAAATACTCATCTTTTCACTATTACCATCACCTCATCATTTCTTTATTTTCATAAATAATCACACAAAGTCACTGCCACTTTTCTTCATACTTATTTAGCCATGCACTTCATTTACCATTCATTTGCATCTACGAACTCATGACTCATTTTCTTTCATACTCATCTTCATGCATAAACATTTTCTTTCTCATTCTCATATTATATAACACCGCATTCATTCATTTCTTATAACACATATCATCACGTCTCACAATACATTACTTTTACTCTCATCATACATTACAACTATCTTCTTTACACTCTCAATACATCATCATACTCATCATCAAATTCATCATTGTTTAACTTACCTTCATTTTCCCTTATAACACATATTTCAATTTACTTCAATTTTTATTTCCAATCCACAATACCGGCATCATATCAACAACTCACCTATTCATCCTGAAAGTCGTGCCAAGGCAGGTAGTTCCCACTATTTCTACGGAAATAGCGGGCGAGTAGTTCTTTGACACACTTCTAAGGTACACAAACTCATAGCCCAACATATTTTTCTTTAATAACCATTTCTATGACCGCTCTCATGTTACAAATATTTGTTTATTGTATTACATCACGTATCGCATCATAAACACATTAATTTATGTCTTATAACACAAAACATAACATCTCAATACACATTGCAATTTACTTGCATTTCATCACATCATTATCATATCACTGATTTGAATGCTCATTCTTATTGCATTAAAAGCATATTTTATAACTCATTCTCATCCCGTTATACCACTTTAGTTACTACTCAATCTAATTGATAATTTAACTTACTATCATTTTCATTTATATCTCAAGTTACCATTAACTTCACATTTATTCTCATCAATTTATATTGCATATTCCAAACATAGTTTGGGCAATAATATATCACGCCCCAAAGCCAATAGCTTGGGTAATAATCACCACACCCCAAGTAGAACTTGGGTAATATCACATCACATTCCAAGCCGATAGCTTGGTTATTAATTTACTTCAATTACTTTTCATCTTACACTTTACTTCATTCTTCATTTTCATTATGCACTACCGATATTTAATTAACTACTCACCAACTCACCCTGCGAATTATGCCAAGGCAGGTAGTTCCCACAATTTTCACGGAAATAGCGGGCAGGTAGTTCCTCAACACAATTCCAAGGTGCATGTATCATTTCATACCATATCGTATTTTACTTTAATAACCATTCTCATAGTATCATTACTTCATGCTATTCATATTAGCACATACTCCCTTACTTTTTCATTTCATTGTACACCAAGTATTTTCTTCTTTCTCATTCACATTTCACATCATGTTTATTTTATTAATTAGTTGACCAGTGAGCCACAATATCCCAAATCTATCCTGGAGTATCAACTCTCTCTCAGGTCTACCCTGAGGTATCAACTCTCTCTCCAGTCTATCCGGAGGTATCTGCTCTCTCTCCGGTCTATCCGGAGGTATCTACTCTCCCAGGTCTATCCTGGGGTATCAACTCTCTCTCAGGTCTACCCTGAGGTATCTGCTCTCTCTACGGTCTATCCGGAGGTATCTGCTCTCCCAGGTCTATCCTGGAGTATCAACTCTCTCTCAGGTCTACCCTGAGGTATCTGCTCTTTCCGGTCTATCCGGAGGTATCTGCTTTCCCAGGTCTATCTTGGGGTATCAACTCTCTCTCCGGTCTGTCCTGAGGGATTTGCTCTCTCTCGGTCTATCCGGAGGTATCTGCTTTCCCAGGTCTATCTTGGGGTATCAACTCTCTCTCCGGTCTGCCCTGAGGGATCTGCTCTCTCTCGGTCTATCCGGAGGTATCTGCTCTCCCAGGTCTATCTTGTGGTATCAACTCTCTTTCAGGTCTACCCTGAGGTATCAACTCTGATCAACTGCAATTATTGCTATTAACATTTTCTTTTCATATTTTTGTCTCCTTTTATCACCATAGCATCTCATCTTTTATTAGAACTTATTAACACATAAACAATGATCACCATCTCACTTACCCTTTCAATGCATCATATATAAGAAATATCACTGTAATTAACATATAAAATCATCACACCATATTATTGCACATCACCACTGTACTGTATTATTTATTTCATCATTACCTCACACATCATGAGTATGCCATACTATTTATTATCTCATTATCACATGTTTGCATACGTCCAGTAGCTCAACCCATCCCAACATCATATATATATACACACACACACACAATACATTACCATCACACTGAATATTTAAAATTACATCACTTCCCCATATACCAACATCCTTATATAAATATAACTTATCCCCATATATAACTAATTCATCATCAATAAATTTGTATCAATACACAAGAGACACGAGTATTTAATCGTCATATTGCACACCAACACCAAGCACTAATTCCCATATATACATACACCTTATTCCATGATTCATACCAATCATTCAGATTATACTAAAATTTTCTTAAAACAACTGATACGTAAATACATTCATACTCACCTAACAGCCCGGGAAGACTGGAAGCATCACTTCTCCATCCCGCACCTGAAGCCGTTAATATCTCATATTATCATGTTTTAAAGCAATTAAGGCTCAAAACATCCAAATCAACCATAGAAAATAACAACACTAATTCTTATATCACTCAGGCATTTCAATCTGGGATGCACACGTGCATTGCACGTAATATTTAAATTCCTACGGGATGTTTATCCCCAAACAATTACCAAAATCACCCCCCACTTATTCTAATAGTTCAACTAAAATTCTACTACTATGAAGGAGATAATTCTCACATATATAATTCTCTTTTATAAACCCAAAAACCTAATTTATTAGCAACTTGTAAACTCTCCAATAATCTACTAATTTGTCGCCTCTAGCACTCCCAACATCTCTTAATCTTCTTATCATAATATTCCTACTCAATAGAAATTAATCACACTCAATTTTATACAATAAAATAAATTAGGGCATACCTTCCCGAAATCCTCTCGAAAAACGGACAATGCCACGATGTAGAGAATCCTTCAATTAGTCATCTCCCCAAATTAATTTAGAAACGATAAAGAAATGGAGTGGATTTGGGGTGGGGAAGAATTGGTCGAAGGTGGGTTCTTTATGGTCGGGTAAGAAACGGGAAAGGAAAGAAAAGGAGGAAGGATTGGGGGGGGGGGGGGGGGGGGGGGGGGTGAGGGGGGGAAGGGGTTTTGGAAAAAGTTATATAGCTATGTATATTTAATAAGGAGTAATTACATATAAGCCCACAAGTCTCAAATATATTCCAAATAAACCCCCAGCTCTTACACTTTAAAAATACTAACAATATAAAATACATAAAATTGTCTCATAATAATCTTCCAAAAGTAGAAAATAAAGTAAACAATATTTTTTCAAATAAAGTTCAACTCATAACTCCAATATATCATTAATACTGGTCCAACTCAAATATCAACCCCAATATCAATATTTAAAAATAAAATAAAGTAAGATATACCTTAAAATTAATTCTTACCACTACAAAATATAAAAAAGGGGTATTTTCGGTATTTTACAAATTTGAGGTGTTACACATGTGTTACTTTGACAATTATGCTGGTGAATTCCGAGAATATTTTCAAGATAGTCATTATACAAAAGAATAACGGAGTTCAATCTTGGACTCATTCTTTCTAAAACTACCTGATCCATGGAGTATAAACATATATAGTGCATACATAGGTGAGAACGTAAAACCAGAAATAGATACTTTAGGGTATAATACACAGTTTGTAAAATATTATAGGGATAGTGTGTCAAGATGCTAGAGCAACAATGAAATACTATAGAATATATAAACAAAGAATTTGTTGTGAAGATGCAAGACCGAATCATTGGGGATGTAATAATAACTACAATTATACTAAAAAGAGTAAACACAAATTCAAAAAATATAAACCTAAATATAGAAAAACTTTTAAGAGATATAAAAGACCATATAAAAGATATTTCAAAAGAATAAATAAAAATTGAAAATATCCGAAAAACCCACAGAAATGTAATTGTTATATTTGTAGAGAAGTAGGATATATATCACCAAATTGCCCTAAGAGAATGAAAAAACAAAATGTAAAATACGTAGAAGAAATTGAAGAAATGAATAACATAAATTATGAACTCATAGATTATGAGGAACACTGGTCAGAAATTAGTGAAGATGAATCAATAATTGTACTGAAAAAAGATAGTGGAAGTAGTGAAGGTGAAACAGAAGAATGTGAAATAAACATAATGACAGAAATAACAGAAATAGAAAAACAATTAGAAATAGATAAAACATTGAAGAAGTAAGGAAAAGAATGTGGTTTGACATACAAAAATATGATAAAATAAGAGCAACCAAATTAGATATAAACCCCAAAGAGATATTTAGACTACCAATATTTGAAATGAAGAATAATACCATCATAATAGCCAGGAATAATGAACAACATATAGACATTGAACAAGCACAAGAAAAAGCCATAATCCCATTAATTATTGAAAAAATAATAAGACAAGAAATGGAAAATATAAGTGAGAAAACCAGAAAAGCATTAAGACACATATATTTAGGAGCTGTGCAAATAATAATAAAAGCTTATTTTATTAAATGAATAAATACACCCCTGAAAATATACCTAATGGATGATGGAATAATATCAAGTACACAAGATGCCTTAATAGGAATAGTACAAGAAAACTTAATGTATCAAAAGATAAAATTGGTAATAAACCTAATTTCTCTATAAGTATGGCCGAGGAAAATAAAGACAAAAGTTTATAGTTGTGTACCACATATTATCAGGAATAGAAATGATAGAAAAAAGCAAAGTTATGAGTCTACAAATAATAAATATTTATGCTTTCACCAGTAAGCATGAATTAAAAAATATAAATACAAATAATTTTAAAATAGAATCACTATTCAGCAAAATTATAAGATACAAACTAGCTAGAGAAAACCCTAAAATGACTATACCAAATTGTATAGAATTTGACTTTAATAAAACAAAAGCACTACAAATAATGTTCGGAAAGAGATCACTATCAATAAAAAACAAACAACAAGCATTGAAATTAATATCAATAATAAATACATCAAACAATCAGAACAACAACCAATTTAAAATAGAAATAGAATATTATGACATTGAAAAATGGAATAAACAAGTAGCCCTAGTATATACAAGAGCTATTAATTCACATATTAAACAAATAAATATAAAAACAACAGAATTAATACAATTAGAAAATCTATATTACTACCTAGATTATTACAATAATAGACATCTAATTGTACATAAAATAATACTGTCACTAAGGATATATGTTATAAATGAAATGCTATTACATTTACATGTAGATTCAGAACACCATGTTAATGGAATGTTATTAGGAACTGACTTCCTTACATCAGTACAACCTTACTCAATTCAAGAAGAAAAAACCACAATAACAGTAAACAATGAAAGTATAGTAATAAATAGAATATTGAGTAAATAAATCCATTAAAAGCAACAAAAAACACGTTATACATACTAATGGAATTTGTTTACGAAGGATACAAATCAAGAAACTATCATGGTCCAATAGATACCGGAGCAGGCACTAACTTAAGCCGCGAAAATATACTACAAAGATGGAGACAAGATGGATATAATAAAAAAGCTATAATCAGATTAACTGGACAAACCGTCATACTTGATCGGTATCAACAAACTGTTAATATACAAATAGGAAATTACGTACTAAAAATATCAATAATATACCAATTTGATGATATGAATAATGATATACTATTAGGAAATGACTTTTTCCAACAATACTATCCTATAATCATCACATAAATCTGTTATATTTACAACACATTGTCAACACCAAGCAATATCAATTAGAATAACCCAACCTTATTCTAGGATCGACTTGCTGCATATCAGAGTTTTTTCAATCCAGCGTGGTGAATATCAATATTAACCAAACAAAACTAGAATACAAAAAGTCCAAGAAATAACTACAAAAGAAATTTTACAAAAAGAAGTAGAAAATCTGTGTGTAGAGAACCCGTTAGCAAAATGAGACTTAAGTAAACCCACAACACATATAGAGTTAATAGATAAGAACAAAATAATAAAAATTAAACCTATAAGACACACTCCAACAGATTTAGAAAAGTTAAAAATACATATAAAAGAACTAATAGAAAATAATTACATAAGAAAATTACAAAGTTCAAATTCATCACCAGCATTTATAGTAAGAAAACATTCAGAAGAAAAAAGAGGTAAATCTCGAATGGTAGTAAATTATAAGGAATTAAATAAAAACACTAAGATATTTGGATATCCACTACCAGATATGCAAATACTACTTAACACAATAAGAACAAGAAAAATATATTCGAAATTCGATTATAAATCCGAATTTTACCACGCAAAACTAACAGAAGACTCAAAACAGTTAACAGCATTTAGCACACCTTAATGATTCTATGAATGAAATGCATTAACATTCGAATACAAAAACAGTCCAGGAATATTTCAAGAATAAATGGATAAGATATTTGAAAAATACAACAATTTCATATTAGTATATGTAAATGATATTCTAATAGGATTCGAAAATGAAGAACAACATAAAGAGCATTTACTAAAATTCATAGAAATAGTAAAAAATGCATGTATTATACTATTAAAAAAAATTGAATTGTTCAAAACTGAGATAGAATTCTTATGAACAAAATTATCACATGAAGGAAGAAAACTACAGCCACATATAGCAGAAAAAATAAAGACATTTCCTAATGGCCTAAAAAAAAAAAGAGAAATACAATCCATAATCGGACTACTAAATTAAACAAGAGGATACATACTGAATTTATCAGCCAAAAAAAATTGGTTACAACAAAAATTAAAAAAGTTTAAAAAATAGGAATGGACCCCAGAGGATGACGAAAAAATTAAAATATTAAAACAACAAACTTCAAAATTAAATAAATTAAGATTACATATTAAAGAATGATCATGGATAATAGAAACAGATGCATGTGAAAATAATTGAGGAGCAGTATTAAAAATCATTGAAATAGATGAAAAAAGGAAAGACTAGTCATATATACTAGTGGATCATTTACACAGACCCAACAATTAAAATTACCACATAAATTAAAAAAAAACTACTAGCAATCTTAAAAGCTATAAAAAAGTTTGAATTATTAATAATACATACGAAATTCACATTAAGGACAAATAATACACAAGCAAAGAGTTGGATTAACAAAAATAATAGACCCAATTATAGCAAATAAAAGATTGATAAGATGACAAATGATGTTAGCACATTACGATTTCTCAATAGAAAATATAAAAGAAAAAGATAACATACTAGCAGATTTCTTATCAAAAAACTAACAGTTTCATTTTTACAGTCCAACATATTAAACAAGATATAGTCTACCTAAAGAAGACTGTGGAGCAATTAAAATGAGCATTTAACCAACTACAGTTGCAAATATGTAGTCTTCAAAGTATATTTTACTAGCATATAAATGCAGAACCTATTAATCCACAAAATCCAAGTTTGTTTTTTATGTAGTTAACCATGTATGAATTT
Source organism: Hemerocallis citrina (assembly GCA_017893485.1). Taxonomy (NCBI): domain Eukaryota; kingdom Viridiplantae; phylum Streptophyta; class Magnoliopsida; order Asparagales; family Asphodelaceae; genus Hemerocallis; species Hemerocallis citrina. Next base: position 68,909,886 of record CM030361.1, read on the forward strand.
AAAAGAAAAAACTTGTTGTGATGTATACGTGAAGTGAAATTGCAGCAAAAGCAGATCAATATACAATTTTGCAGCTACAAAAATCCGAAATATAGGGATTAAGTATGGATTTGTCCATAAAAGCATGATCAAGCGAGTCAATTAAAGAATTTGCAACGATCTTTCCAAGCAAAAAATGTCCAAATATTAAAAAAAAGCATAATCCAAAATTGCTTAATAAAAAAAAGCATTCTAATCAAAATTAACTCAGTGAAGCATTCTAATCTAAAATAATTACTCAGTGAAGTATTCTACAATCAGATCAAATATAGTACTTAAAAAAAAATTAACTGAAAGTTAATGTTATTGAGTTATGAAAGCATAATCCCAAAAAAACATAATTAAAAAATTGAAATAATAAAAAAAGCATAATTCGAAATTGCATAACCAAAAAAAACCTTCACTTTTTTTTGTTGTTGACATATCTGAGTAAAAAAAAAGAAAAAAAAAAGAAAGAATTATGAAAAATGAGAAAAGAGGAGGAAGAGAGAGAGAGAGAGAGTAATAAACTTAGGAGTTGTTTTGTTTTGGGGGAGGGAAAAATATGGGGGGGGGGGGGGGGGGGGGGGGGGATATCTTTTGGGAGAAAAAATCTAGATCATTGATATTCTTCCAAATGAATGAGAGCCACTTGATAGCTTTCTTTGTGTTTTATTATATAGATAACTAAAAAATTATATATTTGTTTTAATTATTGTGGGCACCATATTCTCTCTTTTAGTAGTGTAAATATAATGTACTAATAGCACAATCAGCACGATTCTGAACATAACAAAAAAGTAGTTCTAGTTCCCTTCCCTGGAAGCCAAGTAAAAAAGAAGAAAATCAAAAGGCCTTCAATTTTTGTTGCAATTTAAGGGAATTCTACAACATGAGTTGCAATGACATAGTAACGAACCAAATTCGAAATATAAACTTCAACAAGTCCAAAAGTTAAAGAAGACTCTAGTGTCATTTAGTTAACTTATCAACCTGTATTATTGATAGTCATAATATGATAAGTTCTACTTCTACCACTCTCAAAAGAACCTAAGTAACCGCATATGTATTCGAACACATAAATGTTTCAAGATGGATAATAAATCAACATTTAATAGAATGGATTTCCTTTTTAAAATACTTGAGGTTCCTTTAATGAATAAGATTTCACAGTGACTCGGTGAACATTTCAAAAATTAAAAGATAAACCGATCTTCACATACCAAGCTCCTTCACATACAAGTATAATAAGCTCAATTCTATCAATTCGGGTTTGTACGGCTGCGTTATACTATGTACAAAGAAACAAACGAAACCTGAAAAGATTCAAACTCATTTAAGTATGTACTTAGGACTTCCTAAGAGCATCCACAGTCATTTGCTATATTTGCATAATATACATATTTTTGCTTCAAAATCACTCTTTATACATATTTTGCCATAATCGCCACAGAAGATTGCCATATATAAAAGAGGATATAGCAATATGTATATTATACAGGACGAAACTCGCAATAAAAAATAATTTTTTATTGTATCGGATGAATGAAGTTTCATCCGATGAAATTAAAGGATTTTATGAATTTAAAAATGGCCGTGGAAATTAATTGGAGCTTGGACGAAACTTCAAGTTCCGTCCATGAAAAGAGGACGAAACTCCAAATTCCGTCCATGAAAATAGGACAAACTTCAAGTTCCGTCCCATGGGAATTTTATTTCTTTTTCTTTTTTTTTTCGCTCCGACGAAGCTTCAAGTTTCGTCCGATCAAATTTTTGATGACTGCAAGAAATCCCACTTTGATATATCTATTTTATGCATATTGCTATTTTTACCTTTCACGACTGTAGATACTTAAAGATCCTATATAAAATTCATTTGTTACTAATGCATCTCAAAATTTTTTGAAATTTTTTAGGGTGCGAGCCCAAAATTTGGGTTACAGTAACAATAGTCACAATCTATATAATAAAACACAAAGAAAGCTATCAAGTGATTCTCCTTTAATACCCCAAAATTAAAGGCTCAGATCTAATTTCACAAAACGCATTTCCCACCCTCCAAAACTCAAATTTAAATCCCCCAAAATAACTACTTTATTTATTTAATTTTTTTTTCTCTCTCTCTATATATATAGGGAAATGTTCCATTGAAAACGCAAATGTTGGGACAACCCGTGAAAACAACCTAGGCCGTTGTTGAGAACAACGGCCTAGGTTATAATGCATTATAACCTAACAACGACCTATGCTTGTTTTCACATTTTTCATGCTACAGCACGTTTTCAATGGAGCATTTTCCATATCTATATAATAAAACACAAAGAAAGCTATCAAGTGGTTCTCTTTCAATCCCCTCCAAAATCAAAGGCCCAGATCTAACCTCAAAAAATATATTTTTCCCCCAAAAGTTTTTCCCCAAAATTCAAATTTAAATCCCCCACCCAAAACAACTCATTTATTTATTTAATTTTTTCTTTCTCTCTCTCTCTTCTATTCAAAAAATATAGAAAATATTTTTTTTTTGAAAAAAAATTTGAAAACCAAAAAATTTTAAATTTTAAAAACTTTAAAAATAATTTTTAAAAAAATTAAAAATCAAAAACTTATAAAAAAAATTTAAAATATTATTTTTTTAATTTAAAAATATTAATTTTAGTTTTTTTAAAAAAAAATTTAAATTTTTTTGAAATTTTAGAAATAAAACTTTAAAGTTTTAAAAATAAATGTTTAGATTATTGGTATTGTAAATATCTTCACACCTGCACTTACGTTACCATTGTATTTAGATATGATCACAGTGGTTATGGGATTAGAGTAAGCTCTATAAAACCTATATGATAATGTCCTTGCATAACTATTACAAGCAATATCTAAAATTGATGCTGAAGTTAAAAAAAACTCTAGGTAGTGTTTCTAACAAACTATATACATTTAAGGTAAGTTCAAGCGAACGATCAGGAAGACGATAATTGAGGTTAAATGTAGATATATTGCTTCCTCATATAATATGTTTATTACTTCAATTAATTTGCTGGATCTCCAAAACTATTTTATATAATCAAACCAGGTGCACCGTTCCGAAGACGTGCCGTAGGCACGTGTCAACGAGCAAACCTAGTATATATATATATATATATATATGAGTCTTCTTCCGTTGCAAATGGGCCGGAATGGGTCTGTTCGCACAGACCAGTGCGAACTTCGATATAGACCATTGGATCAAAGATCTGAACCGATATGAGTCTTCTTCCGTTGCAAATGGGCCGGAATGGGTCTGTTCGCACAGACCAGTGCGAACTTCGATCTAGACCATTGGATCAAAGATCCAACGGTTCAGAATTTTTTTGATAAAATCTTGCCTTAACCCGTCATTGGGAAGGACGGGTTAAGGCAAAATTTTTTTAAAAAAAATAGCCTTAACCCGTCCTTCCCAAGAACGGGTTAAGGCTATCTATATTCATTTTTATTTCCATACAGTTCGTCTTCTTCAGCAATTGCTTTCTTCTTCTTTCTTCGACGAACCCAACCCAACCGAAAAAAAAACCCTAGCTCCGACATCTCCGTCCGCTCTCCCTCTTCTCTCCCAACTCCGAAGATCGAAAACCAACTCTTTGTGGAAGTCGAACTCCGACGATCGAAACCCTAGCTTCTCTTTCCCTCTTCGATACGAAATCGAAACCCTAGTTCTATTCCAAATCGATTGTTTGGCTTGATTTGAACCTATTTTGTAAGGTATACACTATTTCTTTACCCCAATAATCTACATTTGTATTATTTTTTTGAATTTGTGTGTAGTAATTTATTTAGAAATTGGGAAAAAATTTATATGCGTTAGTAGATTTTAGATGTAGAATCGGGTTGACCTCAAGTATATTCAATTACCGAATTATGTTGCTTGCATTAGTAATTTGTAGAATTAGAATTGTATATACGAAATTACTTAGAAACTTTTCAGTGCGGTTATGGTTGAAAACCCTGCGAACGACCGTAAAAAAATATGAAACTTTCCGAGTAGGTTCGTCTCACGTAGTACAAGCCACACCAACTTGTAGAAGCGAGTTTCAACTCACGGTTCGAGAGAAATGGCCCGTATCGCTTTCGGTTGAAAAAAACCAAGTATAGCGGTGCACGGCCGTATATCGCAAACCGTGACTCGAAACTCGCTTCTACAAGTTCGGGTGGCTTGCCCTACGTGAATTCGACCAAGTCGGAAAGTTTTATAATTTTCGGATGCCGTTTGTGCGGTTTTGCTCAACTTCCCTGCATGTGAATTTTTTGACTTAGAATTTTGTAAGTGCGTTTAGGGTTTAAAACACTTCAAACCACCTCCAAAAATTACGAAAATTTGCGAATTGGTTGGTGTCCCCCAGGAGAAGCAAACTCAATTTGTAGAAGTGAGTTTTGACTCGCGGTTCGAGAGATATGGCCGCGTATCGATTTCGTTTGAAAAAAATCATTACATAGCGGTATACGGTCGTATCTCGCAAACCGAGAGTCGAAACTCACTTCTACAAGTTCGGGTGGCTTGCCCTACGTGAATCCGACCAAGTCGGGAAGTTTTAAAATTTTCGGATGCCGTTTGTGCGGTTTTCTCAACTTCCTCGCATTATAAGTTTTAGACATAGAATTTTCTAAGTGCGGGTAGATTAGAAAACTCTTCAAACGACCTCCAAAAAATACGAAACTTTGCGAGTTGGTTGGTGTCCCCCAGGAGAAGCCAAACCAAGTTGTAGAAGTGAGTTTCGACTCACGGTTCGAGAGATACGGCCGTTTATCGCTTTTGGTTGGAAAAAATCATTATAAAGCGGTATACGGTCGTATCTGGCAAACCGGGAGTCGAAACTCACTTCTACAAGTTCGGGTAGCTTGCCCTACGTAAATTCGACCAAGTCAGAAAGTTTTAAAATTTTTGGATGCCGTTTGTGCGGTTTTCTCAACTTCCTCGCATTATAAATTTTAGACTTAGAATTTTCTAAGCGCGGGTAGATTAGAAAACTCTTCAAACGACCTCCAAAAAATACGAAACTTTGCGAGTTGGTTGGTGTCCCCTATGAGAAGCCACCCGAACTTGTAGAAGTGAGTTTCGACTCACGATTCGAGAGATACGGCCGCGTATCGCTTTCGGTTGAAAAAAACTTTTATAAAGCGGTATACGGTCGTATCTCGCAAACCGTGAGTCGAAACTCACTTGTACAAGTTTCGGTGGTTTGCGCTACGTGAATTCGACCAATTGGGAAAGTTTTATAGATTTTTTTGTTTTCATTCGTGCGTTTTTCAGTATAATCTCGGTATATTTGTTTTGTTGTCATTTTTATCAACCACATTTTAAATTTTTTGTCAGATAGCTAAATGGCTAGAATAAGACAACCGAGAAGACCGTCCGGTAACACTAGTGGCGCACCAACTACTGAGGTAAGATTGATTACTATTATTGGTTTTAAATACGAACATGTAACATTATCTCAATAATAACATTTGTTATATTTATTCGTGTAGGTTGGTGGCCGTCAATCCACATCGGCTGAGGCAGGTCCGTCGTCCTCGGTTACATCACCCGGACCCGTGGACACAAGCGTACTCACCCTGCAACCCAAACACCGATCGGAAGCCGTGTGGAATGGGTCCGATAAAAAATGTAATTTCCTGAAGCACACAGTTCTTCCTTTTGATGAGCGTATCACGCCGTATGTGGTGGAGGCCGGTTTCTACGGAGCAAGATTCATTCACTCTGTGAAGCTAGATCGGCCACTCCTTACAGCTCTAGTCGAGCGATGGAGGCCGGAGACCCACACATTCCACCTACCAGTGGGTGAGATGACTGTGACCCTACAGGATGTGGCAATGATAATAGGACTATCAATCGATGGGGTTGCCGTGACGGGGAACATGGACTTCGATCGAGTTGAAGTTGTTCGGGACTTACTCGGTATCGACCTGTAGTTGGTAGTTCTCCAAAGGAAAGAGGCCGCCGAAAAAGATATCCGCGAAAATGCCCCCGCAGATTCTGATGAAGATCTATTGTATGAACAAATAGAAGCTGCGAAAGATAAAGCGGAGGAAGAAGTGATGGCTGACGCTTTCGATAGTAAATCACTGTACATCAGCTGGTTAAAATTTCAGTTTGAGGAGGAATATTTGGACGCCGATTCGGACGAGCAAACCCTGACGTACTATGCACGTGCATACATTTTTAGTTTGATAGGGGACTTATCTTCCCGAACTCATCCGGATCAACCGTGCCGCTAATGTACCTACGGTTGTTGGATGATTTCCGGTATGCGGGTCGTTTTAGTTGGGGGAGTGCGGCACTGGCGCTACTATACAGGAATTTGTGCACATGTTCTTTAGGTGGCGTACAGATGGGTGGCCCAATGGTGCTACTTTAGATATGGAGTTGGGAACACATCCACATCGAACGTCCCCGTATTGTTGAGCTTACATTGGAATGGTTGGCCAACCCGGGGGTAGTGGAGTTGTTACCTCCTCTAGGAGCATATTGGCCGGCCGGCACACGTGGGCCGATAACTCACGCCAATCTCTAACCTACTACAGAGATGAGTTGGACAACTTGCGGGACGAGTTCGTCAATTGGGAACCGTACTCGGCCGACAGGTTGCAACGGGTTCCTCTAGTCTGCCTAGACAGATCCTTTTGGTTGATGGCTGCACCTCTTGTGAACTTTGGAGTTGTGGAGTTCCAGTATCCTGACAGGGTCTTGCGGCAATTCAGATATCAACAGAAGATTCCCGAGGTCAGGTCTTATGATAAAAAGTTGCACAAGGTCAGGGGAACGAGACGGGTGCCCAACTTCGATTGGGCTGATTACCATCGTTACCATGTAGCCAACTGGAACACTATGCAGCGGCAAATGACACCGAATATGATGTACGTCGCGATACCATACGATGGCTCCCTCCAGCAGGCATACATGATGTGGTACAAACGATTAACCCGGTTGTATGTTTCTCCAACGACCGCCGTACCAGCTGGTGTGCAACTTCCGATTCCCCCTACCCAGGTAGAACCACCTCCAGCATATTCCTCCTCCCAGCCATGTACCAACCAAGGGCCGAGACATATCGAAAAACGGTCAGTCAAATTTCATATAGTTTGTACGCATGTACTGTATTTAATTGATGCCGCTAATTATGAATGATGTTTAAATTAGAATTTTTCACCAACTATAGATTGAAAACGCATGGGAGGTTGTTCGAACAGCTGCTCGCGTCCTGAAGACTAGGATACCCGACAGCTTCAAGGCGGTAATCCAGGAGATGTTAGCCCCGTGCCGTCGTACTCTGGAGGATGCGGGTGAAGGTCCACAGGTTGAGGCCTATTTGAGAGCCAACTTGCCGCCAACAAGTTTAAGGCGAAAACAAACTGTGAGTAGGGAAATTCGAATCGCCGAACCACAACAAGTACAAGAAGAGCCAAATTCCGAAGATGTTGATGAGGAACAGTCTTCGGATGATCTTGATTCTCCCCAGACACATGGCGCACGACGAAATTCTCAAAGGAAGCGGCAACCTCCCAATCAATTCACACCAAGCGGTGGCAAGCGGCGTGGTCGTAGACGGTAATCTCTAATACTCTTAATAGCGTATCTTTTGGTTGGTGATTTTGTTATTGTAGTAACTAACGTATTGTTTGTTTCTACGTTGATAAACTGTTGTAGGTGAATTTGTGGGCATGGTGTGCAAGCCAAAGTCGAGAACGCCTTCATTTGTAATTAATTGTCTTTTGGCCATGTGCAACCTGATATGTATAATTTTGGTGTAAATTTTTGAATATTGAATTTATTTCAAGTAATTAAGTGGTTTGGTTGACATTGTACATTTGTACGCCTTCAACTTTCTTGTGAAGATATCTGTTGTATTATTTACTTTGATGTGCCTTCATTTGTGAATTTGTGAACAACATTTGATGAAGTCGTTTCTGTATCAGGAAAAATGTACACAGCCAAAAACAAACAAAAGTGCTGCACAAATATCTATACTTAACCCGTTATTGACGATAATGGGTTAATTAGCTTAACCCGTTATCACTAAGGACGGGTTAGGTAGAGAGATATTGACAGTCCTTTGGAAGCCTACAGACCATGTCTGGGTAAAGTTCTGCTAATATGGATCTTCTTAACCCGTCACTGTGAACAACGGGTTAAGTGAACTTAACCCGTTCTTCACGACAACGTCTTAGGTAAAGCGATATTGGCAGTCATTTAATTCCTACAGACCAAAGTACTGCCAATATCGCTGTCTTTAAACCGTTCTTGGGAATAACGGGTTAAGTTCCTTAACCCGTCGTTCACAAGAACGGGTTAGGTAGAAAGTTATTGCCAGGACCCTATCTAAGTTTTCAAATTATACTGCCAAAATCTACTTACTTAACCCGTTCTTATAAATAACGGGTTAAGATTACTTAACCCGTTCTTATGAATAATGGTTTAGGGCGTTTGAAATTTTGGGTTTTCTACAAATTTCTCTTCACTCTTTGCGAGAACTATCTCCTGAAGTGTGCAAGGTGACATTAATATGCCCATAAATTGTTTATAATTTTTATTAATTTCCATTTACTACCTCGTAACTAACCACTATAAATTTGTTACCATAATAAGTTTTGTGAAAGTAAAAAAATTAAATTACGAGATTTTTGTACCAAGGGTTAGGGTTAGGGTTAGGTTAAGATAGGGTTAGTGTCGGGTTAGGGTTAGGGTTAGGTTAAGATAGGGTTATTGGTGAGTGTATGTTTTTTGTTTTGATTAATTAGGTTCATATTTGTGGATCCCCACATCTATATTTGACTTTGTAACATGTGGAACTACATGTAAAACATGGCAAGTATCTTAATTTGTGGTACGAGTCGTTAACTTGTAGTACATTAACTGGCCGTTCTAAATTTCCGCACTAATAATTGCCCCCACATGTGATCAGATCCAGTTCTTGTTAGCTAAGTAATTATATCTGGTGGCATTGCGCTCTAATAACGTAGAGGTGCTTTTTCATTAGGAATACCATCATCATCACAGTTGATCCAAACCCGTTATTGGTCTTTTTGTACGTGGATATGGGGATCTACATGTGGTTTTCCCCCATATAGGCTACATGTGGGATCTACATATAGTTTTTTCCCCATATAGGCTACATGTGGGGATCTACATGTGGTTTTTCTCCCATATAGGCTCCATGCGGGATCTACATGTGGTTTTTTCCCTATATAGGCTACATGTGGGATTCTACATGTGGTTTTTTCCCATATAGATTACATGTGGGAATCTACATGTTGTCTCCACCGAAGAAGTGGTGTTGTCATCTAAGCCAAGTGACCACCACAAGCCAGAAAAATTTAAACATACACCTAAGTGGGAAAAAGCACCAAGCTAAACAAGCATAACTCAGCACCCGCCTACTATTATTGCAGACACTTCAATATGGGAAAAAACTAAACTACATAACCACATGTACATCCCCACATGTAGCTTATATATGGAAAAAATCCTATGTACAGATCCAGTTCTTGATGGCTAATTAATCTCATCTGATGACGAGATGCGGATCACGTGATGTAGCCAATATATAGGCTACATGTGGGGATCTACATTTGGCTATGTACTTTAGGTTTTTCTCATATTGAACTTGTTCTGCTACGAAGAGAAAAAGAGTGGAGAGTCTAACGCTACATTTACCCTAACCCTAACCCCTAACCCTAACCTACTAACCCTAGACTAACCCTAACCCTAACATACAACATTTTTTTTTATTGTTTTTTAGGTTTTTTTTATTGTTTTTTAGATATTTATGTACAGATCCAGTTCTTGATGGCCAATTAATCTCATCTGATGACGAGATGCGGATCACGTGACGCATCTGGTTAGACTTTTCCATTAGGGATCTCAGCATGAGGGGATGTACATGTGTTCTGTCAACGGCAAATTAGAATGAGGACCAGCAAGAAAGCCTAAAATGATTCTTATCAGTCATTTCACAATAAGTGCATCCCTCATGTACCCACATTAGGGAATCTACATATGGTTTTTCCCATACATAGGCTACATGTGGGGATCTACATGTGGTTTTTCACCCATATAGACTACATGTGGGATCTACATGTGGTTTTTCCCCCATATAGGGTACATGTGGGATCTACATGTGGTTTTTCCCCTCCATAACAAGCTAAACAAGTAGAACTCAATCTCAAAGCAGACACTTCGGTCAGTCAAAAGAGTGGAGACTCTACATTTGGGGATCTACATGTGGATGTAGCCAATATATAGACTACAAGTGGGGATCTACATTTGGTTATGTATTTTAGGTTTTTCCCATATTAAAGTGTCTGCTACGAAGAGAAAAAGAGTGGAGACTCCAACCCTAACCCTAACCCTAACCATAACCCTAACCCTACTAACCCTAGACTAACCCTAACCCTAACCTACAACATTTTTTTTATTGTTTTTTATGAACCAAAATACAAATTAATTTGTGTTAATTTTAATATTCGTTTGATGATATCAATTTTATATTGGTTAGTTATGTGGCTAGGAATGGAATTAAAAAAAAATATAAAAAAACAAAGAATATACATATGACTGTCTATTTTGTAGAGTTCAGAAGGCAATGTACGTAAAGCGTGGAGAGGCGTATGTGATTAATGATAGAACTTAAATATCTATAAACTCTTTACTGGAAACTTATTACCTATCATCTCCCACCTACAAATATTAACGTATTTAATGAATAATTTCTCATAAATTGTTTTCATTAAGTGAACTCTAAGTTATATTTACAAACTTGTTTACACATTTTTTTACATGCGAGTTAATAATTATGAGTACTACCGATTTAGGTACACTTAACCCGTTATTGACGATAACGGGTTACAAGTACTTAACCTGTTACAAGTACTCTCAGGGGGTAGGGAGGGCCGCTGGCTCTGCCTTTTTTTTCCACAGTATTTTTCTTAGTCTTCTATTTTTTTAGCTTTTAGATGTGTTTGCATAAGTAGCAATTGTCCGCCTTTCATACACATTCGTTCTCTATTGTTACACAGAGTGTAAAAATTCTCTGCTTTCGTCGGATGGAGTAGTGGTGGGTGTCACAGTGTATTCATGGTACTTTTCAGCTTCTTGGCATGCACACCTCACAATCGTGCAACAAATAGTACGAATATGAGGAGTGCGTGTCAAGAAGTTGTTAAGTACTTTGAATATACGGTTACACCCACTACTACTCTATCCGACGAAGCGGAGAATTTTTACCTCTGTGTAATAGTAGTGAACGAAATTGTATGCAGGGGGTACAACTGGCTACTTATGCATTCAAAAAAAGGCAGAGTTAGCAGTTCTTCCTTCCAATTCGAGAAGAAAGCGAGCATGTACTTATATACTAAATTAATTTCAATTTAAAAGTAGAGTATCAAAGGATGACTTTGTAATGTCAACTAGCATGCAGATCATGTACAAATTTTTATGTTTCTTCAAACAATATGTTATTGCCAGTTTGTAATGTTCCTTTATATGAATAAATTTTGTTTTGCAAATGGCTTGTTGTGAATGAATAGATTTGTATATGTATCAACAAAAGAAGATATATCCAACACCCGTGAAAGTTATTCGGCATATTTTTAAGCGAAGAATGAACAAATATGTATATGTATCAACAAAAGAAGATATAGTCCACAAAGTTGAAACCTCTGTAAGGAATTCTTAACCTAACCCGTTATCCCCAATTGCGGTTTATGGGATATAAATCGTCAATGCCACTGACGGGTTAAGTGGAGAGATATTGGCCAAGCTTCATCCCCTACATGTGAAGTATTGGTTAAGGACTGCCAATATCTATCTCCTTAACCCGTCATTGCCGATAACGGGTTAGGTTATATTAAACCGTCAACGCCAATAACGATTTAAGTGGAGAGATATTGTCCGAACTAAAACCCCTATATGTGAAGTATTGGTTAAGGACTGCCAATATCTATCTCCTTAACCCGTTATTGAGGAAGACGTGTTAAGGTATCGTAACCCGTTATACCCAATAACGGGTTAAGGTATACAGTATCTGGCAGCATCTCTTCTTGTGAATATTGCATACATTTTCATAATTTTTCACAATATAGATATATCATCCACAAAATACACAATCTCCAACACAAATAACAAATCTGTTCACATCGGCATGCAGACAATTTTCATTAACACAAAATTCACAAACAGAACGAGTTTCCCAAATTGCACACATCTACCAATTTCACATTTTTCGACATAAATAAGCATTCGCTACCTAAATACCTGGTCAAAATCCATAGTAACATATTTTTGTTCACAAATACACAAAATAAACTGACATACAGACATTACATTATGATTAAATACATCATTAATTTACTTGTACCAAACAAGCCTACGTCAATTATCCACATAAATATACAATCCAAAAGCAACGAATTTTTCAACGCATTGCTTCTTTCCATTGGGCGCGTTTTTTTTTGTTTCATTCCGGACCTATACCAGAAAATTAAAAAAAAAAACAAAGTTAACAATCTAGTCGAAATTAATAAATATCTGCACGAATAAATATAAAATTCAACAATTATTCGGTGATTATTTTGAAAGTTTGATATGACATACATATTAAAGTACTTAAAACCCCCTAGCACGAACCTTCGCCTTCGTCATCATCACTCTCTACAGCATTTGGAGCTTCTTCATTCCCCACCGATCAACTAAATAAGGAAGAAGAATGAGTTAGTACCAACCAAATTAACATTTATTGAGTCCAATTAACAAATACAAAATCTCTGATATAATACCTTGCTACATTTTTTGGGCAATTCCGTGAATCGTGACCTACGACACGAAGGCATGTCCTGCAAAGTCTTGGCCTCTTCGTTTTTTGACATTCTCTTACAGACTTCAACCGTTTCCCTTTAGGCATCCCCTTTGTGGTGCACTGTACAGGGTCACCTACATGTGCATGTGCATGTGCATGTCCACCACTCTCAGGTTGTGCGCTACCTTCGTGTGGTGTGCTGTTCACTGACTCAATCTTAGCAAAGCCTTCAATTCCCTTCAGCATGTGGTCGAGCATGTACTTGTATCCTCGCTCTGAAGAACAACCAAGATCGACCAAATGTCTTGAGTGCATACTCAGTTCACAATAACGCAAAACAAAATTGTCGCCCATATTATTGGGAACCGGTATACTGCTTCTCCTCAGTTGATCCCTGGTCCATCGCCTACAAATATATTGCTCGGGTAGTGCGGTGTGATCTGTGAACCGAATAACTGCAAGTAGATGTTTGCAGGGAATGCCTACGAAGTAGTACATGGAACAAGGGCATTTAGCAATTTTAGTGATTTTACAATAAGAAATCACCCTCTCAGGTTCTGAATTTCCACAAACTGTTACAGAATAAGCTGCACTATCCAGTGTATCCATACTCGCAATTAAACTCACATTAAGTAATAAGCTTTTGACAACTTCTTGTTGAAATTTGTAGAAAATATTCAAAGTGTATGTCCCTGCCATTTGTGACTCCAATGCCCACTCGGTCTTCAATTTTGGCCGCTCCTCGAGATTACGATGTGTTTCTTTAAGTTCATCGTATTTTTGTTTTACTAAGAGTCGGTCAAAGATGACGGCAAATTCATGCAGTGAGTACTTTTTATGAGTATGGTGCTTCAAGGATGAATGTAGCGATTTGCTACGTTGGGTACTCAACATGCCCCCCCAAAATAAGTCTCTTGCGTACACAGGGGCCCATTTTTTGTGGATCTCAAATTTTTCCTTCAACCATTTGTTATTTTCCAGTTTGTACTGAGAGATCAAATTTTTCCACTTCTGTTCGAATTCTGTTTTAAATTCCGCCGTATAAATGATAGTCTTCAAAGCATCCCTGAACTCATCAACGTTATTCGGCATTCGAACTTCACGCGGTAGCTTATCCAAAATATGCCAAATGCAATATCTATGTGACGTGATTGGGAAAACTTTGGAAATTGCAGAAGTTATCCCACGATCCTCATTTGTCACGATGTTGATCGGATCACATGGCATTGCAGCACGCCACTTTTCAAAGAACCACTCAAATGAGGATGTCTTCTCATTGGGGATGAACCCACAACCTAGGAATATTGATTGCCAATGATGGTTGAATCCAACAAATGGTACGAACAACATCCCATATCGGTTTGTGTTGTAGGTAGCGTCAAAGCAGAGAACATCCCCAAATACTTTGTAATTCTTTCTAGCGATACCGTCCACCCAGATACAATGTGACAATAGCCCTTCGGGATCACATTGGTAATCAAAATAGAATAAGGGATCGGTCTCCTTTTTGGATTTAAAAAACTCAAGTAGCATTTGTCCGTCGTGTCCTTTTAAACCCTCCATCTCGTCTCTCCTGAGATTTCTTACATCAGTTTCGGTGAATCCAATTTTCTCATTACCTCCACTTGCACCTTCAAAAAATAGCATTTGTTTGCATACAGGGACATTAGCTTCGGTAAGTTGACCAATTATATTTTTATCTGTCTTAGTCAATTCACGGTTTCGAGGTAGCAAGTGATGTCTACCGGGTGAAGTAAATTCGTGATTGTGTGCTTCATTTAACGAATAAAGAATCCACGAATTACTTTGTAAATTACTATGTGGGTTTAGTTTGACACGGACGAAAGCTTTGCAACCCGTTCTAGAAGTTGTACCTCGTCTAGTTTCATTATGGCTATTCGGTGACTCCCCGGCTTTATTACAAACGTATGATTTATCCATTACATCGTTTTCCTTATATTTATTTCCACCCTTATGCATAGAGAATCCCGCACATTTGCAATATGATGAATAAAATTTTTTCGCATCCTCAAGAGTGGGAAATGTCATACCAATCTTCGGTTTTAGGTGCTCGTCAACATGAGAAAGATACTCGCCAATTTGTTGTGTACGAACAAATTTATCTCCGGCAACAGAATTTCCTTCGAAACTGTCCATACCTAAGAACCCGTGAAAAGGAGAATAGTTAGGGGTACTAAACCGTTCTATTTGGTGTTTTTATAAGTGCGCAAGCCACCACAACCTGAAAAGGAGAAAAGTTTCGTATTTTTTGGAGGTGGTTTGAAGTGTTTTAAACTCTAACTGCACTTACAAAATTCTAAGTCAAAAAATTCACATGCAGGGAAGTTGAGAAAACCGCGCAAACGGCACCCAAAAATTATAAAACTTTCCGACTAGGTCGGATTCACATAGGGCAAGCCACCCGAACTTGTAGAAACGAGTTTCGACTCACGGTTTGCGAGACACGGCCGTGTACCGGCTTTAGTTGTTTTTTTCCAACCAAAACCGATTCGCGGCCGTATCTCTCGGACCGTGAGTCGAAATTCACTTCTACAACTTCGGGTCACTTCTCATAGAGAACACCAACCAACTCGCAAAGTTTCGTATTTTTTGGAGGTCGTTTGAAGTGTTTTCTAATCGGCCCGTTTTTAAAAAAATTCTAACTCAAAAACTTCTCATTTGAGCAATTGAAGCAAAACCGCACAAACGGCATCCGAAAATTTTAAAACATTCCGAGTTGGTCGAACTCACGTAGGGCAAGCCACCCGAACTTGTAGAAGCGAGTTTCGAGTCATGGTTTGCGAGAGACGGCCGTCTACCGCTTTACTTGGTTTTTTTTTCAACCGTAAGCGATACGCGGCCGTATCTCTCGAACCGTGAGTCGAAACTCACTTCTACAAGTTGGTTTGGCTTCTCGTAGGTGACACCAACCAACTGCCAAGGTTTCGTATTTTTTGGAGGTCGTTTGAAGGGTTTTCTAATCTACCCGCACTGAGAAAATTCTAAGTCTAAAACTTGTAGTGCGAGAAAGTTGAGCAAAACGGCACAAACGGCATCCGAAAATTTTAAAACTTTCCGACTTGGTCGGATTCACGTAGGGCAAGCCACCCGAACTTGTAGAAGAGAGTTTCGACTCACGTTTTGCGAGATACGTCCGTCTACCACTTTACTTGGTTTTTTTCCAACCGTAAGCGATACGCGGCCGTATCTCTCGAACCGTGAGTCGAAACTCACTTTTACAAGTTGGTTTGGCTTCTCGTAGGTGACACCAACCAACTCGCACGGTTTCGTATTTTTTGGAGGTCGTTTGAAGGGTTTTCTAATCTAATCTAACCGCACTTACAAAATTCTATGTCAAAAAACTATCATGCGAAGAAGTTGAGCAAAACCGCACAAACGACATCCGAAAATTATAAAACTTTCCGACTTGGTCGAATTCACGTAGGGCAAGCCACCCGAACTTGTAGAAGCGAGTTTCGAGTCACGGTTTGCGATATACGGCCGTGCACCGCTATACTTGGTTTTTTTCAACCGAAAGCGATACGCGGCCGTATCTCTCGAACCGTGAGTCGAAAATCGCTTCTACAAGTTGGTGTGGCTTGTACTACGTGAGACGAACCTATTCGGAAAGTTCGTATTTTTTTACAGTCGTTTGCAGGATTTTCAACCATAACCGCACTGAAAAGTTTCTAACTAATTTCGTATATACAATTCTAATTCTACAAGTTACTAATGCAAGCAACATAATTCGGCAATTGAATATACATGAGGTCAACCCGGTTCTACATCTAAAATTTACTAACGCATATAAATTTTTTCCCAATTTTTAAATAAATTACTACACACAAATTCAAAAAAATAATACAAATGTAGATTATTGGGGTAAAGAAATAGTGTATACCTTACAAGATAGGTCCAAATCAAGCCAAGCAATCGATTTGGAAGAGAACTAGGGTTTCGATTTCGTATCGAAGAGGGGAAGAGAAGCTAGGGTTTCGATCGTCGGAGTTCGACTTCCACAAAGAGTAGGGTTTCGATCTTCGGAGTTGGGAGAGAAGAGGGAGAGCGGACGGAGATGTCGGAGCTAGGGTTTTTTTCCCCGTTGGGTTTGGGT
The DNA here is from genome assembly GCA_017893485.1 of Hemerocallis citrina. Lineage (NCBI taxonomy): Eukaryota > Viridiplantae > Streptophyta > Magnoliopsida > Asparagales > Asphodelaceae > Hemerocallis > Hemerocallis citrina. The sequence continues at coordinate 68,926,839 of CM030361.1, forward strand.
TCGTCGAAGAAAGAAGAAGAGTGCAGAAGAAGACAAACTGTATGTCAATAAAATTGAATATCGATAGCCTTAACCCGTTCTTGGGAAGAACGGGTTAAGGCTATTTTTTTAAATAAAATTTTGCCTTAACCCGTCCTTCCCAACGACGGGTTAAGGCAAGATTTGATCAAAAAAATCTGAACCGTTGGATCAAAGATCCAACGGTCCAGATCGAAGTTCGCACGGGTCTGTGAGAACATACCCGTTCCGACCCGTTTGCAACGGAAGATCACTCACTCTCTCTCTCTCTCTCTCTCTCTCTATATATATATATATATATATATATATATATATATATATATATATATATATATATATATATATATGGGTAAAAGGGATATGAGCAACTTGCTCATTTAGTAAATGAGCAATTGATTATGTGGCATGCATGTGATACATTGGACAACTAACCCTTTTAAGGCTTTTCCAATCACATGTATGCCACATCATCAATTGCTTATTTACTAAATGAGCAAGTTGCTCATACCCCTTTTTCTCTCTCTCTATATATATATATACATATATATATATGGGTAAAAGGGATATGAGCAACTTGCTCATTTAGTAAATGAGCAAGTGATTATGTGGCATGCATGTGATACATTGGACAACTAACCCATTTAAGAATTTTTCAATCACATGTATGCCACATCATCAATTGCTTATTTACTAAATGAGCAAGTTGCTCATACCCCTTTTTCCTTGTATATATATATATATATATATATATATATATATATAAACATGGATTTTTATTCACAACTAATTATTGTCATACTATTCAAACTTGAGCGACATAATTATTTATTTACTGTTTACAAAACTTTTCATATATGCTGTATCGTTCTGAAGACGTGCCGTAGACAAGTCCCTATAGACAAATCCAGTACAAACATAATAAAGAAAGTTTGCGTGGACAAGCATACAAAAGATTCTAGGCCAGAGAAAGAACACGCTGTTCCCAAATAAATGGGAGTAAGAAAAACATGCGAACAAATGGAGTTATATAATGATGGCCTAGAGATTGAGGATCGATTTAAATGATTATTGGTTGGTCTAATCACTAAGTTGGTCGGATGAATTGATATACAAAGGGAGCAGCAGTTCCTGTCATCAATGTCTAATTGAATTTACAAAATGTATTGCTACTGGGTTTACTGTTTAAATTCAGAGGATATAATTATAAACGGTTAGAATTAGGAATAGAAAAAATATTCTTTTATTGATTGAATAAACTGAATACAATTAACTCCTATATATAAGAGAGAATGGAAGACTAAACTGTTACATAATCAATACAGGACTAAACCAATATTTAATCTAATATAATATCTAACACCTCCTTTCAAACTCAAGTTGGTTCAAACAACAAGAGTTTGAAATAATGACGGTTCATGTGGAAGGAATGACAAACTGTGATGTAGCAACGACGCTTGATGGGGTATGTGACGAAAACTGAGAACTAAAGTGTTGCGGAAGGAAGTAGTGGTGACGCACTGTTGAGATCTCACCCCGAACAGTGGCGGGATCTCCATATCCAGATCTGTAATAGGATCTCACCCCTGACTTGAGACATAATCGATGATAGGATCTCAACCCAGACTTGAGAATTGTCGATGTTGTGATCTCATCCCTGAACTGAGAACTGGATGCTGATAACACCCCTCTCAAACTCACGATCGATCAACCAGAGTGAGTTGACGATCTGGATGTAGAAGCACAAGAAACGATCGATCAACCGGAGTGAGTTGATGATCACGATCGATTACCCGGAGTGAGTTAACGATCTGAATGCATAAGCACAAGAACCTGCAAGTTTTTTTTTTTTTTTGGGAAAAAACACACTAACCAACACAAGATCGCACGTGCACAATACGTGCAAAAGAGTACCCAAACAAAACAAAGAGATAGCAGCAACAGAGCAAAAGAGAGAGAGAGAGAGCAGCACTGGCAGCAACGGGCTGCAGCGTGGGGGGGGCTGGCTCGACGGCGGGGCTGGCGGCGAGCGGGGGAGATGTCGACGGGATCGCGGCGGCGCTCAGGGAAAGAGGGCAACTGGGTTTGGTCGCTGCCGTCGAAACGAGGACAGGAGGGTTGGCTGGCGGCGCTAGGAGGTGCGGCGCCAGGATAGGGTGGCGACAGGGAAGAGGTCGCCGAGGTGCGGCCGCCATTGATTTGGGTGTGAAGAATAAGGTAGGGGACGGGGATTGGCGGCGGAGAGAGACACCAAAATCGGATCTTGATTTTGGGGGATTTTGGAGATTTTAGGGTTTGGAAATTTTTGGTAGATTTGGAGGATTTGATTTGGAGAGGAAGAGAGATGTCGGGAGATGAAGTGATTCCGATGAAGACGAGAACCACTCCACCTCCACGATGAGGATAAAATTAGTATAAGCCTTATAGAACGATGGCTCTGATACCATGTTAGAATTAGGAATAGGAAAAATATTTTTTTATTGATTAAATAAACTGATTACAATTGGTTCATATATATAGGAGAAAATGGAAGACTAAACTGTTACATAATCAATACGGGACTAAACAAATATTGAATCTAATATAATATCTAACACCACTGATTAGTCCTGTAAAGGGGTAAGCAGATTTATTTTTTTCTCCTCCCGCCTTCATAATGTTTTTGATGCATGGATATCATTGAAAATTAAGAGCTTAATCGTTAAGATGGACTATCTTTCAAAGGAGCTTTAAATTTTATTATTTTTTGACGTGCTAAATTAAGATAATTATAATTTACAAACCAAATAATATACAAATAGGTTTCTTCTAACGAGCTGTGGAAATTATTTTCTCAAATAATGATCATTCGCAATTTTTATTTTCTTGGTGCAAAGATAGACAAGTCAGTGAGTCACAAACACCTAAATCCTTATAAGATCAGCCTGGTGCAAAGTCTCCAAGTCTAAACAAATCGATCCATGCGAATAATGCAATTGTACTACATTTGCTTGGCCTAATGCTTGCAAGTAGTAGCTAACACGGTTTGCAAGATTCAATTGAGTTGCAACTAAAAAGACATACCACGAAATTTACAATTTCAACTAAAAGAAATTTTGCAAGTTGGGTTGCAACTTGTAAATCGAGTTGTCACTACTTTGCAAGTGCATACAAATCAAGTGAAAGTATGATTCCCACAGGCTTCACCTTCCCCCATCTAGTCGTACAAAAGTAGTACAACAAACAGTTTCCTATGTGCCTAAGCATTCTCGCAACAAAATTTGTCGCTGCATTGCATTCTCTATAGTTTTAGTTGGTATAAGATGAGCTGGATAAATTATACACGCGAGAATTATTTCCACAAAAATATTCTGCACCACAGAGGCTTTGCAAAATTACAGAGACTTTCACATATTGATGGTCTTTTTAACTTTGCCGGGTGGCCATATTCCAAATACCCCTTGCATGTTAATCGTGGCTTTCTACAAATATGATATTACGGTGAAATTGTTGAAATCACTTGCCTTTAAACCAAATATCATAGAGAGCCAGTGTGATTTGTTCTAAGCACTTGCTGGACGATGACTAGCATCCACTGACACGATCAGTAGATTGATAGGCGTTTTATGGAAAATGCCGATACTAATAATTAGTCGAGGGGTCTATCTCCTTCAGAACAGAGATTCTGCACTCTCGACTTCTAGTTTTTCAAGTATGTACTGATGGCTAAAATTCGAAGTTGTAGTTTTGAAAGAGGCATAGATGTAGGTGATGATGGGGAGATAACCCTACCCTAATTCTTGTTGTAGATTTCTAGTGGAAGGTCAGTTGATCTCTAGCGACCAAATTTTCGTCAATAAAACTCTACTGCTCTTTACATGTAGGTGAAATTCGGAACCATGTACCATCTGTATAGTTGCTTTACATATTCTATACTTTCACAAGTTTTATTGTCTCACAGCAAATATATAGATTTGATCATATTATCAATATTTATAGTTGAACATTTCAAGATCAGTCCCTAGTTAGTTTTCACAGCATGAAATATGTGGATTCTTTCTTCATCCAAGATTCACAACACAAGCTAGGGTATAAGCCCTATCTCTCATTGTCTTTAACTTCTATTGATATTTGATAGTTATGTTTCGGTTAATAAAATAATATGTCCAGTAAATTTCTTCACATTGCAATCAGATGTTGTTATGATCTCAACCTAGTGTTACTGGTTTTGTCTTTCATTTAAATAGGTACTAGAAATCAAAATAATAGTAGATAGTCATTATCAAGCATAAGTACTCATGATACCAATGCCATACGCTAAATGGCAGGGTTCCTTTTTAAAAATTATAGACTGATGCACAAGATGTATTTTTTAGCATAATGTAGAAACCCAAATATATATGACATGCATTTCATTAAAATAAATGGTGAATATGAGAGAGAGAGAGAGAGAGGGAGAGGGGGAGGGGGGTTCCCTGGTATGGTTATACCTTTAAATACTTTGTAGCTATGGTACGACGAAAAAATTATGCAGAGGAAAAAATTATGCATCCTTTAGAGAGATTCGTGGACTTCTATTCATAGCCATCCCAGGAGTGGAACCTTCCTCTGATTCTTTAGTCCTCCAGTTCACCAAGATTCAGTGCCACACTTTCACCACTGATGGAACATGCTGTACTCAGTCATTAATAAATAAGTGACTACTCCAAGAAAGAAAGAAAGAAAAAAAAAAAGAAAGAAAGAAAGATGCAATGCTCCACCACCATACTTCAAATATATATTACTGAACTGTATTCATGAGTAAAGAAGAACACAAAGTAAGCATCTAGATAGTTGAAATCCGTTTTTTAAACTTATCGGTTTATAAGCGATTAGTATATATATATATATATCATATAGAGGAGTGATCCAATGAGAAACACTCTTAAATGAGAAAATGAGAAACATTAATTATAACCATTGGATATGAGGAGATTGAGATGAATGGCTCTAATTCATCTTGTTTGATAATTAAAAAAACCGATTTTTTTACGGATCTTATATACCAAAAAAAACCCAAAAAAAAAAATCCCCAGCTCATAAGCCTGATCCAAATTCCCAACCAAACCCAAAACTTCAACATGTACACATAATGCTCTATCTCTGGTTCAAGTCCAAACTCAACTTTCATTCTTGCAAACAATGCAGACCCTTCTTTTCCAATCGACCTGAATGTGCACAAGCACAAATAACACCCGACAATGTGGCCTTATCAGGTTTAAACCCATCCTCCAACATCTTATGGAAATACTCCAGCTGCTTCGAATCCAAGCCCATTGGAGCCAAGTCCCATAATAACCGCCTTGTATGTGATGGCATTCTTATTGGGCATTGTTTTGAATACTCTTAAACCCAACAGGGTAAACCCACATTTGCAATAGAAGTCAAAGAGCACTTGAAACCGCAACATCCAATTTCATTCCAATCCATATCACATAACAATGGATCTCCATACAGGTCCAATTACTGCCATTGCACCACAAGCAAAGATAAAGCTAGCAATCAATGCAGAAATTGGCATTCACATTATACTTCCATTCATCTCTTTGAACAACTCAACTGGTTTATTCCACCTCCCAACCCGGAAAAACCCGATAATTATCGCAGACCAAGTAACCAAATCTAGAAAATGCATCTCTCTAAACACCTGATACCTCGAATCCAAACAATCCATCCTACAATACATACTCACAAGCAAACTTCTCACACAGATCCACCAGGATTTGGGCAAGATTCGTCTACTCCTAAGGCGGTAAAACACCACTCTGCTTGGTTTAACAAACTTCCCTCTATACCACTTTAGAAGCCTCTAAACATCGTCAACCCCATAATGGAAATACACTGCGTCAATAACCATTTTCTTCTTATTCCAGCACTGAGTGACGCAGTGAGAGGATGAAGAAGAGAGGGAAACGGAGGAGAAAGGGGTGGGGCCTGCATAAAATTTTCAATTGATTTGATTTGGTTTTTTTTTTGGTTTTTTTTAATAGATGTGGAGAAAAAATTGGGTTCTCAATTAATTAATCCAAATGAATTAGAGCCATTCATCTCAATCTCCTCAATCTCCTCATATATATATATATATATATATATATATATATTTGTATGAGAAAATTTTTCTCATACAAAGTCATTATACTCACTTAGTAGGGCCATTATGGAAGATCCACTCCGTCCATTATGTTTATCATGCCAATAGATGTAAGTGTAGAAAAAATCAAGTTGTTTGGAGGTCATTCACTCATGCATCATGTGGGTATAATTTGTGGTTCGATTTATATTACTGTTGAAATTGTTCATTTTTTAACCACATGATGCATGGGTGAATGACCTCCAAATTAACCACTTGATTTTGTCTAGACATACATCTATTAGCATGATAAACATGATGGATAAACATGATGGACGGAGTGGATCTTCCATAATGGCCCCACCAAGTGAGTATAATCACTTTGTATGAGGAAATTTTCCTCATACTCAATATGAGGCTCACTTTTCTCATATATATATATATATATATATATATATATATATATACTAGTAAGTTTCACGTCCGATGCACTCGGTCTTTTGATCTTCGTATCAACGATCTGAGCCGTTCACATTGATCTATACATATAAATTAATCTAAATACGTAAAATCAAGTTATCATATAAATTAGTCTAAATATGTAAAATCAAGTTATTTGAACTTCATTTGCCCATGTATTGAAGTGTTACAAAATAGTATGGCAAAATATCTTTTTTTTATAATGACATGGTGGATGGGCAAATGAATTTCAAATGGTTTTATATATTTAGACTTAGACGTGTAGATAATTGTGAACAGTTTGGATCATCGATATGAAGGCTAAAAGGACGAGTATATACGGAGTACACACGGAGGCGAGTGCACAATGGAAGGTTTGTTTGTTTATATGTAGCAACCCTAAACCATAACATAAAACTTTTATGAGATTATCAAATAGGAATACATAGTTATAAAGGAAAAAAAAAGTACTTGGTTTGAGTTGGATTTGGATTATAGATGTAGGTCGGATCGACTTTGTTGGTTGATTCCAGTAAATAAAAACAATCGGGGAAGAGTAGCACAAGCAGCAAGAGGAGGAAGATGTGCAGTAGATGCGGATAGGTCAAGTTTGCAATGACGCAGGGGAAGCGACGGTAGGCCGCATTTGGGTTTGCTCGAGGAAGAAGAAGAGAGCGGCGGAGGGTCGGGTTTGGGTTTGTGAGAGGAAGAAGAGAGGTGACAGGTATGTTAGGAAATTATGAGGATCTTGTTGAGTCTTTGACACAAGCAACACAAAACCACCAAGCAAGACTAGATTACACCAAATACACAAAACACACAAGAGTTGTCTCGATTGGGGCTTTCGCCTTAATCCGGAGAGGAAGAACCGAAATATTATTCAACTAGAGAAGATACAAGAATATTACAATTCTCACCACGACCCTCTCTCAAGCTTAATGGAACTTAATGCTGCTTACAATGGAGAACTTTCTCGCCTTCTCAGATGAAGTACTCTCTTCTTCTATTCGGCACAAATAGAATCATCATCGATCTATAAGCCGTTACAATTGTTTATATAGATCTAGAGAAAAATCCTAAGTTGCTATCTTGTTATAATAGCCATTGGATAGTACACAAGAGATAACCCTACGATAGGAGCCACACGATCCAACTTGAAGAGCGAGTTGGGCAATTCACGAATCACTTAGATTCAAACCCGAAAACCCATTAGCGCCACTGTCGGTTGACCGCAACCTTCTGAAGTCCACCAGAGAGAAAAACGGTCGACCGTGCAGTCGACCGCTGTCTCGCTGAAGTAGAGCAGCCGACCGACCCCAAGGTCCAGTCGACCGCAACCCCATTGTTCCCTTCTGCTGACTGTCTCTTGCCTCCACTCCGTTTCCAATCGCTTTTGTCTCTCCATCGTCTTATCATCTTCTTATCCAATCTCGTATGCAAGACATAAACCTAACAATCTCCGCCTTGGATTGCATACGCATGAATCCATACCTGTATGATTAAAAACTCTTCTAGATCTTTCTTCTCTGCTATGTAAAAAACATGTTTCAATGGCTTCTCCTGCTAGTTTCAATGTAACATGAGCAATAAAAAAATGCATAAAAATGTGGTAATTTACAAACCTGAAATATGAAAATATAAATTTCTGAGTAAATGGAGAGAGAGTGAGAGAGTGAGAGAGAGTGAGAGAGAGAAATAAATAAAGGAGTTGTTTTGGGGATTTGAATTTGAGTTTTGGGAGGACTTTTGAGTGGAAAAATATGTTTTGTGAGATTAGATTTGGACCATTGATTTCAACCCTATTGAAGGAGAGCCACTTGATAACGCTCTTTGTGTTTTATTATATATACTAGGTATGCCCGTGGGACGTGCCTATGGCATGTATTCGGGACTGCATGTAAATTTAGTTAGATTATTTGATTGGGTGAACTGCATATAAATTTCTAAAAAAAGTAAAACATTTTAACGAATAAGTGGGTGTAAACAAAAAAATGTGGGTGTAAACAAATACACCCACCTTTCTACACCCACTTTCTAATACAATCAACTACTCCATACAGGCCTCTTCTGAAATTATATTGCTTCCTAATAGTTTTCTAATACGACGTCCTTAAAATGTTTCATACGGCACGTTATCGCGACGTCTTAACTTTCTTTAAAATGTTTAGTAAATATTTCGACAGTATTATTTAAAATTTTAAAGGCATGATTGTAGTAAAAATTTCGATAGAATCTTTGATGAAATATTATTCCTTTGAGAGCGATTCCTTAACATCATAGACAGTGAAATTAAATCCTCCCTAGCCCAATCCAAGCCACATTACACAGTCATAATATATATTAGGCTCTGGGAAAAAAAAAACTTCATATGACTAAAGATATAGTTTGGAATCATAATAAATTTTAGAAAATTTTCTGAAAATTTTGACAGAATCTCCATATTTTGAAAGTTAATCACATATTTTATATCCCACTTTGTTCAATTCAAAATGCCCTCAATCTCCACCAATCTATACAATAAAATGAGAGTATAGAAGGGGAAAAGGGAATTTCAGTGTATTCACATTTGCCATTAATTCAATATAGGATGTTGGAAAATTTTTATAGGGCAGAATACAGGGTAGGTCTGTCAAATAAATTTCATATCAGAAATCGGATTGCAGATTGGACATTTGATAAGTGCAAGATCTATGGCCTTCTCATATCTTGAAGGTCTGCAGTATATGTGTCTCCTTCATCTTATCTTCTTTCTTTGTGAATCTGGCACCAACTTACCAATGCTTGAATTTAAGATCAACTTCAAGCCCATAATTAGTTGATCCTCTGGCTGCTGCGTTTAATTTTAGAGTTACTACTTTGCAGAATGACGTCTGGCTGCTGCTTTTAATTTTAGAGTTACTACTTTTGCAGAATGACTTTAACATTGATGATGATTAGTAAAATATGCTTATCTAATATATTTTCATCAGAACTTGAACACTTCTGTCTAACCATGGAGACATGTTATCCTATATAAAATGTTTAATAAAAACTAAGATATCGTTTGAAAACATAATAGATTTTAGAAAATTTAGTAAAAATTTTGATAGAACCTCCCCTAAAATATTAGCCCTCTTATAAAAATTCCTCACGGAATTCTGCTAACAATTAAATATATGACATCACAGGCAATAAATATCAATCCTCCTCAGGCTCAATCGAGCAACATCACACAGGCATCATATATATAAGGCTCTGGGGGAAAAAATCAGAATATAATGCAAGATACAAAATAAAAACCAAAAATTCATTTGAAAATGTAATAAATATTTTGAAAAACCTTCGAAAAACCTTTAAAAAACCAAACACAGAACCCAATACTCCACAAAATTGCGGGTACGGGTATTAACATAACTATATTATATCATCATTATATACAGTTACTTACATCATCTCCCAAAATGCTAAATATTACAATTATTACAACTATTACATCCTCCACCATACTAAACACCAACCAACTGAATGAAAAAAAAAATTACATGGTTGTAGGAGAACACAATGGTTGAAGTCTTCAAAAATATGACCAAACAGTGAGCCTAAAAAAACAGTTAGAGTTTTGAATCAAATAGTAAGAGTTTACAATTAACAATTAAAACAATAGTAATAGTTTTGAAACCATTACCTTTCAAACAGAACAATGGCTTCAACCAAACATGTTCCTCATCACCCTACAAAAAATTAAACTGTCAATATGTACATGACGGTTTTGAGTGTGGACGACAATCTGGGAAAAAAAGAAGCATTAAATTAGCAGCAATTAACGGTTAACATAGGGTGTAGTTGTAGTAAATATAAATTTACCTTATTGCAACCCTAATTCATCAATGTAGTTGCATTTATAAATTTGAGGTCCATGTCAGCTGCTTTCCAGTTCTATTAAAGCTCAAAGTAAAACAACAATGAAAATAAGTTTTAGTAAGGTAAATCTATCATATATATATAAATGGATTTTTTTATTTTGTCGTCTTGTTTCATTAAAGAAAAAATAATAAGTTAATAGACGACCCTCTTTCAATTTTTTTCTTCTTATATATGGTGTCAATATTTTATTACTGATAAGTTAATTGATTTGAAGAGTTTGCTGGCTCATTATTGATTTAATGTTTGCCATCAAATAATAGAAAGGGTGATACTTGTTTTTGCTAAAATAATTGTTTGTTATTGCAACTCCAATTGCTATATAGTTGAAAATTTAGCATCGTCTTGTAGAAAAATAAAGAGAGATTCAATATATATATGCTTGTGTTTAAGATAACCATAGTCATATTTAATATCCATCTCTATGAAATAAGTAAAGAAGTTAATCTGTTACAGATTTAAACATATGAGTAGTGTAACTGTGAAGTGTGAATTGATAAACAGATGATCACACTAAAGGCCTGATAAGATACTAATGTATATACTTTTCTTTTACGATCATTGTTATACATCATCTCCCAAAATAATAACCGTTAAGATCATTGTTGCCATGCATACTGAAATGTATAGTTAATAAGTTTATCTGTATACTTGAGAGGACACAACTTCATAAAATGTGGGCCAGGTCTAGTTAGTGGGTTTAAACTAAACCACTAAAAAATTACAGCCCAAACTCACATCAGTTATCATAAAACTCATACAGTTGACCAAATTAATTGTACCATTATCTCTATCTTTGCTCAACCCCATCGCTAAATCTCTGTCTTTCTCTCTCAGGCCTGCTTCACATATCACTCTCTTCGTTCTTGTAATTTCGGGTGATGCAAAGAATGCACATTTGAAGAAGTTGGAGAATGCCTCAGAAAATCTGAAGCTCTTCAAGGCTGACTTGCTTGACCCTAAAGGACTTCGTTATGCCATTGAAAGGTGTGAAGGAGTTTTCCATGTCGCTAGTCCTATGCCAGTCCCAGAGGCTACTACAGAGGCAAGACTTTTTACATATAATATTCGTTGCTTATATGAAATGTTAGCTACCTTTTTATGGGCTGCAGCCATATTTTCTTGTAATCTATGCTTAATAAGCACTTAGTCGGAAAAATATTAGTTTTGATATCTTCAGTGGTCGTTTCCATTACAGGGATATACAACCTCATCCTTTTTTTCAAGATTATCTACTCACTTGAGCTGACAATCATTTCTTACATAATTTTGAACCGGATGTTTTTTGAAAAAAAATTCTCCAATATATCTACATACATATTTCCGTATGTAAACTTGTAGTTTAATAGATTTTGCACCATCATTGTGCAGTAAGTGATATCCACTCCTGCTATAACTGCTGCTCAATGTATACTTGGAGCATGCTCTGAGTTTAAAGTTAACAAATTGGTTATGATGTCCTGGGCGATTCTATTGTTGCAAATCCGAAGTGGCCACGGGATAAACTCATGGATGGAGATAGCTGGTCTGATATTGAGTTCTACAGGGCAACTGAGGTAAAATTGTCTTTGAAAACAATTTCCCCCTTTACATGTGAACAAAATTGTCTTTGAACAACCATTCTATAGGGATGAGATTAAAAATGAGATTTGAAGGTGAAGAGGCCCCAGAGCAGAGGTATATTGATCCAGTGTTTTTGCCATTGTATATGATTGTTTGTCAAAATTTAGTAACTCATCTAAAGCCGTTCATTTTGTAATTTTTAATTTGTTGTAAAAGTTTTATTAGAACTGTAGATAAATATTCGTTGTGTTGATTTTAGTTGGTTGTATTGAATGGAATTGATGAATTCTACATTGTTTTATTACTTATATATGAGATTTCATTTCATGTAGGGTATTTTTTCAATTAAAAAATTAATATATATTTTTTTGTTTTTGAAATAGCCTATCCCGGCGTTTTTACACAAAAAACGCCGGGATAGGGTGTTTTTTTTCAAAATAGCATATACTGGCATTTTGGGTAAAAAACGCTGGTATATTTAGCTTGATATGGACTTTTTCTGACAACTTTTTCACTGTGCTTGTAGTTTAAAAATTATAAGCGCTTCTTGGTTTTGTAATTTGTGTATATAGGCAAACTGATCCAAACGTGTTCATAGGAGAGTTCTTATGTTGGGGACATTTTCTTAATTCTTTTTCTTTTTTTGGGAGCAACGCTTCCAAAAGAGTTACAAATGACCAAATGCTTGAAAAGGTAATGTAACTAATACTTGTAAACTTTAATCTTGTGTCTCAAATAGGAAAGGATTATATCATGAAGATCAATATGAAATTAATGAGCATGAGATCAGGGGATAAATCTCTTCATAATACTATACTTCAATAAATCCACATAAAGAATGAAAAATAAATAAATCCAGATAAAGCAATGTAGAATAGCTGCACCAAGTCACTTTAAAAAGTAATCTAAATCCAAGGATTGTGCAGATGAAATGCTAGCAGAGCTGGCTGATCAGCTCATTACTTGTATTATGCATTCAAGTAAGGTTTTAGCTGGTCATTTCTTTGTGATATTACTTTTGCTCATAAATTACCAGTATTTTTTCTGCAGGATATCCTAATTTCTTAACTCATTCATCTTTCACTGCTACCAACAAACATCTGCAAAAGTTTCCATCTCACTATTTCAAATGATGTCCTATGCAACCAAGCCTAATATTTTACAAACATTCATAATTAGATATATGCTCTGATTTTTCTCATTGTCACCTTTTATAATCAGAATCTTTTTCCCATCTCATTTATAATTTAGATCTATGATCAGTCCTGATCAATGATAATATTCTAGCTATCAACCAAAAAAATAGTAATAATATTCAAGTTAAGGATATGTCCCATAGCTTGTAAATCTTTAGTGGATAAGAATAGACAGACCCAAAGTAGATAAGTAGGTGGAACCCGTGGAATGCATGATGAATCAAGGCTATTGCACAATTGGAATGACAACATAAAGATTTATAGGTTTACCTGTGGACAGAATGCCTAAATCGTATTGCATGCAATTAAAATAGAAACAATTTTTACAAATATTGCATGCAATTAAAATAGAATGCCTAAAAAACAGAAACACTTCAGAATATTGCATGCAATTAAAATAATCTATGTTATCAAATTACATGTTGGCAGGAATAAGAGCAACAAATCGTATTAGACATCATTGAGGTAATATTAAGTTACGTTACATATTATTATAGATGTGTCCCCTACTTTTTACAAATTTAACGTGTCATGTACCCGTACCCGTGTCGGTACCCGTACCCAAATCCATGCTTCATAGCTAACCAAGAATCAAATGCTCTAGTGATATTATCTAGATTGCACTATGTTGTTGTTAACCAAGTGTCCATAAGATATATGTAGCAAGCCTATTTGTTTTCCAATTGTTTCTTTACTTCAATTTAGCTTAGCTTGCAATAATTCAGATCAATTTAACTTAGCTTACCATAATTCAGATAAAACATAACATCCTTAATGTCTCCTATGTCCCCTTGCCTTTTTTCCTAACAAACTCAAGCTTCAATTCCTAAAGGATGAAGAGAATGATAATTTCTACATACAGGAGTATATACTAAGAAACGTAGAAGCAGTAAATGCATTCAAAAAACTTAAAATACAAACCATATGGTAGATGAATCTGGAGTAAAACCAATGAAATATCCACCGGGCCTGAGTATATCTGTAACATTCTGCAGAAGGCTCCACGCTTTTTCCTCAGTTTCGAAACAATGCTGGAAATATAAATTCTATTTCATCAATATCACAATTTGCAAATGACATTACTTACAGAACATAGAACATCGCTTGTCCCAAACTTACCTGCAAATGCTGCATGCAACAAAAAATATCTGTCGGGATACCCTTGTCTTGCAAATGTGATTCTAAATTTTCCTGCAACATGTACACTTCAGCAATCTTGCAAGTATTATTCAGAAGATATTGGAAATCAGAAATTATCCATACGTTCTAAATTCCTTTGTCTGCATCTACTGAAATAGGGTATTAAGCAGTAAAAGAGGAATGTGTTGCTGAAATAAGGTTTGCTTGGTCTGCATCTGTGCCGATTTCACTCTCTCAAACGTATCTTATTACCTTCTGTAGGCTTAAGATCCATTGGCCAAGAAGACAGCATATAAAACGAAAATTGAACAATGAAGATTGAAAAAAAAAGATAAAGAAGAATATCTTGTTTAGTGATAATATGAGTAATGAGAAATAAACTTGTCCATTCTTGAGCATCAGTGAGATGAGTTACAGAATCACGGTTTGTTGCGATGAAAAGGCAACCTGGGTTTTGACGAATGCAAAGTGTTCCATACCTTCAAAACAGAAATTGAGCATGAATACAGATCATGATTAGTATAAAAGAACACATTCTGCAATTGTCATTCTATTTCTGTTATAATACAAAAAGTGTCAGAAGAGAGAAAGAGTTACTTATCGAACTTTGTAGTAATTGAAATATCTATCAAATCCAACTTGAAAATAGATATATAATTGTCACACATTCGTAAGTCCTCTAAATTAAGAGCAGCGAGACAATCCCATGCACACGGCATCTTCACAACTGAAAAAATAGGCGAAATAAACATCAAAGACATGCAATTTTGAGCATAAAATACAATCAAGATCATTTATATGATGTAAGCCAGTAGGTTCACTAAAATATCTGAGATAAATCAGGATTCGGCTTTCAGCATGACAATCTTAGATCCATTCCAAACAAAGCTTAATATCCAATGTTTGAGTGAGCTAGGATATCTAAACTAAGATAGTTCACAATATCTAGAACAAAATAATTTCTAAATCACAATCAACTTGTATGTTTGCACTAATTGCATTCAGCCTTCATTGAATTCCAACTGATTATATAAACAAACAAATAAACACAACCGCTCAGACCATTCTTACCTTTTAAGCTCATTCATCTTCGCAATTGTCTTTCGAGTATACTCAAGTAGAATCTTCGACTCCTTCTGCACCTTTGCCCTCTTCTCCTCAACATCCGCCTTCCTCAACAATAAATCTCCCATGGCCACCACAAAACTGCACTCCAGTCCATAAGAAAACCGAATTTAATTCAGGTCTAAAGCTAAGTAACTAATGAATAACTTGTTCACCAAATGTAAACTCGACTCTAATTCGACCGTTTAGGAAAAGATCTCTTTACCTAGGATCCAATTCCTTCTTGCTAAGTATCTTCTGCATCAGAATGGAAAAGTCAACAAAATTTCACCCCTAACTTAAGTTAATTAGAAAGTTCTTGTCTGAATATAATGTGGGAAAGATTCCATATTCAGGGGAATGTTTCTAGCTCCGAGCATTCTCGAAACATGCTGCAAAATTGTGTGATGATAATGACTTCAATTGAAAATTTCCTCAAAACTATATTAACAGGTGTTATTATAATTATAGGTGATGTGAAAGGCCTAAAACATAATTACGCACACTATCTAAGATACCGCGTAGACGTCATTTTGCTGGGAAATGGCAATTATAGCCACTAAGGTTGAGAAATTTCGTCAATAAAATCAACAGATAATACACAAAGACAGTTATTTTAGTTACATTGAGTTAATCGCAAAATATGGCAAAAATATGTGAAATTGATGGCATCCAGCTAACCTATACTCAATAAAAGCAGCAATTTGGATGGCAAATTTGTGTGAGTTACATCTTGAATTCATGATCCTAACTCAAACCACTATCTTCTCATCTCAGTAACCCACTACTGAGCATATCAGTAACTTTGAACTTTAAATTTCCTCAATATTATCAATAATCACAATCTCCTAATTCTTCAATTGACAGGGGAAAAAGATAGCAAAAAACATTACCTACTAGTCTCAGTATCACGAATTCTGAGAAGATCGGCGAGTTTGGCGACAATCTGAGCGGATCCGACTGCGTTTGGGCTGAGCCTCTCTTGCCCTAAGCCGACCGAATCGAGGATCTCGCGAATCTGAGCGGCCTGAGGGAGCAAAGGTTGGAGAGAGAGATGGAGTGGAGGTGGGCGACGGTGCGAGGGGTGAAGTCGAAGTCCGAGATGGGGCGGTTCGCGGCGTCGAAATGGGTAGTGAGGAACGATTTGATCTCGGCGATGCAGGCCGCGTCGGAGATGGTGGGGGTTGGAGAGTCGAGGTCGGAGATGGAATCCATGCGGGCCGCGTCGGAGATGGTGGGGGTTGGAGAGTCGAGGTCGGAGATGGAATCCATTTTTGTGAGATTTGAGGCGGGGGATTGGTTGTTTAGTTTAGTTTTGGGAATGGGTTTGGGAATGGGAATGGGAAATAACGGAGAGAGGAGAGGGAGGAGGCCATGAATCTCTGACAGACTGACTCTTGGTTTGAAAGTGGAGGAAACGTTTCTGGAAGTGATTGTGTGTGAGAGAGAGGGGAGGGGAGGATTGGAATTGGAGTTTTGAATTTGAAATTTGGGCGGGAAAATATATTTTGTGAGAGTAGATCTGATCCATTGATTTTGGGATAGAATGAATGTGAGCCACTTGATAGCCTTCTTTGTGTTTTATTTTATATATATATATATATATATATATATATAGAGAGAGAGAGAGAGAGAGAGAGAGAGAGAGAGAGAGAGAGAGATAATTAAATAAGTAAAAGAGTTGTTTTGGGGGATTTGAATTTGAGTTTTGGGGGGGGGGGACTTTTTTTTTGGGGGGGGGGGATGTGTTTTATGAGGTTAGATCTGGGCCTTTGATCAGGGTCGGCCCAACACTTATTAAAGCTAAAGTGAACTCCGAAATGAGGCCTTTTAAAAACTTATAATAATATTTTGTTAAAATTAATATATTTTTATTTATAAATTATCTTTCGGGCTTTTTGAGATACAAAATCATTTATTATATTATTGTAATCAATTTTGGGCTTTTTGGTATGTGAGGAAGCCTTTATTATTATATTATTGTAATCAGTTTCGGATTTTTTGGTATGTGAGAGCATCCAGAATGGTGTTTCTCATATTTGAGAAAATGGCACAAATAGAAATAGAAAATATACGTGATCGCTGCAGTGGTCGTTTGCTAAAAAATTCTCAAAAAATAAGAAAGAAGAAACAACATGTTCCGTCTAGCACGTTGAGTAAAAAAAATATTTTAAAAATTTAAGTTAATAATGTTTAAGTTAATTAACTATTGATTAGGTATTAAAATAGTTAAATTAAATAAATTAAATATTAAAATATATACTAATTAACACCTAAACCTTCTAATAGATGTGGGGGTTGTGTTGGACGGCCGTCCAAGTCAAGATGGCTTCAAACGGGACAACATGTCCCGTTTGACGTCGTTTTTGATTTTTTTTTTTTCATCTTCTTCACACGGTACATATTGTACCGTCTGATCATTAAATAATAATAACAATAAAATTTATAATAATAATTAAAAAAAAAGGTCAGACGAAACAACATGTTTCGTCCGATCTAATTTATAAAAAAAATATATGACAGAACAATATGTTCCGTCTCCTATATTATAAGAATCGTCATTTCGTTTCTCAAATCTGAGAACGTACTGTAGCATGTTTGCATAAAATGTCAAAATAAGAAACGACTGCAGCGCCAACTTTCTCAAAATATGAGAAACTGTCAAATATAGCAAACGACTGTGGATGCTCTGAGGAGGCCTATTTCGGATTTTTTTGTATGTGAGAAGAACTTTTTTTTAGATTTTTTTTTTTGGGGAGGCATAAAGCCCTAGCTTTGATTGCTTTACCTTTGGGCTGGCCCTGCCTTTGATTGTGGAGAGAATTGAAGGAGAGGCACTTGATAGTTTTCTTTGTATTTTATTATATAGATTCCATTAAATTAGTCAAATAAATGATGTAAGAAGATCTACAATCTATTTTAATGAAATGACCAGAAACAGGAAGCGCAATGTGGTCAACCATAGACATGTGGAATGTTATAGGTCCATACGAAGTCTAACAATTAAAACGAACCCAGATCTACATAAATAAAAAAGGAATGATCACAAGAGATGCAGACATGTGGTCCAAACCCGCTGCTAACAAAACACTACGTAATAAATCTCCATAACGATGTAAGAGTACGAAGGATATTTGAAAGCAGTAGGTTGTTATGGTGTCATTATGGACGTTAAGGGACACCTCAACTACTGATGCCAATGGCTCAAAAAAAAACACTCTTGCTTGGATGTGAGTGTGTTCTGATAAAATTCATATACATGTAAGTGTTGATGCCAACAATAACAAATGATATTCATATACATGTAAGTGTTTAATGGAACGGGTGGCCGATGGGCCACTTTTATTCTCACAAAAAAAAATAAAAAAATTGATACTCGATAATCAGATAGTTAAAAGATGAGTAGTAGATATTAGTGAGATGTAGATATTCAAGCTTTTATGAGATTTCCCACTTAACTATCACGATAATTTGACAGAATAATACAGTTTTGTTATTAACTGCTAAAACAAGAAGTCCAGAAATGTATGATGAATATTTGGATTCCTGATAGAAAATGGTCATGTTGTTCTTCAATCAAAGAGAAATAAAATTCCTGCTACAGTGCCTGCGAAATTTTAGTTTCAGTTATGAAAAAACAATGGGTTGGTTTGATATGTTGGGTTGACAAATACATAGTAGTCAATTTTCATTGGTTTGATATATTGGCAGTGTTTTTTTCCATAAAATTTTTATGCGTCTGTTTATATGACTGGATGTTAGACTTATGTTAAATTTTCTGTTTGACCTTCACCAGCCACAAGGAAGTCTAGCAACTGATACCCTAAGTTAATATGTCCCCGAGTATCACAATGGTGTTCTAAATTTGCCAATATTTTGACAAAAAGACTCCCACATCGGTTTGCTATTTTACCATTTTTTTTGGCAAAGTAGCTACAGTAGCTTCTCATATTTGAGAAACGAGTTGCTCATTCTCAAAATATAGAGGACGAAACATGTTATTCCGTCATTTTTTTAAATATTATGTATCGTCCCCGAATGCCCCCCCACACACACACACAACAATAATAATATAAAACATATGCATCGGACCGGACATGTTGTCCGGTCCGAACTCAATTTTTTTTACTGATATGGCTAAAAATGGGGTTAAATCAGAACCGTCCAAATCAGGTGCGAATCTCAGAGCTTGGGAGTAAGATGGTAATTTCACTTACAAATGGGTTTGAAATGGGTTCGGGGTCTTTTCTCCAAAAGCCCGTTAACCCACCCACAGATCCATCTCAACTGGGTGCGGGTCTCAACCCACAAGAAATCTGGTTCAGCTGGATAGAATTAGGGTTTCTGATTGTATTCAATCAACAGCCCTGATTCGCTCTATCCTTTCACAGGGAATTAGGGATTTCATTCCTAACTGATCCCAAAGGCGGCTATAAATACCCCCCATCTACCACCATTAGGAGGTAATCAATCTTTTGCCAGTAAAAGCTCTTTCATAATCTTTCTGATTACTGGCAAGAGCGTCGGAGCGTGCATCGCTGGGATCAACCCCGGTGTCTCGCACTTTTTGCAGGTGAACGGCGGTAGTCAACGGTCAAACTCTAGGGAAAAGGCTCCAGGTTTGCTATTCGGTTTCCCTAAAAATCAACAAATTCTATCTGTTTGTCCCCACACCAGATTTAGCAGTAACAGATTGGCGCCGTCTGTGGGAAGCCGCGAATAGCAATCCTTCCTCTTCCCATTGGTCAGATCATCTCCAGCCATGCCACCAAGGAAACTTAGATTCAAGGGGTCCAACCGTGGACCTACTCCTCCTCAACAACAGGAGATCCCCCTCCAAACAGTCCAGCCGCAGGGCCTCCCTCCTCATCCCGACCAAGCCTCGCTGCAGGACCAACCTCCTCTTCAGAATCTTTAGCCCCCTCGGGGTCAAACCGGGCCTCAGAATGTCGGTGCGGGGGGCTCCCGTCCCAACCCTCAGAAACAACCTCTCCAACATGACCACGTCTCCGTGCACAACTCCTCTACCGACTCCATGGCATCTCACAATCCCCGGGCCTCCGATGACCTTCGCAACTCCCTTAACAATCGGCATAAAGAAGAGGATCTTCGCCGCCGTTTGGATGAAAGGCGGGCCCGAGAGGGAGTCTCCCGCCAACAACGTCCAAATGAGCGATCTCCTCATCGCCGAGAACGTAGGTCTCCTCCTCACCGAAGACGGAGAGAGTCCCCTGAGCACCATAGAAGAAGGCCTCGCTCCCCGAGGGATGATAATGCTCCTATCACCCGTGCCGAATTCCAGCAATTACAGGCAACCATCTTGCAAGCCCTCCATCTCCGACCCAACAACAACAATGTTCAGGGGGTCCCCACTCCTCCGCTGGTAAAAATTCCTTGCCATCGGTCCCAAACTCCTCCCCCAGCTCCTAGCAACCGCCATCATGACCTTAGTCCTCATCGCTCCCCGAGCTACCATCGTCGTAGCCCCCGCTCCCCTTCATACGAAGACGAGTCCGAAGGCTCGTTTGGCTACCGTCGAAGGGATGACACCGTCTACCGTCGTCTCCACGGGATGGAGAGACAGTTGGGCCAGCTAGATAGGGAAGAGGAGTTGAGGGGAAGGACCTTACGTCCGAGCAGACCTCCCTTCTCCCGAACAATCATGGAGGCGCCCGTTCCAATAGGCTTCAAGTCACCACAGTTCGAGACTTACACTGGGGAGTCGGACCCCGTAGACCACATCGAAAGCTTCAAGACCCTCATGTTGATCCACCAAGCTTCCGATGCTCTATTGTGCAAAACCTTCCCGGCCACTCTCAAAGATCCTGCTCGGGAGTGGTACTCCCACCTCGTCCCATCCTCCATATTCTCCTTTGAACAATTTGAGACCCTCTTCATCACCCACTTCGTAAGTAGCTGCCGCACAGAGAAGACCAGCATCTCGCTACTTTACCTCAGTCAGAAGAAGAGTGAGATGCTCAGAGATTATGTGAAGTGATTCACCGCGGAAGCTCGGTCCATTGCTTCCCTCGACCAATCGGTCGCTGCAGCAGCCTTCCAGTCAAATGTCCTTAACTCCAGCCTTCGGTCCTCCCTAGCCAAGAAGCCCCCGCAAAACTTCTTCGACCTCCTCCTCAGGAGCGAGAAGTATATTCGGGCTGAGGAAGCTGAACATCGCCCCTCCTTTGAGGGGTCCTCCTCTGGGACCAAGCGAAAGGCTGCTGAAGAAGAAGGAGCTAAGAAGCTCCAGAAGGATAATGGGGGCCAACACCGCCCACCTCCCAGATTCAAGAAGTTCACCCCTCTTAATGCCAACATTTTAACTATTCTTATGGAGGTTGAGAAGGAAGGGGTTCTGCCTCCTGCCCCGAAGATGAATACCCCTGGCAAGAAGAGGGACAAAGAGAAGTGGTGCCGATATCACCGGGACCACGGTCACGACACCAATGATTGTCGGGCCCTAAAGAATGAAATTGAGGCCCTTATTCAGAGGGGTCAGTTGTATAAATTTTTGAGAAGGGACCGAGTTGATCCTCCACCTCCTCCCCCTAGGGGGGCTAACAAGCGTCCTGAAAGACACGAGGAAACTCCCGAGTTCGAAGAGAAGCGCATCCTACATCTTATTCATGGAGGCCCCATGGGAGGCTCCTTCAACTCCTCTCGAAAGGCTTTCATCAGAGAGGTTAACTCAGTACATGGCATGCCTCCTCCCAAAGGCCTCGGAGTACCGGTCACTTTTTCAGATGAAGACCTCGAGGGTGTCCGAACCCCCCATTGTGATGCACTAGTGATCAACCTCCATATGGCGAACTTCAAAGTGGAGAAGATTCTAGTGGACAATGGTAGCTCCGTTAACATTCTCTTCCTCATTGCTTTCAAAGGACTCAAGCTATCCCGGGACAGGCTGAAGCCCCGGCTACACACTCCACGAGTTCACGGGAGTGCCAGTGACTATCGAAGGGGTAATCACCCTCGACGTAACCGTTGGCAAAACTCCTACTACCCAAACGGAGCCGATGGACTTCATGGTCGTCGATGTCCCCGTTGCTTATAATGTGATTCTAGGCCGACTTGGCCTAGCTGCTTTAGAGGTCATCCCGTCGGCTTATCACCTCAAGATGAAGTTCCCCATCAGGGCAGGAGTAGGGGAAGTAAAGGGTAGCCAAGAGATGGCCCACAAGTGTTACATGACCTCCACCGGGGGACCAGTCCTCTCCCTCGAGACTCTTGAGATTCCCCAAGAGAATGTCCGGCCAACGTCCGAACCGGTGGATGAATTGGAGGAAGTGCCCTTCTCTGAGCAAGATCCGAACCGCAAGTTCCTCATCAGCAAGACCCTCCCATCTGCCCTATGTTCCGACATAGTCCAATGCATCAGAAAGAACAACCACCTCTTCGCATGGTCGGCTGCTGACATGCCAGGAATCTATGAAGAGCTCCTCGTCCACCACTTGAGTGTTGCTCCGAGGTCGAAACCGGTCCAACAGAAAAGGCACAAATTTGCCCCTGAGCGCCAACATGCTATCAAGGAAGAAGTGGGCAAGCTCCTTAAGGCCCGGTTCATCCAAGAAGTCAACTACCCCGAATGGCTCTCCAATATTGTTATGGTTAAGAAGTCCAACGGGAGTTGGAGAATTTGCATCGACTTCACCGACCTGAACAAAGCATGCCCCAAAGATCCATTCCCCCTCCCCAGTATCGACACTCTGATTGACGCCACTTCGGGCCATGAGCTCCTCAGCTTCATGGACGCCTTCTCTGGGTATAACCAAATCCGAATGTTCCCCCCGGATATTCCGAAGACCTCCTTCGTCACCGATCAGGGGCTCTACTGCTACCGGGTAATGCTCTTTGGGTTAAAGAATGCAGGTGCGACCTACCAACGCCTTGTCAACAAGTCTTTCAGAACCAAATCGGCCGAAACATGGAGGTATATGTAATGCCTCGGATCCCCGTTATCGGACATCCGTGACATCACCAAGATCATTGCCTTCAAATGCATCTCAACACAGTAAATAACGTGGAAATTTAAACATTTTTATTGCCATCAGAGTTGTTACATTAATAATTACAAATATCAAACTGTCCTTGGACAAGGAATACAAATTACATAACTTTATTACAACTGACTACAAGAATCCTTAAACATTTTTTGTGAAGCCATTGGCTGTCTTTCAGATCGGCGATCCCTTGGTAACTGCCGAAACTCCGTTGAGTGGTCTATCTGCCCCCTCTGGGACCTGCCCCTCGGCTTGAGCCTTCTACTACGTGACCCTGACAATTCTGCACCCGCTCGAAGGGTAGATGTGCATACTGCCACTACTTGGATGCCCTGCTGATCTGGTGCTCTCCTATACTCGTGACCTGATATCCATGTACCTAAAAGGTGGGGTACGTCAGTAATTCTACTGACGCAATGCTGATAAGGAAACAGCGATCCTCAAACTATCACACTCACAAATTCATCTTGAATGAAAAATTCAACGTGCATCCTGATTTCCTAGTGTTCGTGTATGTCATGACCTGAGTCTAATGCAACAATACAGAGTATAGAACAGATGCACTTAATCTAATGTCAGCAAGATTCTGGATGTACACGCATCCCATACTACATGTGACCCAGGTCAAGCCAACGTACTTAGTCTAATGTAAGTGAGACTTTGGAAATGTATACATCCCATACTACATACTTTCCAAATCAAGCCGTTGTCTCCATGTTTAGGGATTTGAACCCTCGCTATGCAATGCATTCTAATTTGGTCTACTTCTTGTTCCTGATAGTATGACATGGTTGAGGAGGTGAAAATAAAATAAAATAATATAATGCAGGGCGCTACCCCGAAGTCACCAATAATTACTGCGTCGAACCATCCTCGAAAGCTGTGACGAACTTACAGATATACCGCGGTATACCCATTGCGCAAGATCCTTTATGATCCGTTCGTGTCCACCAACATAGAACATGACGACCTCGGAGGTCCTAAAATACCCCCGATCCGCCAGGATATCAGCATCCCGTTCTTACCATGGTACTTCAGGAATTAACAGTGCAAGATACGTACCGCAGTGCGTATCCCTAATGACAGGAAGAGACGACCAGTATCACCACTTAGTGCTAACTCTCAGAACAAGTTGGATTATAGGGAATCACCCCTAATACCAATTTAGACTTTGAGCGAAACAAATAAAAGAAAAACCTAACCAATTCAGTTTACTGAAAATATGTTGTTATTCAAACCACACTCGGTGTCGATCAACAAGTCGAGCCTGACTGGTCTGTCAAGGTAACAACCATCCTGGAATCACATCCACTGATTCCCAATACCTTCATAGGTCAGCGACCCAAAATAATCCCGGCCCGTGACCCTCACCGAGTGGTCTAACGGCACCCTGATGACGAAATATAATTTAATGAAGGTAAGCACGCCCATAATTATCCTTTCTGGACTTTTGACAGACTCAGGCATCGAGACACCCAATACACTCTAACAGAGCTATATCCCAACTCACTCATGTCCACCATGAGTACATGCACAGGAACTTGCCTAAGTTCTGAATAAAGTGCTAAAAACCCATCCTTTAAATCTGATAGCTCACGATCACCATATTGCGGTAGGCAGAGGGTTCCTCATCAATTGTCCGATGGAACAATCAAGAAATACCAGTGGCTGTGATCCCAGCTACACTCATCGGAAACCAGCACGCTCAGAATTTCCTAGAAGGGTGAGGAGATCCGTTGCCATCCCCTGGTCGATGATTCCCTCAATTTCTTTTTAAGGGACTCAAGTCCCCGAGTTAACTCAAACCTTGAAGTCGGTCTAGACAATAGGTTGCTAAAACTCACAATGTCCATAAATTCCAGCACACAAGTCAGAATTGCTTGGTATCTCTGACTCTGGAAAGGTAAGACCCCAGTTTACAATTCTTCAGTTGACTATTTCCTCAAATTCAATCGTCTTGTCATCCAATAACCATTATATACTCTTAGTAGTACGTTCCTTTTCACACTTGCTGCATTTGTCCAATATCATAAGAGTTCGCTTGGTTATCGAGATCACTCAATTCCGGGTCCTATGGGAAGGTGGGATTGTCTACCTTAACTTCCTATTTGAATACGTCCTCAGATTCAATTCTTAATGTTCTCACAGATACCAATTTTCCTTGGGGGCATCACACGGGAAGGGTTGATTTTTCTAGCAATACTTCATTGACAAGGCCGAATCTGTCCGCATTGGAAAGTTATAGCCTACAACCTGGAATTACCAATCCTAATTGGGTTAGCGAGTTATGATTCCCTACTGAAATTATCCAGTTGGCCAGTCGCCCAAATTCTTAACAGATAAGCCTAGGAATATCTATCTCCATGAACTAGACATCTCGTACTAGGCTGAACGTACCCTACTTTAAAATTTAATAGTAAATCATCCCTAAGTCCAAAGATCATGAAAATTGAGATTCTCTATCTACACATATACCATTTTATCATGTCCAAAATTCACATTCAAATTCATTTCACACAACGATCTACGACTCCTCAAACATGGCTACATTTCAGCCGTTCTGTTTCAGCAGAGTATTCACTGCCCCTCACTAATTACCTTTGAAACCTCATCAAATGACCTCTAAAAATTATAAAATTTGAGATTCGTCAAATAGACTCATACCCCATGCTACTCCCAAAATTTCGTAGCAAAATAATAAACGTACACGAAGTTATGCTTTTTTGAACTTCAGCACAAAGTGCAGTCAGCTTCAGCCGACACCTACGGACCAGTCGCGTTCTACAATTTTTCCGGGGCATCAACCGACCTCGGAAAAATACAAAATTTAAGACTATGATTTTAGACACATACAACAGCGTCCGCAAAAATTTTCAACTCAAAATGCCCTGTCAATTCCGAGATATAAAATCGGAAAGACGCACAAAAATCACCACAGCCAGCAGCCATTCTGGCTGCTTACTGTCCAGACTTGGACCCACTGTTCGGGCTACTAAAATGCATCCAAAAATTATGAAAAAAATCATGGATACTCTACATACATAGAAGAACAATACCCCAGAATTTTAGCCCAATCTTCCAAACCGTTTGGGCGTAAGAAATTCCCCACTATACCTTCACAATCATGCTACTTAATCAAACTCAAAAGAATAATTCTCTACCATACAATTTATCTTTTCCTAGCACTACTCATACTCAAACATGGTAACAAATCATACCTATCACTACTACACATCCACTCATACCACAAAAAAATAAATACAAGGAAGTTTAAGAGATCACCCACTTGAAGTTTGCAAAATCTCCTTGTAGCTTGACTCCTAGCTTTGTTTGCTTGCTTGTCTTTGCTCCTTGTGCTTGTGTACCTTGGCCTACACTTCTTCTTCTCCTTCTCTACTACTCCTTCTATTCTAGTAGACTTCTTCCTTTCCTATATATATATATATTTATTATTTTTTTTTGAACAAGGAGGAATGGAGAAGCTAAGGAGGAGAATAGATGGAGCTTGAAAAACTGGAGTGAAGTGAGATGGGGGTGGGGTTTATATGGGCTGGCCAAGGAGGGGTGGGTGTGGGGTGGATGGTGGTGAGGTGTATGGATGAGATGGAGAGTAGAATGGGTGAAGGAATGAAGGGTAGATTGAGTGCCAACACACCATGCAAGAAGTTTCATGGAAACTTCCTTGGAACCTTCAAGGAGACTTCTTATTCCATAAGTCAACCTACACATGGTGAATTAATCCCACCATTGGATCTCATCAAGATCCAAGCCATGATGTGATGCTAGGGTTCCTAACCCTAGGTTAGGTCAAGGAACCCTAGGTCACCACATTCCCATTCTAACCCTAGTGCACAAACTCATACCACATTCACTTCGAGCACTAGCTTACTTAAAAAATAACCAATACATATATATTAAAATCCGATAAAAATACATGCTTTATGGAAATTATAATTTCCTCCCACAATTGTCTGGTCAAAACAATCGGGACAAAACTACAGTTTAATTGAGACGATATTCCGAGTTTACTTCATCGGATTCAGAACAGCCCGTATGTCTGAAATCTCTCAATTTAACTGATAATTTCTAGGAGAGAAATGTAATCGTGTGCAATACTTAGTTAATGCACGGGTTACAGTGCAAAATAGCCATATGCTATTTTGCGGGGTATCACAGTATATGTTGATGATATGCTGGTCAAGAGCATCCATGGGGCTGATCATGTGGCCGATCTGCAAGAGACATTCGATGTATTGAGGAGGCATGATATGAGGCTCAACCCGAACAAATGTGCGTTCGGGGTCTCATTTGGGAAATTCCTAGGCTTCATGGTTAGCCAAAGAGAAATCGAAGCCAATCCCGAGAAGATCAAAGCCATACTGGACATGGCTCCTCCCAAAAATATGAAAGAGGTTCAGAAGCTGACAGGACGTCTCGCTGCCATAGTACACTTCCTTTCTAAGTCAGGGGAGAAGTGTCTTCCCTTCTTCAAAGCACTCAGGGGGGCTAAAGGCTTCGAATGGGGCCCACAACAGCAAGAATCATTCGATCAGATTAAAGCCTATCTAGTCAACCCCCCTCTCCTCAGCAAGCCGATCTCCAGGGAAACACTCTACCTCTACTTGGCTGCCTCCAAACAAACCCTCAGCGCTGTCTTGGTAAGGGAAGAAGACAAGGCTCAGAAGCTCATTTATTACGTGAGCCAGGTACTTCGGGATGCCGAACTCTGCTACCCAAGATTGGAGAAGATGGCGTACGCCTTGGTAATGGCAACTAGGAAGCTTTGCCCCTATTTCAAGTCCCATTCGGTGGTCATTCTTGCCGAACAACTGCTTAAGCAAGTTCTGCACAAACCCGAGACATCGGGCCAGCTGATGAAGTGGTCGATCGAGCTGAGTCAGCATGACATATCATACCAGCCTCGGACCACAATCAAGGTTCAAGCCTTAGCTGAATTCATTGTTGAGAGCATCATCCCAGAGGTCAGTCAAGCAGCAAACGACCCTCCAATCTAGACGGTATATGTAGACGGATCCTCTTGCACCGAGGGAAGTGGAGCCGGGGTCATTCTGGCAGGCCCAGATGATTTCGTTCTCCAATACTCCCTCCGCATCAACTTTAGAGCCTCCAATAATGAAGCGGAGTATGAAGCACTTGCAGCCGGCCTCGGTATGGCTCGCAAGGTAGGGGCACAACGCCTCCGGATATTTAGCGACTCGCAGCTGGTCGTGAATCAAGTCTTGGGTGAGTACGAGGCAAGAGATGACCGAATGGCTAAGTACCTAGCCAAGGTCCAAAATCTCATGACTTCATTTGAAGAGGTGCTAATTCAGCGAATTCTCAGAGAAGAAAATTCCCAAGCAGATGCCCTCTCCAAGCTAGCCTCTTCCTCCCTTCAGGGTCTCAAGCAGACCGTCCTGATCTCCTCAGACTGAGCATAGAAGAAGAAACTCCCAACTCGATAGAGTCGCTGCTCGTCCAACTTCAAGACAACTGGATGAAACCTCTGATAGAATTTCTAAGGGGTGGACTCCTCCCCGAAGACCCAAAGGAAGCTCGCAGAGTCCGGACCAGAGGGGAGCGGTACACCCTTGTTGAGGGGGTCTTGTATAAATGCTCCTACACCCAAGTAGACGGCAGACCCTACTTGAAGTGGCTCTCCCCGGAAGAAGATTCATATGCCTTGCAAGAGCTTCACGAAGGAATAGGCGGAGCACATTCAGGGTCAAGGTTCCTCTCCAGAAAGGTGTTGAACTATGGATACTTCTGGCCTACCCTCCTCCAAGATGCCGAACGGCATGTCCGGCAATGCAGCTCTTGTAAAAAGTACTCCAACGTTCGTCGCCTACCCCAAGCACAACTCACCTCCTTCTCAAGTCCGATCCCTTTCACAATGTGGAGGATGGACTTGCTCGGTCCGTTTCCGCCGGCTCCCGGACAGCTCAAGTTCTTAGTCGTGGCGATCGACTACTTATCAAAGTGGATAGAGACTGAGCCTTTGGCTACAATCACTGAGAACAAAGTGCTTCAGTTCTTTTGGAAGAACGTCATCTGTAGGTTCGGGGTGCCTCGGGTCCTGAAAACTGACAACGGAACACAATTTACAGGGTCGGCATTCTGATCTCTGTGTGAAGACCTCACCATTCAGCAATGCTTCTCTTCCGTCTCCCATCCTCAAACAAATGGCCAAGTGAAAAAAGCCAACCGGCAAATCCTCTCTGGTATCAAGAAAAGGCTAGATAAGGCGGCCAAAGGCTTATGGGCGGATCAGCTCCCCAACGTACTGTGGAACTACCGCACTACGAAGCGGACCCCCACAAGTGAATCGCCATTCAACCTTACCTATGGATCCGAAGCTGTGATCCCCTTGGAAGTCGGATTACCCTCTCCTCGCCTCATGGCTTATGAAGAAGAACAGAATGCTAGAGAGCTTCGGGTAAACTTGGACTTGATTGATGAGCTGCGGGAAAGAGCTTCAATTCGCCAACAAAACTATCGGAGGAGGATCGAGTTAGCCTACAACAAAAGGGTCCGACCAACTAATCTCAAAGAAGGGGACTTAGTCCTTAGAAAACTAATTATCTCCTTCCCCAGCTAGAAGAGTGAGCTAGCTCCGAATTGGGAGGGACCCTACAAGATCACCAAAGAAGTTCGGCCCGAAACATACCGTCTTGAAGAACTTAAGGGTCGAGAGATACCCAAGACTTGGAATGCCGACCACCTGCTGAAGTACCAAGAGAGCGCCTTAACGCCTCTCTAAGTGACTTCACGTGGCGAGCCATTTCCATCTTCTCACTTGTATTTTGCTTCTTTATTTTCTCATTGTAATAGCGGCTTGCAACTTAGAAGCAGCCGATTAAGTAGTTATCAATAAAAAGCTTCTTTTTTACGTACTTTTCGTGATTGTGCACATCTCTCTGTTTTTAATTTCTTTTAGCCGAACGACGAGTTCGGAGTCCAACACTTGGCTCGACTTCGCTTCGCAAGCTCGCTCCTAAGCGAGCTAGGAGTGGTTCACCATTCGGAATTGCTCCCACAACAGTTGAAATATACTCAAACGACGAGTTCGGAGTCCAACACTTGGCTCGACTCTGCTTCGCAAGCTCGTTCCTAAGCGAGCTAGGAGTGGTTTGTCATTCGGAATTGCTCCCACAACCGTTGAAATATACTCAAACGACGAGTTCGGAGTCTAACACTTAGCTTGACTCCGCTTCGCAAGCTCGCTCCTAAGCGAGCTAGAAGTGGTTCGCCATTCGGAACTGCTCCCACAACCGTTGATACATACTCAAACGACGAGTTCGGAGTCCAACACTTGGCTCGACTCCACTTCGCAAGCTCGCTCCTAAGCGAGCTAAGAGTGGTTCTCCATTCGGAATTGCTCCCACAACCGTTGAAATATACTCAAACGATGAGTTCGGAGTCCAACACTTGCCTTGACTCCGCTTCGCAAGCTCGCTCCTAAGCGAGCTAGAAGTGGTTCGCCATTCGGAACTGCTCCCACAACCGTTGAAATATACTCAAACGACGAGTTCGGAGTCCAACACTTGGCTCGACTCCGCTTCGCAAGCTTGCTCCTAAGCGAGCTAGGAGTGGTTCGCCATTCGGAATTGCTCCCACAACTGTTGAAATATACTCAAACGACGAGTTCAGAGTCCAACACTTGGCTTGACTCCGCTTCGCAAGCTCGCTCCTAAGCGAGCTAGAAGTGGTTCGCCATTCGGAACTGCTCCCACAACCGTTGATACATACTCAAACGACGAGTTCGGAGTCCAACACTTGGCTGGACTCCGCTTCGCAAGCTCACTCCTAAGCGAGCTAGGAGTGGTTCGCCATTCGGAATTGCTCCCACAACTGTTGAAATATACTCAAACGACGAGTTCGGAGTCCAACACTTGGCTCGACTCTGCTTCGCAAGCTCATTCCTAAGCAAGCTAGAAGTGGTTCGCCATTCGGAACTGCTCCCACAACCGGCGGAAGGCGCTCCCCCATCGCACGCGAAGTTCCTACAACTGTACTAAACACGGGAGAAGCTGATGCTAGGTCTGCCATTTGTATGCTAGTCTTGGTACACTGCGTCTCTTGATCCGTACGATTGAAAGGTCATTGATATGAACTCGCTATATTCTTCGTGTTTCCTCAAGTGAGATATCAGCTTCAAACGTGAACTTGTTAAAGGCTTCGGTGAATTACCAGCCTGGACAATTCTTAGTTTTATCACGAAGCAAAGTCGAAAATCTGCGACATACCTCGTCCTTGATCAAACATTGGACTATGAAATCACCCCTAGAATCTCGTATATTGTCGACCAATGCCCAGCTTTGAGAGCCCGGCAAATTGACTTCGTTAATCGGAAAACCTCAAAATGCTTTCGAGAGCAATAGGTAGATGCAAAGACTTGGAGGAGCTAACCTTTGGTTCTTATGGTTCGTTTAAAGTTGAAATAATCCTCCAAGAGGCTGCTCTCCACTGCAAAAAGCTCACTGTTACAAATTCATGAGTTAGGAGATTCGAAGCGGTGCTCGGCACCCCTTGCCAAGTGCTCTAGGCACCGACGTCCAAACGAGCAAAGATCTTACTCTGGACCTCGGCTCCCCGTGTCGAGCGCTCTTGGCACCGACGTCCAAACGAACAAAGATCTTGCTCTGGACCTCGGCTCCCCTTGCCGAGCGCTCTTAGCACCGACGTCCAAACGAGCAAAGATCTTGCTCTGGACCTCGACGCCCCTTGCCGAGCGCTCTTGGCACCGACGTCCAAACAAGCAAAAATCTTGCTCTGGGCCTTCGGCAATTCTCGCCGAACACTCTTGGCACTGAAGACCAAACGAGCTTATCTGGCTTTGGGACCTTGGCACGCTGAAGATAATAAAGAGTAATACAACGACACAAGCCTGACAAAAATGCACAAGTCCAATAAAGGAAAAAGCTTCATTTCAATTAAGTGTGGGAAGACAGTACAAGACAGTGCCCTTCTTTACAATGAAGTACACAAGTTGAAAAGCAAAAACTATAAAGCCCACTCGTAACACTTAGACAAATTACAAAACTTGGAGAACAAGAGATCTTCAATGCCTCCTAGGAGCAGGGATGTTCCGCTTCAAAGACACCCGTGGTCAGTGGCGCTTGACCCCGGAGCTCGTCCCTAAACCAGCGAACTGAGACGTATCTTCGGCACTGTTCCTGAAAGTTGCGCCGACGGACGCTCCGCTCGATGATATCGCGACACCACTTTGGGCATCACCCGAACTTTGCCGAGCAACAGGCAAATGAGTCGCGAGCTCGTAGAATGAAATACCTCGTTTGCTTTCTTCACGAGTGCATGAAGTGCTCCGGACGTTGATCGGTCCCGAACGCGGTTTGAGGCGAGCCACTTCCACCTCCAGCTCGGCTATCCGTTGCTTCAGAGATTCATCTTTTACGTCCACCTCGAAGCGAGGAGGCACTGCGGGGCTCGGGATGCTAGGACGGCTGGTAATGATTCGGCAGGGCTGAGTGACTTCGATGCCCCTGTCTACAGTGGCCTTCTTCAACGCGTCGACTTCCACCGTCAGTTCATCGCATTCGGCCATCAGCGTGCCCACCGCAATCGTCAACTCCTCTTCTTCCGCTAGAAGCTCTGCCTCCACAATCTGCAGGTGGTGAACCTCAGTGAGCATATGTCCCTCTCCGCTGTCATCTTCGACAAGGAATGTTGGAGACACTTAAGCCTCAACCTGTTGGTGAAGGCAGTCGATGAGCTGTCGCCCTCGCCTACGGGAGGTATCTCGGCGAGCCTACCCTCCAGCCGCCGAATCTCGATTTCTCTCAGGCTTAAGATCAGCTGCAGATGGTTCCGCTCACTCTCGGCCCGGTGCAGCCCAAGCTCGACTTCGTAGAGGCGCTCTCGGCACCTGGTTAAACACAACCTCGTCGCCCCTAAGCCGGCCTCGGAGCGTAACTCCTCCCCGGAGCGGATGGGTTCGGCAGACTGTGTCACCTCGGCAAGCTGAAATATTCAAAGCAAACAACGAGCGCTTAATAAATATTCACAAATTTACTCCGCATCCGACCCCTGAAGACTAAAATCTCATGTTCAAACACTTAGTCAAATTTCAAGACTATAAAAAAAACAAGACGAGACGAGTTCGAGCTCAAAAGTTGTCAAAAGCTGTATTTCCATTCATCACAAAAATGCGGTGGCCAGTCCGCAATTAGGCAGTACATGCAATAGCTCGAAAAACAAAACAAAAACAAAAGAAAGAAGAAGAAGTCAGGGGGCAACCTCTTTCTCGGGGCGTCGAGACTGGGCGGGGTCGGACTCCCCTGAAGGAGGCATCATCACCAGCGGAGTCACCACTGACCCCTGCACCTTGCCGATGACCTCGACCTCGGCGTCATCTTCGTCGTCCCTTCCTTCCTCCTCCGACTCGGGGTCGAAGCCATCGACGTGGTCCGGGAAGAGCTGCCACCCGGAACAGTCGACCTCAGGGTAACGCTCCGACACCTGAGTAATGGCCTGGGCGTACGCCTTGGCCATGTTTGTGGCGAGGAAGCCTTGCGCCTTCGTCATGGTGGCCGCTTCGGTTTCCTTCACCGCCGTAGCCTTGGCCTCCGCCGCCTCGGCCAGCTGCTTGGCCGATTCCTCCTTCTGCCGGAGAAGGTCGCCCTCGAGCCTTGTGGCAAGGTCCTCGAGGTACTCGAGCCTTGTCACCTTCTCCTCGAGCTCGACCTTCAACTTGCCGAGTTCATTGCCCATTCGAGCCTTTTCGACCCGAGCTCGGTCAGACTCCTGCTTGAGCTCCTTCTCTAACTCCGTCATCTTCTCCATCAGATGACCAAAGTGGACGGTTATCTACAGTAGAACAACGAGAAGTGCAAGGAGTTAGAAAATCAAACATAAAAGCTACCTTCAAATGCGAAAAGTCGACACTTACCGATGCCGCCGAGCGAGCGATCTCGATGGCATCGTCGCCTGCCTGGCCGGCATCCATGGCGGCCCGGTCCTTCGGCGTCGCCAGGTGCTTTACCACCTGCATGCTTGCCAGGGTGTCGCCGAGGAATCCATCCAGTTTCCGAACCTGCCAGTCCGGAACATGAACCCTCTTGTGCTCCTCCGTCAAGAGCTCCTCGGCCGCCACCGTCAGCGGGGGCACCTCCATCCCGAACACGGCGGCGATCAGGAACTCCCCTCCCTCGGCCGACGCCGAGGCTACTGTCCGAGCGCGGGTCGGGGTCATATCCACCGGCGCCTCCACCCCTTCGGTCGAGCTCGCGACCTTCGAGGCCTTCGCGGATGGTAGTTTGGTGGCGACCCTCTTGCGCTTCTTCAGCGCCTTGCTTCCGAGGGCGGCCCTCTGTGCCAGCACTGCTTCGTAGTCCATCGCCTCTGCATCAAACAAGAAGTTGGTTAAAAAAATACAAGTCATGAAAGGCAAAGCAAAAAACAAAAAGGAACACAGAAGAAGCCGCGTACTGGGATCTACACGGCAGAGCCCTCCCCTGAAGAGAACGTCTTCGGTCAGATCCCGCCAATCGTACTTCGGCCGATCTAGAAGAATCCGAACTGCCTCTTCTTCTTGAGGGTGAAGCACATGCGACTCTCTGACTCGCTTCGACACCTCCTCCACCCAACCAGAGGGTATGGGCCACGCCTCCGCACTCCGCACTATGAGATACTTATCACACCAGTGCTTTATAGAGTCGGGACAAACGACGAGCCGACCTCCATGTCTTAGAGCCAAATAATACCGAAACTCCGACCGGTTCTGCTGATGAAGTCGGTAGATCGTCCGGAGCACCCTCAACTCCGGCTCGACTCCGACTGTTTGGCAGTAGAGCACGAACCCGTTGATTACTCTCCACGCGTTCGGCATTAGTTAGATGGGGCTGAACCCAAACCACCTAAGTACTTGAATCGCAAACGGGTGGAGAGGGAACCGAGCCTCGGCGATGAAGGCATCGACCAGCCAGAAACACATTGTTACTGGCAGCGAAAAATTGGCCCTAACCCCGGGACCCGGCAGCATTAGTTCGTACTCCTCCGGGATTTGAAAACAGTCCCGGATCACTGCCAAGTCCTCCAAGCTGAGGATGAAACCGTCTCGTCTGCCTCAGAGGTCTCCCTTGCCGCGTTCTCCTCGAAGGTCCTCCCCCTCCCGTGAATGATGCGTTCGGCATGCTCCTCCGAAAGTTCTCGAACCCTTTGCAGCCCTGTCAGCGGTCCCGGCAACCTGCCGAATGCCCCCATGTACTTCGGGTCATCTACAATTGTGTCCCGACCAAAAACTCTCTGACTCGGAGAAGGAGCTTCGGCGACAGGAGGGGAGGGCTCGGAGACAGATGAAAGAGACATATTTATACTTGGAAATAAACTAAGTATAAATTACATTGAAGTGACGTGTGCGGTCGAAAAATTCACCGGAAAACGATCGACGATCACCGTGAGCTCTCACTAGCACAAAATCACCGCCTGAGTAAAAATTCGGAGAAGTGAAAAATGAAGGAGGAGGTGGAGTTTTATAGAGCGTGGCACACGAAACGAGAATAATGGACCCAAAGAGCCAGGCCCATTCGCACAAGACGATAGAAAGAGCTGAACCGTCACATTATTTACCGCGCTAAGCTGAACTGTAGCATTAATGGCTGTCACATCTGTCAAGAGTTGTCAGAAGTTCAACAGACGCCAGCTCAGCTTGACATTTCTAAGACGCCAAAAATCTTACTCCGGGACCTCGGCATGCCTCACCGAGCGCTCTTGGCACCGACGCCCAAACGAGCCAAAAAATCTTGCTCCGGGACCTCGGCACGCCTCGCCGAGCGCTCTTGGCACCGACGCCCAAACGAGCAAAAAATCATAACTCTCGGACTTCGGCACGCCTCGCCGACCGCTCTTGGCACCGATGCCCAAACGAGCAAAAAATCATAACTCTGGGACTTCGGCACGCCTCACCAAGTGCTCTTGCCATCGACCTTGTTACGTGAAAAAATTGGACATCGGCACACGCTGCCGAGCGCTTTTGCCACCGACCTTGTTACGTGGAAAAATTGAACCTCGGCACACGCTGCCGAGCGCTCTTGCCACCGACCTTGTTACGTGGAAAAATTGAACCTCGGTACACACTGCCAAACGCTCTTGCCACTGACCTTGTTACGTGGAAAAATTGGACCTCACACACTGCCGAATGCTCTTGCCACCGACCTTGTTACGTGGAAAAATTGGATCTCGGCACACAATGCCGAGCGCTCTTGCCACCGACCTTGTTACGTGAAAAAATTGGACCTCGGCACACACTGCCGAGCGCTCTTGCCACCGACCTTGTTACGTGGAAAAATTGGACCTCGGCACACCTTGCCGAGCGCTCTTGCCACCGACCCTGTTATATGGAAAATTGGACCTCGGCACACGCTGCCAAGCGCTCTTGCCACCGACCCTCAGATACGGGAAAAAGGGACCTCGCGCCGGCAGCCTAGCCGAGGTATCTCCGCACTTCGGCGGAGGGTGCCGAACCCTCATAGACCTCGGCCTCCTCCTCGGCAAGCGTACGAGGGGGGTCGGCAGCAGCATCGAAGTATATAAGATGTGAAATAGAGGAAATCACTCCTCCAAGCAAGCACAAGTGCTAGATCTCCTGAAAATTTGCACCCAGTACTAATGAAGGGATCAGATCCCACCGCGTCGTGAATAATAGCGAGTCGTGTACCTAAATATTGCGAAAAAATGATTTAAAATTCAGAAAAAGTAATTAAAAATTCTGAAAAATAATTATAAATCCGGGGAAATATTTTTGAGCCCCTGGATAAATAATTATTGCTTAGAATGGTTAATTAAGACCCCCGAATAACAAATCACCACTTCGCAAAATTGAGAAAAATCACCAGAAGCCCAAGAGAGCTCAAGAATAACCTTGAGCACGCAACTAACTCAACAATTACCATAATCCCCCACACAAGGATTCGTCACCTCCTATTTGGGTTCCGATACAACTCCGCAAGTCATTAACACAGTAAAACTACTCCTCAAAGGCTGATCAAACTCAGTCTTCGGGAGTGGGGGGCTCGTGATATGGCTAAAAATGGGGTTAAAAAGGAACCGTCCAAATCAGGCGCGAATCTCAAAGCTTGGGGGTAAGATGGTAATTTCACTTACAAATGGGTCTGAAATGGGTTCGGGGTCTTTTCTCCAAAAGCCCGTTAACCCACCCACAGATCCATCTCAACTGGGTGCGGGTCCCAACCTGTAAGAAACCCGGTTCAGCTGGATAGAATTAAGGTTTCTGATTGTATTCAATCAACGGCCCTGATTCGCTCTATCCTTTCACTGGGAATTAGGAATTTAATTCCTAAACTGATCCCAAAGGTGGCTATAAATACCCCCCATCAACCACCATTAGGAGGTAATCAATCTTTTGCCAGTAAAAGCTCTTTCATAATCTTTCTGATTACTGACAAGAGCGTCGGAGGGTGCATCGCCGGCATCAACCCCGGTGTCTCGCACTTTTTGCAGGTGAACGGTGGGAGTCAATGTTCAAACTCCGGGAGAAAGGCTCCAGGTTTGCTATTCGGTTTTCCTAAAAATCCACAAATTCTATCTGTTGGCCCCCACACCAGATTTAGCGGTAACATTTACAAATGGGACAACATGTCCCGTTGAGCCCAAATGTCAATTTCAAAACTTAATTAGGTCATTTACTATGGTTTAGTGTTAATTTAATTATAGTCTAGTATTAATTTCATCACTAATTATTATTATTTTTGATAAAGCGGATAGAGTCTTAAGATTCCAGCCCAATATAATAAATAAAACTGCATATGTGCAAGAAAATTTTACACGAAGTAAAATTGGAAGAGACCAAGAACAACACTATATACAACCAAACTCTTAATAACATGCAATGGAAAGAATTGCCACACAAAGACTCAAAAGACAACCAAACGAATAGGCAACCCAAAGCTCCGACAGCACCAAAAGCATCAGCCAAACACAATCGCAGCAATAGACCGACCCATGAATCCCCGCATGGAACAAAATTGGCCTGCTAGCCACCCATCAAAAAGCACGCAAGAATAGCAGGGGAAGGGGACCATCAGACAGTGCCATCACCGCAAGCACCTCAGCCACCATCCAAACAAAAGCTAACGTTAGAGTGAGCTCCTGAACAAGAGTAAAAAGAAACCACAACCCTCTAACCAGAGGTAAAGGCCTGTGGAAAATCCAAGGTAAACAGCTGACGCTGCAATCCTGCACCAATATAAAGGGTGCACACAAAATAGAAAGAAAGAGTGTAAGTTCATGAAACCATGAACCTTAACGCAGAGAGAGAACACCAAAATTTCGCATGATAAAATACAGGATGGATGCATCGAACATGCAAAAAGGAACGACGACGAAAAATGACATAGCAACAATAAGCAATAACATCCCAAACCCAACGGAAACAAGCCAAACAGGTTCACAACAAGCGAACAGACGATGAGCAGCAAAAGAGACAATCCTCGCCACAACGCTGCAAGCAACTATACAGCACCTAAGGGAAAGGTGAACACAATAAAGATAGAAAGAGTGTATGCTCATGGATACATGCTCTTGAATGCAGTAAATAAGAGCACACTAGATAATCACATGATTATAACCAAGGAGAGAAGCACAGAACATGCATAAAATGTCAAAGGAAAATAAAAACATTGTAATAACAAGCAGCAACAGCCAAAAAAAGGCAGAGAAAAGCATAAGCTCTGGTGGAACCCAAAGGAAACCTCAAAACGATCCAAACTGCTGAAGCCCAAGGAGAACAAAAACATTTAGGTTCGGACCTACAACCAGGCGATGGACAGCAAAAGAAACTTAGCTCAGCATAGAGGTAAAGAAATAAAGCATTAGAACGAAACATAGCTCAGCATGGAGGATAAGAAATAACGCATTAGAACGATAATAAAGTGAAATTAACGATTAATAGAAATAGACGAACGG
Source organism: Hemerocallis citrina (assembly GCA_017893485.1). Lineage (NCBI taxonomy): Eukaryota > Viridiplantae > Streptophyta > Magnoliopsida > Asparagales > Asphodelaceae > Hemerocallis > Hemerocallis citrina. The sequence continues at coordinate 68,966,246 of CM030361.1, forward strand.
TAAATAATAACAGCCTCATCTAAACGCTGAAGACACAGACAACCAAGTTTTTGAACAGATAAGGAAGATGGCCAAAACTTGGTGAAAAATAAAAAATCATCAATAGTAGTCTCAATGGGACGAGCGTTATTAGAAAAAAATACGGTTGTTTCTTTCTTTCCAAATAACCCACACGATGGCCACTATCGAAAGAACCCAAGACTTTCGAATATTTATACTTCACTAGCTGAAAACTCCAGCTAGTAACGAAGGAAGTTGGGAAAGAAGGCACATGCCACGCTTGTAAGCAAATAACCCATAAAGGTCGAATGACAACACATTGTAAAAAAAGATGATCAACATCTTCGTGTGCAATAGAGCAAAAAGAACATAATTGACCAAGAGCCAAGTTCCTTTTGTTGAGAACCCCGACTGTTAATAGCTTGTTATTATAGGAAAGCCAAGAAAGGATTTTAGCTTTGAGCGGCGCACATCAACTCCAAATGGTCTTCGCAAAAGAGGAGTTGACGCCTCCATAGTTAAGGAAGTTATAAAAAGACTTAAAAGGCTAAGAGCCTGAGGTTGTCCAGCGCAAACTGATATCCTCTTTGGGATGCCACTTGTAGTTGTTAAGACAAGATAAGAGTTGGAAGAAATCAGAAACTAGGGATGGAGGGAGAGTGCAATTGAAAGAGATGTGCCACTCTCTATGGTTGTTATGAAGCGTCCGATAATCAGCTACAGAGGTCGATTTGTTGCGGGCGAACTGAAATAGAGACGGGAAGGCAGTCGTAAGATTGGTATTACCGATCTAAAGGTCAGTCCAGAATTTGGTCTTCGAACCATCCGCACACAAATGGAGAATGCCACACTTGAATGGAGCAACAACTTTCCATACTCCCTTCCAGAATGGGGATGCTTTGGAATAGAGAGATTGCCGAAAATCCCAAATCCTGTGATGAGAAAAACATTTATGACTAATCAGACGTGCCCAGGGCAACTGATCATCCTTAAGCATTCTCCATAACCAGTTACCCAAAAGAGCTAAGTTTTGGTTTCTGAGATTAAGAATACCCAGACCACCAGCCGCTTTGGAAGTGCACACAATCTTCCAATTACAAAGATGTGTGCCAGCTCTATAAATGTCTGCACCCGACCAAAAGAAGTTCCTTCTGATCTGGTCAATCCTCTTGATAACCCAAGCAGGAACATGGTAGAAGGACATCAAATATAATGGAATAGAAGAAAGGACCGCATTGACCAAGATCAATCTACCTCCTCGGGAAAGATGCTTACTAGACCAAACGTTGAGTCTGGATTCAACTTTGTCTATCATTGGAAGCCAATCAGACTTATGCAGTTTTCCCCAGCGTAAAGGCACGCCGAGATACTGAACAGGAAAAGAGGCAGAAGAACAGTTAAAAAATTGAGCAATCTCACTTTGGCAATTGTTAGATCCGCCAACCCAAAGGACCGAGGATTTTTGGAAGTTAATCGAAAGATCCGAAGCACTCTCAGAGAGATATAGAAGGAGCGTAAGATTACGTAAAGTGCACCCATTGGGTTTGGCGGAGATAATGGTATCATCTGCATATTGAAGGTTCAGGACCCCACAGAAGCTGTGGGATCCTCCAAGACCTTCGATGACATTAGCATCCCAGGCTTTGCATAACAGCTTGTTGAAAACATCAGCAACAAGGGAGAATAAGAGGGAAGAGATGGGATCTCCCTGACGGAGACCGCACTTACACTTGAATTTGTTACCCTCCGAGCCGTTAATGAGAATGGAAGAGGTGCCAGCGAAGAGACTGGACTTAATCCAAGCGATCCACTTAGGGCCGAAACCACGATGGAGGAGGATATCGAAGAGAAAGTTCCAGCACACTTTATCGTAGGCTTTTTCGAAATCTAGTTTTAACAAAATGCCCTCCTAATTGGATTTGTGGCATTCAGAAATGATCTCCTGTGCTGACGCCACACTATCGAGGATAAAACGGTCTTTAATGAAACCCGTCTGGGCGGGATCAATAAGGGGAGAGATAATTAGGCTGAGATGAGAGGAGAGAACTTTCATAATAATCTTGAAGGTGGTGTTAAAGAGGCTAATAGGTCGGAACTTAGAAACCAAGTTTGCACCCATGATCTTGGGGATGAGAACAATGTGAACATAATTGATACGATCAAAGGAAAAGGTCCATTGATGAAGGTCAGAAAACATCTCAAGCAGGTCATCTTTAAGAAAATCCCAGAATCTTTAGAAGAAGAATGACGGGAAACCATCGGGGCCAGGAGAGGCGTCGCTTTTTAAGGAAAAGACAGCCGATTTAATCTCTTCCAAAGTGAAAGGTGCTTCCAGACTAGACAGGTCATGGGCTTCCTGACCGTAAAGCTGATCCCAGTCAAGAAAGATGGAACGGGGTTTAGTGGTCCCCAAGAGGTTTTTATAAAAGGTCAGAAAGGTAGCATGGAATTCAGAATCAGAAGAAATCTCTATGCCATTGTCCACAATAGTGGAGATCCGATTTCAATGCTGGCGGTGCGATGCAAAGTTATGAAAAAATGAAGTATTAGCATCACCTTCTTTGAGCCAACGAGACTTAGCCCGCTGGGCCCATTTGATGTGATCGTTATGAAGAATGGATGCGAATTCTCTTTTGAAGAGAAGATGATCACTTCGTTGGGACTCAATGATAGGGCCAGTCTCTTCAAGTTTATCAATGGATTCAATGGAGGATAAGTAGAATTGTTTGAGAGCATGAGCATTAGCAAATCGCTCTTTGCGCCATATCTTGCACCCATGCTTGATAGCATGGAGCTTAAGTAGGATTCTACCAAGCCCAAAAGATCTAGAAATAGAGGATAGGCAATCCGAAACGAGATTAACGAAAATTTGATCTTGCAACCAGAATTTTTCAAAACGAAATTTGAACGGTTTGGCGAAGTTGTAGTTTGAGTGGAGAGCAATAGGAACATGATCAGAAGAAGGATTAGGCAAAGCATAAATGAAAGTATTGTGAAAAGTGGAAATCTAGTCAAAGGATACGAGGAAACGGTCAAGTTTGGCCATTGAGGGGGAGAGTCGTATATTAGACCAAGTGAAAGATCTGCCATTAAGAGGAAGATCGACCAAATTAATAGAGTGAATGCAATCGTTAAAGCGTTCTAAGTCCAAATTGATCAATGCGTTAGCCAACCTCTCATGGGAGAATCTGGTAACATTAAAGTCACCACAGAACAACCAAAAACCGTTACTGATGTTCTGGAATGAAGAAAATTCATTCCAAAACAGGTTCCGGCGATCAGCAGTGGACGATCGGTAGACCGACACAACCGAAAGAGTACAGTTGAATTCAAACCAGCGAAGGTGAACGATGAGGAAGAAGGTTAAACGTTGCACCGAAATTAGAGAAAAAGAGGACTGTTTAAACCCTAATAGGATTCTGCCACGAGTACCAATGGCATCAAGGGAAACCCAATTAATAATCAAGGAACCTCCAATAGAGCGAATGAGAGCGGGGGAGATAGAATCAAGTTTAGATTCTTGGATGGAGATTAAATCGCATTTGGACGAAGAAATAAGATGAAACAAAGCTTGTTGTTAAGACGCACACCGCAGCCCCCGAATGTTCCAAGAGATACTAATCATGAGAAATTGAAGTCTCATCAGCTCTGGAAATTTCACAGAGGCGAATAGAATCAAAATTCGAAAAATTATTGGGATTAACCCGAAATCCCATTTCAGAAGCAAGGTGGAGCATTTCCGGGTTAGATAAGGAGTCGAAGTGAACTTGGTAAATAGAACCTAAGGAAAACTGCTTAGAACTAACTTGGGCAGGAGGTGGAATTTCTAAGTTGCGTATTCGAGCGGCTAGAGAAGCTTTTGATTCAGAAGAGAGATGCACAACATTTTTAGCACGAATGCGAGCACTTGAACGGATGATGGGAAGCGGCGATTTATGCCTTGCCGACGATAAAAGTTTTGTTGGTGGATAATCGAAGTGAGCAACATTATTTGGGAGTTGGGGGTTCTGAGGAGAAGTCTTTCCCTCAGTAAGAGGGGAAGTGATGGGGGCAAGGGGAGGAAGTTGCTGCCTGACAGAAGAAGGAGGGACGTCCGCTAAGTGCCCGAGAAGACTGAGGATGGTGGCGATAGGGGAGGCAGAATGACACAGAGAGGGATGGGAATGAGGGGAGAAGTTAATCACGGGGGCCTCTTCATGGTTTAGTAAGGGGTTCCAACCCGTAAGAAAAGAAGCAGACGAGAGACAATAGTTGAAAAGAAGATCAACATGCGGTAAATAGAAGTGAGAAGCAACATTAGAAGGGAGAGAGGAAAATAATCTTAATTCAATAATGTAACGGTAAATAAGACTAGTATTAGACACAGAAAAAAAGGAAAACACAGTAGAATTAAGAGGGATGAGTACCTTGGACTTAAGGGTTGATTTGAGAGGTCCGCCTCCTCATCATCAAGGAGGTTGTCATGTTCCATCCATGCACTCGCCTTTGGAGACAAAGAAGAAGATGATTTTACGGGAGTGAACTTGGCTTCACCAGCCGAGGAACAAGAACAGTGCACTTTTTGTTTAAAGTTGTCTCAATCTGAAGAGAAGCTGGGATTAACTTCCCAATCAGGCCACTTAGAATTAGAGTCAATCAAACGGCTATGAATAACAAAGGAAGGAGCAATCAGATTGAAAGCCGAGGAGGTAGGAGGTAGAGGAGGCGGCAGCTGCAAGGAAGAAGAATGCGTCGCGGAGGAAGGGATTTGCTTCGATGCTGAGAGAGATGAAATGTCGGGATTAATCCAAACCAAATTAGGGGCCTTTGAAGATGAGATGATGGAGGTAGATGAAGAAGCAGCCCCTCTCGGAGTGAACTTAAAATCTTTCTTGGTGAACACTTTGCGGCTACCCTTAAGACTGGGAGAATGAGAAGGAGGTCGGGGGGAAACACCCAGAGCAAAGGGTTTGGGAGGGACCTCAGTCCTTAGAGGCACTTTTGAGAGCCGGATCCTTTGCTGAGCCCACAGAAGACTGATCATGGTAATTAACAGTAATGGGGAATAACGACTGACCCACTTATAGCGAGTACGCTAAAACTCTATCAGGAACGGAGGGGCAAAGGAATTCTGCTTCGACTTGCAGGCAACCAGAAGCCAAAAGAGAAGTAGAGGAGGTGCAAGTTAAATCTCCAATGCATTTAGCCATATCTGCGACCAGTCGAGGCGAATCACAGAAAGGAGGCAGGCCCAAAAGGATCACTTTGATGGGAGAAGGGGGATAAACCGGAGGGGAAGATTCCAAATGGACCCAATCGTAAAGGATTTGATAGCCACCAACTCTTTAAGAACTTTGGAGGACTGGCAATTAATAACGGCATCTTCATTTGAACAAGCATTCGCAGCCCAGGTCCAGTCATGGACGTTGCATGTGTTGCACAGAAAAGAATCCAATGAGTAGTTGGAAATAGAACCACCAGAGAAAGAGACTGCCCCATAACAATCCATTTTAGACATTTTGGCAGCAATATCAGAGGATGGAGCATAAACGAGGATAACTTGAGGCTTAGAAGAAATGGAAGAGAGGGGTAGCACAGAGGGAATAGGGGAATAGCCACATTAATCAACTGAGATGCGGGAGGGATGGGTAGGAGCGGCGTGTCAACTGATAGTTTGATGCGCTTAGATTTGTGAGAAAGAGCATCAGCAAGCCTGGCTTGAAGCGCAGGAAAATCAAGAGCAGGCAGGACCTGATCTGAAATCGGGACACCCAATGAGAGACCCAAAAATTGGAGGGAGAAACAACGATTACGAGAGTGTCCCGATTTGAGACAAAAGAGGCACTTCATTTTAAAGGAGCAAAAAGATTTTAGGTGGCCAGTCTGAAGACAGCGGAAGCACCAAAGAGCGAGGGGAGAAGAATTAGGAGTAGTCAGAGAAGATGAAGGTACTAGAGAAGATGAAGGGCGGGAAGGTAAGTGGTGCTGTCGAAAGTTCTGGAGATAGGGCTGAGACTGGGTAGGGCCAACAGGGCCCAAATGGAGATTAATATATATATTTTTTTAACATTTTTTTTACTACTTCCACCCATGATAGATCCATAGGACGGTCCAGGCCCAATAAAGAGAACAGAACAGAGGATAGAAGAGAGAAAAGGACAAAAGAAAACTAGTACTGTAGAAATCAAGAGAGAAGAAAAATCCACAGAAAAGCACCTAAAAATCCAGAACTGGGAAATTCAACGGATCAGGGAAAAAACGAAGAAGAATGAAGAAGATTAAGAGGAATCTCGCAACTAAACATGCACAGTCGATCAGATCGACCGAAACAACAATCAAAACGAACAAAAATCATAATATGAAATTAAAAGGTTGGAGAAAAGAAAGTAACAAAGCACACCAAGAAAGAACACTTAAATCCAGAAAAAAAATCCAAAGCACGCTTAAACCTAGAATAAAAGAAGGCGAAAAAAAAAATCTTCGGTTTGACACTAAGGAAAGGGATCCAACGACCGAAAAAGAAGGGAGGGCCACTTTAAAGAAGTGGAAAGGCAGTGGAGGACGGGAAGGACCAAAAGACAAGAAAAAAAAAGGAGAGAGAGATCCACGTCTTCGATCTGACACTAAGGAAAGGGATCCAACGACCGAAGAAGAGGGGAGGGCCACTTTAGAGAAGTGGAAAGGAGGTGGAGGACGGGAAGGACCAGAAGACGGAAGTGGGAGCCAAGAGGAAAAGGTTGTGTAGAGAACAGGGAGATAGACAACTCTAATGAAGGCAAGAGGTGGAAAAATGGACGGAGTAGGACGGATCTGGAGGGTGAGGGAGATGGGGGAGAGATATGGTGTTGTAACTTTGATATTTTTGGTGTAATTAGATGTATGAGTTTCATCACTAATTAATTAACTAATGACTATCTAATAACTAACACAATTTTAATTTTTCTAAAAATTACAAAAATACCTCTAAGACGGAACAACATGTTCCGTCCGATAAAAAGAATTCTTTCTCAGAATTTGGCAAATGAACAAGTGTGGCAACTTTGAGAATTGCTATTTCTCATTTTTCCATTTTTCCAAAAAAATAGCGCACACCATTGTGGATACTCTGAGTCTGAGGTAACTTTTCTCTGTAACAGTTCCTAATGAACCAATGGATGAATCACCAAGAAATCACAAGAGTACTATCAATTTATACTACATATATCTCGAGCTGCAATCAAGTATTGTCTCTGTGGTTGTGTTAAATCAAGACCAACAGAGATGAAGTCAATGCATATTGCAGACTCCTCACCAGAAAATTTCAAGTGGTGGGTTCGCAAGCATTCAGTAGAGTAGGCTAATAACATCAAGAGGCCAACGCCCATCATTGTTTTCTGCTCTCACTAACTCCTACACTTGAAAGAGAAAGAGGGTCACAAAAAAGGACAGTCCAACTTAGACATTGGGAAAATTGCATAAATTATTGTTTCATTTGAATAAAAGGTGTATACAGCTAAAAGGGAATGAGGGTGTACAGATGAACCAGTTGGCTACTTGCATAATCTGTTGATAAATCATAAACAGAGCAAATAAATTACTTAACAATCTACATGATACTCTCCATACAAACTTATTAATTAATTAAAAAAAGAAGCTGACGCAAAATAGTCTCAGTATTGTACTTCATACTACTTCACAGCTGCTTATATATTAGGAAGAGATAAGCCTGGATCTAGAAAAAGGATTTATGAGAGGGAAGAGGAAGTAGAGGAAGTAGAGTCAAGTCGAGCGTTCGAGAGAGTCGTCCCTCTAGCCAAATGTGATTCCCCTAATGACGACGATCTTATTGATGCATTGAAGAACATTGATGAGGATTCACCCCTGATGATTGCTGCCAGGATGTGGGAGACTAAGAGAGACAGTAGAGTTATGGAGTCTACCCCGACGATAGTCAATTTTTCTGGTAAAGGAAAAGGGAAGGACTTGGCTTTAGAGGATCTCAGGTGAAGTTCCAGGCAGAAAGAAAAGCACGGAGATCGCCCAATTTCAAAAGACGAACTAATTGCTTCTGCAGCTAAAAAAAAGTTCTTGTCTCAGCTTTGGCAGGCAAGTCTTTTAATAATCATGCTATTATTGATTTTATTCCTGATTCTTTGTTAATTAGTTTTGCCAAGGTCTGTAGAGTGGAGTTGAGTGACGAGGGGTTCTCCCAAGTAGAACGAGCCAAGAGGTTGCGAGAGTAGGTCAAGTGTTAGAACGATTCATGTCTCCATTTGGTTTATCAATGGTGTATGCCCTTTGGAATGTTAGAGGGCTTAATTGTAGCACGAAACGTAGGAAAGTTAATCATACGTTATCCTACCACCATTTGTCCGTCTTAGGACTCTGTGAGACCAAGTTGGTAAGTCCATCGTCGGGTTTGATTGACAATTTGGTCCATAGAGGGAACTGGGAGTGGTGCTCTAAACTTGCAGTTGGCCAGTCTGGTGGTATCAGTGTCGGATACAATGTAGAGAGTTTTCAGTGTACAGATGTCATGGTCGGAGAATTTTCTGTATTGGGGAGACTTATATCTAAGAGTGAGGAGTTTTGTCAAGTGGTCTCGATGGTCTACAATCCAAGCAATGCCGTGGACCGGACTAGGTTCTGGGACGAGCTTCTTGATATTAGGTTCAAGTGGGGAGATGCTTGGATTATTGGGGGCAATTTCAATATTACTCGATTCTTAGACGAGCATCTTGGAAGAGGATGTAGTGCTAACGAGAGATCTACCTTTAATCAGGTTATCAATTACTTAGAGTTGCGGGAAATTAATTTTTCTAGCCGGAAATTCACTTGGTACAATGTGCAGGGTCGTCCCATTCTTGCTAAATTGGATCGTATTCTAGTGTCGCAAGATTGGGAATCTCATTTCCCTCTTGCCACGGTCAGAGATGCCCCTCGGGATACCTCTGATCATGTTCTGTTGATTCTTACCCCACACAGGGTGTCTAGTTGCAGAGTCAAATCTTTCCGTTTCGAAAAAGGTTGGCTAAGGAACGATTCTTTACGTCCTTTAGTCACTTCATCTTGGAATACCCCTATTTAGAGGAGGGAGCGTATTCAAGGGGATGCCATTTCAATTTGGAATTCTAAGATTCGTAGACTTAGAGTAGACCTGGGGTTTTGGGCAGGTGAAGAGAGAAGACAGGCCCAAGTGGGTAAGGAAAGACTAGTGGAACGTATTCATGGTCTGGAGATCATCGAAGAAGCAAGAGAGCTCGATAGAGAAGAATTAGTTGAACTGCAGAAGGCGAGAGTGGATTTGGACACTATCTTCCATACCGAAGATGATTACTGGCGGCAAAGGTTGTAACCCCCGTTTCCGTTAAAACGTATTTTTTTTCAAATATTTTTTCGTATTTTAAATTCTTAGTATCTTGTAACTATTTTTTTAATTGATTATATTATACAAGCTACTTTTATAAAGCCCAATATTGAATTAATCAACTGTTTTAATATTTAAATGTTTTGAAGCCCAATCCTATAACTAGTTGATTAAATTGTTTTGAGCCCATAAACCAAGCCCAAATCCAACCCAGTACTCATATATATTGAATAGAATCCATCCTATATGATTACATTCAATTTCCCACATTTCTAATCCACCCGTACACATCCCCTCATATTCCCCCACTCTTCTTATTCCATAACCCCCATAACCCCCCACTCTCATTACTACCCATTATTATATTATATTTATTATCTTATATTATTATTTTATTTAAAAACTCTCCCATCTGTTTCTCTCACTCCCGTCTCCCTCTCTCCCCGCCTTCCTCTCCCCCTCCTCTGTTCCAAAAAAAAATCCAAACAGAGACCCATTTTCCCTATCGCCGATCCTCCAGCACTTCTCCGCTCGCCTCACGACTCCACCTCCAGCCTCAACATCACCCTGCCATCGTCATCCCCTACCTCCGAAACACCCCCCTCCGCTCGTCTTCCACAGTCGAGCGCCTCCTTCCCTTCCGCCCAAGTCCCCGCCCGTTCCTCTCATCCCGTCGTTCCCTCCTCGCGAGCGCTTCCCGCTTGCCCCACCATCGCCTTCCTCCTTCATTCCCTCGCCTTGACGACTTCCACCCCTACTCTGCTCATTTCTCTCCCTTCCCCTGCTCCCGATCCACCGCTGTGCACCTCTCTACCCCTCGATAACCCTCCTGCAGTGCCACCCTCCCGTTCATCCCCTCTGTCACAACCCCGCAGCGGCAGTGCTGCACTCCCCTGCCTGCTGCCCTCTATCTGTCGCAACCCAACGCTCAGCCGCCGCAACACCGACGCTCTAGCACCCTCCTTCCCAGCGATGCGACACCACAGAGCAGCAGTAACAACACCTCCGTACTGTGCTTGTTCTCCATCAGCAGCCCACAACCACCATAGGGTCATCCACCATCTTCTCCCCCCAGCGTGCTCCCTGCACTGTGTTCCTCCAGTCGCGGACCAGTAGCCAGTGCAGCCTCCTTAGCCATGGAGTTGTTGTTTATATGGGTTATGATCAAGTTCATCCTTGGCCGTTCAATCTTGATCTTTGATGTGAGCCGTCTGATCGACTTGATCATCTTGATCATCAGGATCTGATGGATCTGATCTGGACCATCCAATCATTTGATCATCATGATCATCATGATCATCATGATCTCCATCATCTGATGTTGATCTTCATCAGATCCGATCTGACCCGCCCATTGGTCTGATCTTGATCGCCATCAAGATCCGTGTCGGGATCCGTTCCCGTTATTCCTCTGTCGAATTATCGTTTACACCCCAAGGCAAGTATCTTCTTGTACAATTCGTTTTTTCTCGTACAAGCTTTCTTTGAAAAATACCGCAAGTATATTTTTTGACTCTAATTCATATTCTTCGGTCAAATTGAAATATGTTGCTACACATAACTCGTTGATTCCGTATTCGTACATGATCGCGAATACTTTGTTGCCACATGCATTACATGAACACGATTGATACACACATATGTACTCTTAGGATTATATATGATTATATGCATGATTGTTTTACCCGTGATAGTAGTTAAATATGATATCTGTTATTGTTGATTAAAATTAATAAAAGGAACAAGTCGGGGTTTAAGGGAAAGACCATAGTAGTGGATAATATAGGTAAGTGTACTCGGAAGGGGGCCCGTATTTTCCATGATTACAAGTTATATGGAACTAAGTGGCACATAGAACTAAGTACCACATCAGGGGTTGACGGGGGCCACCTCTAGAATCTACGAGGGTCACCTCTAAAATCCATTACATGATTGCAAGTTTACATGTTTCACGCTACAAGTTTACACTCTACATGTTCCACGTTACAAGTTTGCACGTATCTCGAACAAGAAACAATTGACATGTTATTCCCGAGTACGTGACCTATAGAATTCACCACTAGACCTAAACGTAACTGATTGTATGTAGCAACCATGTAGTAAAAGGATGGATGCATGAAGTGCTACCTAGATAGAATTAATAAAAGAAATAAGATTAACACGTACACTTGCATGAACCAATTACATGTTACATGTTCTTGTTGACTTGTTACTTGATTACTTGTTTACATGCATGTCATTATTTCATGATGTCATGTTCATGATCCTGTTCACATATTGCATTTTCCCTATTACATGATTCTTGACCTCATGATCTTTTTCCTACTTCTTGTCTTGTTTTGTACTTGTCCCCTTAGCTTGTACCACTTGCGGCCGGTGACTTGCATTAACGGGTATCTTCTTGTTTCTTCCTTTTGTCATAATGTACTCGCAGGCCCAGATGGAGAGTTATCCGAAGGTGTTGCTGATCAAGTGTTTTAGTCTTGTTTATTTTCATGTTGCTTTAGTTCGTGTTTTATTTCATGCTACTCTTTATTGTATTTCGGACGACTCTTCCCATCCGCCCCTTTGCCTTTCACTTCTATCGGGTTGAAGAAGGCAATTTGTTAGCGATGAGAACGGACATTCACAACCTTCTTGAAAAGTCTGGCATACTTGGCATTGACTCGTAACTATGTTTTGATTTCCAGCTGTTGGTTATGTTATGAACTATGTCTTGTACTTTTATTATCCTGTTGTGATTTTACATGCCTGCATGGTTTTGTGGTTACCTTGTTGTTAAGTTACCTGTACAACTTATGAATGGTGTATTCGCATCATTCGCTGGGCCTCAATCACGTGCTCGTATTTCCATATTTTGGGAAGCGGGGCGTGACAAAGGTCGTGCGATAATTGGCTCCTAGAGGGGGATGCTAATACTGCATACTTCCATAGAATCGCCAATGGTCGAAGAAGATCCAACTTCATTTCAGGACTTCAGATTGGGGGATGGAGGGTCTCTGAGGAGCAGTCCGTTCGTGCCAATATCGAGAATCATTTCAAAAGACTCTTAGGAGGCTCTAGAGAGAAATTCTGCTCTCTTAATGATAACTTCTGGTCTCGTCCGACTGTACAGGGACTAGAAGCCCTTGAGTCTCCCTTTGGGATGAGTGAAAATTTTTGTGTCGTCAAAGATCCGGGACAGGACAAAGCTCCAGGCCCGAATGGGTTTCTTATATTTTTCTTCGTACATTTCTAGGATGTTATTAAAGATGATCCGTTTCGTATCTTTGAGGAGTTCTTTCAGAACCAGGTTCAAATCGACCGGCTCAATGACGCGAATATCGTGTAAATCCCTAAATCCGAGGCTGTGAAAGAGGTTGGAAATCTCAGGCCCATTAGCCTCTTTAATTCATCCTTCAAGATCATTACTAAGGTTCTCGCTAACAAGTTGACTCCGTGGATGACGGCTTTCATTCATTTGGCACAAAGTGGATTTATCCGAGGAAGAGAGATCCTTGATAGTATCGTTATTGCTCATGAGACCATCTTTCAGAGTGATAGGGATAGAGAAGAGGGATTTTTGCTCAAACTTGACTTTGAAAAAGCTTATGACACTGTGGAATGGGATTCTGTTATTGAGGCCTCGCATTCTAGAGGCTTTGGTGCCAGATGGATAGGATGGATAAATTTGTGTATTAGAGGCGGTAAATCAAGGGTGTTGATTAATGGGGCCCCGAGCAATCTCATCATGTGTAAGAAAGGTCATAGACAAGGTGATCCACTATCCCCTTTGTTATTCACCTTGGTCGCGGATGTATTGTCGAGATGGTTTTACATTTCTCCAACCAGCATCTCCTTCGCGGTATCGGATGTTTGGATGGCATTCGCGATATTCCTATTTTGCAATATGCAGATGATACATTTCTTTTTGGGAGGAACGATACTAGTGAGGTGCTCATTTTCAAAGGTATTTTAGTGTTCTTTGATCCTTGGAGTGGTCTCAGGGTCAGTTATGATAAGAGCTACCTCATTGGGTTGGGGAGATGTGACGAGACCTCATCAGCTCTTTTGGCCAATGTTCTGGACTGCAAAGTAGGGAAATTTCCTATTAAATATCTGGGAGTCCCGCTGTGACCTGGAAAGCTCATTCGTAGCGTCTGGAATGTCCTTTTTTAGCGCATCGAGAAACGTATCCTCGGTTGGAAGAAGAATCACTTATAGTTAGGAAGCAGAATTACCCTGATTAATTCGGTTCTTTCAAATGTGCCAATTTATTGGATGTCCATTTATGAGTTTCCGTCCTGGGTTATTAATAAGATTGATAAAATTCGTAGTGATTTTTTATGAAAGGGGAGTGGAGAAGATGGCAAGGGACTACCCCTAGTGAAGTGGACCCTGGTCTGTAGAAGAAAAGAATTCGGGGGTTTGGGCATCCTTAACCTTCGTGAGATGAATCGGGCCTTATTATGCAAATGGTGGTGGAAAATTCATTCCCGCTTTTCTAGTGGTCAAGGCTTCGTTTGGGCTCGCTATCGGGGGCGTAGACGTTTCAAATTCGGGGGAGGCCACGAAAGGCAACTCATTTCTCCAATTTGGAAAGGGACAGATTGGGAGATCTTTTTCATGCTTTTGCACCTAGCAGGGTAGGGAACGGAGCTAATACCCGCTTTTGGTTAGATTCGTGGGTAGGGCCTAATTCGTTGGCTTCGCTATTCCCAGAGATTTTTGAGGCTGCCCGTAACAAATTCGTCTTGGTAACCGATTATTGGGTCAATAGGTCGTGGCATATTCCCACTCTAGTTATTAATCAGAGTCTGTATGCCCCTATTCTTACTCTATTAGAGTCTTCGATTGTTATCGATTCCAACTCTCAGGACAAGAGAAGATGGAGTCTTGCGCCCAACGACCAGTTTTCGTTAAACTCCATGTATAGGGCTCTTTCCGATGGGGGTATGAGATGCGCAGAAAGCAGAGTAATCTGGGGGTTGAGTGTTCCGCATAAAGTTCAGGCTTTCCTGTCGCTTGTTTCTAAAAATGCGATTTTAACTAGAGAGAATCTTCTTAAGAAATGTTTGATTACAATGGCTTTGTGCCGAAGATATAGTCTACACGCACTACAAACGACTAGAGCTGTAGTGGCGTTTTTTTTGGTCTATGGTGGCGTTTATAAAAGCCGCCATAGATGATAGCAGCGATAATAATAACGCCGCGCGTAATGCCACTGTATCGAGCGTCGGGACAAACCATAGGTCTATAACGGCGCTTTTATAGACCGCCGTTACAAGCCGTAGGTCTATAACGACGCTTTTTAAAACCGCCATTACAAGTTGTAGGTCTATTACGGTGCTTTTTTTACCATCGTTACAAGTCGTAGGTCTATTGCGGTGCATTTTTAGACCGCCATTACAAGTCGTAGGTCTATTACGGCGCTTCATAAATGCCGTGATAGACACATGCACTGGCGTTTTGTGAATGTCGTTGTATATTTTTTGAATAATTTCGATACCCTATATCGGTGTTCCTAAACGCCGGGATAGGTTCAAATTTTTTTTAAAAAAAATTCGCCACGTTCGGTGGATCGATATGTATCCCGACATATTTACCTCAAAACGGATTGATAGGGGGTTTCGGGTTTTTTTCCACTATTTTAAAAATAGGTAACAAATTCCAAAATATCTGTAGTCACATCAAATTTGAAAGTTCAAATCTTAAAATCACTAATAGCAGCATAATAAACAACTATATAATCATGGACCACAATAAACAATAATTACTTGTCTAAAAATGGTCATACGAAGAGTTAGAAATATACATGTTATACATCAATTTCTTTAACAAAACATAAATTCAGTTTCGACAAAACATAAAAAGACTAAAGTTCAAATTAAACTAAACTATGGCAAAGTCTACTGGTGTGGCTCGGCATTACTTTCATTCCCATTGATATTTCGCCCAGATGTATGTGCGTGACTAGAAGTCGATGGAATTCGCTGGCTCTGTATTATTCACAATAGTGTCATTTATTAGTTTATTCACTACACTAGTCACCACACCAGTCAAATGCAATAGTTAAATTTCATACTGATATCGTAAAATGTAGCTGAATACTTACAGTTCCATATACTTGATTGTTAGAGTTGTGGTTTTGTTGGGAGATTAAAGAAGCAATCATATCTTTCAAGCCGTCAATCTCTTCCTGCATCTTGGCTTGCATCTTGAACACGTCCGGATAGGATGTACGACTGGAGGTAGATGCACAAGAACCAAATACCTGTGATTAAACACCTAAAATTAAATTATCTCCAACGATCAATAGAAAAAATACTTCAGAACAGAAACAATTTAAATTATCTCCAACGATCAACAATTTAAAATACTTGAGAACAGAACAGAATTTGCATGCCCAAGGGTACCTTTTCTAATATATATTAATCCACCCTCAAACTTGATCACAAAAAGCTTATAATAAAACCCGGAATTTCTAATACTTCATTTATAAAAGTTAGTGTCAAGGAAACTAGTATACTGATCAAACTAGTATACTGATCAGTATAATAGTTTGTATAGTTTTATCAACACCAAAGAAGTAGTATACTAATCAGTGACTAGTTTATATAGTTTTATGAACACCAAAGAAGTAGTATAAGATTACTGCAGAAGGAGAAGTTTGGAGAAGTTTTGGCCTATTATTGCTTCAGGAGAAGTTTGGATCCTTTTGGCCTATTATTGCTTCAAACTTTTTGAATAAATATCAAAATCACTGCTATTGAGGAAAAGAGGAATAACTTTTTGATATTTTGAGATAGTATCTTTATGCAACCATCAGTGAAACAGGATGTGAGGAAAAGAGGAATAACATGAGTTAATTGAGGAAAAGAGGAATGATTATAGCCAGCCTCAATTACTAACTAAACCTTTTATATATTGCATTCCTCTTATCTTTACTAAAAACTGACCTAGGTATCCCACCTTCATATCAGGGCCTTAACTTTTTTACATAACTTTTTACCATTGTCTATTACGATTGTTTGATAGGGAAGGGTAAAAAATGCTAAAGGATAGTTGCAGAAAATAAAATGTGGATATTTTACTATATAGACACATAGACTTAGGGTATTTTTCTGATAAATTGTAGGTTTGAATTTTGATTGATATGCGGTATGCCATATCTACTAATTAGTAAGAATGCTATACCTTCGCGTAGTAATCTATCAGTAGTTGTTTACTCTTGGTCCATTTCTATCTAATGATATATTGTCGTTGTAGTTCTGTGTAAAGAAATGAGATTTTAGGTAAAGCACTAATGAATTGGCATGTTTTAGGTTTGTTTGATTTAATGTTGCTATAGCATTTGGAACTCGTTAGATTTTGGGATGTTTGTTTTAACTAAGTATTTGGTTATTACCAGTTGAAACCTACAAATCTGGTTTATACTCGGTGGAATAGTAGCATACACTAAAAATTAAGTGATTATGCATATTTGGTTAGACATAAAAACTGGTTTAAATACTTAGGGGAATACTAGTGTATATTGTACACTTAGAAATAATTGATAACCATTTGGAGGATATTAGCCATCTATCTTGCCAAAGGGGTTTTACACAAACTTTTGTATCAATAAGTGATAACAGTTTGGAGGGAATATTGACGCCTATCCAGATTATTGCACTTAGAAACATTAAATATTGACGCCTATCCAGATGAGCATAGGTATATATTTTTGACAATTTAATAGAGTTTTTCTATATCTTGTGATATTTTGAGATAGTATCTTTATGCAACCATCAGTGAAACAGGATGTGAGGAAAAGAGGAATAACATGAGTTAATTGAGAAAAAGAGGAATGATTACAGCCAGCCTCAATTACTAACTAAACCTTTTATTTGGTTTTCCTTGGTGAACCTTGAAAAAATTGTGCATTCTTCCAGGTGAAGCATTATCATGTCATGTCCTAAATTTCACCTGGCTGACATGTCTGTGTGTGCACGTGTGCCAACATCCAAGTCTTCAGATTTATGGTCTCTGTGAACTTGTTGCATAATATATCACTATTTCAAATAGTGCTAATTGTACATCTATAAGTGTAGTATATAATAGTCCAAACCTTAGTAATTGTAAGACTGTCAAGTTCATGTTGGAATAGTTTGGTAAACCTACTGATTATATAGATGTATACCTGTGAGGGTGTTGGCCCTAATCCCATTCTCCGCACACGACTGGGTTGCTCTTTCCCCCTCACATCAGTCATAGCTTCACGCTGGATCGTTAATCGATCTGCTGTAGAAGATGTCGACCTCTCTTCAATCAGTTTTCTAGCTTCTTTCTACAAAAGATAGTAAACACAACATTAATACCAAAAATTGAGCTAAAAATTAGTTTGAAATTTTGTAAGTTATGACCAAATTAAAATCCAAATTTGAGTTGTGAATAATATCCAAATTTGAGTTGCAGAATGGAAATTTGAGTTCGAAAGTTTCATGTTTACCACTATATCACCTGCAAATTCATCCCGAAAGGTCCCATCCTTACTTGTGTGGGTAGATTCAAAAAAATCTACCTCACCGACACTCTCTCCCTCGACTGGCGTATCCTATATATGAGTCAAATGAAATAGTTAAATCATACCAACGAAGAAATTGGTAAAAAAAATCTTCCCACCATTTTAAAAACAGACTTGCTGTAAAATAAAATTTCCATTACCATCTCATCCCGCACAACAGCAAAGCAGCAGCTCCCCGTAGTGTGCTTGATCTTCATCTGTCTACGGCTGCTTAGACCAATCTCAGCTTTCCTCTATACCATTTTAATAATTGGAATAAATGCTTATGTTTACCAAAATTAATAATTTATATCATCAATTTAAGATATAAACAATGAAATATGATTACCTTTCCAGCATCCGATTTCCAATATTTGACAAGAAAATGTCAATCCTGTGGCGTCACGCATTTGGGGACTGACCTTGCATTTTCGACCTCGGACATCTCCTCGTCATAGTACTTCCCTTTCAAGAAGCTCTTGTGATCCATCCATTTTTTCGAAATCGATTTATTGAGCCATCCTTCAGCAGCGTCAGGGATTGCAAACTTTTGCTGCAAAACAAGAAAGATGATGGAGCACAATAACAACTACGTAAGGATTGGAGCACAATAACAAGAAAGATGATGGAGCACAATAACAAAAAAATTTTGCTGCAAAGCTAGTAAGGCTTCGGTATGGGTCATACATATAGGCACTTCTAAAATATTTCAGTTGGTACATATACACACTGTATATATATGATAAATATTTCAGTTGCTTTCAATCTGCACGTGCCGAAGAAACTAATCATGATCATATCCAATGTATAATTATCCGAAAAAATTGAAGCACAATAAGAACTAATGAGATACCTTGCTCAAATTTATGCCCCGCATAGTAAAGACTGACATGGCCTTAAATAAAAACCCAGGACCTTCTTCAATAGTAAAAACAGTGCTTGTCTGATGAAAAAATTTACAGCACTAATATCATTTTCACATGTAGCTTCTTATAAATGTAACAAATGACTCGTAACTTCATAAATCAATGTTTACTGTGCTGCGAGGAATGTTGTGCGGAATACAAACTAACCAACAATCAAACGAGAGAAACAGCGAGAAAAACAGAAAAGCAAGCAACACAAGAACACAAGATTTAATGTGGTTCGGCAAAACACATGCCTACATCCACGGGGCGGTTGGGGTTTCTTCTTGCTATAATCAACGATGGGCAAAAACAAAGTTTACAAGAGATGACGGCTGCAAAATCCGAAAAGAGGTCTCTAATTTCGTCTCTTAATTACAAAACCCTAACGGGTCGTATTTATAGGAAAACTATTGGGCCTTTCGAACTGGGCCTATTCTGGATCCAAAACCCGCCGACAGTCGACTGGTCGAATTACCAGTCGACTGATACTTCCTTCAGGACAGTCGACTGATCAGTCGACTGACTACTGCTGCTGTATCTTTAGTCTTTGAAACTCCTCTGGACAGTCGCCTGATCCTCCAACCCAGTCGACTGATATACTGGAACTTTCATTTGCTGCAGATACTCCAAAACAATCTGAACCAGAATCGAGCCATTATCCTACAATCTCCACCTTGGCGAGATCTTCCAAGTAGCCCAAGCAATCTCCACAAATACTCCAAAACAACTGCTCATCACCAAATGTAACAAAAGAACCCAAACTCCACCTTAGTATGATATCACATACTAAACAAACCAATAGCAAAGCACTATCCCAACCGCCCATGCCAAATTATCAAACATGCAAAATATTAGCCAGGTTCATGCAATGCTTGAACTTGGCTACCCCAACAACTTTGGTCAACATATCAGCAGGATTATCAGCTGTTCCGATCTTCACCAAATGAATATCACCATCCTTTATCAAATCACGCACAAAATGATAACGGACATCAATATGTTTGGTCCTCGAATGATGAACTTGGTTCTTCGCTAAATGAATAGCACTCTGACTGTCACAGTGTACCTCCACCTTCTCCCGATGAATTCCCAAGCTCTTCAAAAGTCCATGAATCCAAATAGCTTCCTTCATGGCCTCAGCAACCGCCATGTATTCAGCCTCAGTAGTAGACAACGCTACAGTGGACTGCAAATTGGACCTCCAACTTATAGGTGCTCTAGCCATAGTAAACAAATAGCCTGTCGTAGACCGCCTCTTATCTAGATCACCTGCATAGTCCGAATCAACATAACCCACCAATAACCTGCTAATATTGTCATCCCTTTCAAACTTCAAACCCACATCTGTGGTGCCACTTATGTACCTCAAAATCCATTTAGCTGCTTGCCAATGCTCTTTGCCTGGATCATGCATATATCGACTTACCATACTCACCGCCTGAGAGATGTCTGGTCAAGTACAAACCATGGCATACATCAAACTGCCAACCACACTAGTGTAAGGTACATTTGCCATATACTGTCTCTCTTCATCTGTACTTGGAGACTGAGAAGCACTAATTCTGAAATGAGTGGCTAAGGGTGTACTGACTGGTTTAGTTTTCTTATCTATACCAAACCGTTTCAGCACCTTCAAAAAATATTGCTTCTGTGTCAAACTTACTATGCCCTTTGCTCTGTCTCTAGCTATCTCCATCCCAAGTATCTTCTTGGCTTCACCAAGATCCTTCATCTCGAATTCAGAACTCAGCTGATTCTTCAAATTTTGAATCTCCTTAGCATTTCTAGAGGCAATCAACATGTCATCCACATATAATAACAGATATATGAAAGAACCATTTTGCAACTTCCTGAAGTAGACACAATGATCATACTCACTTCTGGAATATCCCTGCACTTTCATAAACTGATCAAACCTCAAATACCACTGCCTTGGAGATTGCTTCAACCCATAAAGAGATTTCTTCAACCTGCAAACACAATTTTCCTTCCCAGCTGTCTTAAACCCATCTGGCTGCAACATATAAATTTCTTCATCTAGATCCCCATGTAAGAACGCAGTCTTCACATCCATCTGTGTCAATTCAAGATCAAACTGTGCTACCAATGCCAACAAAATCCGAATAGAAGGATGCTTCACAACTGGAGAGAACACTTCATTATAGTCAATTCCTTCCTGTTGAGCATACCCCTTTGCAACTAGTCTAGCCTTGAACCGAACACTGCCTTTTGGACCTTCTTTCTTCGTATACACCCACTTGCAACCAATTGCTTTCTTCCCCTTTGGTAGTTGCACTAGATCCCAAGTCTTATTCTTATGAAGAGAGTTCATCTCTTCATCCATAGCAACTTTCCAATCTGTATTTTCTGAACTTCTAGTGGCTTCTTTGAAGTTGGAGGGAACTTCATCATCCACAATGGGAAGAGCAAATGCAACTGTATCTGTAAAGCGAGACGGTCGTTTGATATCTCTTCTTTGCCTTCTTACTGCAATTGATTCTTCCTGCTGGATAGGAACTTCTTCATCATCCTCAGTATCAACCACATCATCATCATTTTGGGCAGGATTTTCAACTGAAAGCTTTTCTAACTCCACCTGTTGGAGAACTCTCCCATTCTGCTGCTGCTGTCGATTATCAGTCGACTGATACTGTACACCAGTCGACTGTCCCGAGCTTCTGCTGCTCACCTGTTGGAGAACTTTCCCGCTATTCTGCTGCTCACCAGTCGACTGTTCTCGACCACCAGTCGACTGTCCCGAGCCTATCATGCTGGTCTCATCAAAGGTCACATCCCTGCTGATTACTAACTTTTTCTGTTCTGGACACCACAACCTGTAACCTTTGACACCAGTACTAAAACCAACAAATATAGCCTTTTTGGCTCTTGCATCAAGTTTAGTTTCAGTTACATGAAAATAAGCAGGACAACCAAATATATGCAAAAAACTATAATCAGATGCAGGTTTACCACTCCATACCTCAATAGGCGTTTTGCCTTCAAGTGCTGCTGATGGTAAACGGTTGACAATGTGGCTTGCATATATAACAGCTTCTGCCCAAAATGTCTTCTTCAATCCAGACTGTGCTAGCATACATCTCACCTTCTCAAGTAAGGTTCTGTTCATCCTTTCTGCAACCCCATTTTGCTGTGGAGTCTTCCTAACTGTGAAGTGCCTCTGGATCCCTTCATCTTCACACAATTTCAGAAACGGATCGTTCTTGTATTCCCCTCCATTATCTGACCTCAGAACCTTAATCTTCCTACCAGTCTGATTTTCAACTTTCTTCTTCCAACTTGTGAACAATGTCAAAACTTCATCTTTGTGCTTCATGGTATATACCCAAACTCGTCTGGAGTAATCATCAACAAAAGTAACAAACCAGTGTCTACCACTCATAAAAGGTGTCTGAGTAGGGCCCCAAACATTTGTGTGCACATAATCGAGGATACCCTTTGTCTGATGTACAGCTGTACCAAATTTCACCCTAGTTTGCTTACCCAAAACACAATGTTCACAAAATTCCAACTTGCACCCTTTAGCATCTTTAAGCAACCCTTGCTTCACAAGCTCCTGCAAGGCCTTTTCTCCTGCATGCCCGAGTCGCATATGCCACAACCTAGTAGAGTCGGGAACAACCTGTTTAGGCCTTTTAGTTACACTGGCAGCCTGACCCAAATATGTTTTTCCCTGCAAGAAAAACAAGTTCCTTTTCCTTTGCCCTTTCATAACCACAAGTGCTCCGTTAGTCACCTTCAGAATGCCACCTTCACTAGCAAATTTCAATCCACTGGCCTCCAAAGCACCAAGTGAAATCAAATTCTTCTTCAAATCTGGAACATACCAAACATCTGAAAGCTCCCTAATAAGACCATCATGCATTAGCAATTCAATCTTCCCGATTCCTACCTTCTTACAAGGCGCATCATTTCCCATCAAAACTGCACCACCATCCATATACTCCAAAGAAGTAAACCACTCCTTTTTCCAAGACATATGATAGGAGGCTGCTGTATCAAGAAACCATACTTCTTGATAAAGTGAGGGACTAGAAGCAAGTGCAAAAGAAAAAATCCTCGCCACTATCTAAATTATCAACAGTCACATTTGCAGTCGAATTTCCCTTATTTCGTAGCTTTGGACAATCCTTTTTCCAATGCCCCCTTTCATGACAGAAAGCACATTCATCTTTGGCCGGTATTTTCCTGTCCTTCGAAACTCCTCTCGATTTGGAACGAGTTTGTTTCCCTTTTTCCCAGATTTGGACTCAGATCTGGTCTCAGTCCTGCCCCTTACAATCAATGCTTCAGAAGTTTCTCTATCAACCATTTTATCCCTTCTCCTAGTTTCATTATTCAACAAAGCATTTGCAACATCTTCATATTTCACAGTATCCTTTCCATATATTAAAGTTGTTGCTAAATGATCATAACTTTCGGGTAATGAATTCAACAGAATTAGGGCTTTATCTTCATCTTTAATTTGCTCATCCAAATTTAACAAATCAGCCAATAATTTATTAAATGATTCAACATGAGCGTTCATAGACATACCTTCCGTATAGGTGAAGCGAAAAATTCTCTTCTTCAAATACAGCCGATTCTCCAAACTTTTCCTCATGTATTTGTCTTCGAGTTTCTTCCACAACACCGCAGCAATGGTATCCCTCATCAAATCATACTTCTGAGCCTTCGCAATAAAGAGACGAATAGTCCCACACGCAACTCGATTCAACTTCTTCCAATCTGCTTCGGACATATCCTTTGGTTTTTCTTTCTCCAAAGCAACATCTTGTTCTTGTTGAACAAGAACATCCAACATCTCACATTGCCACATCCCGAAATTGTTTGTCCCATCAAATTTTTCAACTTCAAATTTTGCGTTGTGAATCGTTGTTCTGGACGAACTTGATCCCACAACATCCTTGGTTGCATCTGCATCACTCGCCATCTCCCTCTCGGTCGAACCAACAGCTTTGATACCA
Source organism: Hemerocallis citrina (assembly GCA_017893485.1). Classification (NCBI taxonomy): domain Eukaryota; kingdom Viridiplantae; phylum Streptophyta; class Magnoliopsida; order Asparagales; family Asphodelaceae; genus Hemerocallis; species Hemerocallis citrina. The sequence goes on from CM030361.1 coordinate 68,989,985, forward strand.
CTTGTTGTGCGGAATACAAACTAACCAACAATCAAATGAGAGAAACAGCGAGAAAAACAGAAAAGCAAGCAACACAAGAACACAAGATTTAATGTGGTTCGGCAAAACACATGCCTACATCCACGGGGCGGTTGGGGTTTCTTCTTGCTATAATCAACGATGGGCAAAAATAAAGTTTACAAGAGATGACGGCTGCAAAATCCGAAAAGAGGTCTCTAATTTCGTCTCTTAATTACAAAACCCTAACGGGTCGTATTTATAGGAAAACTATTGGGCCTTTCGAACTGGGCCTATTCTGGATCCAAAACCCGCCGACAGTCGACTGGTCGAATTACCAGTCGACTGATACTTCCTTCGGGACAGTCGACTGATCAGTCGACTGACTACTGCTGCTGTATCTTTAGTCTTTGAAACTCCTCTGGACAGTCGCCTGATCCTCCAACCCAGTCGACTGATATACTGGAACTTTCATTTGCTGCAGATACTCCAAAACAATCTGAACCAGAATCGAGCCATTATCCTACAAGGAATTCCCAGGATTAAGCATTATAATATTGAAGATGAAATAGAGTAAAAACTATAGAACTGGAAGTAATAAAACATTGCTGCTTCTTGCAACTCTTTAGTGAAAGGCGTATGAAAAGGCATAGTCACTACCTGATCAACTACATATCTATATTTCCCATCCAGAGAAAAGGGCATCCACTGCAATTTATTTGTTACCAGAAGCAGGATTATATTGCATTACAAGTGAAAAATTTTGTTGTATTTTCATGTTTCATCAGAATGCCATCGATGCAATCCTGCTATAGTGCTTTTTATGTTGTACTACTAAGCAGAAGAATTTAAGTACTACTCAGCATTTTTGTCTAGAAAATGAACTATAACTTTTCAGATATAAATGAAGTACGTACATCAACCTTCCCAATACATAAACAATAGCACACCAAGCCTTTACATGCATATCTTAGGAATGTAAACTTAATGCAAAAGTGAATGAATTCCCATAACTCCAATAAGGACGCCATTAAATATTTTTATATAAGAAAGACCTCATAGAGGAAATCGATAGTCCAATAGTGACCGTCTTAATGATATTTGACAACATAGACAAGTGGTTAAATTTGTAATAACTAATTAAATAAAACCATCATGTCTCGATGGATTTCAGTTGTACTATTCACATTATGTGTATTAAGATAGTAATAGCCAACATAGATTGGCAATGAAACTTTTTAGTCATCTATCTGAGCACTTGATATTTTTAAAATGGTTATTACCATCTTCTTTTCTTCTTCTTTTTTCATTTCTTTTCCTTTTTCTTTTCCATTTACAAAAAACAAGGATACAAATTGTTACGAATAATATTTACAAAATTCTTTTTACAAAGAAAGATAGAGAGGCACAGGAAAACCGAGAAGGGAACAGAGAAGAGAAATCCGAAAGAAAAAGAAAAGGAAAATAAATTAAACAACTTACAATAAGCAAATGAAAAGTACAACTCCCAAGAAGCCGAGGCCTGTGTATCACACAGTGTCCTTAAAACAGATTTCGCCTCTCTCCGGTTGCTGGATTGAACGGAGGCGTCTGTCTCCCAGGATGCAACGGCTTGGAGCGATCCCGTAGGCACCACGTACCACTCCCGAACTGATCAGCAGCGTTTGAACCTATCACCTGACTTACCAACACAAGGACGGACGAACAGCACAGAAGAGAAGGAGAGAAAAAAATATGGTTTTGTCCAGGGAAGAAAGTAAGGGGAAGGCCTCTATTTATAGAGCCTGGGTTAGACAAGGCATTAACAGCCTTCATTGTAACGGCAGACAAGGCATTAACAGCCTTCATTGTAACGGCAGACAAGGCATTAACAGCCTTCATTGTAACGGCAGACAAGGCATTAACAGCCTTTAACAGCCTTCACTGTAACGGCAGACAATGAATTGAATGCCTTCAGCGTAACGGCAGACAAAATATTAAATACAGCACTGAAACGGCAGACAGAACCGTTTCTGCATTCATTTCAGCCGTTACAAAAAGAAAACTGTAGCAAAAAGTGGCTCTGCACGGGGTGGGATCAAATCGGTCCGGCATTCGTGTCCGCAGGTCGTGCGGGCGCACACAAGTCGCATGTAAACCGGTCCGTGATTTGCACCCCCCCCCCCTGCGCGCGCGAGAGAGAGCCTCTCTTCTAGCCATCTTACAATGCTTAGAAGGAGATTACTATATATCCTCTTCTATTTCCTTTGTTATTTCCGATGTGGGACTAAGTTCCCTTTAACCCATTTTCAAGAATGAAAACGTCTCACTTTGAGAGACAATTTCTCATTCACCCCTTAACCGATTTTAGCGAACCAATATATGATTTTGATCTACTCACGAAGGAGAACACAAATCAATCAAGATCTCTCAATAATTCATTGAGTATCTTACTCAAAAAATTGCTCAAAAATCGGTTCGAAAATAGTGTATAAAACACTCATTTTCTAACAATCCCCACATGAATGAAAATTGACGACCACAGACAGGACAGACTGACACGACAGACTGACACGACGGACTGACCCGACAGACTTGGTGATAGAATTCAACGATTGATTTCTGCATAGGATAGGTAGGTGTTACCCTTTGAACCTTCCCTTATGAAAATATGTTTACTTTACTAACTAAACAGTAGACGCGATGTCTTTGAACTGTTCTGCCATTTGTGTAAACGATGACATATCTCACACAGAAATCTTTCTAACGCTTTTTCAGTTCTCACTGTTATGTTCGTTTTGGCCATGAACATACGCCTGGTTCTGCAAGATTTTAACAGGAATATTGCCCTATATTATTCCCTTGGAAGCGGCCCTTCTTCCATCTTACATAGGTGATTTCTTACTTAAGAGTAACCCGCATTACTCTGCTCGGATATCCGACGCATAAGAATCATTAAAAGCCTAGCTTAACCTGTTACCTTGCGGGCATCACTGTTTCATCATGGGAATGGACATGGAAAATCCCCACAGTGATCTAACTTGGTCTTTACAATTTAGTTGTCCCTTTGAACCTAGATCTTGGGATCTCCAGTCAACTAGGTTGGGTTTCCATTGTATCGACTTATTCTTTCATGGGCTTTAGTCCCATTCCCCTCGATGATTTATCAACTAACTCTCTGTTTAACCCTTTGGTTAGTGGATCCGCAATGTTATCTTTTGACTTTACATAGTCCACAGAGATAACCCCAGTAGAGAGTAGTTGTCTAATGGTATTATGTCTTCGACGAATATGTCTAGATTTACCATTATACATATTGCTCTGTGCTCTACAAATTGCAGATTGACTATCTGAATGTATGCAGATTGGAGGCACAGGCTTCGTCCACCTTGGAATATCTTCAAGGAAGTGGCGTAACCATTCAGCCTCTTCCCCACATTTGTCTAATGCGATAAATTCTGATTCCATCGTGGATTTAGCGATCACTGTTTGTTTCGAGGATTTCCAAGAAACTGCTGCACCACCTAGTGTAAACACATAGCCACTAGTGGATTTTGAATTATCACTCGATATCCAGTTCGCATCACTGTATCCTTCAAGTACAGCCGGATATCTCGTATAGTGCAGCCCGTAGTTACGAGTAAAACGCAAGTACTTCAGTACTCTTATAATTGCTTGCCAATGCTCGCTTCCAGGATTACTCGTGTATCTGCTTAGTTTACTTACTGCATAGGCTATGTCTGGTCTTGTACAACTCATTAAGTACATTAGACTGCCTATGATTCTAGAGTATTCTACTTGAGAAATACTCTCCCCTTTATTCTTGGATAAGTGTAAAGTTAGATCTATTGGAGTTCTCGCAATTCCAGAATTATCTTTATCAAATTTTCCAAGAATATTGTCAACATAATGTGACTGGCTTAAAATAAGCTCGTCTGATGTTCTTGTGATTTTAATTCCCAATATAACATCAGCTAGTCCCATGTCTTTCATGTCAAACCTCGAGTTTAACATGTTTTTAACAGATTTAATTATCTGATCATTGCTTCCAATAATAAGCATGTCATCTACATACAAACATATAATGACATATCCATCTTCTGTGTCTTTGATATATACACATTTGTCACATTCATTGATCTTGAAGCCATTTGTCATCATGACATTATCAAATTTTTCATGCCACTGTTTTGGAGCTTGTTTCAAGCCATATAATGACTTCACCAGTTTACACACTTTCTTTTCATGTCCTGGAGATGAAAAACCCTCAGGTTGTTCCATGTAGATTTCTTCATCTAAATCTCCATTAAGAAAAGCTGTTTTTACATCCATTTGATGTACTTCAAGATTGCGTAGAGCTGCTACGGCAAGTACCATCCTAATGGAATTTATTCTCGTCACAGGAGAATATGTATCAAAGTAATCAAGACCTTCTTTTTGTTTATAACCTTTAATTACAAGTCTTGCCTTGTATTTATCAATTGATCCATCAGGTTTTATTTTTCTCTTGAAGATCCACTTGGAACCCAAAGGTTTACTACCTGGTGGAAGATCCACTAGTTCCCAAGTATGGTTTTGCAAGATAGAATCAATTTCACTCTTGATGGCTTCTTTCCATTGAGGACCATCACTAGAGTTCACTGCTTCCTTGAAGGTTTGGGGTTCTTCTTCAAGCATAAAAGTCAAGAAATCCGGACCAAAAGATTTTTCCGTTCTTGTTCTTTTACTGCGTCGAGGTTCCTCCTTGACTTCTTCATTTTGGTTTTCACTATCTTCACTGATAGTCTCATGTGTTCGTTTGGAGGAACTTGCTTCCTCCTTTGACTTACATGGAAATACATCTTCAAAGAACGATGCATTTCTAGATTCCATTATCGTGTTCTTTGATATCTCAGTGATATCGGATTTGTATACCAAGAACCGATAGGCACTACTGTTAAGTGCATAACCAATGAAAATACAATCAACTGTTTTTGGTCCTATTTTCATTTTCTTAGGTGGGGGTACTACCACCTTGGCAAGACATCCCCACATTCGCAAGTAATTGTAGGATGGCTTTCTTCCTTTCCATAATTCATATGGAGTTTTATCTTCTTTCCTTTTGGGCACCTTATTCAAAAGGTAGTTAGCTGAAAGAATAGCTTCTCCCCACAAGTTTGGTGGTAAACCAGAACTTATTAACATCGCATTCATCATTTCTTTCAATGTACGATTCTTTCTCTCAGCAACACCGTTGGACTGAGGAGAATAAGGCGCTGTGGTTTCATGTATAATCCCATGCTTAGCACATGTGTCAGCAAATGGCGATTCATACTCTCCACCTCGGTCGCTTCTTAGCGCCTTAATTTTCTTATTGAGTTGATTTTCAACCTCATTTTTATAGAGAACAAATTTCTCTATAGCTTCATCTTTGCTTTTAAGCAAGTATACATAGCAATATTTTGTGCTATCATCTATGAAGGTAATAAAATATTTATTACCACCTCTTGTTTGTATCATTTTCAAATCACAAATATCAGTGTGAATTAGATCAAGTGGTTCGGTGTTTCTTTCAACACTTTTAAATGATGATCTTGTTAGTTTTGCCTCAACACAAGTTTCACATTTGTGTTTGGAATCAATTTGGAACGTTGGTATGTGATTCAAGTTAATTAGTCTTCGCAAAGTATCATAATTAACATGTCCTAGTCTACCATGCCATAAATTGGAAGACTCAAGCAAATAAGTAGAAGAGCTAGCTTTATTCATATTATTGACCATGGTCATTACATTGAGTTTGAACATTCCACCACTCATATATCCTCTACCAACATACATTCCACTTTTAGACAAAACAAATTTATTCGACTCGAACACTAAACGAAAACCGTGGTTATTAAGCAACGAACCAGATACCAGGTTCTTACGGATTTCAGGAACATATGCAACATTGTTCAGAGTCAGTTCCTTTCCAGAAGTCATCTTCAAGATCACCTTGCCTTGGCCCTTTATTTCTGAAGTAGCCGAGTTCCCCATAAACATTTTCTCCCCATTCTCTAATGGTTCGAAAGTGGAGAACATACTTCTATTGGAGCACACATGTCGAGTAGCTCCAGTGTCAATCCACCACTCCTTCGGGTTTGAACCTAACATATTCACTTCTGATATCACAGCTGAGAGGTTGATATCGGAGACATCTTGAGCAATTCCTTGAACCAAGTTTGCTTCTCTGTTTCTGTTCCTCTTGGGAAGTCTGCATTCAGTGGACTTGTGACCCATTTTGTCACAATTGAAGCACTTGCCTTGGAACTTCGGCTTCTTGGAGATTCCTCCCTTAGGCCCCAACTTCGGACCCTTATTGTTGTGCTTGTTGGAACGTTGTTTATGTTCTATTACATTTGCCTTAGCTGCATGGCTGAGGAGTCCAACTTTTTCAGATCCCCTATTGTCTTCTTCAATACGAAGCCTGACAATGAGATCTTCAATGCCCATTTCTTTTCGCTTATGCTTTAGGTAATTCTTAAAGTCTTTCCAACCTTGTGGTAATTTTTCAATTATACAAGCCACTTGGAAACTTTCACTTAAGTTCATACCTTCAGCATGAATCTCATGCAAGATTAGTTGTAGTTCTTGAACTTGACTGATTACTGTTTTAGAATCTACCATTTTATAGTCCAGGAAGCGGCCCACAATGAATTTCTTGGCGCCGGCATCCTCAGTTTTATATTTATGTTCTAGTGATTCCCAAAGTTCTTTAGCTGTTCTTTTGTCAATGTAAACATTATACAAAGAGTCGGCTAATCCGTTCATTATGTAATTTCTACACAAGTAATCAGCATTTTTCCAAGCATCCACAGCGGCAATGACTTGGTTATCCTGCTCATCTTTCTTAAGATCTGGAGCATCTTCGTTCAAGAACCTTGCAAGATTCAGTGTGGTCAGATAGAACATCATCTTCTGTTGCCACCTCTTAAAGTTCTGCCCGTTGAACTTCTCAGGTTTCTCCCCATGGGAGACTGAGACAGGTACAACGGTGGGCATTGGCACTCGTGCCGCAGCAGCAATCGTTTCTTGCGTTGTATCAACAACCGGCACATAGACCGTTTCAGATACAACAGCATTGTCCAATGCAGTAGTCATCGTGAATCTGAAATTTACACAACACGAGTGTAAGTTTTCCAGATAAAAGAAATAAAAAGAAAAACCGTGCCTCAAAATCGAAAATGAAAGAAATCGTAATCTGTTTTAAGTTTGTTACGAATAATATTTACAAAATTCTTTTTACAAAGAAAGATAGAGAGGCACAGGAAAACCGAGAAGGGAACAGAGAAGAGAAATCCGAAAGAAAAAGAAAAGGAAAATAAATTAAACAACTTACAATAAGCAAATGAAAAGTACAACTCCCAAGAAGCCGAGGCCTGTGTATCACACAGTGTCCTTAAAACAGATTTCGCCTCTCTCCGGTTGCTGGATTGAACGGAGGCGTCTGTCTCCCAGGATGCAACGGCTTGGAGCGATCCCGTAGGCACCACGTACCACTCCCGAACTGATCAGCAGCGTTTGAACCTATCACCTGACTTACCAACACAAGGACGGACGAACAGCACAGAAGAGAAGGAGAGAAAAAAATATGGTTTTGTCCAGGGAAGAAAGTAAGGGGAAGGCCTCTATTTATAGAGCCTGGGTTAGACAAGGCATTAACAGCCTTCATTGTAACGGCAGACAAGGCATTAACAGCCTTTAACAGCCTTCACTGTAACGGCAGACAATGAATTGAATGCCTTCAGCGTAACGGCAGACAAAATATTAAATACAGCACTGAAACGGCAGACAGAACCGTTTCTGCATTCATTTCAGCCGTTACAAAAAGAAAACTGTAGCAAAAAGTGGCTCTGCACGGGGTGGGATCAAATCGGTCCGGCATTCGTGTCCGCAGGTCGTGCGGGCGCACACAAGTCGCATGTAAACCGGTCCGTGATTTGCACCCCCCCCCCCTGCGCGCGCGAGAGAGAGCCTCTCTTCTAGCCATCTTACAATGCTTAGAAGGAGATTACTATATATCCTCTTCTATTTCCTTTGTTATTTCCGATGTGGGACTAAGTTCCCTTTAACCCATTTTCAAGAATGAAAACGTCTCACTTTGAGAGACAATTTCTCATTCACCCCTTAACCGATTTTAGCGAACCAATATATGATTTTGATCTACTCACGAAGGAGAACACAAATCAATCAAGATCTCTCAATAATTCATTGAGTATCTTACTCAAAAAATTGCTCAAAAATCGGTTCGAAAATAGTGTATAAAACACTCATTTTCTAACACAAATTACCATATTTAAGATTTCCAGTTCCTTGATAGATGACTCAGAAGTATTCAAAATACCCAAAATGAAAAAGTCCAATGTTAATCCGCGCTAATAATTGTAGCACTTGCATTAATTTTGTATAAGAATAGATATCACTTCTATGAATAGAAATTACAGTAAACAAAATGATATTAGTGCTGTAAATTTAAGAATCAAAACTCTATCCCCAGGATTCGACATTCGAATTAAAACTGTAATAAGAAATATCCTACAAAGCAAATCACATGGAAAAGAACAAAAAATTTTAAAAATATACCTTAACTGCATCAATGGCCGTCGCCTTGGTCATCGTTGGTACTTTTGACCAACTCTCGTAGCTTAGAGGAAGGATACAAGGATTTCTTGCTATGACACCGCAAAACTTCACGAGCTTACTCCCGCCATCTCTAACTGGTTGATTGTGTTCGTTGCATTCCACCAATAATTTTTTATTGTTTGTGAGCTTCCATATTTCCTTCATCTTCGTCGACCTCCTCGACCTCCTCAAAGTAGTGAGAGTGCTACCTTCACCTCCCTCGACTGTAGTAGCACCCCCATCCGCCACCTCTCCAGGCTCTTCCGTCGGGTGCTCAGTAGAAAGTCCCCTGCTAGGCTGCTCTATGGCCTCGTCTTGGTCGACAGTTATTGTTGCCAACTTTCTCTTTGTTCTAGCAATATGTCACCTGTTTCAAGAAAATTCAGACTAATTATAATTTAATCAACAAATCAAATATATGAACAAATAATGACATTAAAACAAAAAGTAAATTAAAACAACCACAAATCATCACAATATGCCAACAATTAAGCTTTTACGTCAAATAACATTAATTATAATCATAAAAACAATAAGTTAAATAAAAACAATAAGCTTTAGCATTGGGCAATTAACAAACCCAAAATTAAATAAGATATTATAATAATAGCATCTGAACCCAATTAGTAAAAGAGTAATGTTACACTCACTACCAAAACCACTGACTTTATCATCAGTATCGGGTAGGTGGCACACTAGTAGTAGAGGTTATTGTAAATACATACAGGATATTTATAATGCAACTAGGCCTGTTTGAAACTCAACCCAATGCAATGAGTCAGAATCAATGTACAAAGCAAGATATATATTAGAAATAGTTTAAGAGAATATGACAGGAATCTCTTACATTTATATATACTAAATTGTAAAGCACAAATGTATCACTGTATCATTACAGAATATGACCAGGGATCCATATTCAAGTTCTAAAAAATTCAAACTAAAATTTAATTACTATTATAAATTTCCTTTCTAATAAAGGAATTTTTAAGTACGAGTTAATAAGCGATTAAGAATGACTAATTCATGCATACTAATACTAGGTGCTGAGATTTTTTCAAAATCTACTATTTCCACTATTAGATTCAAAACTAAAACTCTTTAAAAGAAATCTAAATCATAAAAAACAAAATGCATCAGAAATTCATCCACCAAAGACCCATCTAAGAGAATTTTCACCATTCTTCCATAAAAAATGGGGTTGCTATGAAAATCTGACTAAGTTGTATAACATGTTGTTTGTCAACCTAACATAAATCCTCACAACAGTAGAACAAACATTCCAAAATAAAAGACTAAGGACAAATGAAGAAATCACCAAAATCACTTTTGATTCTATACCAAAATCTATAAAATTTCCAAATGCCTTAAATCATTCACCAAACCATATCGACTGAGGAGCGTGGAAAATTTGAAACAAATCAAATGCCCTAAAATTTTCAAATGCTCTAAATTTTCAAATGCCCTAAAATATGTAAAATTTTGAGTCTATACCAGTGGAAAGAGGGGCGGCGGCGATGACGGAGGCGACGACAAGGGAGGCACGACAACGGAGGGAGGGGCGGCGGTGACGGACTAAGTGGCGGTGGCAAGGGAAGGGCGGCGGCGAATGGAGAATGGCGACTGGTAAGATTTCTGCTATGGCGCCGAATGGGGAGATGGGACAAGCGGAAAGACGGAGGAGAGGGGCGAGTGGTCAGAGAGAGAGAAATAGAGAGAGATTTTCGAGACGGAGCGGGACGAGATAGTGGAGCGGCGTGAATAGTTAGGGTTAGAGGGTTTTTTTTTTGGGGGGGGGGGAGGAAAAGAAAAGTGGAGCGGGACGGGATTAGTATTCGGCACCTATAACGGCGGTGACAATAAAACCACCGTGGAATGTATACCATACCGATTAGTCAAGTCTACAACGGCGTGTTATATTCATAGACGCCGTTATATATTATATATATAACGGCGTGATATAACAACGACGTCATAGAGGCCCGATATTAAAAAAAATATTATAACGACGATCTATCGCGGCGTTTGGGAGTACATGCCGGGATAGATATGCCGTTATATCCATTCCGATTAGTAGTGACGTGGAATCTATTCGTCATATGTTTTTAGAGTGTGCTGTCAGTAGACAGATATGGGATTTCATCCTATTGGGCTTTGGTTGCAGTAGACTCCCTCTTACTGTTTCCCAGCTATGGGGAGAATTTAAAGAAGTTGAGGTGGGTCCGGGGAGACGGAGGGATTGGGATGGTGTGGTTGCGGCATCTTTATGGGTCATTTGGCCAGATATAAATGATTTATAATTTAGGAATAAGTCTTCTACTTTTAGACATTTGATTTATAGTATCTTCTTTCTCACTAAATCTTGGATCTCCATTCCAGGTCTCAGGAAGAAAGCTCGAGTGGGTCAACAGAGGGTGGTAACAGTTGATCGGGAGTGCTTAGTTAGGGTGCTGGCAAGGAGTGCATTTCGGGGTAGTGGGCGGTGTTCATACCATTGTTTTGGGCTTTATTATTCCGAATCCTTGTATATTTTGAGTTTTCTAGGTCTTTCATTCCTTATGTATTTTCAGTTTACTACAACACTTATGTGTTATATTGTATTTTGGATGTAATTGTGGATCCTTTTATATATGAGTCGGATGGCACTTCTCATGCCATCTCTTGTTTCAAAAAAGAAAAAAACAATTATAAACCCTTTATCGGAAATTTGTGGGGTCTAATTCAAAAATTACATTTTCCATTTAGCACAGTCAAGGACCACTATGTAAAATTAACAATTACCTTCTTAATGCCTTCTACCCATGTCTATCTAGCAAAACTCACTTGCTCCCATAATTTCAAGAATTTTTTCCCAAACCGCCCCACTTTTTGAAAGTTTTTCCCAAGCCGCCCTACTTTTTTTTTATATTCCCAAAATGACACACTCGGTCTTTGAAAGACCATCAAAGACCGAGTTTAGTACAAAATAACTCGGTTTTTCAAAGACCGAGTGTTAGAATTCGATTTTTCGAATTCTAACACTCGGTCTTTGAAAAACCGAGTTATTTTGTACTAAACTCGGTCTTTCAAAGACCGAGTGTGTCATTTTGGTAAATACTTTCGAAAGTGGATCAGTTTGGTAAATATTTTTAAAAAGTGGGTCATTTTGGTAACAAGTTCGAAAAACCTAGTATTCTGAAAAATTAGTTGCTTCTTAGTTATCTGGTTAAATAATGGCATTACAATTATTATATCTACTAAAATAAATCTAAAAGGACTAAAAGAGTAGGAATCTACTCTCTTCCGGAACATGGGTTCATTATACCAGTATGATACAGTACAAGACGAGGAGAGTAATAGCAGCAGTCGTCTCAAAATGTATCCTATGAGGAATGGAGATCAAACAATTCCGCATGATATAACTAGGTATCATGTGCATATTCATGGTGAAAAACATTCGTTCCTCTTGTTTAAATTATAAAAGAGATGTATTTTTGTGTTTTGCATTTTTATCTATGCTGGTTTTTTAATACCATTATTCCTTTAAGCTATCATGCATGTAGTGTATTTAAACTTGAATTTACTTAACTTATAGCATATACATGTACATCATCATGTTACTACTCCATTATCTGGTTGATGCATTCTACAAAAGATGTTGCATCATTATGAAAGTAGTATGCAGGAATTACATAAAATCTTTGATGTGTATATCAGTATATACCAACAGTAATATTGTGTCATATATATAGGTACCTATGCAGTAAATTACCATTATATATATACGATATCATATTCACATGACTATCATTTTGTTAACATCAAATTTACTATTATATGTAAAATATTTCTGATATAGAATAAAAATCTTCTACGAATTTATAACTTGTCTTATTCTGTAACATAAAGTTCTATCAAACTTATAAACAAAATCGAAAACTAGAAATGTAAAATATAAGATAATTCTTTTGCATATCCGACCCAATATATTTTCCCTCCAAACTAAAACCCACTACATCTCTCGTTGTGTGACTATTCGAGATGTGTAGATGATGCAAGATAGGGATCATCAATGAATTTCACGAAAATGATTTCCCTACTCTACCCACAGAATTTGTCCAACACTACCTGATACATATTGTTCTTTCTCTATGTATACAACTCAAAACTATAGGCGTTTTAATTCTTGCTAAGTTTAGACAGATTACATCAGGCTGTAAGTTATAACACCCGGAAGGACTTCTTTATCCTGATACTCTGTTATCTGAGTTCAGACAGATTACAAGATGACTTTTCTATATTTTTTCTCTGATTAAAGTTTATTCAAAGGAAAAGAAGGAAGATGAAAGTAATTCATGGGTGATAAATAATTCATTCATTCACTTGTCTAAAGAAGTTGATATAATTGAGTTATCAGACTTTTTGAAGCTTTTTTTCTTACAGTACAATGTAAGAAATTGGGTATGAAAGAATACATGATATGATTCTGAATGCACAATGTATTATATACATTGTGAACCAAATTAGTTTCCATTTTGGGTAAAAAAATGTATGGCATAATTTGTCAATTGAAGGTCTCATCAATTGCTTAGTGTATATATATATTTATATTTACATGGATATAATTAAAACTGGCATTTTGGCAGAGAAAACATGCAAACAGAGTTAGGCAGAAGAGTGAAAAGAAATGAAAAGAGTGTGGAATCTTGACCAAACTCCAGCTTCTCTTTAGTCCTTTTAGATTTATTTTAGTAGATATAATAATTGTAATGCCATTATTTAACCAGATAACTAAGAAGCAACTAATTGTTCAGAATACTAGGTTTTTCGAACTTGTTACCAAAATGATCCACTTTTTAAAAATATTTACCAAACTGATCCACTTTCGAAAGTATTTACCAAAATGATACATTCGGTCTTTGAAAGACCGAGTTTAGTACAAAATAACTCGATTTTTCAAAGACCGAGTGTTAGAATTCGAAAATCGAATTCTAACACTCGGTCTTTGAAAAACCGAGTTATTTTGTACTAAACTCGGTCTTTCAAAGACCGAGTGTGTCGTTTTGGAAATTAAAAAAAAAGTAGAGCGGTTTGGAAAAAACTTTCAAAAAGTGGGGCAGTTTGGGAAAAAATTCTAATTTCAACAAGGTAGCATCGACGTGACACGATGCATGCTGATGCACTGAGGACACTCCAATGAACATTATTTAGTATTTTTTTTATGTATATGTCCGACCTGATTTTATGTTGGCCACCCGACACTTCACAACCCTCCTCCTCCATCGTGGCTTGAGAGAAATATGCATGAAAGAATAATAAAACTTTCCTGACTGTATTTCTTGGAATCAGTGAACCCCTCTTGAGTGTTGTTTCCATTTAATATTATATGTAAGCTATTTAATGACTGGATAAGCCCAAGAAACAATCCCTCTCATCAAGCGTGAAATTATAGAAGATCCCCGAATTTTTTCCCAAATTGATCCTTTATTTTTGAATTTTTTTTTCCAAACCGATCTAATTTTTTTTTTAAATTCCCAAAGTATCCTACTCGATCTTTGAAAGACCGAGTCTAGTATAAACTAGCGAGGTCTTTCAAAGATCGAGTCTTGCACTTTGAAAAATCGAAGAGTAAGACTCGGTCTTTGAAAGACCGCGCTAGTTTGTACTAGACTCTTGCACTTTTAAAAATCAAAGAGCAAGACTCGGTCTTTGAAAGACCGAGCTAGTTTGTACTAGACTCGGTCTTTCAAAGACCGAGTCTTGCACTTTGGGGGTTTTAATATCGCTGATCTCCTTTCTTCTTCTTCTCGACTCATTAAATTTTCGACTTTTTTTCTTCTTCTTTCTGTCCCTCAACGAACCCATCGCCCCCTAGCCAATTTTGTGGTCGATTACCCCTTAAATCGATCGATACACTCCCCAAAACCAATTAATCTCTCATCGATTTTCGATTTTCCCCATCCTTATTCCCCAAATTTGATTATTTTTTTAAACCCTAAATCCCGAATACCCAATTTCTTAGACCTAGTTTAATTTCGTCTTCGTCTTTGGAAGATCCTGGTTGAAGGATCTTGCTCTTCTCTACCTTGTCAGTAGCTCGCTTTGGAATCTCCTACTTGGAAGGTATATTTCTGAAGCTTTTGATAAGCAAATATTGTGTTAATTTTGGGCTATTGTGAAGGTGCTAAGTTGAATTTGACTTATTGTTGACAATGTAGAGTAGCTATTGTTGTTATTTTTAGTTTTAATTAGAGAATGAAAAAAAAAAACAAATAAGTAGCAAACGGCATTGTTATATAGAATTTGTTGTTGTGGAGATGTTTCAGATTGTTGTTGTTATTGTTGTTGAGATATTGTAGTTGTGGAGAAGTTTCGAGATTTTTGATGTTTTTGTTGTTGAGATGGTGTGGTTGTGGAGATGTTTCGAGATTGTTGTTTTTTATATTTAGGTTATGTGTAGTTAATAACAATTCTGTTGAAGTTGTAGGATTTGTATTCTATTGTAAATGACACGCACAAGGGGTAACATGGAGGTAGGAGAAAGTAGTAGACCTCCACGTGGCGATGGACCACGTACTCGTGGTGGACGTGGTTGTGGTCGTGGTCGTGCTCGTATCGAGGGTACTAATGTAAGTAATTAATTGTTGATTCTAATAGAATTATATTACATTTCGGTTTATTAATGTAAATGTTATTGTTATGTACGTTGAAGTCAATCCAAATGAGGCGGGCACTTCTTCTTCAGTCCCTTCGTCATCGTATATCCCTTCTGGAGGCCCAGGACCCCTCGACCCTTCACTCCTCACTCTTCAGCCGTTGCATCGATCGCAGAATATTTGGAACGGTGAGGCTATGGAGTGCCGCTTTAGGACTGGTCATCCGTTACTTGTACACCCACGTGTACACGAGATACTAAGAGACTGTGGGTTCTACGGTATTGCTAGGATGACATCCATCAAGTGCGATCGTCCTCTTTTGGAAGCACTTCTTGAAAGATGGAGGCCCGAGACATACTCCTTTCACCTGCCAGTTGGTGAGATGACAGCCACTCTGCAGGACGTTGCCATACTTACCGGGCTTCCAATTTTTGGAGAGGCAGTCACAGGATCAATGGACTTCGATCCGGTTTATATAGTCGAAGAGTACTTAGGTGTCGAAGTTGAATCCGGTGCGGTTAAGGTAAATTTATCCGTTTGAAGTGGCTGAAGGACACGTTTAAGAATAAATTGAATGAAGGTTCAAGTGCGGCGGAGGTGGAGTGCTATTGTAGGGCCTAAAATCTCACGCTATTCGGCACCGTATTGTTTCCAAATTTGACAGGAAATAGCGTGTCATTGATGTTCTTGCCACTAATCGCCGACCTAGGTAACGTCAGCCGTTACAGCTGGGGTAGTGCCGTACTTGCTACGCTGTACCGGAGTTTGTGTTTGTGCAGTATATGTTCGAACCAGATGAATGGGCCTATGATTTTACTGCAGGTCTGGAGTTTGGAGCGGATTCACGTCGGTCGACCCGTAGTACGGATTCAATCTCAGCACTGGACAGTTCTTCCCGATGACGTGGACATGTTACCTCCTATCGGTGTGTATTGGACAGGCAAACTTACATGGACAACCAACCCCAATAGGTGCTTAACATACTACCGCGATGAGTTGGATAGGTTGGCAGCTGACTGTGACATGTGGTTTCCTTATACGGAGGAGCGACTGGTTCGACTGCCACCTAATTGCACGTACAGGCGTGATTTGTGGCTCACGAAAGCACTGTTAATCAACTTTGGGGTTGTCGAGTTTTACTACCCCGATAGAGTGCTACGCCAGTTTGGTCTTCACCAAGGGATTCCAGTTGCCGAGACATTCAACGCCGAGATGAACAAGATTATAGGAATGGGCCGTACCCCCGGACACAATTGGGCCGCTTGCTTCTCTGTGTACGTTCAGAGATGGAATGCTCACCGTTTTCAAGAAATCATCGGTGACATTCCACCGTTTGACCTCTCGTTGCGTGGGGTGTACATGGCTTGGTACGAGAAAGTCACTAGACAGTATATTTCTCCAACGTTGTAGACTCCTGCTGGAGTCGTAGTCCCGATCCGTCGACCAGGGACCGAACCAGCAGATCAACATTCCGTGAAGTTGCCGATGTACCAACCAAAGGGATCCACTGTTCGTGGCTTTGTAAGTTTTAATGTTTCGTTTAAAAATTTTAAAGTTTATATATAAATTTGTTTTTATATATGTATGTGTATATGTAAGTACCATAATCTTTCAACTTTTCATAATTCTCAGTTGATCCAGACTTGGGCCCTTGCAGAGAAATGTGCAACTATGTTGAATAGCAACATCGCCGATCAGGCGAAGAAAACCGTACGGGAGATGTTATCTTGTTGCCATGCACAAGCTAATCTTGTGGGGGAGGGCGCAACATTAGATGCAATCTAAGGACTTCCACACATCGAATGAGCGGCCGTTTGGTGTACGACGAAAGAGAGTTGTTCGAAGGCCCCCACCTCAACCTCAAAGCGATTCAAAACATGAAGAACAAGCAGGGCCTGAGATTGAAGGGGAGGGTATACAACAAGAAGTTGGGGGTGAGATTCAAGAAGAGGAGAACATCCCGTTGTCTGGTCTAACACAGGCAACTCCACAACGTGGTAGACAACAACGAAGACCCACCAACTTCTTCACACCTGACCCATGACTTTTGATGTTATTTTGATGTTAGTTTGATGTAAGTCTGATGTTGTAATATTATGAGTTAGTATAATTTTGTAATATTTTGAATTTGGTAGGTGTTGTAATATTTTTAGTTAGTTTGATTTTGTAGTTGTTTTAATGTTCTTAATGTTGTAATATGTTGTTTTCAATAGGACAAATTCACGATGTTTCTTGATAGAATACACATTCACAGCTTGCTGAATGAACTCTTTACTTACAAACTCCTGTCCAACGTACAATTCGTCTACATTGGATGAACCAGCAGACTCTTGTAGAACTGGGTGTACTCTAGCACCTTGACCCATCTCCTCCGTAACATGAGCGTTAACATTAGCATAGCTATCAGTAGCTCTCACTTCATTAGAACTGTTGTTCGTAGGATTTACATTTGCTACATCATCATCTTCCTCTCCATCATCATTTTCTACACTTTCATCATCGTCTATTTCTTCCTCTTCTTCATCATCGTCTAATAAGCTGTTGTTAACCACTACATTTTGAAAGAGTTCAAATACACTGTCATTTGGAACATAATCAGGAACCGGACTAGGTTGGCGTGACAACTCAACATCTGTAGAATCAGGGTTTCTTGTATTTGTGAAGGTATTTTCTTGTGAGGGCAGTGAATTTGGTTGTGAAGATTGAGCGGGATTAGACCTCATCTGCTGTGTAGGTACTACCCTTATGAAGCTTGAACTGGAAATATCATGTGGCTGAGCATTCAAATTTTGAATTTGCTGAATATATAACTCTAATGCAGACCAAGTACAATTGGGATCAAATGTCCTATCAATTATTGACTTCAGCGCATTATCAGTAGATACGGGCACTGTCATAAAATACTGACCATCTCCTCTACCTGCTGCGTATCGAGCTAAAATTTTTACCTTCCATTGATTCCTATCCCAATTAGTAACTTCATAAATTTTCTCAACTACTTCTGCAAATGTAAAGGTACGAGGTACCCAAACTATTTCCGGATCCAACACACTGTAGCAACCACCAATCTTTGGATCACGAATTATTTCACCACCAAAATATAACCAAATAGAAAACTCAAGATCCATACCTACGTATATTTATACGAATATGCGAGTTATTATCTAACCACAAACAAAATCTATAAAAAAATGTAAAAAATTAAAGGCCAATATTCATCATACCTTCACAAGCTTCAAGGATAGAGCCGTAGATATTTGGGTAAAAGAGTTGAAGTTGCTATCCTCTTCAAATTTAGCAAAAATCCAAAATATGGATCTTTCAAAAGATGGGTTTAGGGTTTTTATAGTGGAAGGTAAGAGGGTTAGGAAAAAATTGGTAAATATATTTAAATTGAGATGAGATTGTGTGGGTAGGAGGTCGCCCTAGATTTAGGAAGATGAGTTAGAGAAATAGAATAGAGTAGAGTAGAGAGAGAGAAGAAAAAGAAAGGAGATCTACGATATTAAAACCCTCAAAGTGCAAAAGACCGAGTCTAGTACAAACTAGCGCGGTCTTTCAAAGACCGAGTCTTGCTCTTCGATTTTTCAAAGTGCAAGACTCGGTCTTTGAAAGACCGCACTAGTTTGTACTAGACTCGGTCTTTCAAAGACCGAATGATGCTTTGGAAATTTAAAAAAAAAAGTAGGACAGTTTGGAAAAAACTTTAAAAAAAGGATCATTTTGGAGAAAAAAAATCAAGATCCCCCCGTTCATGGTCAAAACAATCCCACTGAGTGCATGGTGTAGGACTGACTGCGTGTGATATAGTATCAATTATACAAGGAACGACTACATCCTAATTCTTGAAACTACGTACCTAGGAATAAAAACCGTCTTTTAGCTTCTAACATTGGCAGAATTGTACAATGAGAGGCAGAAAGTAACTTACAATTAATTCATTACAATACGCCTAAGACGGATGACATCTATACTATTATTAAGCAAAGCCTCATTTTAGCGGCTTTTTACTATCATACCCTCATAAACATAACACACTTAAAAAATAGTATAGGGTTAAATCTGTCAAATTTTACCCCTGGACCATACACAAAAAAAGGTCACAACCGTAATTTTCATACAAATTAAACTCTCTCTCACACCTCCAACCCGTCCATTCCTCTACCTCAATTTCTCACAATCCCGCCGACTCTCTCTCTCTCCTCATCCCCCATCAATCCCTTCTCCAACTTCTTCACCTCTTCAAATTCAATCTCCAATTTTCTCCCTCTTCAAATTCACTCTCCAAGCTTGATCACTGCTCTCTCACGCTCTTTGATGGCGACTAAGAGGAAGAAAGGGGTGAGCTTTTTTTAAAAAATCCATTTTTTAGAAGTAATTTTTGTGTACATAGTTGGTGTAATTTGCATGTTGCATTTTGGTAAAGTATAAACGGGGTTTACCCATTTTTTGCCAATTTTTTTATGTGGGTTTTGTTTGATTTTTAGTTTTGTTATCATTTTAGGTTTTGATCAAATGGGTTTGGAGTGTGTTGGTAGTAGGATAATGGGTTTAGCTTATTTTGCGTGGGGGTGTGTTTGTTAGGTAGAAAATGGATGAGGGAATGTGGCCATGAAATGGGTTTTGTTTGATTTCTTATGTTGCTGTCGTTTTAGGGTTTGATCAAATGGGTTTGTAGTTTAGTCGTAGGAGAATGATGGGTTTAGTTTATTTTGCATGGATGTGTGTTTAGTTTGTAGAAAATGGATGTAGATATGAGATAATGGAGTGAAATGTGGAGGTGGGTTTTGATGTTGATGTTGATGTTGATGATGTTTAATGTGTTTTGTTCAATTTCTCATTTTTGTGTTAGTCTAGGTTTTGATCAACTGGATTAATCATACTTTGGTCGAGGTCGGTCCCCGCATTCAACCCTTCTCAGGTGATCCCAAAGCTCCCATCTTTACCCATTTCAGTTTTGTAAAAATCAGTTTTTGTGTGCATTTTTGTGAATTTTTAGGGGTTTTTTGGGTGGTTTTTTGATAAAGTTTTGATCTTTTTTGTTGGCATTTTAGTTTTCTGATGTGGAGATTTGTTCTGGAGCTGCAAATATTTATGAATTAGGTTTTAATTTTATGTTTAGTGTTAATTTTGTTGCCATTTCTAATTTTAGTGTTAATTAGGTTTTAATTTTACAACACGACACTAAGCTATCCAGGAGAACTAAAGGCTTCTGATTATTTGTGACATTTATAGATCAGATACAAATCAAAACTTCCTAAGACATCCATGAGAACTGAAGGCTTCTGATTAGTCAAAAGCCCAGCACATATTCAGAAAAAGTGATGTTTAATTCAACGTTAAACATCCACTTGAAGTATACATGATCTGACTATTTGTAGAAAGTCTGGGGATATCATATCCATCCAAGTAACTATATTTAATCAATAAGTTAATTCAAAAGCTAATTAGGTGGGTTTGTGGTTAATACAGACAACAATGAAGAAACTTCTGTTGTGAATGAAGGTATGAATTAGTTCCGCATTCTATTTTATCAATACTGTTTTTTCCTTATTCTCAACTATGTCATATTTCTAAACAAATAATACAGGAACAATCGGCTGAAAGTACAGTATGATTTGCTCATGAAAGAGCAGCTGGAGGTTAAGAGATCGTTGGAAGATGTTAAAAGGGAGAATGAAGTGAAGAGTAGAGAATGCCGGGAAGCTTGGGGTACATTGCATGAACTGCAGATGGAACTCATGTGCAAGTCGATGCATGTCGATTCTTTAGGTATGCATTTTGGATATAGATGTAAATTTTTATTAATGGGAGTTCGGTTGATATACGTACATGTGTATTGTTTTCGTTTTTGCAGCTTTTGCGGTAGAGGGACGGGTGAAGGAGAAGAGTAGGTGGTTTCTTTCTCTGGAAGAACTGAGTAAGAAATTCGAAGTACGAAAATCTTCCTCTTAGTTCAGTGATATATATTTCTTCTTTCAAACCTTCAATTTTTCATTAATGTTTACTCTTGCTCATTTGGCACTTGAGAATACATATGTTTTTCCTTCCCAATTTTTTATGTGAACCCTTGCATACACTGAAAGTTGGTGATCTATTGTGTTTTGGAACGTCAATGATTTCTTATCGACTTTTTAGTTTCGTGAAATTACTAGAAATAGATTTTAAATCTATACTATTATTAAGCAAAGCTTTATTTTGCTGGCTTTTTACTATTAAGAAGGTGTGTTTGTCGTTGTACATCCTCAAGTAGATCCTCAAGTAGATTTTTAGTTGATTTTGCTGATAAGAAGGTGTGTTTGTCGTTGTTAATTGAATGACAGCGAAACTTTTATTTATATATTTCTGTCATTCATATTATATAAGACTCGGGAGTGATGCTAATTACTGTTTTTATGTTGACAATTAATTGTCACGTTTTTGAAACAGTCCAGCAAGTACAAGATATTCCATTTGGATCCTACTTTGAGGTACTGTATTTGTCTCTCCCTTAAGTTTAAGGAGTTCTTCTATGGTATCACTCGGTTTTTCTGTCCCGGTTCTGTGCTTTTTAATTGATCTAACTTCTCAGTAAGAATTTTCTATTCACATAATGGGTTCAACTTCTTTGTGTGTGTGTGAGTAGTTGGGCGGCGGGCGGTGGGGCTGGTAATATACATATAAGTTTGAAGAGTTCAAGGACGGAAGAGGATGCACTTCAACTGTGCCATTTCAAATTTTAGTTTGTTGTACATAATAAAAATAACTCAAATCTTCTATGACAAACTACTAACAAATCAGTTGCTCAGATTCCAGCAAAACATGTTTTAAAAATTGCGATAATAGTTATACAACGACTGCCTGTATTTATTGTATAGGTTACTAACTTCTTAAGACTGAAGGGAACTGGAAATTTTTGAAAAATACAGATAGATAAATTTTATTGGAGAGACAAATACAGGTTTAGCTTGCTGAACATGTTCAAAAATGCAGGTTTCAGGAAGTTAGAAAACCTGGATTCAGAAGCACAAACCTCCTATTTTTCTTCGAAAATCAGCTCGCGCCGATTGAGGCTACTCTATTGGGAGTGTGGACATGTATTTTATTCTTTCAACCCAAGAAACAGGACCAAAAATAGAAAACATACTCCAATTTAATTCAGGCTGAGGTAATATTTGTTCAATACATATCTTCTGTTTTATCAATAATATGCATATAAAAAATTTCTCTTATTTTCTTCTTACCTTATCTTCTCCTATACTGCTTTTAAATGAATATATGGATTCCTTTACTAGGACTTGAATTGGATGGACGACAAAGGAGGTCTAAAAACAGAGAAGCAACCTACAAGTAGGCCTTGCGAGTGTTTAGACATACAATTTT
The DNA here is from genome assembly GCA_017893485.1 of Hemerocallis citrina. Taxonomy (NCBI): domain Eukaryota; kingdom Viridiplantae; phylum Streptophyta; class Magnoliopsida; order Asparagales; family Asphodelaceae; genus Hemerocallis; species Hemerocallis citrina. The sequence continues at coordinate 69,012,598 of CM030361.1, forward strand.
GTTTTTGCCCAAGAGGCAAGAGGAGTCAGTTTAGGAGAACATTACTATATCAGAATGAATGAAGTCTTTTAAATATTTTTTCCTTCATTTTCTTTCACAGTCAAATTTGACACCAACACCCTATGTTCAGGAATGTTCAGGGGCTTCTTACTATTGTTAAGGGTTTGTGTGCTGCTGCTAATAAAATTATATATAGTGTGGTATTTGTATAGGAACCATAGTTGTATCAATCTGGGGATCTAATATATATATTATATTATGACATAGGATGATAATAAATCCATCCAAAACTATGTAATAGGCAGCGAAAAGAATTTATCAAACTTTGTCACTGAACTCATTATAATTTTAGTTGCTTTTCTTTAGTTGTGCCAACTGCCTTTTGAAGCTACTTTTTGCCTATGGTTCCGTGTATGTAATGTACAGTCTGTTGATGGTTACAATGTTATAATCATGTGTAGTTTTGTGCGTACCATTTTTCAACTGAGGGTGTTCATTGGGCCTGGGTTGAATCTTTAGCTTGCTGAACATGTTCAAAAATGCAGGTTTCAGGAAGTTAGAAAACCTGGATTCAGAAGCAGAAACCTCCTATTTTTCTTCGAAAATCAGCTCGCGCAGATTGATTCTACTCTATTGAGAGTGTGGACATGTACTTTATTCTTTCAACCCAAGAAGCAGGACCAAAAATGGAAAACGTACTCCAATTTAATTCAGACTGAGGTAATATTTGTTCAATACATATCTTCTGTTTTTATCAATAATATGCATATAAAAAAATTCTCTTATTTTCTTCTTAACTTGGATTCTCCTAAACTGCTTTTAAATGAATATATGGATTCCTTTACTAGGACTTGAATGGAATGGACGACAAAGGAGGTCCAAAAACAGAGAAGCAACCTACAAGTAGGCCTTGCGAGAGTTTAGACATACAATTTTGATTTTGCCCAAGAGGCAAGAGGAGTCAGTTTAGGAGAACATTACTATATCAGAATGAATGAAGTCTTTTAAATATTTTTTCCTTCATTTTCTCTCACAGTCAAATTTTATTGTACATTAATTTGTATGTATGTAGTTGTTAAGACAGAATTCTGTGATAGGATTAGTCCATCTCAACCAAACAAAAAATTTGCGTAGAGGTTCAAGGAGGAATTGGATCATCAAATATTTCTCATAGTGTCATATTGGCTAATAGAATGAATATAGTTTCCTTTTTCTTAAATGCTTTTGAAATACTTCAATTTGATTTCTCTTTTATGTATTGTTGAATTTTGATTCTATAATCGTCCACACTGATTCTATTATTGAAACCTGCTATTTTGGCGGTTGAATGTTTTACTATTTCTTTTCTTATAGATATACAATTTCATTTAATTTAATTTAAAGACTAAACTTTTTTTCATAAACGTGCATCGCACGTGCATTATACTAGTTTTAATTATCATAACAGAAGTTTTATTCCAGCCAGCGTGACAAACCAGTTGCATGTGTGGATATATAAGGCTTGGACATTATGACGTGACGAACCAGTTCCTTGTGTGGATATATAAGGCTTGGACATTATGACTAATAGGGGGCGTTTGGTAAATGAATTGGAAGATCCCTAGGAATGAGAGGATTTTCGAGAATGTGAGGGTAGAAATGAAAATGTTGCATTATCACGTTTGGTATAGTACATTGCATTTTCGAGAATCTTTTATAATTGTATTTTTTTATTCTAATTTTTTGGATTATTTTATTATTTGTTATTGAAATCTAATGAGAATCTTCAAATCCCATGATTTTAGAAGGTGATTTATTTTATTTTTTTGGTTATTTTATTGTTTGTTATGAAAATCTCAATGAGAATTCTCAAATCTCATAGTTTTTTAGGAGAATTGAGAAAGTCTTCCTAACTAAGAATTTTGATTTCTATGGGAATTCACCATTCCTTCCAAAACTATGCTTGCCGCATACTAAACAATGTAATCTAAGGGGAAATTTGAGATTCTCTTGCACATTTTCACGTACCAAACGTCTCCACAGAGTAATAGTGGTACCCTGTGACATCTGAAGATAAGATTGAGCTGCATCTTCAGTAAGCAGTTTGTTTATAGTCCTTAGTTTCAGGTTAGAAGGAATGTTTAGCAGAGGTTGTGACTTCTGAGGAATGATTACATCATAACGAATTAATAACCATCAGCAACAACCCTTTCAATTGAGATGTATCCTACCAGCAAATCTGTGCCGTAGAAGGGTTCAAAAAAATTTCAAAATTGGAATGTAATGCAGTCAGTGTGTGTTGTGTGTGGTCGCGGAAGCGTATGTAGGGAGGTGGGTGTGTGTGCGCTCACGGGCGTTGAGGACTGATTACTTCATAATGATCATCAGCAGCAAGCCTTTCATCTGAGAAGTATCGTACCATCAATTCCGTGTTGAAGAAGGATCAAACAAGTTGTCTAATTAGGAATGTAATGAAGTGTGTGTGCGCGGGCGTGGGCGCGAGCGAAAGAAGGTTTGAATAATTTGTCTAATTGGAATCGTAATTATGTGTGCGTGCACGCCATAGAAGGCTCAATAATCTGTCTAATTGAAAATGTAATGGTA